>OZ020190.1:90814500-91445218 GCA_963971165.1 Philopedon plagiatum | reverse complement strand
TTTAATTGTTTTATTGGCATAAATAAACATCTTTATTATTATTATTATTATCAAAATGCGTACCACGCGCAAACCAAGAGGGCTAGACATTCGCACGAACTTTCAGGGGATGTACTTTGTTGTCTAAATTCGCAGTGGTACCTTAACTACTGGAGATATATTCTTAAAAGTGAATGGGTTCAAATGTAGACACCAAAGTCCATCTCCTGAAATTCCGTGCGCATGTCTAGCACGCTCGGTTTGTGCGTGGTACGCATTTTGGTCTACTGCGCACATGGCAAAAAATGAAAAATAAAGTCGAAAAAAACTTGGGAACAAAGTTATAAAGTTAAATACGTAGTGGTACCTTAACTACTGGAGATATATTCTGAAAAATGAATGGGTTCAAATGTAGATACCAAAGTCCAACTCCTGAAATTCCGTGCGCATGTCTAGCACGCTCGGTTTGCGCGTGGTACGCATTTTGGTCTACTGCGCAGATGTCAAAAAACAAAACATATAAAAACGACAAATGAAGAAGTAAAGTTGGAAAAAAGTTAGAAAAAAGTGCCCTACAAAACACAAAATAGCAGCGCCGACTTGTACTGTTTGGCACAAGTGGCCGACTAATGGTCGACTTGTGCCCCGCCCGATTATACGATTTACGAGTTATAATTTTTATACGCTTGCCATTTAAAAATGAATTACAATAATAAATAAATACTAAAATACTAAAACAATGTTTCTTTTTTGAAGACTTTTAAACGAAGAGGCCACACGGCATAGGTTTGCATCCAAAATTTTGGACCTCAACTCGCTAGCGTAACCCCCCAAGGGGGTTGAAAGAGTCAAATTACGTAAAAAAGTAGATTTACTAACCAATAAGGTACAACTAAAATTTGGTGTTGCTATCTTTATTAATAGTAAAGATATTTGCCCATGCTAAGACTTTTCAGACACCCTGTATGATATTTTCGTATCTCGCACTTTCAAATAACACAATGTGGGTAAATAAATATTTGTATTTTATTTTCAAATCGAATCCTAATTTTATTTCCAACTAGGTTAGAAGCCGTCTCTGGAATTACCCCCATTTGTTAAACTCTAGTCATAACTAAAGGGCGGAATATATGCACTCAAATTCAATGAAAATATGCGCATATATATGCATCGTTTTCTTTTGAAATATGCATAATTTTGTGTCAGATATGCAAAAATATGCCGTAATTTTTATATGTCAAATGGTGAAAGAAACACACAAGGATTTTTAAAAAACTTTTTATTTTGAGAAAAATGAAAAAACGCTATAAAATATGGTAAAATAAAACTATGCTAAAAAACATTTTAACTTATGGTATAAAATGAATTAATAACTAAATATTTCTCAAAATTTTCCAATAAAAATTTTTGCCTTCTGTCTGTAAAAATATGCTTATATAAAGAAAAACTTCTTTCAACATCTACTGATGTAATTGGGCAGTACTGTAATTTAGGTATTAAAGTATAAGGCCAAGGCATAACTTCGTTTGATGGGTTACTATCATAAATGCTCTTCACTGCTTGTAAATATTTGAAGCCCTCATTCTTTTCTACAACGGCATTCAATTTTTTTTAACTATGCTCCCTACATTTCCGGGAACCCCCTTACATTTCTCGCAAAAAGTATCAACAATATTTATAGATTCTCTTAAAGTTAAATTTCTATTTTCTAAGGAAGTTATTAAATTTGGTATAAATCCAAAATTGACTTTAATAAAAACCAGATCTTTAGCTACACTTACATTTTTAAACATGGTTTGGCTTTCAACTACACACTGAGAATTATTGTCCTCTAAACTTAAAACTATTTCTTTAATAGCTTCGAAATGTTCTGCATAGAATATTGCCGCCTTAATCCATGTTCCCCACCGAGTAATTACAGGTTCTGGAGGCAAACTAACTCCTGGCAATCTGTCCTTATACAACTGCACGCTTAAAGGTGCCTTCAAAAACACTTTTTTCACATTTGAAATTAACTTGTTCACTAAAGGATATCCATTTCTAATAATCTCTGCTACTCTGTTTATTCCGTGTAAAACGCATGTTAAGTGTGTCATATGCGGGTAAAATAATTTCAAGTTTTGGCCTACTTTAACCATATACGGTGCTGCATCAGACAAAAATACTAAAAAATTTTCTAATGGGACCGCGTTTGGCAAGAAAAAACTTGAGAGAGACTGTTGAATAAATCGGGTTACGGTCACATTATTTGTTTTGTCTAATTGTTTGGAAGATATTAAATAGGGTCTACTTGGGTCATCTTCTTGAAGTGCTCCGATCATTAGATGTGCAATATATCGACCACAAGCATCTGTGCTTTCATCAACAATTATATAAAAATATTCATCGCCAAGTGAAACCTTAATTTCTTCTATTACGGTCTCGTATACTGCACTAACATTCTTTTTTCTAAGCGTAGATTCGTCTGGGATGTTCTGGTTACAATATTTGTCGTGGATTGTCGTGTTTCTGGAAGGACCAAATTAAACTTTTTGTTTAATTAACTGATGATTTATTTTTAACTTTTACATTTAAGATTATTGAGATTAACATAGATTTTGTGTTTGATAGACGTGTTCGTGTCGATGCGTTGCGTTTCGATTACTTCAGCTTCTTGTCTCTCTGGAGCCTCTCCCTTCCCATTGGTCCGGGTTTCTTTTCGTCGAGACGCGTTGTTGTCAAGTCTTTATATTTGTCTCTGAAGACTTAACATTGCCGCCCGCCTTGAAAAGTCTCCTTTTCAATATATTTACGATTCGATTTCGAACACCGACCAAACGTTACAATACAAGAACTTTAAAGTTCGTCGGAATGTTCTGTCTCGATCGGTAGAACACAAACTTTGTTTATGGCGCGTTTTAAAATAGTTCCAGTTGACAATTTAACTGTGACTACGCGCACAACATCATTAGAGCCACGGTGCAGTTCCACAACTCGCGCCATGGGCCACCTTAATGGTGGTGAATTGTCCTCAACGAGCACGACTAAGGAGCCAACCTTCAATGCATCACCAAGGTCTTGCTTCCACTTCGTGCGGACTTGAAGTTGCGTTAAATAATCCTTGGACCAACGCTGCCAAAATTGCTGTTTTAACTGTTGTAAACGATAGTATCTGTTGAGTCTTGTAATTTTGACTTCGCGGACATCTTCTTCTGGAGGGCCAACGAGTGAGTCACCGATTAAAAAGTGCGCGGGGGTAAGGGAAAGAAAATCATGGGGGTCGTTGGATAAGGGTGTGAGGGGTCTAGAATTCAGTAATGCTTCGATTTGGACAAGTAGCGTGTACATTTCCTCAAAACTCAAAGACGATTCTCTTAAGACGCGCTTCAAATGAAACTTAGTTGATTTTACAGCCGTCTCCCATAGTCCGCCCATGTGTGGCGATCGCGCTGGACAAAAATGCCACTTGATCTTATCTTCCGCTAAATATTCCGAAACTGTGTCATTATGTTTAGAGTCGTTTAATAGCTTATGCAATTCCGCAAAGTGGTTATTCGCTCCTACAAAGTTTAGTCCGTTATCGGAATATATATTTAATTTGACTGTGTGTCACACTCGATCCTTATTGATAAGCTTTCGACTTACGGGTTTAGTATGGACGGCCTGGAACTAGTTCGCAGTTACCTGTCGGACCGTGAACAGTTTGTCCAGTTTCGAACCGAGACTTCGTCCAGAACTAGAGTCCACCGTGGAGTACCTCAGGGTTCCGTCTTAGGACCGACCCTTTTCTTAATATATATAAATGACCTACCAGATTGTGACAGTAATACCAAGTTTGTGTTGTATGCCGACGACACCACTGCGGTAATAACAACGAACTCTATAGGTGGACTCAAAGAACAGATTATGAGCAGTCAAACGAACATAAAGTCTTGGTTTGTCACAAATCGCTTAAGCCTTAATGATGACAAGACGCAGTCTCTGCTTTTTACTCTCAGGAGATTGAATGGTGAATGCGTGTTGGACACGACGGGACCTGTGGGCTTTCTTGGGGTCCGGCTGGATTCGGGGTTAACATGGGCGGATCACGTTTCTCATCTGGCTGGCATTCTTTCGACGTCCAGTTTTCTGATTCGTAGCCTCGCAAACTCGGTTACCCTTAAGACACTGAAAACAGCATACTATAGTTTTTTCCAGGCGCGTATTGGTTATGCTATCATTGCGTGGGGCCATTCACCACATGCAAGGGTAATATTTAGACTGCAGCGAAGATGCATTAGAGTAATGGCAGGACTTGGTTTTCGCGATTGCTGCAGGCTCAAGTTCTGCGAATTGGGGATCCTCACGTTACCATGCCTCTACATTCTGGAATGTTTAGTCTATGCTAGAAACCATCTTTTTGACTATGTTAGAAATTCTGACATACACAGTCATGCAACCAGGGGTAGGGACATGTTTAGGGTGGATTTTCACCGACTTTCCAGAACCCGTGACGGGCCAGGCTATTGGTGCCCAGAATTCTACAATGTTCTACCCGAAAGAATTAGGACTTTATCACCACGTCAATTCAAGAAGCAGATAAAAACGCATTTTATTAAAAGGGCCTACTATACCAGAGACGAATACTTCCTGGACAACTTTGACGACATAATATAATTGTTCCTGTGTTTAAATTTATGCTGTATTTTAATTATTTTAATTCCTTACCTGTTATGTTATTTTCTGTTTTATTATTTTTATGTATTCTGTTTTATTATCTTGACATGACATATTATATGACTTGTGTAAGTACATTGTACATTAACATCAATAAAGAATTGAATGGTTTTCCTCTTCGGGAACAAAATCTTTTTAATACGTTTAAAAAACTAGCTGTTGTTAAATCTGTTGCCAGTTCAATGTGTACTGCTCGTGTGGAAAAACAAACAAAAATCGCTAAATACGTTTTTATAAGTTTACTTTTCCGTAAAGTACCTTCTTTTATATATATGGGCCCAGCGTAGTCAACACCACAATTTGTAAATGGTCTACTAGGATTTACTCTTAAGTTAGGCAATTCGCCCATTAAAAACTTGCATGGTTTAGGATTAACTTTATAACATCTTATACAAGAATTTATGATTCGCTTTACTGCATTTTTTCCATTTATGGGCCAAAACTGTAATCGAATAATAGATAATAAGTTTTGTGTACCGGCGTGTAAATTTTTAAGGTGCTGATCTAATATTATTAAATCAGTTAATTTATGCTTGCTAGGCAAAATAATAGGATGTTTTTGATTAAAGTTTAAGAGCGATTTCGAAAGTCTACCTCCTACTCTTAAAATACCTTGATCGTCAAGAAATGGGTTCAAATTTATAATTTTACTTTGTTTATTAACGGAGTTTAACTTTTTTAATTCAAAGATTTCCCGCTTAAGCGTTTGTGACTGAGCCAGTGAGATTAATTTTTGTTCAGCGTAACTTAATTCGTCTATTGTCAGAATTTTTGATAATGACTTGGTTTTATTTAAACAGTGTGTTTTAAACCGGAAGATGTAAGCAACGATTCTTACCAATTTAGAATACGTGGAATACCTTTGAAAAATGTCAAACTGATTTTCTCGTTCTGATGTTAAAAAAGAAATTATTTGAGGCTTTAATTCTGGTATGGTTTCAATATCAATTTCGGGAATTTTTGTATCGTTATTGTTTTCTTGAATTTTCAAAAACTCTGGTCCGTTAAACCAAATTTTGTTTTCTACTAATTCCTTTGGACTTACTCCTCGGGAGATTATATCGGCGACGTTATCTTTCGTTTTTACGTGTTTTCATTCATTGACTTTGGAAAGTTCCGTGATTCGGGATATTCGATTGGCTACAAATGTCTTAAGATTGCAAGGTTCAATTTTCAACCACGAGAGTACGATAGTAGAGTCTGTGAAATAAGTTATTTTGGAAATTTTGACATTTAGTATGTTCTTAATTTTAGAAACTAGTTCTGCAAGTAAGCTTGCTGCTAACAATTCGAGGCGTGGTAGTGACTGACTTTTTAAAGGTGCTACTCGCGATTTGGCGGTTAAAAGTTTAATGATTTTTTCAGCTTTTGTTATCGAGGCTATATACACACATGCGCCATACGCCTTTTCCGAGCTGTCACTAAATCCTATCAATTCAATTTCTTGCGCGTTTGGAGATAAAACATGTCGTTCGATTTTTATTTGATTTAAAAACTGAAGTTCAGATGAGAATCTGATCCAGGTACTTCTTAGTTCAGAGGGAATTTCCGAATCCCAATCTAACTGCAAATGCCACAGTTGTTGCATAATCAATTTTGCTTTTATAATCGCGGGTCCGATTAAACCGAGAGGGTCGAAGATTTGTGATATTACTGATAATATAGTGCGTTTTGTAATTTTGTTTTCGTTTATATTAATATCGATGCAATATTTTAATTCATCACGATTCGCATCCCAGCGAATACCTAGTGTTTTAAGTTCCTTTTCTTTTTGGAACAAAACTAAATTTTCATCGTTGCTGTTACTAGTTCTTAAAATATAATTTAGAATATCCGTGTTGTTTGACGACCATTTTCGAGGTTCCAAGTTCGCGCTTAAAAGTATTTCTGTTAATTCATGATAAATTTTAAGTGCTTCTTCCTTAGAATTTACACTAGTAAGTAAGTCATCCATATAGAAGCAATTTTTTATTATCTCCGACGTTTGTGGATATTTATTTTGATTTATTATGGCTAATTCTTGCAGACAACGTGTTGCTTGAAATGGAGCGCTCGCCGTGGCATAAGTTACTATATTTAGTTTATATACTTTCAGTTGATCTTCTGAATTTTTTCGCCAAATAATTTTTTGAAACCGTCGTTCATCAGGTTCGATTTCTATACAGCGGTACATCATTTTGATGTCTGCGCTTAAAACGTAAGTTCGAAGACGTAAACGAAGTAAAATCGAAAATAAGTCCGGTTGTATAGTAGGCCCTGCCAAAATCAAATCATTGAAAGATACGTTTGTATTTGTTTTGGCACTTGCGTCGAATACAACTCGACATTTCGTTGTGACGGCCGATTCTCTTAACACTGCTGAATGAGGCAAAAAATATGATTGATTTTCCACTGAATCATCATTTTCCAGTATGGTGTGGAATGACATGTGTCCTAGCGATTCATACTCTTGCATAAATTGACAATATTGCGCTTTAAGAGTCTCGTTTTTTGTGAACCGATGTTCTAAACCTTTAAATCGTTTTAGTGCTAGCGTTTTTGAATCTCCTAATTTTTCGTTACTGTCTTGCTTAAATGGATATTTTACAACAAAGGTACCGTTATCCTTTCGCGTCGTGGTTAATTTAAAATAGTCATCACAATATTGATCGTTTTTTGATAAAGGAACTTTCGTTTCAAGTTCTTCGATTTGCCAAAATTTGGTTATCGCGTCGTTTAATTGTTTATTCGTTACTTTCGTGCTTAAATTACAAATTTGTCGTTGAACATTATTTGAATCTAATTGTAAATTTCCGGTTACGATCCATCCTAAAGTAGTTTCTTGTAAAATGGGTTGATTGTTTTCGAGTTTTATTTTTCCGTGTTTAACCAATTCAAAGAAAATTCCTGCGCCTAACAAAATATCTATGGTTTTTGGAATATTAAATTGTTCATCTGCTAGATGTAAATATTTTGGGATGTTTAGTTGTGTTTTTCAAATTTCATTAGGGGTAATTTTTCCGTTATTCGTGGTAATACTAAAAATTGTAATTCCGTTTCAAAATTGTCGAATCGTGATTTTATTTTTGCACTAGTTCTACTCTTAATGTTTGTTTCGATTTGATTTATACCGCTTAAGGGAATATTAATATTTTCGCAACTTAATTTTAATTTTTCGCAAAACGAATTACTAATTAGGTTGGACTGGCTACCTGAATCGAGTAATGCTGTACATTTAACCCAGTTTTTACCGCTGTCTTGTATTAAAACTGTAGCTGTTGATAATAGAACTTGATTTAATTCAACCGTTGTAAATGCATGTGTAGTTTGATCTGCGACAATTTCATTATTTTCATGTGTTTCAAATGTATCCGAGTTATTCTGGCCGATTGCACACATCGTAGGTCTCGAGTTATTTACCTTGCCGCCGTACGACCTCGACGTCGCTACCTGCGCGCTATCGCCGGTGGCGTTCGTGTTTCGTTCGAGCTGTGCGGCGTTGCCGCTGTGAGTACGCGTTTCATCCGGGGAATTATATTTGTTTTGTCTGTCCATATGTAATGTCGTGTTATGCTTTCCGTTACATTTTTTACATCCGCTTGAATGACATTCGTATTTTGTATGACCAGGTCTTAAACAATTCGTGCAAAGTTTGTTTTTATTTAATTCGGTATATTTTTCACCTATGGATAAATTTGCAAACCGCGGGCAATGATAAATAAAATGTGGTTCTTTACATAGAAAGCAAGAGAGATTGTTTCTAATTTGATTATACGTGCCTGAATCTTGTTTTTGATCTGTATGAGCGTGTCCTATTACGCGTTTAAAGTTTGACTGAGTTTTTGATGATTGGCTTGAATTTTGAGAACTTAATTTGTTTTGATTATTTACTTGTACTGCTTCTAAAGTAAAACATTTTTTATTTAAGAACTCTGTAAATGCTTTTAACGTTGGTAAATTTTTATCATCTAACTTATTTTCCCATTCCCTTTTCGTTCTATCGTCAAGTTGGTGCCGTTCTAATATGCGGTCTACCGTCCTAACTCTGTTCTAATATGCGGTCTACCTTAAAGAAGATTACAAAATTATTATATGCATATTCTACTTAATTGTTAAGGAGGAAGGAAGATTGTTTCTTACCAGTACAATCAAAGTGTAAATTTGTAATTTTATATACATTAAAGGTTCCTAATTGATTTGTTTGTTTTATTTCGCATTAAGGATTAGGAGCGGAGTTAGGTAGTTAGATAAGGGAGCGAAAATATTTCGGGGCGGAGATGGGTACTGTCTGTCCTCGTGTACCTGGCGCCGGGCGGAGTTGGGAATCGCCCGATTACCTTACCTTACAATTAGATATTAAATGTTAAAGTTATTAGCAGGTAGACCGCATATTAGAATAATAGCGTACACACATAGACTGTATGTAGGACGGTAGACCGCATATTAGAACGGCACCGTCAAGTTTTTGTAATACGATTGATATTAATAATGCATCCCATGTGCGAATTGGGAGTTGTAATTTTTCTAAAGCTGACAAATGTTGATGTAACGAGTCTAACAACTTTCTTAACAAAACTGGCGATTCTTTAGGTACGTTGAGTAAATTAAACAAAATTGCATTGATGTGCGAATTTATTATGGCTCTGTAATTTTCATAACGGTGTTTTAAAAGGCCAAGTGCAATAGAATAATTATTTTAGACATTTTGAAATAATATTTACACACTGACAGACCAACATTTACTGAACAACTAAACTAACCAATATTAGGGCCCATTTAGTTTTATTAGGGATAAATATAATAATTGGTTCAAGTATCATGTCTGCTTAATAATAGTTGGGAATTCCTGAAACCCCTATACCTGACCTACAATAAAAATATAAATACCAGATTGTTCACCATCTGGGTAAACTACCTGAACTTGTGACCTAAAATATCCTTTGGCCAAAGGATCGACCGCATGTGCTATTAATCTTTGCATAAAAGAACACGGAAAAATATAAAAATATGCCTAAAAACGCGTTTTTTACCGAAATATGCAGTTTGTCATAAAAATGACAAATATATGCAAAATATGCATTTATACAGGGTCCTGCAATAGTGCGTCAGGCTTCCATAGCTCCTACACGAATTAAGTTAGGTATTTCATTCATATGGTGACTTATACTGTATTACAGGCTGCATTTTAGGAAAATATTTTCGCATATACAGGGAGGACCAAGAAAGTGTGATAACATAAAGTTGTTTTGTTTTTAATGGGACACCCCGTGTTTTTTTGCATATTTAGGTTTGTATTAGTGTCCTTCATAATTGCCTAAAATTTTATTTAATTTGCTTCGGTACTTTAAGAGCAATAAATTAAAAACTAAAAAGAAAAGTTTTGCAGCCCCGGAAAAAAAGATAAAAAAAACAATCTAAAAGCATTTCTTTACCACGGCATTGTGTGAGATTTATAACAAGGGGGCTATAAACACCATGAATTGAATAGTTTTTACCTATTTCATACAGGGTGTTCACAATAAGATTTTAAAAATGACACATTTTAAACTAATTTTTCTCAAGTTTTTTAAATGGAACACCCTGTATATTATTTTACCATTTGATGAAGAATTTCAAAACAAATATATTTTGTAATTGCAATTTATTTTAAATTCCAAACCGTTTTCAAAATATTTATCAAAAATCATAAATGTCGCTATTCTTAATAAAGTTTTATGAACAAAATAGCTAGGCGGCCATGGAAAAACAAGCACTTTATTTTAAAAGATGTTCGAAATGTCTTCCATCTTGTTCAAGGCATTTACCAATTGTCGCTTGAAAGGCCCTTTCCACATTTCTGAGCATTGCAGGTGTAATTGTGACAAACGCGTCAATAATTCTATGTCGCATATTTTGTTCGGTTGTTGGAGGTTCCCTATAAACGAGGTCTTTTACATGCCCCCATAGAAAAAAATCAAGTTTTGTTAGGTCGGGCGACCTCGCAGGCCATCCAACTGGTCTTCCTCTTCCAATCCAGCGATTTTCGTACTCATTATTTAACAGGGCTCTGACTTGTTGCGAAAAATGGGCTGGGGCTCCATCCTGTTGTAACCACATATTTTGTGCCTGGATGTTTGGAGGTAAATTTTGAAGCAATCCTGGTAAGTTGTTTTCCAAAAATTCCAAATACATTTGACCGTTAAGGTGACCATTAAAAAAATGTGGACCCACCACATGTTCTCCAACAATACCTCCCCAAACGTTTATTGACCAACGTTGTTGGCGATCTATTTGCCGAAATATTCTTGGATTTTCGACGGAATAATAATGAAAATTATGTCTGTTGACACATCCAGTGTTGTGGAAAGTTGCTTCGTCGGAAAAAAGGACGTTCATAAAGAAAAAAAGATTTTCTTGGAGGCACAATTGTGCCCAGGCACAAAACTCTGCCCTTCGCTGAAAATCATTTTCACCCAGAGCCTGATGCAATTGAATGTGATATGCATGAAAATGATGTTTTTTTCAAAATTCTTTGGACTGACCTCTCACTTATTCCAACTTCTTGTCCCACACATTCTTGATTAATATTTGGCTTTTCAATAACTGTCAATAAAACTGCTAACTGATTTTCCTCATTTAGTACCGTTTTTGTTCTTTCCACCTTTTTGTAGTCTACGCTTCCCGTTTCAATAAAGCGCTCAAGAAGTCTGCTAAAACTTAACGCTTCTGGGTGTCGCCGTTCCGGAAACCGAGCTGCATAATTTCTACTAGCGAGGAAACAATTTTTCTCACTCTCACCCAATACAAAAACCATATCAATGAGCTCTTCCCTTGAAAAATTAATTTTTTGAACAAAATATTATTCGTTTAAGTACACCTACTCATTTCTGACAAATAATGTCAAAAAGTATTTAATTGCTAAACATGCTTGTTTTTCCATGGCCGCCTAGCTATTTTGTTCATAAAACTTTATTACGAATAGCGACATTTATGATTTTTGATAAATATTTTGAAAACGGTTTGGAATTTGAAATAAATTGCAATTACAAAAAATATTTATTTTGAAATTCTTCATCAAACGGTAAAATAATATACAGGGTGTTCCATTTAAAAAACTTGAGAAAAATTAGTTTAAAATGTGTCATATTTAAAATCTTATTGTGAACACCCTGTATGAAATAGGTAAAAGCTATTTAATTCATGGTGTTTCTAGCCCCCTTGTTATAAATCTCACACAATGCCGTGGTAAAAAAATGCTTTTAGATTGGTTTTTTTTTATCTTTTTTTCCAGGGCTGCAAAACTTTTTTTTTTAGTTTTTAATTTATTGCTCTTAAAGTACCGAAGCAAATTAAATAAAATTTTAGGCAATTATGAAGAACACTAATACAAACCTAAATATGCAAAAAACACGGGGTGTCCCATTAAAAAAAATACAACTTTATGTTATCACACTTTCTTGGTCCGCCCTGTATATGCGAAAATATTTTCCTAAAATGCAGCCTGTATTACAGTATAAGTCACCATATGAATGAAATTCCTAACTTAATTCGTGTAGGAGCTATGGAAGCCTGACGCACTATTGCAGGACCCTGTATGCATTTTGCATATATTCCGCCCTTTAGTCATAACATGAAGAAACCATTTGTGTGTCATGAACTAAAAAATTCCAATTATGTTTTCATTAAAGTAGAAGGTAAAAAGTCATCTCTAGTAGTTGTTAGCATAGACATAATTAAACCTGCTTTCCTTTTGGCAGAGCACGATGAACCTGTTATTTCAAATAAAAATTAAAAAAAAATTTCTTTTGCATTAAATTCTGTTAACATTTAACATTTGATAAAATTTTATTTTTTAAAATAACAAGTTAAATTATATTTATTTTATAGAGAGGGGAGTATTTGTGGCGTACCCACTTTCTAGGTACTCGATTTAACTTATTGTTATACTAGTTAATGTTTGGTAGAAATATCTTTTGGTAGTCATGAAAACAATGTTTAAAAAAAAACAGAAGAATATAGAATATTATTGAATGTGAATGACATTTGTATCTTCTTTGTAAAAGAGGATTTTGTTAAAGAAAAATAAAATGAATATATAATGCAGAGGTATTAGCAGCTTATTCACTTTCAACTCCCACACAACATCAAGTCAGTAGATAACATGAAAGCTTTTAAGAAGAGACTGAAGAAATTTCTACAAGACAGGGTGTTTTATAGCTTATCGGAATTTATAAATGTTGCCTCGTAATATAATTTTCGTGATGTAAACTGATCGTTATATCGGTTGTGCTTGTGCTCGACTTTATATGGTATTTATCTATTTGTTAATTCTTTGTATGTTAGATTACGTTATACAATTTATACTCAGATTAGTAGGTACTCACGAAGCTTATGTCATATATGTATGATCTTAAAGCAAATAAATAAATAAAATATGCACCCCCAAGCCCCCCTTAACTACGCCTATGGAGGCGATTCGCCCCATATAAGGCACTTACATATTATATTTTATTATTATCTTGAACATTTATACGTATAATTAAGTAGTATTGAATTTCTTTGAGCTGTGTGATGTCTAGCTTTTCTGTGTTTATCTAATTAATTGTTGAATGTGTTAATATGCATAATTTTCTTGTAGGCAAACAAAAAGCGCAACACTAATAAATCTAATAAGGAAAAACAATCAAAGGGACTGGCTTTAACTGTAAAAACTGAGAATGGGTATGTAGGTTTAATAAATGTTATTTATTATAATAAATTTTAATATCTGTTAGAGACGTTCCAGTCAGTGATGTCATTGTCGCTACAGATGACGCATCCACCAGCCCGAAACTAGAAGACTGCAAAAAGAATATGGACCATAAGGGACAGGGAGATGCTCCCAACCCCGTACAGGTTTAAGTTATTAAACTATAAAACGCGCGTGTGGTATAAAATCGGGTAACTAGTCATTTAAAATATGTCTTAAGCAGTTATATCGGATTATAATACTATGATTATCTTACTATTCTTGCACTGTATTGAATAATTGTGCATATTTTGAATTTTGGTTACTCGAAATTAGCTTTAAGCAACACACGTGATGATTAATTCAACGAAGTTTACGTTGCTTCTAAATGGACTAGATTTTAGTGCAAACTTAAGTGGACTTTTCAAAGCGTCTAATTATAAGCTCATATTCTTTTAAGAGCAGTGTTGGTGCTGTGAGTAATAATTATGAAAATGACAGACTTTCCTATTTAGATTTATACAGGGTCGGATTTTTACAAGTGTCGACACTGCTAAAATGCTGTGTTCAGATTGGTCTGCAACGCTGACTGATTGTTCTGAGAGCATATTGTATATTTTTATATGTTTGTTACAACTGTTATAATTATATATTGACTGAGACGGCGTTGTAAGCGCACTACTGTGATCATATTTATGGTATTTATATATTAGATCTGTTGATTTGGCATCTTCATCACCTTTGTGATGTGAAAGTTGAGGTAATGAAGGATAGGGATGGTTCACGTACAACATAAACAATGACCTTTTGAAATATAAAATACTGTCACATTCAAAATGATAATTGCAAAATCCTGCTTTCTGCATTATTAACAAACGGCACAATAATCCACAAATTAATTTGTTATTGTTGAGGACGCTGGACGTCTTAGGCAACTGGGTTTTATTAAAGCCAACACATGATATCAGAAGTTCTGCTTTTCTCCCGTTTTAATTTTGTAAAAACTGCTGGTCAAATGAAATGTATAAAAATAGTAGTTTCTCATTAAATAAGGTCCATTTAATAATTTTAGAATCTTTACTATTAAATTAGTAATATTCTAATGTCCCGTGCAGATTTGTTAAGGGGGCAGACCTAGTTAGAATTTTGAAAAAATCGATTTATTTTTTTTTGCATTTTCTAAAAGTAGAATATTTCGAAAGTATTCTCTGAAAATTTCAGACAAATCGGACTATTATTTATAGAGATAAATAATTTTGAATGGAGCCGACTCTAATGCCACATATGTCAAATTTGACAGCAGACGTATCGGTTGACCCTTGCTAGACGACAGCTAACAATCACTGCTGATGCAGCTACTAAAGCATTGTATGGTCCTGGAATTGACGATTCAGTGTTCAAAATAAAATCAGTTCGACAATAAATTTTTTATCTGCATGCAAATCGTACTCAAAACTTTAAACGCGTTTTTCTCGAAAACATGTTTTCGAAGTCGGTGATCACTGTAACTTGAGAACAGCTTTCACGATTAGTTTGAAATTTTTGTCACTTCTTCTATATATAATTGTCCTCCGGATGGACGAAGGATTTTTTTTTGGACGATTATATTTTTTTTATATAGCCGAAAATGTGAGTAAAATTTTGGTCGTATAAACAATTTTGAATTTCAACATCCGCCATTTTTCGACAACTCAAAATTTTTCAAATCCCTTCGTCCATCCGGAGCACTATGTCATTAACTAATGATCTCTTTTTGTTTTTTTGCTTTAAGATGATCCACTGACGAGCTGCAGTGATCACGGCAAAACCCATATTTTTTTGGACCCCTCGCAAATTTGCTGTATCCCACGTATTTCTCCATATTTAGTCTTGAATAATTTATAATATTTTCTTCAAATACATATCTTCCATGTGGAAAAACATTTGTCATTAATTATTTTAAGGTGCGGCCAAAAAAAATCCTAAATAAAGAGCTTTTTTGGACGTCCCAACTATGTCTGCCCCCTTAAGAGGGAATCAAAACAAATAATTAACTGGAATGTACGTCAGTGTTTCAAACTGTGGATTTTCCAGGATTTTATAATTGAAGTAAATATTCTAATCGAGGGAGTATTAATATGTGGATATTTTTAAGTTAAATCCACATTATTAGGCCAAGCGCCTATTGCGTTTTTTCGTCGCCCGATTGTTGCTATTTATGTACACTCAAAACAGGTTTATTCTAATACTATGAGTTTTTAGAACTGTTTAGGCGTATGTAAACCACAACAATCACGCGACTAAAAAACAGTGCATGGTTCGATTTATTCAGTATTTATAAAACCGAAAACGACAAAGATAGTGATCGAGGTTGGAAAAAATCTCGATAATAAAAAAAATAGGAAGCAATTTTAAAAATGAATGATTTTTTATAGTACATAAGTCCATACAATACTTCTATTGAAAAAAGGTTTCATTTACGTGTCAAATTTGTATTGTATATCGCATTTTTTTAAAACTATAGAAATGGTATCTTTGTTTTATAATATATTTTTTATGTAAATTTTCCTCAGACAATGAACCTGTAAAATTTAGAAACTCATTTATTTTTGCTGGTATTATTTTAATTCAGATCTTCATTATAAGCTATTTTTTATATATTGAAGCGAGTGGATTTTGTGCATTAATTAAACTACGAACATAAATTTAACATTACAAAATACATACTTTCTCGTACCAAGTAATGCCCTCAAAGTATACAAAAAAATCGCAATACAAGGACTTATGCGATTTTGTTACTTTAACCTCAAAGTAAGCCCATTAAGATTTTTTAAAAAGTCAGGTACTTTAATATACCGTTTATGAAAAAGGTTTCGAGACCTAGCGCTATTGCTCATAGGAGACAATATAGCCATTGTGGTTCGCTGACATAATTTTAATGTTAAAGCGAAGATTATCTAATGATATAAACCAAATTATAATAATCTAATAATAATGGATCAAAATTGATTCTAGCATGCTAATGTAATGTCAAAAATATAAACGTAATTATAACCATTTCAATATTTTACGTAGCTGTTTTTTAACAGACCATACACTATAATCCAAGGATTACATTCAATTTAGCTCACTTTTAATATAGTATTAGCATCGTCTGTGAGAGACGATGATCTAGTAATTGTTCGTAAAAAGCTTTTAATAATATATAATCTTTTTGCATTTTATTTTATTTGTTGAATATGTTTTTCATTCGCGTAATTTAAACACTAATCAAATTTTTAAGTGTTTAGTATATTGATTTGTTAAAATTTAATAATGTAATAATGTATATTACTTTTCCATTTTTTTGATTGGCTTATATTTGGTTGATTGCAAAAATTATTTGAAACATTTTCGGTAACTGAATTAAAAAAAATGGAAGTTTTATTCCATTAAATACTGTTGAGAAGAGCACTTAGAGGTTTGCTATGTGTACTTCTTTATTTAGGGTTGCTTTTTATTTTAGTTTTTAAGCGAATGTTTTCAAAGAGTATTTAATGTTTTTTTCTTAAATTTGTGTTATAATGCTATAAATGATAAAAAGTTCCCCTTCAGTGATATTGCGTTATCTTGCATTATAATAATTTATCTCTATGCTTAACATATTTAGAAATATTTGGAACATGTATATTAACCTTAATTTTTATTTCCTTTTTACAATATTTCTCCAATATTAAAATATTTAACTATATAATTCCTGAGTATATATTATTGGCTCTGTGGGTGAAAGGGCATCCATATAACTGTTAGAAATAGTTTGTGATTTTGGAATACTTGGGACAATATTGCTCCTACGATTTATTTTTATTGATAAATTTAGAAAGAATTGCTATCACAGTGCTATTATTGTCTTAATGTTACTTCTGAAATCACCGTAAAGAATGTTCACATTTTCTTGTAATCTTAGAAACATAACCATTCAACTGTTCGACAATTTTTTGATAATGGGCTCTTGATATTTAACTTTTGACGGCTGATTTAATGGCTGGCTGAACAGGTGGTGCAGTTGAAGGAGTTTGTTTGATATCTAATATACTATTGAACCATTCTTATTTGTTTTATTTTTTAGAAATTTACAGAAACATTTAAAGAATACTAGTTGTTAAGAGTATCAGTTGAAGCAGACTATGAAACTACTTTTATATACGTCGGTGTCATAGGCGCAACCAGAATTTTGGGTGAATCATGCTCGTTGCAAAATTTATCAGAGGATTTTGGCTTGTGGTGAGGGGGGGGGGGGAGGGTAAATGAAAAATGGTAGGGGGAGAGGTAACATCGTGTATTTCCTAAACAATATGCATATGTAGAAAAAGAAAAAAAACTTGTTTGAGGGGGCTATATCCCAGTTACACCCCTTCCCCTCCACGGGTGCTGTTTTGGTCGGTATCATGCCAGTTATAAAAATAAACATAAATAATAAGTATTTATTTCATACGGTATGGTGGATCCTTATTTTTAAAAAACCTAATTTAAAAGGAATTAAAATTTGAGTCGCTGCGTATTGTAAAAAATCGTTTATAATTGTACAGGGGTTTTGATTATATTTAGACCAATAGATAACTTTTTTATTTGAAGAGATTAAAAAATGTTTAAATTAGAAAAATTGTAGATTTGTACAAGAACCATCACTGAAACTGAAAAAACAATTGAACATCAAGTAAGCGAGTTTTTTGGAATAAGGAACTAACATTAAGTTTTTTCAGAGGGCCCGCCGTATTTTTTGGTTTTTTAAATTCTACTCGCTAAGCATATTTTATGCTAAGTTATCTACACCGATGTTCGACTGTTTTGCTATAATTTTAAAACATAAAACGAAACTCTAGCAACCCTCCATACCCCTCGTATGAGTTAATGCAAATCATATAGGGTTTGTACGGAAACATTGACAATTTTTAGTTAAGTGACAGTTGCTCTAACCAGGTGCTTCAGTCATTCAAAGAAAGTTTATTCAAATTCGTGTATTTTGTCCACAAAGATCACATTCACATGATGTAAGACAAGTCAAAGTACAGTCAACTTCGGATATAACGAACTCCGCATATAACGAACGACCGGTTATTACGAACAAAAATTATGGTCCAGCCAAAACGACATAAGAATGTATGTATTTTTTTTTCGTTTATAACGAACCCGGCTGTAGCGAACTATTTGATTAGTTTTTTGTTTGTGAAAGTTCGGTCATAACGAACTATCGAAATTTCACGTACGTATTCCTCCCGTATTTGTAATGTAACGAGTCGGGTAGCGACCCATGATAGAATAAGTAGCGACCTGTCAGGCGCCATTTCAATTTTTAGTTTAATTTTGGCAATAGGCGAGGGGATATTGTTTGAGCATGGAGCAGAGCGCGCCAAAATTTAGGAAGAGAAAGGCTATAACACTTGCAGAAAATGTTGACATAGTTACAAAACTGCAAAATGGGGTTGCAAATGCTTAAATCTGTAGGGACTATGCTACAGAAGTTAAAGACTACTAATATTCGTACATTTTAATAATAATTTTGACAACAAACGTGTTGAGCCTGGTGATTACTTACAAACTAAAATTGAAAAACATGTACTTACTAGAAAAAAAAAATGCAAAATTACTGATTTTGTATAAATTATACAAATATGTACCTATGAATATAATACATATAAAGTACATAATTTAAAAATACATATTATGTTGATTATAATAAACGACTTATAAAAAATTCCTATACAGATGTTAATACTACATACTTAGGTACTTGTTTTATTCTCTTCACTTCGGATATAACGAACGCCCTGCTATAGCGAACTGTTTAAAGATCCCCTTGGTGGTTCGTTATATCCGAAGTTGACTGTACTACATAGGTACTTGTTTTATTCTCTGCACTTCGGATATAACGAACGCCCTGCTATAGCGAACTGTTTAAAGATCCCCTTGGTGGTTCGTTATATCCGAAGTTGACTGTACTACATAGGTACTTGTTTTATTCTCTGCACTTCGGATATATCGAACGCCCTGCTATAGCGAACTGTTTAAAGATCCCCTTGGTGGTTCGTTATATCCGAAGTTGACTGTACTACATAGGTACTTGTTTTATTCTCTGCACTTCGGATATAACGAACGCCCTGCTATAGCGAACTGTTTAAAGATCCCCTTGGTGGTTCGTTATATCCGAAGTTGACTGTATATATAACATAAAAAACATTAAAATGAAAAATAAACATCTATAAAAATAAAATATACAAATCAAATTAATTTGTTGAACTAACTACAGAAAGGTAAGAAATAATGACCTAGTCATAAATTCGGAGAAACTGTAGAATGCCCTGTCAGTCAAGAAATCATTCAGCCCTCCGGAAAATGTTCATGTTTTCTACCTTTTTTATATTATCTGGTAATTTATTGAAAATCTTTATACAAGCATAGAATGGCGATTTCTCATAGTGAATAGTTTCGTGCTTGGGAACAACTAGGGCCGATGCATTTCGTGTTGGATATTGGTGATATTCATGGTTTTGGTTGAAACGTGCTTTGTTTTTAAAAACAAAGTGAACACTTTCATATGTATAGGTATCGATGTTACTGTAAGTGTTTTGTATTGTTTAAACGCTTCCTTATATGATTGCATCGGTTTTAAATCTGAACATCAGTCTTATCCTCTTTTGTGATATGAGCACTCTGTCGATGTTAGTTGCTTGGCCCCACAATATATTATGTGATTAGTGATAATTAATTATTTTAGTTTATTTATTACGCAGTGGCGGCTGGTCCTAAAGGGCACAAGGGCACGTGCCCACTCTAGATTTTCGACAAATAAAAAATCTTTTATCAAAAGCCAAAAAGAAATAACACACCACCGCGCCTCAATACCTCTTTCCTTGTATGTCACACCACGGCGAACACGACAGCCGCGCCGCCGATCAAAACTTATCTCCGGGGACACAGCAGATTTGTCCCAATTTCATCATCAATTTTGGTGGCGACACCGGTCTATGCATTGGAGAATTAGGGTTAAAATCGCGTTCTATCGGCATCTCGATGGGCACAATATTTCGTGTCTCCTAGCACTTGTTTATGGTTTGGATTTCGAGCGGCGTTGTCCTTGGCGCGGCGGGCGGAAGAGATTATTGCACAATTTTATGTTTAGATTTCTTGATATATTAACACGTGAAGGCCTAATAATTTTTTTGTGATCAGTTGACGGATATTTTTTTTATTTAAATAGTTTATTAATTATTAGTAGGGCATTAGTGCGTAGTATTACTAGTAATTAGTAATTCTAGTACTGTGTATTTTGTTTTGTTCTTACTTTTGGGTTTTCCCGATCCGCCGTTTCCAAAAAATGGAATCAGAAATAAACTCAGTGCAATATTTATTACAAAAGACTGTTTTACAATTTTTTAAGTAATTATATATTGATTTGTATTTGTGCCCCCCCAAATAAAAAAGTCACGAGCGCCACTGTTATTACGGGCTTCAGTCAGCAAGAAAAGGTTAATATAATATATTTAATAATAATAATAATACTCTTTATCTACTCCTATTAAATTATATATTAAGTATTCAACTACTTTTGAACAATTAATAGTATCTATAAACAAACAACATGAGTTATTATAACTCACTGCTATAACTCACTATAATAAATCGGAAAAGATTTACGAACCGAATATCTAGGTGGCTCTGTACAAGCCGATTGGCCGAAAGGAAACAGTCCATTATTGTCATTGAGGGAAGTAATGTCACTCGAATAATTTTGACGTTTTCAAATTAAGTTAATACCTAATTAAGTTAATTAAGTTCTTTCTCTGTACTTGTATCTTAGTATTTATTGTTGTAGTCGTAGATGAAGTATAGTATTCAACTTGCGGTAATGGTCATAACTCACTTGATGAATTACAGCACTCGCCTGCGGCTCGTGCTGCAAACTTCATCTGCGTGAGTTATGACCTACATTACCGCTCGTTAAATAATATACTATTATTTCAAATTTGCTACAATAACAAAATGAAATGACGTCAAATAGTCAATCAGAAAATCAGAAGTGTCGTATAACTATCATACCAATCCACCACATATTAAAATAATCGTTTAGACAATAGGGTCCAAGCTCAATTAATTTTTTAATTTTCATTTTGAACGTTGGTCATAGACGTTCGTCTACGACAATACGTCTAATCATAGACTAAATAATACCTAGACGAACACTGCCGTGCAACGAAAAGCGGGTCTCCCTTGAGACATTTGGTGGGTTTACTGATTTATGGTTTAAAAGTTTGTCTACCATTCAAAAAGTGTTTTGCGTGATAGCGTGATGGTAACAAACGTTTCTTTTGTAAGTATCTTGAGAAATATGCTCAAAGCAAAATTGCTAGTGTAAAGAGTTTTTAGTAAAGTGACAAGTTATAGTAACACTAACATAATATAGTAGTTACAGAGAAGAAAAAAAACTTAATATCGAGTATGTCCTCCTTTTGCTCGTAATACAGCTCCGATTCTTCTTGGAATTGACTCATACAGGTGTGTAATAAAGTTCTGCGGAATATTGTTCCGTTCTCGCTGTAATATGTCGAAACGTTCATTAGCAGTTGTGGGATTATTCTCACTCTTTTTGCGGTCGAGATAGTCCCAAACGTGTTCTATTATGTTTAAATCGGGGCTCTGCGGTGGCCACTCCATAACTTCTAGAACTCCTTCCTTAGACATGTCTTGCAAATATTGTTTTGCTACCCGGGATGAATGCTTGGGATCGTTATCCTATTGTAGCATAAAATTGTGGCCTATTAATCGTAACCCAGAGGGGACAGTATGGTGTCTAAGAATTTCGGTATATTGTTCACATTTCCCTCTATTCCTGCTAAATGACCAACACCCGCAGATGAAAGACATCCCCAAACTAACACCGAACCTCCCCCGTGCTTTATAGTTGGTTGTAAACATTCAGGTTGATATGCTTCTCCATTTCTTCTTCTTAGAAACTGACGTCTTTTACTACCGAACAATTCGAATTTGGACTCATCTGTGTAAAGCGCGCGATTAAACATTTCTGGCGTCCAATCTTTATGGTCTCTAGCATATTTTAAACGCTTTTCTTTGTTACCACGCTGAAACAAAGGCTTACGAAGGGCAACACATCCTTTTAAACCTCATTTTAGCAAGTGTATACGAACACCTTTCCTGTAGCAGCTGCAACCTTCTCGGCCAAATCTGTAGAGGTTGCTTTACGATTTCTTAATGAAAGTGTCTTTAAGTATTGCCGTGTCACGTTCTGTAAGCTTTGGGGGCGTTCCACAACGGTCCCTGTTTCCTTGTACTTTTGTATCAAGGAATTTTTATGACGCCAATATTTGTGGCTGTTTTTGAAACATTTGTTTTTTGGACGATTTGGCGCTGTGAGTAGCCTTCTTCATGTAACAATGATTTTGTTGCGTTGCGTAAGGGATATTCTGCCCATTCTAAGGTATTTATTAGCACAAGATTGCGATAAACAAATAATGCTACCAAAGGCAATGTAATTTTGGTGAATTCCGTAAATTCCCGGCACAAGTAACAGACGCCAATCTCTCTTACAGACTAATTAGAACACACTAGTTCAATATTACTAAGTAACTGAAAGTCGCATTAAAAGCAAAAAACGCCCCGGCAAATATTTTAGGGTATTCACGTGCTTGTACAAACCGTTATACTCCAAGAAACATACTTTATTGCGTGCATGTGTTTATGCATTTTTTGCCTCACAAAGAATTTTTTCGACATTCTTTCACTTATATTACCATATTTACACAACGGCGTAAAAAGTAATACCATGTAAAACACACAAAGTTAAAATTCTAACTTGTGGTCTAAAACATTTTCATTTTCATATATATATATATATATATATATATATATATATATATATATATATATACTATATATATATATATATATATATATATATATATATATCAGTAGGATAACGACCGTTATAATAAAACTTGCAAAATAACGGGATATCGGTCAATAAAATAGTATATTAGCTACGTCAAATTGATAATTTTTATAAGAAAAGTCAGAAGTGTCAACATTTTACAATTTTCTATTAAGGATTCATACCATTTTATTAAATTTTTATTTTATACAAACTTTTATATGATATCTACTGATAACAATAATTTTTTAATAAGAAAAATATAACTCACCGCATTGGTAAAATATCAACATTATAAAAATATGTTTATAGTTCCTAATAATTTATAATTTTAGCCCTGACGAAGTAACCAAATAGTTACGAAAGCTTGGTATATGTAAAAGAGTAGCTAATATACTATTTTATTGACCGATATCCCGTTATTTTGCAAGTTATATATATATATATATATATATATATATATATATATATATATATATATATATATATATATATATAAAGTTAAAATACTTTTGTCAAAAATTCCTTGTCACAGATTGAGTTGTTGTTCTTATTTATGTCAGATAAAGCCAAAAGAAGCTATGACAATATTTTACAATAGGAGGGTTCTTATAAATTATCTAGATATATTTCGCATTTGTTACGATGCCTTCGGTAGTCGTAGTAATATTCATATGAAAGGAAGCTACAAAGTTAGTGAATATTAGTACATGACTCTACGTTACTCAAACCTAGTTCTAGCAGTGGATCTAGAAGACAAGTTGTCGCCCATTGAAGATCGAAGCTCTGGAAGTGATCATCTATAACGATTTCTCTTATCGCGCCGTCTTGTTTTTGACACCGATGAAGTTTGAACTTAATAATTAATGTCAATCTGCCATTAAATAAAACCCTGGACTTTGTAACACAAGTAGATATATTATCCGATTAAAATGAAAATTTACTGTACAAAGATATATATAAATATATATATATATATATATATATATATATATATATATATATATATATATATATATATATATATATATATATATATATATATATATATATATACCTATATATAAAGAGAGAAAGAAGAATATCGGCTTTGCGGACTGTGGAAGTGTGTTCCTCTTTTGCATCAAAGTACGGGGAGTCCAAGAAAATGGACAGCCCCGGGCCGGGTAGATCATGACAGCTGTTTCGTCCATGTTAGGACTCATTCAGACAGCCATAACCCAGTCGCACCGTGGCAAACGATCTTACTGTATCTTACATCCTTTTTGCAAAACACAAGCAGGAAATAACATACCATAACGCCACCTAGCGGGTACTGACTCTAACGCAAAAGCAGAACACACCGAAAAGGTAAAATCTCAGGGCGAACACGGCATCTCTGGTTTATGAGAAACGCATTTTCGCAAATTCGCCCAAGTCGCCCGCACCATTCGCGCAGTGCAAGGAGGGAGTCACGACGTCCTCACCAGAAAGACGCATAAACCCTTAACAAAAGGCCAAGTAAGAATAAAAAGTAGAAGTTTCTTGTCCGCACAATATATAAGAGAGAAAGAAGAATATCGGCTTTGCGGACTGTGGAAGTGTGTTCCTCTTTTGCATCAAAGTACGGGGAGTCCAAGAACCTTTTCGGTGTGTTCTGCCATAGTAGAAATAAACTAGTAGCTCCACTCCGCAGCGAAGCCTTTGATCTCCTTCAGCTACATCGTTTTCGCGCCGCGCGATCACTGGTGCGAGCGGATCTAGCCGAATTTTTGCGAAAGTTTCCGATAGCCGCGGCGGGCAAAGGATAATCGGGCAGTTGCCAGAGATGTATTTAGGAAAATGTGGGTACACAATAAAATAAAGTATGTCGTTTGACCATCGGGTGAAAAACTATGTAAAAACGGAATATTGTTAAAACCATTCATGTCAGCAAATTATTATTACTTCTGCATCTGCAAGATGAGAACAAATACGACAAAAATATTTTTGTTTAGCTAAATATGTGTCTAGTTTCTGACAACGTGTATAAACCAAATTTTATCACAGAATATCTCAGTATTTTTATTAGCTTACGATTAACCGGAGTGATTTTGGATATAATCGATTCATATAAAAGACTAACTAAAAATACACGTAAAATTTCAAATTCATTTTTTTTTAATTCGAAAAGTATGTTTCAAACGTTACAGGATATTACATACAATCTACAAAAGGCAAAAGCACTCCTACATGTGTCTCCAAACAATAAGTTTCCTGTCCCTATTGGGTATTTTGAAATTTCTGTTGGCATATTTTATACTATAATATATTCTTAATCTAGCATACAAATGGTAAATATAAGCATACGGAAAGTTCTCACATGGATGTAAAAAACTAATACTTTTAAAACTGGTAACTAAATTTTTTGCAATATGATTTTTCATGCAAATACCTTCAAATTGTTTCTGAAAAATTATTTCCATCCCTGTAATAAACTAGCCTGTGAGTTTTTAAATACTTTCTCATATGTAAAAATAGAAGTTTCATCCAGATCATTACATGCATTAGCAAAATTTTTACATATCTCACACGAATGTTTGGCCAGACATTTTTTAATAAGGTAGCCACATACATATCTTTTAAAATTGGTTTCTAAAATGTCGTTTCGGTAGTCGTCAGGTTTTACTGTAAGGCCCGTCTGTTTTTTGGTTTCTTCCTGAAATGGAATTTCTACACTTTCTGCTTCTGGAATGTCAATAACTTTTAGTAAAATTGATGATTCGTCTTCTTCACAATTTTCTGTCCCTGAGTGCATTAATTTTGTACAAAAGAGTTTTCGAAATGTTCTTATGAACTGTATGGGGGTTGGATTAAAACAATTTCCATTTTGTTGCCTGATGGTACCGAAAAAATTCTCTAGACAATCCTGATTGAATCTTCTAGTCAGCAAATATTCCATTCCTTCAGATTTTACAATTTCTCCCAGCTTCAAAAATGCTTTTATAGTAATTTTCCACCCATTGATGCATTTTATTGTAGAAGTAATGTTTTTTCCCATAGAATTCAAAACTTTTAACTTTTCGAAAAGTTCGTAAAAACCAACAAGAAAATCATTTTGCTCTTTGGTAAATGTATATGCCTTTTGGTATTTGGTTTTTCCTAATTTATTAGAAGAATTCAAAAAATCAAACAAGTTATTGATCTCTCGAATAAACTTTTGTGTTGGCTCCGCTTCTTTTGGTAGTTCTTTAAATCTAATATATAAATTCATACATGAAGCTACACTCAAGCTGAAAACTTGAGAAGCATATTTCACTTTCATTTTTTCGAAAGCGTTTGGTGAAATATGCGAATCAGTCAGACGGGGTGCACCACGCATATCATAATGTTTATCGTGTTCATACATTTTTTTAATATACTCCCAGCAAATCAGATTGTCGTCCAAACCAAAATTATATTTCATTAAATTATTGCGTAGCGCTTTTAGCAAATGGGGTACGTCAAATATAAATGCAATAGTTTTGCCCTCACAAGAGAAAAACGGGTTCTCAGGAGAAACATGGAGTCTTTTTGAAAGTTGAATATTGTTAGATCCCATATCACAAACCAGAGATAACACATTCAGTCCAATTTCTTGCAATTTTCTGATGACTTCTAATAATATTTCCTGAAGTTTGTGCGCAGGACATGATGAGTTAACAAGACAGTAAACAAGAGGTTGTTTCCAATCCGAACATACACCTCTTACCATTATTACCGTTGCGCTCGTAGCAGGTTTAAACTTCCTTTCTTTTTCTCCAAAATCTTCAAAACCTATAATTTTGTCTGTATTTATTCCGTAAAATAAACTGGCTTTTAAACTTATTTCATCGACACATACTGTACATAGTTTATCCAAGTTGCTAAAGCGTTGAACTTTTTGACCCAAAATTTTAAAAACGTGTTCATCAACTCCCGCTGAAACACTTATATTTTTTATAAACCTGCGTAAAGTTGATACACTTGGTAAGCAAAAATTTTTGACGAGCTTTCTTTTATATAACTTTGGGCCTTCAAAATAAAGAGAAAGGCAATAATTTTTAAATTCTTCGGTATATCTACGACCTCTTGGTTTTTTGCCTATTTCAGATACCTGAATATTAATAAACTTAGCTAAATTGGTAGAAGAACCGCAAAATTTGTAAGTCAGCTCTTTATAGTTTTCCAAAGTAATTTTCTCTAAGGTAGGGCAAGATGATGAATCACTTTCAAAAGTTCTCACTTTCCGTTTCAGGTATTTATTGTCATTGCGCGGCTTTTTAACCACCTTTCTTAATTTAGCCTTTCTTGGCGTGCCATATGATAACTGACTTGTTGTCTGGATTTCCTGATCCAAAATCGGGGACAGCAAGCTTTCCTCTGAGGAAGTGTTTGCGGCACCGAACTGGGCCGAATAGCTAAGTTGTTTGAATTGCAACATCTACGCCCTTGTCCTGTTTATTGCAGTGTACATCAGATTCTGATAATTGTTTTGTTTTGCCTTGTGTACCTAAAATAAAGAAGAAGTTTGCTAAAATAGCAAAATAGTTTGTAAAATGGTTGTAATCATAATAGAAATATAGCAAACATTTACCAATATTATCAGATAACTGATTTTCTGGGAGCTTAGGATACCCTTCTAACGAAGGAAAAATAGATGGGTTAACATTTCGGCGCAATCTGCTATGTGCATTATTAGCAAACACACGTGAAGGAAAATGCATGGCACACAACCTATAGGATAAGTTGTGGATATTGTCTACCTTTGCAAACAAATCTTCTCGATGACATGCCATCAACCATATTCTTGCACTAAAAATATTTTAGTGAAATAGTGTCTATTTTATGTAGTGCAAATTACGCTATTTCTGAAACGATAATTCGTTTAAGACAAAAAAAATTATCTTAGCTCTTGGTAACAAGCTGCTTTTAAATGTCGGATATTCAGATTAGTTCGGAAGATATCCGAAAAAAAATGAAATTTCTAAAACCGGTTTTAGTTTACTGACTGAAGGTGGAATTTAAAATAAATTACAATCGTCCAGTGATGTTTTCCCCTAAAATATAATAGCATTATCATTTTTAAAACAATTTTCAATATTTCTTTAGCGTGGAGCGCTTTTTCGTTACGTTTATTTTAGAAGCGTGCGTACTTGAATTAATTTCAGTACAGCGCCCCACGCTTTTTGGCATAGTCATTGAAAATTGGGTACCTATATTAGAAATTACACTAAATACATTATTTTATACTCTTTAGTGCGTTAAAAGCGTGTTTCTTAATTTTTTAACTAATTTATTGTTTACTTTTAGTCATGGGTTACACACAATTTTGGTCCCTTTAATAAATGCGCCTCTGGAATGGCTCAATGATACTATAATATTGCACTGTCATCCAACTTACATATATAACCATCCTAACTACGCTTCTGGACCAGCTCAATATCACCATAGTATTGCATTGCCATCCGCCTTACATACAAAATATGCAAAATTTCGACTCAACTGAACATCGGGTGGTGGGTCTACATCCCCTCCTAAATACTAATCCAAAGACTATGTCAAAAATTAAAAATTTCGTACCTACGTTTCTAGCCAATCAGAAACATTGATATTTTATCGTTACTATGGCAACATAAAAAATTTCCGGAAATATTAATCGTGCTCGAACTTCCGGCAAAATTACGCTGGAACTTTTTTGACACTTATGATATGTATAAATATTAAATTCATAAATGTCATATTATACGTTTTTACTATTGCACTGGGTGGAATTTAGAGTTTATAAAAAAGAAATACTGCACAGAAAAGAAAATATAATAATACCTTATTTATTTAGCTTTACAGAACATAAACACTTGACAAATTTTAAATGTTTATTTTAACTTGTTTTTATATTAATTCGTATCAAGGTCATTACCGGCTTTAGTTGGACAAATTAGTAAAATATAGTTTAGAAATATACCATTTTAATATTTTCAAATAATTCTACTTTACTAAGGGCCGGTACTTTCGGTCCCGATTAACGGATTTGATAGGTGATTAAAATAATCAGGGTTTTGGATGTGTCAAATCATATTACTTGACATTGAAATTGTCACTGTCAAAACACTGATTAAATTAATCGGCTATTAAATAACTTAATCAGGGCCGAAAGTACTGGCACTAAATCTGGTACATGTAAAAATGTATTTTGCAGCACTAATTTGAAGTTATGTTAATGAAATTAAAAGACAGACATATAACGTTAAACAAAATAAAAATTACCAGAATTAGTTACATAAATTAGTTAAACAGAGTAATGTAACAGTTCAATTCAAGATTTTGACATCACTTTATTTGACTAAAGTTGGTAGAAATACATTTTTCAGAAACTTATTAGAAGCGATGTTTAAAAAATTTATTCAGTTTTATTTACACCATTTCATATAACTTCGGCGCGAAATTTTCTTACCGAATATCCCTCGAGCTTAAATTAGTAACAGGAAATTTTTCGTCCGTAACGAATATTTTAAGAAAATTATCCCTCGCCTTCGGCTCGGAATAATTTTCAAAATATCCGTGACCTCGAAAAAAATTCCGGTAATAATTTAAGCTCTAGGGATATTATAAGTGATAATACTATTCGATAGGGGGAGATTATCGTAACAAATTTGTGGTCTATATATAGAATTAATAAAACCGATTTCCGTAACATTCGGTTTTTAGCGTATACTTATCTCCGTAAATAATTGGAATTTTTGGGATTTAAAAACAGCATTGCCCTACACGATAAAATTCATTTTTTGTCCCAAATTTAATCAACTTTCTACTCATACCTTTTCGGAAATAGCATTAATTTCATCACTTAAAACAGACACCCAATATTTCTAATAAGAAGAAAATGTTCTGGAAAATATGTCAGTACACCGTAATTTATTCAATGTAATTTAAGGGTTTCAAAAAATATTACAACACAAATAGGCCTACTTTAAAAATGTCAGTGTTGCAACAATATCTCAACTTCTAAAATAAACAAGAATAACTCAATATTTATTATGATTATTATTATCCACTTACCGATTTGCATCCGACGGAAATTTAAAAAAACTTAAAGAACAATTTTTCGACGTGTTGAGACAACCAACAGCAGCACAGAGTGACGCACTCATTTTCGCCAATCCGACTCTGTTCTCGGACGCAATACTCGAACCTCACAGCCTGAACGACGGATCTCAACTGAAACGCTCTACATCCCGCCAACAATCTGCCGAATTTTGTCGGCATGCTGAAAATATTTGGAAGAGTGGCGCTACTAGTTTATTTATACTATGGTTCTGCTTTTGCATTAGAGCCAGCACCCGCTAGGTGGCGTTATGGTATGTTATTTCCTGCTTGTGTTTTGCAAAAAGGATGTAAGATACAGTAACATCGTTTGCCACGGTGCGACTGGGTTATGGCCATGCCCTGCGCACTTTAAATTATGCGCGCGGCCCGCTAAAGCTTCACACCGACCCACGAGCGTCGCCACTATCGATCATTTTTGGAGCGGGAGGCGGAGCCAAAAGCACGTGGACCTGTTAACGATAACGACTAGGGCTGGAAAAAAGCGTGATTTTTCTGTCACAGTTCCGATCTGTGACTGTTCCATGTGTATCACTGTGACTAAAACCTGTGATTTTAATTGTCACACCAAAAGAGAATCGCAATTTGGCTCGGCTCGGTACAACTGCATTCAGCGCTACCGGTTGATTTGATATTTTACCGGCGACAAAGGCACCTCTGTCGGCGCGGCACTAATAGGCGGCCGCGCTTACAGAATGAGTTTTCTTGAACGAGTTTGCCGAAATATTATGTTTTGTCTATGCGACTGGTATTTTTATTTTATTTTTACTTTTGATTTACCTTTAAGACTTCCTAGTGGATTGCGCTTTTATGTTAGATTTGGTAATTTTTTTTAAGTTTTTACTTTTTATTAAAATGTCTAAATCTCGGGTTACATCATTAAAAAGAAAAACTAGTGTAATATGGGACTTTTTTACCCCTATAGACGGCGAAATGGCTAAGTGTATTATATTTAAAACAATTAATTGCACTCAAAAACTTTATAGCAAGCCTACAACTAAGTATTTACTTGACTCCGCCTGCTCTCGATTATCCTTGAACCGGTGATTGCTCATATTTACTCGTCGCCGTCGAATCTGTGCCGTCGCCCGCAAAGCGTGGCGTATAAAACGAAAGCGGGATGTAGATGTGATCGGTCACCGTTCGGCATCTTCTTGCGATATGCCGGACCGGACCCGAGAACAACTTTTAATCGAACCTAGTTGCCCGCGGTGTCGGTGTCACCCCGTCACAGCTTCTTTAGTCGAAGCGGAGCAGGTCGTGACTGTGACAGCCCCGGAGCTGTGACAAAATCACAAGTTGTGAAATCACACCACAGCCTTAATAACGACTAACCTAACTTATGTTTTGACGTTTAACCGTCCGTCGCAATTGGTTTTCGTATTTGAGTTAAATTGTTTTTACTTTCAGTGTTGTAGTAGGAAAATAGTAAAGGCTTTAGAATTACAAGTTGCAGTTTTTGTTTAAAGAGTGAATCTTGTACTCGCTTTGAAAAATTATTAAAAGTTTAAAAGTAAGTACCGACCAAAACAATTTTATTAGTGAAAGATATATTTATATGATTATAGTCTATTTAGGCATATTTTATTTAAATTCATTGATTGCTTTTACCATTGTCCCAATCGCCCTACCCCATTTTATTCTACCTCGATGCCCTACCCTTAGTCTGATTTTACTTAAAATTTGAACAAACTGTAATAAACTTGATTTTTACCAGGTGCTTTGTTTTTGATTGCTAGTTGTTTTTAATACACAATAATGTAAAAATAGTAATATACTCATAACTATTTATTTAACTTTTAGGCCGGGTTTATCCAACTTCTTAATTCTTAATTCCTAACTCATAAGCAAGTTCACAATGTACTATTAAGTGACACTGATTACCCAGTTTCTTAATTCTTTATTCTTTATCCTTAATTTTTAAGAACGACCTTTAAAGTTGCCAATTTTTATCTTTTAGGAATTACGAATAAAGAATTAAGGAAATATTAAATGCGCATGCGGCTTGTTCAGCTGTTTTAGACAGATCTTGACAAATGACATTGTTATCCTGGTTAATTTGACGTTTGGTGATGGACGACAGTCTTCATGATTTTTGTATTTAATTTTAATATTGAATTTAACTATTTATAACACAAATAAACAAGTTGTGTTTATATTTCCTATGTCAATTTTGACATGTATTGTCCAACTGTCAAGAGCTGAAAAAAGAAGAATTGGAAAAAGAAGAGATAAAAATTAAGAATAAAGAAACTGGATAAACCTGATCTAATAACTCACTCAAATTTTACGAAATGCTTAAGAATTAAGAATTAAGGACTAAAAATTACGAAGTTGGGTAACCCAGGCCTTAGAAAGTCAGTTACCATGCGTTACACTTGTGCTGTATCAAGTTGCTTTCATGGTGGTGAAGTCAAGTATCGCTTTCCCAATCCAGAAAAGCAAAAGCCTCTTTTTGATCAGTGATCAGTGGGTAATGTTTTGTGGAAATGAACGTTTAACTAAAGATTATAGACCTGACGAAAGTGTAAAAATTTACAACAGCTTTAGGGTTTGTTCACTCCATTTCCAGGAAGACGATTGTATGTTTAATAGAAAACTAAAAAAAGGAGTTATACCCTCGTTGAATTTACCAGGTATGTTTTAATATGTGATATGAAATATTCAGTGTACAAATCTAACGTTGATCCATGCATTCTCCTTTCTCATAAGGTTATGATCTCATTTCAAACTTCTACAAATAATAGTTTATACCTATCTACAGTGTGGGCCATTATATTCGCAACATATCAATTTTCTTGTACTTTTAAAGTTCTCAGAAAATTTTATTTATTTTAATTATAGAATAAAGTAAGGAATAACTTTGACATATTTAATACTAGTGCTGTGCAACTAAGGAGACAAGTATACCAACAAGGTGGTTCAGACTAAAATAGACATTATTGTCCTACTCTGTAATTGGAGCGTAGATCAGTACAGTTTGTAATAAATAAATAAATAAATTAACGTGTTTTTTTGTTATAATAAAATCATGAGTGTACCTACATACTCAAGAAGTACATTTCCCTTTTTTTTACAGGTGTTAGATGAAATTTTTACTTTTCCATAAAAATTTTTATTTTTAAAGGATTCATAACTTCCTTACTAAATTATAGATATTGCAATAAAAAATGGATGGATATTTATAAAATTTAGTGACAAATTTCTGAATAAATCTTTACTAATAAAAAATTTAATGGAAAAGTCAAAAATTATAAACACTAAAAACCTTTTTTAAATTCCTCCACCAATACCTGTCGATTGCCATCTAGTGGGCAATAGCCAAAATTCGCTTTATTTGCATAAAGCAGAGATCTACATCTAAAGCCAGAGCATCACCTCACACCGAGTCAGGAGGTGGCGCTAAAATGTTGGTCTATTCGTTTACACGTCAGTGTCCAATCTATTCACCCTAACAAACCCTAGTCTATGGTTATGGCTGTCTGAATGAGTCCTAACAAGGACGAAACAGCTGTCATGGTCTACCCGGCCCGGGGTTGTCCATTTTCTTGGACTCCCCGTACTTTGATGCAAAAGAGGAACACACTTCCACAGTCCGCAAAGCCGATATTCTTCTTTCTATCTTATATATTGTACGGACAAGAAACTTCTACTTTTTATTCTTACTTGGCCTTTTGTTAAGGGTTTATGCGTCTTTCTGGTGAGGACGTCGTGACTCCCTCCTTGCACTGCGCGAATGGTGCGGGCGAGTTGGGCGAATTTGCGAAAATGCGTTTCTCATAAACCAGAGATGCCGTGTTCGCCCTTAGATTTTATCTTTTCGGTGTGTTCTACTTTTGCATTAGAGCCAGCACCCGCTAGGTGGCGTTATGGTATGTTATTTACTGCTTGTGTTTTGCAAAAAGGATGTAAGATACAGTAACATCGTTTGCCACGGTGCGACTGGGTTATGGCTGTCTGAATGAGTCCTAACAAGGACGAAACAGCTGTCATGGTCTACCCGGCCCGGGGTTGTCCATTTTCTTGGACTCCCCGTACTTTGATGCAAAAGAGGAACACACTTCCACAGTCCGCAAAGCCGATATTCTTCTTTCTCTCTTATACATATATTGTACGGACAAGAAACTTCTACTTTTTATTCTTACTTGGCCTTTTGTTAAGGGTTTATGCGTCTTTCTGGTGAGGACGTCGTGACTCCCTCCTTGCACTGCGCGAATGGTGCTGGCGAGTTGGGCGAATTTGCGAAAATGCGTTTCTCATAAACCAGAGATGCCGTGTTCGCCCTTAGATTTTACCTTTTCGGTGTGTTCTGCTTTTGCACTAGAGCCAGCACCCGCTAGGTGGCGTTATGGTATGTTATTTCCTGCTTGTGTTTTGCAAAAAGGATGTAAGATACAGTAACATCGTTTGCCACGGTGCGACTGGGTTATGGCTGTCTAAATGAGTCCTAACAAGGACGAAACAGTTGTCATGGTCTACCCGGGCCGGGGTTGTCCATTTTCTTGGACTCCCCGTACTTTGATGCAAAAGAGGAACACACTTCCACAGTTCGCAAAGCCGATATTCTTCTTTCTCTCTTATATATTGTACGGACAAGAAACTTCTACTTTTTATTCTTACTTGGCCTTTTGTTAAGGGTTTATGCGTCTTTCTGGTGAGGACGTCGTGACTCCCTCCTTGCACTGCGCGAATGGTGCGGGCGAGTTGGGCGAATTTGCGAAAATGCGTTTCTCATAAACCAGAGATGCCGTGTTCGCCCTTAGATTTTACCTTTTCGGTGTGTTCTGCTTTTGCGTTAGAGCCAGCACCCGCTAGGTGGCGTTATGGTATGTTATTTCCTGCTTGTGTTTTGCAAAAAGGATGTAAGATACAGTAACATCGTTTGCCACGGTGCGACTGGGTTATGGCTGTCTGAATGAGTCCTAACAAGGACGAAACAGCTGTCATGGTCTACCCGGCCCGGGGTTGTCCATTTTCTTGGACTCCCCGTACTTTGATGCGAAAGAGGAACACACTTCCACAGTCCGCAAAGCCGATATTCTTCTTTCTCTCTTATATATTGTACGGACAAGAAACTTCTACTTTTTATTCTTACTTGGCCTTTTGTTAAGGGTTTATGCGTCTTTCTGGTGAGGACGTCGTGACTCCCTCCTTGCACTGCGCGAATGGTGCGGGCGAGTTGGGCGAATTTGCGAAAATGCGTTTCTCATAAACCAGAGATGCCGCGTTCGCCCTTAGATTTTACCTTTTCGGTGTGTTCTGCTTTTGCATTAAAGCCAGCACCCGCTAGGTGGCGTTATGGTATGTTATTTCCTGCTTGTGTTGTGCAAAAAGGATGTAAGATACAGTAACATCGTTTGCCACGGTGCGACTGGGTTATGGCTGTCTGAATGAGTCCTAACAAGGACGAAACAGCTGTCATGGTCTACCCGGCCCGGGGTTGTCCATTTTCTTGGACTCCCCGTACTTTAATGCAAAAGAGGAACACACTTCCACAGTCCGCAAAGCCGATATTCTTCTTTCTCTCTTATATATTGTACGGACTTCTACTTTTTATTCTTACTTGGCCTTTTGTTAAGGGTTTATGCGTCTTTCTGGTGAGGACGTCGTGACTCCCTCCTCGCACTGCGCGAATGGTGCGGGCGAGTTGGGCGAATTTGCGAAAATGCGTTTCTCATAAACCAGAGATGCCGTGTTCGCCCTTAGATTTTACCTTTTCGGTGTGTTCTGCTTTTGCATTAGAGCCAGCACACGCTAGGTGGCGTTATGGTATGTTATTTCCTGCTTGTGTTTTGCAAAAAGGATGTAAGATACAGTAACATCGTTTGCCACGGTGCGACTGGGTTATGGCTGTCTGAATGAGTCCTAACAAGGACGAAACAGCTGTCATGGTCTACCCGGCCCGGGGTTGTCCATTTTCTTGGACTCCCCGTACTTTGATGCAAAAGAGGAACACACTTCCACAGTCCGCAAAGCCGATATTCTTCTTTCTCTCATATATTGTACGGACAATTCTACTTTATATATATATATATATATATATATATATATATATATATATATATATAACAATTGATAAAAAGATTAAAATAATAATAAAGATATAAATTAACAAAGAACCATTTAACAAATGTTAAATAATGAACTGAACAATGCTGGACAAGCGTTTACAATAAGACTCGAATGACAAAAGATATAAAAATATAAATCATTGTTCTGTGATCTATTAATTCCCCAATTACTCATATTAATTAACGTTAAAAATTCACCCTTACACCCGTTAAGTTATAAAAGACCCCTTACTACCTATACGTTAAGTTCTTACTTCCGCGCGAAACACGCGAACGCGACTTTTAAAAGGAGTTGCCGACTCCCCATTTCTTATACACCCTCTATCACTTAGAACGATTCGATCAGAACTGTCTTTCATGTTTCTCCTTCGGTACCTAGAGCTTGAGGGTGGGTACGCTAGTCCTTCTACTGTTACAGGTCCGGAATAACGCCGAATTTTATACAGAATAAAGTTGAATTAAATGCTTCTTTGTTTAATGGGTGGTTTATCCATTGTATACAGGTTAAAATACTATACTAATCTATGCTAAGGCTCTTGAATACGTGATGGAAAAAACTTCCTTTATTATCGCTTTTTAAAGGTAAAAAAATCACATCCAATCAGCCTGTACAGAAGGAGTTCGAGCTTTATAAATCTAACAGTTACTTATATCCGTACTGACATTCCATCTTTTCTATAAAAAGAATATTCGTTAACTCGAGATAATTAATAAATAGACAAAACGTTTCTAGCTACGCCCCTGTACTACCCTGGTCTATTTCTCTACCTAAGACGAGAAACGAGGTTTTATTACCACGCTTCATATTTGCCGCAAAACTGACCCCTATTTACAATGGGGAAATACAAATATTGTTTATTAGTTTCATTAGGGGGTATTAAGCCCCTTTTTCATTTTAAGACATCTTTAAAGACCACCCACATTTACAAGTTCTCAAAAGTTATCTAATATGTTAATATAAATGGCATACGTTCTGTCACATCCTTTTTAAAAAACAAAAATTTTTATTTCAAAATTACAAGTTGTTACAATTGATTCTAATACAAGACTAATATCTATAAAATTAAATAAAACAAATGTAACGTAAATTGATGACACCTAAATTGCTGACGGTGCTACGTCGCGATTGCGGTCATCGCTCGGGTCGTTGTTCTGGTATCTTCTTATGGTAGGAAATTATACTTTTATAAGTTAATCGGGTAGTAAACCCATAACTCCTCCCCCTTAGAATGAGGCATCGTTGGGATGATTGAGCTTGATGTCTTCGGGAGTTTGGTGTATTTCCTTAGAATTCCTTCTTATAAGGAATTTTTGAATACTTCTTCTCCTTACAATGCAATAAGTGCCTGCTGCACTTATTAGAACTAAGTATAGTGCCAGGGTCCATAAATTGGGTGTGTATATTTTCTCTGCAGCATCATCATAGATGGGACTGACTGGGTTTAAGTGAGGAGATGCGAAATTAATTTCCTTGGCTCGATTTGGAATTTAAGTATGTTTTCTGGTTTAACCCTCAGGTTTGGTGTATTTATCACCAGTGGGCTTCCAAAACTTGATTCTTGAAAGAACAGTTCTTGGTTCCTGAATAATAATGTCATTGACTTTTTCTTATAAGAAATATTCCTTTTAATTCTTTGGTTTCAACTTGATTTTCGCAGTTTGTTTGAATTTTTTCTTCAGTTGGGAAGACTGCTAAAAATTGGTTTAATTCCGGAACAATTTCTACATGATTCTCTAGGATCTTTAATTTTGTAAAGGTGCACTCGTTCGGGTTGTCTTTTAGCAGGACTTCTTTTTCACAGCTGGCGTTGCTAGTTGTTTGTAAAACGCTGGGACAGTGATACGGTTTACCGTGGGTACATAGTATATCACTTAGAGGTTTAATTAGGTTACCAGATTGTGATATCAGGAGATATCTTACATTGGGAATAATTGTGACAAATTCTGATTCATATTTAGTAGGTATAGGTATAAAATGGTACAAGTTAAAATTGGTTTCGAATTCAATCGGTAAAGAGAGGAAGTAATAAATTCGATTATAATCTATCTTGCAATTAATTTTTAGAATGTCTTCGAAATCAAGTATATTTTCGAATTTGAGTTCAAAAGGAAGTTCATTTTTATAGTGTTGTTGAATTTTTTGTAGCTCGTAAAATAGATTTTTTGTTTTAATAATGATTGGGTGTAAAATTCCTAATTTAGAAAAGGTTATAGAGTTTTCAACGTCTTGAAGGGTCTTTAGGATGGCATTATATAATATAATAAGCTGATTAAACAAATCTTTGGCAAAAAGCAAATTTTGGTGTGTGACACCGTTCATTACAATTTGATTAAGTTGCAGTATTCTTGGTTTTAAAATATACTCGTTATGTTGTATATTTATAATAGTTTCGTTAAAGTTTTTGACAATTGCGTCATTGACAGAATACTGCATTTTTAGCTGATTCTCAATGCTTTTTTCATTAGCTTGTAGGTGATTAAGAATTTTGTAAATTTTGTTTCCGTCATTAGCGTCCAGATTGCCTGTGACCCCTTTTACAATGTATCCTAGACCGTTGATTAGTCCTCTTTTTGTACGATTTTCATGATGAATTTTAATATTTTCTATTTTTTCGAAAACTAATTTTTGACTGAAATTGGCAATTCTATAATAATCGCTAAGATCGCTATCCAGGAGTGTATTATTACTAAAAATAAGCTTAAAATTAGGTACTGAATTGCCTGTTAAGATTACCAAATTCTAAATACACAGGTTCTAAATTATAATAATGTACAAGGGTATGTTCTGTCCTTTGAAGTTTGGCGGGACCCAGGTTAACTGGCAGAATCCCTAGATTTTGCGTTATGTTCTTTATTTCTGTTCCTTGTCCAGTGGCGAGGAACCTGAAATATTTTGAAATTTAGGGTTTATTATTTTTTTTTTCGAGGTCTTTTGATATTGGATAGGTGAATTTTGTCGACAGTGTTGCCATGTGTAGTGTTAATTTTGGCAGTTTTAAGATTTTTATCGATAGTTGTAATTTTTTCTGGTTTGTATTTGTTGATCGTTTTGCTTTGTTTCTGTTTATTGTGAACAAATACTTGTTCTGGTACATCTGGAAAAATTTCCTTATTTTCGTTAGTTTTATTTATCACGCGTTCTTTTTGGTTTTGAATGTCCGTGTTTAGTTTTTCGTATAGTAATTTGATTTTATCGCGGTGTGTAGAAACATAGTTGTTTATAAGTTGGATATCTAAGTTTATGTTGAAGGGCGATTCTGTGTGTAGATGTCCATTTATGATTTCGTATGGTTTTAGCTTAGTAACGGAGTGTATAGTGTTGTTGTAGGCCAAAATTGCGTAAGAAACTTTATATTTAATCGGTTCATTTTTATAATCCTTGTGATTGTTCAGAAGTCTGATGTGTTCAGTAAGAGTGGAATGAAACCTTTCTATTACCCCCTTGGACTCCGGATGCTGGGAACTAATAAAATGGATTTTTATTTTGTGAACTGCTAGTTGTTCTTGAATTACAGAATTTCGAAATTCAGGGCCATTGTCTGAAATAACTTGGTCGGGAATACAGTGATGGGAGAAAAATTTTATTAATTTATCTGCCACTTCAATGCCCTGCGAAGAGTTGAGTCTATAAGCCTGGGCATATTTCGAAAAGGAGTCTATGATTGTTAAAAATTTACAATTAGGAAGTTTCCTATGTCAGAAATATCGAGTAACTTCAACATCATTTAATAGTCTTTCACTTTACTTGTCAAACAAAAAAAATTATCTCGATATCTTCAAAATTGACGAACTTATTCAATTTCTTATTTAATAACTTCGCGCGCGGCTTTTATCGGCCGTGACGTCAAAATACAGAACTCTGTCGCCCCATGGTCGCCGGGCTAGCGGCCCGCTGCTGCTTTCGCGTGTTTACTTTCATGCATTGTATCCTGTCCGGTAAGAATAACACTAAAGATTAAACGGGCGCCTATTCCGCTGTTGACGGCGTGGTGTCGATTGACGTCATCGAGCCTCAGCCAACGTGAGCGTAGCATCTCAGACTTTGAAGGACGATAACTTTTTTATTTCTACAGATAATTAAAAACAAAAATACATATGTTTTTTACATTTTTAGGACTATTTATTAAGAGAAAATGAAAAAAAATGGAAACTTCCTAATTCTCAAGGGTTAAACTGTCGACGTGAAGAATTTGAAAGGGTCGAACAGCTGTGGGTGTAATATTATATTGGAGGTTAAGAGGACGTCTTTCGTATTTAGTTATTTGGCATATTTCGCAAGAATTTATATAATTTTGTATGTATTTCTGTTGGTTTGGCCAATAGTAGGTATTTTTTATGCGATTAAAAGTTTCGTCAATTCCTCGGTGATTTGTTTTACCCTCATGATGATTTTGTATAGTTTGCTTGATTTCGTCTTCGGATATAATGTCTATTAATTTTTTCGTACAGTTTATGATTTCGATTTCTGAATTTTAAAAATATTTTTGAAGAGTACAGCTAAACTTTTCGTATATGGGGTCTTCAAAATATAAGTAATATTTGGTTTTTGTTACAACATTTTCTTTAATGAATTTTATGACGTCCTTATCAAAATCGGTTTTTGAAAATTGTACGTGGGTTCTTTGCTTCGTTTTATACAGGTTAATTTTTGTCGGTTCGGCAGGAGCAAAGTTTACTTCTGAGATAATGATCTGATTTTTTCCGTAGTTAACAGGACATTCCACTATAGGAATTCCAACAATAGGGTTTTCTACGTTAGAATGTACGGTGGCGTCAGTGTCGTCTGTCGCATTTTCTGGATTGTCGACGTCTCCAGCCTCTGCTATAAGAGATTGATTGTCTTGTTGTTGGTCGAGTGTTTCGTGTAGATCTTGAATATATTTGTTTAATGAAAAGATGGAGCTCGTCCCGGGACGCGTCTTGTTTGTATTTAACTCGATTCTTGAAAGCGCGTCCGCGTTTTTATTTAGAATGCCTTTTTTGTAGACTATGTCATAGTCGTATTCTTCTAATTTTAGACGCCATCTTACCAGCTTAGAATTTGGTTCTTTTAGGGAAAATAACCACTCGAGAGGTTTATGATCAGTTATGATCTTAAATTTTCGTCCGAAGAGGTAAGGTCTCAAATACTTAACAGCCCAGACGATAGCAAGCAGTTCTTTTTCTATCGTAGAATAATTAATTTCGGCTGCGCTTAGGGTACGACTTGCGTAAGCGATCGGAAGATCTGAACCAATTTATCCTTGAGATAAAACGCTACCAATAGCGTAATTGCTCGCGTCGCGCAGGTTAGATTAAACGGTTCTGAAAAATTTGGATATTGCAGTATTGGCTCATTTGTTAACAGATTCTTGCACGTTTCGAAACACTGAATATATCCGGGATCATTAATGTCAATAATCGCGTCCTTTTTTAAACACTTTGTTAAAGGCTTTGTAATTTTCGCGAAGTCTTTAATAAATTTGCGATAATAGCCGAGTAGTCCAAAAAAGCCTTTTATGGCTTTTGCCGTTTTGGGAATGGGGTAATGGTTTATAGCAATTATTTTTTCTGGGTTCGGTTTTACTCCTTCTGATGTGACAACGTGTCCCAAATAAGCAACTTCTTTTCGGAGAAACTCGGATTTGTCTAGTTGAATTTTGAAATTAGACTGACGTAATCGTTCAAAGACTTTTCTTAGTCGATCGGTATGTTCTTGTAAGCTCGTGCTGAATAATTATATCGTCTAGATTAACCGCACAAATTTCGTTTTGATACCCCCTTAGAATATTATCTATAAACCTCTGAAACGTCGCGGGTGCATTCCGAAGGCCGAATGGCATTCTTAGAAATTCATAGTGGCCGTTTTCCGTGTTAAAAGCTGTTTTTGGTATGTCTTCTTCGGACATTTCAATTTGGTGAAAGCCCGAGGCCAAATCTAACGTGGTAAAATATTGACAGCGGCCTAGTTTGTCTAACAAATCGGTAATATTTGGTAAGGGGTAGCGATCCCCTATAGTTTTTAGGTTTAATTTCCGAAAATCGATCACAATGCGCCATTTTCTTTGTCCTGAAGCGTCGAGTTTCTTTGGTACCACTCAGATTGGTGAGGACTAAGGAGTGAGATGGCCTTATAATATTTTGTTTGAGCATTTTTTGTATTTGGTCCTGGACCTCTTTTTTGTGTACTTCGGGGTATCGGTAAGTTTTTGTATAGATCCAGGCCCGGATTGGGACCGGCGAGCGACCGAGAAAATCTCGGTGGGCCGCCGGCCCAAAGGGGCCGGTGAGGTCGAAGGTCTGGGCACTTCGAAACTTCGAATCATAATATTTCCCAACCCCTAACATACAAAGGAAAAACCTTGAAAACTATGTAAATTATTATTTATTATTTGCATTTAATGTATACTTATTTATTTTTTATATTATATTTTTCAATATCATTTACCTCACGTGTGAAATAGAATTAAAATTAAAACTTTTTTGGGGTCATCCGCAATGTGCGCAGGCCCGGATTGGAACAGGCGAGCGAGCGAGAAAATCTATGTGGGCCGCCGGCCCAAAGGGGCCGGTAAGGCCGAAGGCCTAGCCACTTAGACTCTATCCCACTTCGAATCATAAGATTTCCCAACCCCAAACATAAAGAGGAAAAACCTTGAGAACCATGTAAATAAGGAATATTCACATATTTTTGTATTGCATTAATCGTTTAAGGAAGTCATTACAATCCCAAAAAAAATATTTTGAAGAAAATTACTAGGATAATTTAGCTTCAAAAAAAGGTTTAGTTTTCGGTATAATTTATAACAATTTAAAAAGCAGCCATCTGTCCTTAATTAAAAATGACGTCAGTCTACATATTAACGTAAAGCTTACCTAAAGTCGAACAGGTTTGTTTTTCTCGGAAACAGTCAGAGGGAGAGAAATCGATTTTTTTGGATTGATAGAGGAATAGTTCAACTAGCTTCGGTAAAAAATTCAGTTATACAGGATGTTTCGTTTTGCAGTTATTAAACGTCAAAGTCGAAATTTCCACGATTTCCGTTGAAATCGGGTACAGGTCGCAAAAGTGAATTCAATCGATGTAAATTTTCGGAGGTTGTATGGGACCCGGAGCTTCAGAACTCCACTGAAACTTGTGAGGATCAGAAAATGGCAAGTTTTGAATTTTTTTAGCTCGAAAAATACCATCTTTGGTACTTAATAACTCGAAAACAAAACGTCAGATCGAAAAACGGATTCATAAGTGAAACTTTAAAATCTCAAATATTTTTTTTGCAATACATTTACCTAAAAGAATCACTGGAAAATGGAAATATTTGGAAAAAACTGGAAATTTAGATTTTTGACCCAAATTTTTCACGGTTTTTAATTTGTTGTGGGGTCAAAATGGTTCAACTTAAAATCCCATATACGTCATCGGAAAGACCTCGTCGAAGTATATAATATCCATTACTTTTTAGTTTCTTCATTCTCTATAAGAAGGGAGCAATCGCCGATTAAATTCCGATTTTTTTTATTTTTTTGCCCTCGACATCGGTACATTTGAATCACTCTGTATTTTTCCTATTTAATTTTTTCCCAATTTTTCAACACTCTCTTATAAAGGGATAATCACACTTTAAAATGAATACTGAACGGGTCATCCAGGAGCGTATTTAAGGGGTAGAAATCGAATTTTCTTGATTTTTTCCGACAAATCCTATTTTTAACCGACATTACTCCACACTCTTTACCTTATTTAGTGATATTTTTTTGGGTTTATTTTATCCGTTAATTATCTACGAATACCTCCCACTAATTCAAATCGCTCATTTTCTCGTTAAAGTTATAAATAAATAGGTTTATTTGCATCGGGGACATCTAAAATTTGAAAATTTTTGAATTTTCGAAGATTGCCATGAAAACAAAGAATTGCAGTTTATTTCCTCGAAATTATTAAGATGATATTATGTCAAAATTTCGCAGAAATGTCAATTTTTGTTGCAAAATTGAAAGGTTCCTGGACCGATTTCGGCTTGAAGTATACATGAATAAGTTTTAGGAACCTTCTACTTTAAATGCAGGGATATTTCATTGGATGAGTTATCAAATTTATATTTGGATATTATTCAATAGGAATGTGCAAAGCAAACGTTCAAACGGATCAAAATTGCTTGATTTAGAATTTGTAAATTACAAGCCAAAACTCATAAATTGTTACAATAATTGTTAATAGAAAATTTCCCACTTTTGTTAAAAAAAAACAGGAAATTTTCCCAGTTTCGTTAAAGATATCCCAGAAAACGAGAAATTCCCCACGAGTTGGCAACACTGGGCCGTCCACAACTAAATCCTCGATTAGTGATTCCTCGTCAGGGAGGGATTACTAAACCGACGCAGAGTGTAACGAAATCGAAAATTCGTGGACTTTGGTACTTTACTTCGCTGTTTTGCAAAAATTGTGGCGTATAAAGACATAAAACATTGGAGTTTGTTATTACTGTACTAAATTTAGACCTACGTGTAGTAACTTACTAGGTATCGGTCGCTCAAAAAATATAATTATTTTTCGACAACATAAATAAAAAACACTGTTTTCGGTTTAAAGTACCTAGCTAAGTTAAATACACTTAAATGTTAATTATGAAAAACATTCTTTAATTAACCTAATTTTCACCATCTGAGCTGGAGACTAATCTATCAGAATTGTCTTCCCCAACGTTAGTTACTTTAAAAAGTGTTTCAGTGTCTGAGAACACATAATTTTTTTCGCAGTTTATTTCGGTCTAATAAAGGAAATAAGGAGATTCAAAGAAATTAACAAGTTGTGCAGTATGTCCTGAATATTCTCGGTCCGTCCTCGCTTTCACGCGTAATATTCTCGGAATTTACGAAACTTTATTTCCAACTTCTGGTGCCTCTTCAGATAAATGTCCAATTGGAATATAGGAAAGGTTTTAATAACATGTGAACACTTGATGGCATATAGTACCAACTATATAATGACACGTACAGCTTTGCAGTATTGCTCAAATATTCTCGGAAAGTATCAACATTTAAGTTTCGACCCGAAGAAAGGGCTTAAAAAATTACAGCAAATTTTTTAATTAAATTTTTGTTCAATCCAGTGATTGCTGCTGATTTTTCGTAATGTCTAAAAAAAGTTCTAGCAGTATTGCCGTCGTTGGTAGTGCCCTCACTCTGTTTACAACGTCCATTTTAATTAGTATCGCAAGTTCATTTTGTATTTTCTTTTTTCTTTGCTCTTTTATTACTCTCGTTTCACCCGTAGTGGCATCCGTAACTAAATTACAAAGCGTACTTAATGAGTTAACTTATTACCTACTTCTTATAATTTAGAATAAAATAATATTTAATAAAATAAGATTTTCGAATTGGGTATAATAAGGTATTTTTAAAACTATGTAGGTAGGTACTTAGATTTATGAATATTTTATTTAATATTATTCTAGCCACTTTTCTTAGATAAAGTTAAATTAGTTAAAATTGACTTGTAACTTCTTAGAAAATTTAATATGATTAATAACATACCTGGAAAGTCTTCAAAGCGGCATTTAAAAGCAACTTTGGACTCCTGCATGTGCGACATTACTAAAAAAATATTCTTTTTTTCAATAATAATTAATCGGACAAAGTTGGATGGGATGTTTGGATATTCCTAATGTATAATAGTTGTGTAATTTTATGTATGTAACAACGACCGCATATTTAGGCATTTTTTTAAAAACCACACCAAACTTTGTTTTCTCTTCGACTGGGACCACGGTTCTTTAAAATTCCATGATATGGAATTATGTAAGTAAACTTCACAAGTATTTCCTCTAAAATTTGTAATTTTAGAGGAATTTTTTATAGAACACATATAAATTTTTTAAAGTTATTTTCACATCTTTTTTATTGCTCTCAGACAAGTCAAGTTTTCATTTAATAAGGAAGTACTTTACGATGATACATTTGAAAAAAACTAGTAAACGCCTAAACTCCAGATATTTTTCGAATAATCTCGGGGCAAAACAAATTAAAATTCGATAGTCGCTGTTTTGCCCTATGTGCACGAAATGTCAAATCCGTTACACTGTGCGACGCAATCGCGTTCAGTTTAGCCCATGCAATCATCCAACTTTCCCCACTTCGAGTGTCCAATATACCAGCACTGGCCTTAAATTACCCGCGACACTGAAAAACATAAACATTTGTTAAAAGGATTTTTGAAAAAAATTATATTTAATGTTCGGGTATTAGGATATAAATTTACAAGTCGAAACTGTAGGTAGAATGTAGAACATTGTTCCACATTTGACAATTCGCTGTGCGTCAAAACCGTGTTTTTTAAATAAAGTCAAGCGCAAGATGTAATAGATTTTATAGTCGAAAAAAGTGACAATGAGAAAGTTATTAACTATGATTTTTTTCACAATCACATTTTATTTTTACTGTTTAAGGCTAACAAAGTATTCTTTTATTTTTGGGGTTTCTGTTTTGTATAGGAGGCCGCGCCGGCTGGGGGCCGGTCTGGACTCAGCTCGGTAAAAAAAAATCTGCCAATCCGGCCCTGTATAGATCGGTATTTCGTCAGAGGTTTTGATGCTGTGTTTTATTTTACTAGTAAAAGTTAACTGGTTGCCTTCGATGTGAAAAATGTCAGAATATTCTCTGATTACAGCTAAGATGGCTTCGCGTTCTTCTGAATTCATATGGTCCGTTCGTATTTTTGAAATGTCAAATTCTACTTTTTCCACGTTGAAATTATTATAGTTACCGGAGTTTTCCTTTTGAAATTCGTAATTGTTTAAGTCTATGACTTCTAATGGTTCCGAAATATCTATGATTTTTGCCGTTTCTAATGGATTTAAAATTGAACAAATAGCTTGATTATCGCGAACCGTAGCGATACACTCAGGCATTTCTAATTCAGCGAATTTTCTGTATGGGATTAGTACGTCGCCGTTTCGGATGTTTTTCACAGATATTTTTATAATTTGTTCGCATCTCGGCTGCACCGTGATGCAATTCGCAGAAGTCCCTACGTCATGAAATAATAGTGGTATTTCGGCAAATAAATAAAATTTTAACGGTTTACATTTTATTTTAAAATTTTTTGGGCACGGGATAGTAGTGCTAAAATTTTCGATAGAACTGCCATGTGCAGTTGAAATTTGAAACGGATCTTGTCTTACAAAGTTCCTAAAATATTTATTGGCAATTTCTGGTTTAACGAATGATTTAGTACTTACTACCGGTGTCAATCAAAATTTTGAGATTATATTCAGGGTGGATAATATACGGTAGTTTACTGTCATTGTTTGTTAGGTTCATAAGTTCTAAGTTTGGTAATCTGTGTCCGAGGCTGGTTCTCGAAAAAATTGTTCGTCATCGACGAGATCGTATTCTTCCGGATGCTCGACTATAGGTTGAGCATTGATTTCGTCATACTTGTTATCAGTTTCGTATTGGTTGTCTACGTTGTGTGGGTCATTAATGTTATAAAGTTCTTCGACAATATACTTTTGTTGGTTAGGACCACTAAAATTTTGTCTATAATTTTGGAATATATTGCCCTGTGGTTTAAAGGTGTTTTTTGTTGATACAGTCATGGGCGTTGGCTTTTGAAAATTTTGATTTTGGTTAGGTCTAAAAACATTGGGTCTTGGGCCTAAACTGCCACTAAAGTGGTGTTGATTGTTGTTTGAAAACATTTGTGAATTATTTGGAAAGTTTGTTAATTGAGGCGGCATAGTAGATTTTGACTTAAATTGGTTTAATGCCCTATTGTGTTTCATATTTTGAGAAATTTTTATTTTCTGCAAGTTTGCAGAAACCGTTTCAATTTGGAAATCGTTCGTTAACATGCCTAATGCTGAATTAAGATCACCTAGATTTTTTGTACGCATCAGAGATCCGACGGGATCTTTTAATCCCCGTAATAATACCCTTAGTGCTAAATTACGACAGTATTGAGACAATATCGGAGCCTCATTTGCATTAGAATGTGTAGAAATAAAAGAAATTTGCAAGTTTAAAAGTTGTTGTACTCTGTTATAAAAATCGAAGTGGCTCTCGTTATTTTCTTTCAACCCTGCCATTTCTATATTTAAGGTATACATATCGCGTTTGTCCGCGTAAGCATTGAGAAGCGCCTGTTTTAGATCATCCCATGTATTTATGAGACAGGAAGATATATTTACTGCGGCTTCACCTTTTACTTTAGCTAGAACACTTGACATTAAGTATTCATTTGGAAATCTGTCAAATCAGTCGTATTATAAAATTTTGCTACTAATTTTTCGCAAATGGTAATAAATCTAGGTAAAAGCTCTGTTTCACCATAAAACTCTGGGATCATTCCCAAATATTCTGATTTTAAAGACATTTTTAAATTTAAATTTAAATTACTATTAGTAATAAGTATTTAAAGAATTTCGCCTTTTTGGCGTTGGTTTTTTCTTAAAGGAGATCTTGTGCGATACAAGTGAGTGGGTGAGCCTGAATCAGAATCTGTATTTTCGTCTGAGCTTTCAGATATACTTGTTTTTGAAATGTTTAAAGAACCTCTAAATGACATAAAAGTACTTACAGTAAAACCAGTATATCTTTTCCATATGCTTGGATCTGTGGTGAACGTCCGTCGATGTGCTTCGAAGAAGTACGAGCTGTGCAGCAACAAGTTTTCTTCATATACCTTGAATAATCTTCTTGTTAGGCTACTCAGTTCACCTAACTGGGTCACTGTTCACGGGGGTTGCGTAACGTGACGTAAAAGTCTGAAATTTCGCGAAACTCCCGAAAAAGTTTTTATGCCCAATAAATCGTTGACACGAACCGGATATATGTGCTTAAAGCCGTTTGGACATTCTACAACGACTGCGCCAGTTTAAAATACTTTTGTCAAAAAGTCCTTTTTAAAAAACAAAAATTTTTATTTCAAAATTACAAGTTGTTACAATTGATTCTAATACAAGACTAATATCTGTAAAATTAAATAAAACAAATGTAACGTAAATTGATGACACGTAATTTGCTGACGGTGCTACGTCGCGATTGTTCTGGTATCTTCTTATGGTATCTGTTCTGGTATCTTCTTATGGTAGGAAATTATACTTTTATAAGTTAATGGGGTAGTAAACCCATAACTTTATATATATATATATATATATATATATATATATATATATATATATATATATATATATATATATATATATATATATATATATATACCGGGTGTCCCGCTAAGGTCGGCCACCGGCTGTATCTAGGAAACTATTTGTCCTACAGCTTTCGGGAAAAAAATATTATTACAAAAGTGATCCCGAGAAATCTATTAAAATTATTTTGCACTTTGTAATTTTACCGCTAGATGGCGTATTTTTAAATCAAAATCGAAAAATTAGAATTTCTCTATAAAATCAATAGTGAAGGTAAGTTACGCGGAACGATTTTGGACTCTCTTATTAGAACTCTAAAAATTATTTATATGACATTTTAGCCCATCTCTTAAAATAAGGGGTGGGGGGAGGGTGAAATTGTATTGCAGAAAAAGTTGAATAACTTTCGGCTACGTTAACCGATTTTAGCAAACTTGGTCTTGTTTTAAAGCTATTTGATAGCCGAATGACAGCCTGTAATAATACTAAAGTTTTTGTTTAAGCCTGAACCGCCAGATGGCGTATTTTGATCGCTTCAGGAGTTTACCCAATTTTTCATGATAAGGTCAATGGAAGGCTATATTTTTTATATTACTTTCTTATTACCTGTAAAATCACCTAAAAAATGGCAAAAACCGGAAGACGCCATCGTTTTTCAAACTTAAGTTATGAGCAAAAATCTGTTTAGGAAATATTTGTAAATTTCAACGTGAAATTCGAAAATTTTTCGCATAACCAGTACTAATCGACCTAAAACTTACAAGCTTCCGAAAAAATATTGTCATCGCAAAGTAGTATCAATTGTTGTTCTGAGGTTCTGGAAAAAATCGACTGATACTTTTTCATTTGTGTTTTATTCGTATTTGTATTGTATCTCTTTTTAAATTAATATTAATTAACATTTCACTTGCAAAGATCATTACTTTTTTAGCAAATGTTCAAAATGTCCGCCATTATTGTCAATGCCACTTTGAAGTCATCATAAGGTAAGTAACGAAAATGCAATAAAAGTCTAACAGGAAATGTTTATTAATAATAAGTAAGCCATGGAAAACGAAAGAATGAAATTGACAATATTTAGCTGTCATCAATTTTCGCCTTTAATAAGTTATTCGATATTTTGAAGTCGAATCTTGTGTTTTTGTATTAAAAACAGTTTAATCTGTTCGAAAAGTATGTCTTACACTGTTGCTGAAGCATATGACATGCTGGCAGTTTATTTTCAATGTTTTGAAAATGCAGTTATTGGCTCGCGGGAGTACGCTGTAAGATATCCTGAGAGACGACATTTTTCGCGAAAAGATTTTAGACGTTTAGCAAGACGTTTGCGAGAAACTGGGCAAGTGTTGCCGATACAAGCCAAAAACAGGATTCGCAGAACTCGAAATGAAGTCAATATCATAAATGTGCTTGGTTACATTGAAGCTTATCCTCAACGCAGTATTAGGGATATAGAAAGAGATCTGGTAATTCCTCGATCGGTTGTACAAAGAATTCTCAAAAAAGAAAGATTACATGCATATCATGTTGAACTTCATCAGGCGCTCACACCACTTGATTTTGACCGAAGGCTAGATTTCTGCCACTGGATGCTTGAAATGACCAGAGAAAATCCAAATTTTTTGTCCCAAATTTTATGGACAGATGAGGCTACCTTTACTAGTAGAGGTCAAGTAAACTTACATAACATGCATTATTGGTCGGCACATAATCCGCATTGGATGATAGAAATCGATCATCAAAATCAATTTAGCGTAAATGTCTGGTGCGGCATTATTGAAGGTAAAATTATTGTTTTTATGTTTGAAGAGGCGCTTAATGGAGCAAGGTATTTGGAGTTTTTAAGAAACCATTTGCCAACTCTTTTGGAAGAAGTGACTTTAGAAACTCGTGTAAACATGTGGTTTCAACACGACGGTTGCCCCGCTCATTATGCTCTCAACGTGAGAGAATATTTGAATATCCAGTTTCCCACTAGATGGATAGGAAGGGGTAGTTTATTTCCTTGGCCACCCAGGTCTCCTGATTTAACCGTTTTGGACTTTTATTTATGGGGAAGGCTTAAAGATATTGTCTACCAGACCCGGCCAACCACACGAGAAGACAGGATTCTTAGAATCCGAAATGCGATAGCGTCTATTTCTGTTGCAGAAATCGAAACTGCTGTTAATGGAACACGGCGAAGACTTCAAAGTTGCATTGACAATAATGGCGGACATTTTGAGCATTTGCTAAAAAAGTAATGATCGTTGCAAGTGAAATGTTAATTAATATTAATTTAAAAAGAAATCCAATACAAACACAAATAAAATACTAATGAAAATAGTATCAGTCGATTTTTTTCCAGGACCCCATACCTACAAGTGTTGCTACTTTATGATGATAATATTTTTTCGGAAGCTGTGGCGTACTTTTAGGGGAAAACTTGGTTTTCCTCAGAAAGGTACTCACTTGCGTACGGCAGCTCTTCGTCGGTAGAACAGATGGTCGTCGGCTAGGAACACTTACGCTTTTTAAAGGCGCCACTCAGTTTTTCCTTTAATGGATTCGTTTTCAGAGCTTCTGAACTGAGAAACCAAGCTCTTTTAATCTAAGTTGGTAATAAATAAATAGACTACCTGAGATCAGCTTCAATCAATTTAATTAACCAATTATGCCAAATTAGGAAACGAAAAAAGTATGTTTATAAATATCAAATAACATAGTTTAGAAATGCATTGGTTCTGATAAAAATAAATATAATGCAGTGAAGCCAAAATTCCCGAGTTATAGTAATATATACATAACCCTTATCTTTGGCCAAAGATTACCCCAATGTTATGTACATTTATGTACAAGAATATATTTAAAAGTCGCATGTGAATTCAATTTTAAAATAATCAGAAGGCTAGCTTACACAGGTAAATATGTAATATATGTAAAGAATGAATTTAAGAAATAAAGAGGATATCACGAAAGTTATAGTATAAAAAAAATTACGCAATTAAAAAAAATGGAATAGACTGGCCTTAGGTTCTGGTGGGAGCTTCTAGAGTGTCCCCTGCATCCTGTGAAACAGACACTTGTTGGTGGCTAAATGTTAGGCCGCCAATCCTGGTTACTACGGACAGCTATTTCTCTGATAGTTTGAGAAAAGTGGAGGAATACGTGCTGTGAAACGTGGACACCTCTCTAGCGCCTCTCTAACACCCTATCTAACGCCTCTCTAAAATCCTATCTAGCACCTCTCTAAAACCATTTCTAACGCCTCTCTAAAACCCTGTAAATAATATTTACAATAACCAAAACGTTCGAAAACATTAAAGAAATTTAACGGCTTACCTCTAGGTTGAGGGGATCTGTCTTACTATGCACATGGCGAATAAGAAATTAAAACGGGACTTCTCCCAGGAAGAATAATCATGAATCGGCAAAAAGACATAATAATATGTATGTAAGTAATCAGACACTACTTCACATTACAATAATTGGTGCATAAAATAGCACTATAAAGGCAAAAAAACTTCAGTCAGAAAAATCATGACTCCTCACACGATTAGCAAAATCGGAGTGTCTCGAAAAACGCTGGTACGTCGATCTACGAGTACCACGCATGGGTACTAGACGACATCTCGTCTGCTTGGATGCAGCCGGTAAAGATTTTTTTGGAAGTTGGCGAATGCGATGGATCATGGAAATTTACAAAAATATTAAGAAATAATAATGGTAATAGTGGTTAAAGATTTAACCGCTACACTGCCCCTCTCCAAAAGAAAAAAATTAAAGACTACAAAGTGGACTTTACATTTTTTAACATTCATTTGCCATAATATGATATGTGAGGTAAATATTAACAGTTTACGATAATCTAATAATAAAAAATATAAGTAACCTTAGAACTTACGAAAAAATATACAAAAACTGCAGTGCACAAAATAGTGTTGTCAAAATTTTAGTATTGATAACTCTCGCGTATCACTCGCCCCCAGGGGAAATTACAGTCGGTAGGTCACTATCGGTAGGTCACAAATCAGGTAAGGTCACTAAATTGGTAAGTCCACTAACATCTGACAACTATTTGCCTAGCACTATTACTACAAATACTCACTAATAAATTACATATCAGCTAATTCAATCTATTTACAACTAAATCTATTTACAGTCTATAAGAAAGTAGAACATCACTTATAATAGAAAAACCATCGGTTATAAGAAACTGAAATAACCTAAAATGATTTAGTATTTAAAATTTCTCACGGTATATAAACCAAACTATTTAAGTTAATTACTAGAAAAATAGTACCGATAATTTTTAAGTGTCAAGCAGGGTCTAATGAAACTGAAGTTGCAGCAAGGTGCCCGCGTGCATCAGTTCCTTACACTTGCACAAAATTTTGACACTGAACCACGCCAAGGCGAGGTGAGTTACGCTAAGGTATGCTTAGCGGAGTTTTGCCCTAGGCAAATACCTAAGCCAAAACGCAAAAGAAAAAGAGATAAGGTAAGTAAATTGAAGATAAGGCACGGTAATTTTGACCAAGTTATAACTTCAATCAAAATTTACTTTAGAAATTTTTAGGTAGAAAATAAAGGTTAGAACTTATGAGGAAAGAGATGTTTGGGTATCTTCTATATCCTCAGAATGTCCACGGTAAGGCAATAAATCTTTAACGTGCCACTTGCCTACTTTAGAACCATCTAGGTTTTTTAATTCATAGACCAAGGGAGATAATTTTTTAGAGACAAGAGATAAGATATGTTTAGGACTAAGTTTTGCAGCAAATTTGTTCGCAGCATTAGATAACATCTTATTCGGACGCCATACTTTTTCACCTACATTAAAACAGACATCCCGTTTCCGGAGATTATAGGACTTAGAATTCCTTTCAAATGCAGAATGCAGTTTCTGGCGTATTTCTGCGAACAGATTACGAAACTCAGTTAAATTTTCGGCGTAGGTATTCCTATCACCAGGCAATATTTCGGAAGATTGGTCTTGGGGAGGATGATCATAATAATCACCAGATAAAGGAACATGTCGCCCAAACATTAAATATGAAGGAGGAAAACCAGTTACTTCGTGAACTGCAGTATTAATAGCCTGCCTAATTTCAGCAATATGTAGATCCCAATCTTCATGTTTATCCACGTAACATCTGATAGCAGTAGTTATAGTTTTGTTGTTTCTTTCCACAAAATTGCATTGTGGTGAGTAAAACGGAGTAAACCACTGTTTGACGTGATATTTTTCACATAGATTGTTAAGGTTATGACTAGAAAAATTGGTTGCGTTGTCACAGATAAGGATCTGAGGCACACCAAATATAAGAAAAATCTGATTTTCTAAGAGATCTACAATAAGATTAGACTTAGAATGTTTAAGAGGAAAAGTAAAAGTGTATTTCGAAAACCAATCAGCAGCTACTAGCAACCATTTATTGCTTCTTTTTGAGCGTGGAAAGGGACCAATAAAATCTAAAGAAATGATCTGACCAGGTAAGTCAACAATTTTTTCCTTCCCCATGGTACCAATCTTAGGTAAGTTTGAATGTTTCTGCGCACCGCACACCAAACATTTACGAATAAACTTTAAAATTTGTGACCTCATCTGAGGCCAATAGTACAATTCTTGAACACGAAACAAGGTCTTCCGAAAACCAAAATGTCCACTGGTTGGAGGATTATGACAATTTTCGATGACCTTATCCCTTTGAGGTTTTGGAATCAAGAGTTTCCATTCCTGTTTATTAAAAGAATAAGAGGAACGACAGGGAATAAATTTTTGAACTAAATCACCTTCAATCCGCCATTGAGGATACTTTTCAGGACTTTTACGAATATTGTCACGAAGAGAGATATACCAGGGATCAAGAGATGAGAAATCAACAGATAAGGAAGATACTTGTAAAGGCAGTGTTTGTGAGGTAGATGGACTGTCCATGTCCATATTATCTGGAAGAGAATAAGGTATACGACTTAAGGCATCTGGAACAATGTGCATTGAGCCTTTTCTATGCTGTAAATCAAAAGTGTGCTGCCTTAATCTAAGCAACCAGCGACTAAGTTTACCAGAGGGAGTTTTAAGATTATTAAGCCAAAGCAAACTGAAATGATCCGTGATTACGGTAAAACGCGTACCTTCTACCCAAGGTCTAAATTTTTCTATGCAGAATATAACTGCCAAACATTCCCGTTCGGTCACCGAATAATTTCTTTCTGCTCTGGACAAAGAACGGCTTGCATAAGCTATGACTTTTTCTTCTCTGTCTATAAACTGAGTCAACATTCCTCCAATACCAACATCGGACGCGTCTGACTGAACATAGAATTTTTGACTGAAATCTGGTTGAGCTAGAATAGGTGCACTTACTAATTTTTGCTTGATACACAAAAACGCGGCTTCAGCTTCGTCGTTCCAACTGATAACTTCTTTTTTCTTTTTGCCTTTAAGAAGTGAATTTAAGGGACTTACAAGGGACGAGAAATCTTTGATAAACCTGCGATACCATGAACACATTCCTATGAAACGCTTAACTTCAGTCGAAGTGCGGGGACGTGGATAATTCAACATACAATCAACCTTACAAGGGTCAGTAGCTAAAGAATTATTTCCAACAATAAAACCTAGGTACTTTAAAGATGTCTTAAAAAATTTACATTTTTCAAGGTTAATAGTAAGGCCTGCATCCTTTAGTAAATTTTTTGCAGTTGTCAGTAACTCAATATGGTGTTCCCAAGTAGGAGAACAAAGTAAAATGTCGTCTAGATAAGAGAATATATACGGTTCGTACTTAGGTCCAAAAATTGAATCTACCAACCGTTGTTGAGTTTGCGCAGCATTGCACAAGCCAAAAGGAACTACCCTAAATTGAAAGTGTCCGCGACCAATAATAGAAAAAGCAGTTTTTTCTTTAGATGCGTCATCCAAAGGAATTTGCCAAAATGCTTTTCGCAGATCTATAGAGGAAATAAACTTGGCATTACGCAAGTTATTTAAGATACGATCTACGTGAGCCAAAGGAAAACTATCATGTTTAGTCAAATTATTCAAAAATCGTCCATCAAAACAAAATCTATATTCACCGTTTGGTTTTTTAACTAATAAGGTTGGAGAACTCCAAGGACTTTGAGATTCTTCAACTACACCTAATTTAATCATAGAGTCTAACTCTTTGTTTAGAATTTCTTGCATGTACGGAGAAAGTAGATAAGGTTTCTTTTTAAAAGGGGGGTTATCTCCTGTATCTATATTTAGTTTAATTTTATTTGTTCTCCCTAACTTATCGTTACTATCAATTTCTTTAAAGGAATCTAAAACTTTTTGAGCTTCTATTTTTTGAGTAGGAGATAAGTCATCTACAGTGCAAAGTTTAGGAATACAAAATTTATTTGTTATTGTAGAAGTAGTACTTATTTCTATTTCATTACTATGAATAAACCAACTATTATTTTTGAAATCCATTACTAAATTAAACTGTTTTGCGAAATCAATCCCAAAAATAAATGCATGCGTTACAGAAGGTACAATTAAAACTTTGATTATTTTACAACAATCATTAATAAAAATAGGCAAATCAGAGACACCAACAACTTTTTGCTGTGTACCGTCTGCTGTGCGAACATTAGAATCTACTACTGACTGAATCTTAATTTTTAATTTTTTCAAAATTTTTATTCCACTTGATCCAACAATAGAAGAGTTAGCTCCAGAATCTAATAAAACTGTGATAACTTGATCATAAAGACGAACTGAGATATAAGGTCTGTTATCATTAACTTTATTAATAAAGAGAGGTAGTATTTCGTTACTAGTTTTAGGTGTTTTGAAAAAATTAGAGACATATATAAGCCATTTGTTCCAATCAGATTTATCAAAATAGGACTTTGTGGTTAACTTTCCATCAAAGTACCGACCACGGGCAGTGCTTGATGGCCTATTTAGTTTTTTGAACAATTTTTACAAGAATTAGTCTTTATATTGGGCTCGCCGCAGCGATAACAAAATATTTTTCTTTTTTCAGTACACGAATTATAGGTATGATTAGGTATCCGACAATTGAAACAAATAATTTTATTCTTAGATATAGATTGAGATTCCTTGTTATCCAAAGCATCAGAAGGTTTATCTACATTTTCTGATTTCTTAAATTTCCTATCAGCATTAGACGTATTTTGGTTATCAAAACGAGAAAATTTTTTATTAAAATTTTTATAGTTACTTCGAGTGTCACGTTGTCGTGAACCACTTTGGTGATCCGCATCCGATAAGGAAAATAATTGAGGTAGTTTTTTAGAAGTAGTCTTGGAAGCTTCTTCCAATCTTTTACACAAAATAGATAATTCATTGACAGTATCAATAGAATGTAAGGCAAGTTGATTGATATATTCAGGTAATAAATTTTTTCGAATGTATTTCACCTTAGTGACCTCCGCTGGAGACGTAGATAAGCGACAAAATAAGTTTTCTAAATGAGCCATGAAAATAGTTACTGATTCATTTCGCTTCTGTTTTCTCTGTCTTATTTGTTCCCAGACATCGTCGTCTGCATAAGGAGGTAAAAAATCTTTCTTTAAACGAGATACTAAAGAAGGCCAATCTGTAATACTAGATTTAATGCTACGGTACCATATGAACGCATCACCAACAAAAAATTCAACAGCTGAGTTAATTAATTCATTTTCTGAAACATCACGAGCCTGAGCAAGATCAGAAACTCTTTCTAAGAAGTAAAAAACACTTTTTGTATCCCCATTAAATTTAATTCCCCAAGAAGATATTGGTTGTTTACTGGCTGTACATGTGACAACAGGATTAACATTAACTATCGGTGGAGAGGTCTGAGTGAGATTAATTAAATTAGGAACTGATGAGGGCGACTCCTCTGAAACTTTTTCATCTAAATCTGACTCTACTTTAAGACACGTTGCATAAGATTCGTTACGAAATTTAATTGCATCGCCATCATCGGCTTCCGGAATTTTGATTCTTTTTATTCGGCCGCATAAATGAGCTAGTCTTGACTTAGCGCGAAGGTAAGTACTATCGTTAGCACTTCCTTCAAAATCTGAAATAATATTTTCAATAGCTACAATACTTTTGTTTATTTCTGCTCGTTCGGTTCTAAAATCGGGTATATACGCTTCTATACAAATCTGACTTCCAGGTATCTGAATTTCTTTTTTTAAAAGTCTAGACAAAATTTTTCTTTTTTCTACCACGTTACGGTCGGTATAAACAGACCTAATATTTAGTTCATAATCGAGTTCATAATCTAAAAGGTGATTAATTTGGAATTTATCAACTGTGGCAGCCATATTTAAAAATTTTTCTTTTCATATAAGTATTCCAAAAAACTTCTTAAAAATTTTTAATTAACGTTAGTAATTAAATAATTCAAGTATTTGTTATAAAAGACTACAAAAAACAAATTAAAAATATTTGGACAACCGGTATATAATTTTTAAAGCCAACCTGTATAGTTGCTTATGTAAGGATCACGTTTGAGACAACCTGTACGTAAATTAAAATTTGGTCAGGCAAAAGCAAGTTTTTTTTTTCTTAGGTAACAATTGAAATCTGAAATAAACGGTAGCTGCTTAAAACTTTTTAATTGTAAATCTTAAGTACTGGTTTTAATTTTGAAATACTGTTTTATTATATTCAAAAAAGATGCATTCGGTAAATAATATAAAATATTATTTTACTACAGTGTTCGTCAAGACGTATACATTTCCAACAAATATGCTTTTTTGTATCGGTAAAGGAATGCAAGAAAAAATGGTTTAGCCAAACAACTCAAGGACGCGACGCGACGTTCGCAGTTATCAATTCAGCAAATATCTAATTTTATTTGAAAATTAGGGGAAACAAAATTTTAAAATAATTTTTAGAGAATCAAAATTTTTATTAATAAATAATTGGCCAAAATATTAATCAATATTAAAATCTCTATAATTAATAAATGATATACACCATTGTTTGTGTGTAGGTATGAGTATTTTTATAAGACAGAAATAGAAACAGTAAAAATACATATTGCGAAGTCAGTTTTTGGGGAAAATATAAAAATTTATGGATAAACAAGCCTGAAAGAAAATTTGAAAATTAAGAAAAAATGTTATGGGGTTTAGAAACTAATCTCAGTAGAAAAATACAAAAAATAAAATCAAAGCGTAAGCACTCAAGCCCCACGCCTATGGGCGCCATTTTATGTGGCGTACTTTTAGGGGAAAACTTGGTTTTCCTCAGAAAGGTACTCACTTGCGTACGGCAGCTCTTCGTCGGTAGAACAGATGGTCGTCGGCTAGGAACACTTACGCTTTTTAAAGGCGCCACTCAGTTTTTCCTTTAATGGATTCGTTTTCAGAGCTTCTGAACTGAGAAACCAAGCTCTTTTAATCTAAGTTGGTAATAAATAAATAGACTACCTGAGATCAGCTTCAATCAATTTAATTAACCAATTATGCCAAATTAGGAAACGAAAAAAGTATGTTTATAAATATCAAATAACATAGTTTAGAAATGCATTGGTTCTGATAAAAATAAATATAATGCAGTGAAGCCAAAATTCCCGAGTTATAGTAATATATACATAACCCTTATCTTTGGCCAAAGATTACCCCAATGTTATGTACATTTATGTACAAGAATATATTTAAAAGTCGCATGTGAATTCAATTTTAAAATAATCAGAAGGCTAGCTTACACAGGTAAATATGTAATATATGTAAAGAATGAATTTAAGAAATAAAGAGGATATCACGAAAGTTATAGTATAAAAAAAATTACGCAATTAAAAAAAATGGAATAGACTGGCCTTAGGTTCTGGTGGGAGCTTCTAGAGTGTCCCCTGCATCCTGTGAAACAGACACTTGTTGGTGGCTAAATGTTAGGCCGCCAATCCTGGTTACTACGGACAGCTATTTCTCTGATAGTTTGAGAAAAGTGGAGGAATACGTGCTGTGAAACGTGGACACCTCTCTAGCGCCTCTCTAACACCCTATCTAACGCCTCTCTAAAATCCTATCTAGCACCTCTCTAAAACCATTTCTAACGCCTCTCTAAAACCCTGTAAATAATATTTACAATAACCAAAACGTTCGAAAACATTAAAGAAATTTAACGGCTTACCTCTAGGTTGAGGGGATCTGTCTTACTATGCACATGGCGAATAAGAAATTAAAACGGGACTTCTCCCAGGAAGAATAATCATGAATCGGCAAAAAGACATAATAATATGTATGTAAGTAATCAGACACTACTTCACATTACAATAATTGGTGCATAAAATAGCACTATAAAGGCAAAAAAACTTCAGTCAGAAAAATCATGACTCCTCACACGATTAGCAAAATCGGAGTGTCTCGAAAAACGCTGGTACGTCGATCTACGAGTACCACGCATGGGTACTAGACGACATCTCGTCTGCTTGGATGCAGCCGGTAAAGATTTTTTTGGAAGTTGGCGAATGCGATGGATCATGGAAATTTACAAAAATATTAAGAAATAATAAGGGTAATAGTGGTTAAAGATTTAACCGCTACAAAGCTTTTAGGTTTTAGGTCGATTAGTACTGGTTGTTGCGAAAAAATTTCGAATTTCACGTTGAAATTTACAAATAATATTTCCTAAACAGATTTTTGCTCATAACTTAAGTATGAAAAACGATAGCGTCTTCCGGTTTTTGCCATTTTTTAGGTAATTTTACAAGTAATAAGAAAGTAATATAAAAAATATAGCCTTCCATTTACCTTATCATGGAAAATTGGGTAAACTCCTGAAGCGATCAAAATACGCCATCTGGCGGTTTAGGCTTAAACAAAAACTTTAGTATTATTACAGGCTATCATTCGGCTATCAAATAGCTTTAAAACAAGACCAAGTTTGCTAAAATCGGTTAACGTAGCCGAAAGTTATCCAACTTTTTCTGCAATACAATTTCACTCTCCCCCCACCCCTTATTTTAAGAGATGGGCTAAAATGTCATATAAATAATTTTTAGAGTTCTAATAAGAGAGTCCAAAATCGTTACGCGTAACTTACCTTCACTATTGATTTTATAGAGAAATTCTTATTTTTCGATATTGATTTAAAAATACGCCATCTAGCGGTAAAATTACAAAGTGGAAAATAATTTTAATAGATTTCTCGGGATCACTTTTGTAATAATATTTTTTTCCCGAAAGCTCTAGGGCAAATAGTTTCCTAGATACCGCCGGTGGCCGACCTTAGCGGGACACCCGGTATATATGTATATATATATATATATATATATATATATATATATATATATATATATATATATATATATATATATATATATATATATATATATATAGAAAAATGGAAGATTTCATGGCCTATAGGTAATATAATATATGTAAATGCGAAGATTTACTTCTTCGCTAGTGCAGCGAAAAGGCCGTGAATGAAAAATAAAAATAATGAGGACTATCTTTGATTCTGGTCTGGGTGACCTCCTGCTATCGATTTCTGGGCCCTTACCCATCAGCGGGCAGGCTTACACCCAGGGTGGCTGAAGAACAGACCACGATTTGACCAGAATCAAAGAGAGTCCTTATATCCAAAATGTTCGGAAAGGATGGGTAAGATGTAGTGGCTCGCGCCAACTAGTTCACCCAGTGTTGCTCCAAAAATGTTTGGCTGCTAACACAATAATACTCGAAGGTATGTCGATGTCGATTTTCTCGACGTCGACGGTACAAATGCACCATTGTACAACAATAGTAGAAAAATGGAAGATTTCTTGGCCTATAGGTAATATAATATATGTAAATGCGAAGATTTACTTCTTCGCTAGTGCAGCGAAAAGGCCTTTTCGCTGCACTAGCGAAGAAGTAAATCTTCGCATTTACATATATTATATTACCTATAGGCCAAGAAATCTTCCATTTTTCTACTATTGTTGTACAATGGTGCATTTGTACCGTCGACGTCGAGAAAATCGACATCGACATACTTTCGAGTATTATTGTGTTAGCAGCCAAACATTTTTGGAGCAACACTGGGTGAACTAGTTGGCGCGAGCCACTACATCTTACCCATCCTTTCCGAACATTTTGGATATAAGGACTCTCTTTGATTCTGGTCAAATCGTGGTCTGTTCTTCAGCCACCCTGGGTGTAAGCCTGCCCGCTGATGGGTAAGGGCCCAGAAATCGATAGCAGGAGGTCACCCAGACCAGAATCAAAGATAGTCCTCATTATTTTTATTTTTCATTCACGGCCTTTTCGCTGCACTAGCGAAGAAGTAAATCTTCGCATTTACATATATATATATATACATATATATATACATATATATATATATATATATATATATATATATATATATATAATATATATATATATATATAATAGGTTGTTCAAAAAGTTTTGAAAGCGACATCTATAGAGAAGTAGAAGTACCAAAATTTCTACGCCATGTTAATATTTCATCTTTCATATGAACATACCCAAAGTTTCATTCCACTCTGTCAATTCATTGTTTGTTTACAAGCCACTAGAAGTTGACGTGTCAGTGTATTTTTTTACAATGGAAAAAACCGAATATCGTGCAGTGATAAAATTCTTTGTTTTGGAAGGTTTATCAGCAACGGAAATTCATACAAAAATGGTGAAAGTGTTAAAGGAATCTGCTCCTTCATTTCCAACTGTGCATCGATGGGTTTTAGAGTTTAGACGTGGTCGAAAAAGCGTTGAAGACGATCCACGCTCAGGACGCCCAAAAAGTGCATCAACACCAGCATTCATAGCAAAAGTACAGGATATGGTTTTGGAAGATCGTCGATTGACCGAGAGAGATTTAGCAGAGGCCCTAGACATCTCATTAGGCAGTGTGAGTCATATTTTAAATGCAGTTTTGGGTTTCAGAAAGCTCTGTGCACAATGGGTACCGCATTCGCTCACAATGGAACAAAAACACGTTCGAATGCGACTTTCTGAGCAACATTTGGAGCATTTTCGAAAGGATAAAAAGGATTTTGTGCGTCGATTCATCACTATGGATGAGACTTGGGTCTACCATCATGATCCTGAATCAAAACAAGAGGCTAAGGAGTGGTGTGAACCAGGCACTTCGGCACCGAAGCGAGTTCGTGTCCAGAAATCGGCGAAGAAGGTGTTAGCGTCAGTTTTTTGGGATGCAAAAGGGATTTTGTTGGTGGATTATCTCCAAACTGGCAAAACAATAAATTCTGAATATTATTGTAACCTTTTGGACCAATTGGATGAAAAAATTCGTGAAAAAAGACCCGGTTTGCAGAAGAAAAAAATCATTTTTCATCAAGACAATGCACCCGCTCACACAGCTCAAAAAACCATCACTAAAATAACCGAATTAAAGTACGAATTGTTGCAGCATCCACCGTATTCGCCTGATTTAGCTCCCTCTGACTTCTGGCTGTTCCCACACCTCAAGAAATTCCTTCGTGGGAAGCATTTTTCATCAAACGAAGAGGTTATAGCCGTCGTAGAGGAATATTTTGCAGGCCTTGCAGAAAGTCACTTCCATGATGGGATAAACAAGTTGGAAGACCGTTGGACCAAGTGTATTGATCTTATGGGAGAGTATACTGAGCAATAAAAGTGATTTCACTAAACAAAAAACGTATTTTCATTTCCGCTTTCAAAACTTTTTGAACAACCTAGTATATATATATATATATATATATATATATATATATATATATATATATATATATATATATATATATATATATATATATATATATATATATAGAAAGAAGAATATCGGCTTTGCGGACTGTGGAAGTGTGTTCTTCTTTCGCATCAAAGTATGGGGAGTCCAAGAAAATGGACAACCCCGGGCCGGGTAGACCATGACAGCTGTTTCGTCCTTGTTAGGACTTATTCAGACAGCCATAACCCAGTCGCACCGAGGCAAACGATGTTACTGTATCTTAAATCCATTTTGCAAAACACAAGCAGGAAAAAACATACCATAACGCCACCTAGTGGGTGCTGGCTCTAATGCAAAAAGCAGAACACACCGAAAAGGTAAAATCTAAGGGCGAACACGACATCTCTAGCTTATGAGAAACGCATTTTCGCAAATTCGCCCAATTCGCGAATGGTGCGGACAAGTTGTCATGGTCTACCCGGCCCGGGGTTGTCCATTTTCTTGGACTCCCCGTACTTTGATGCAAAAGAAGAACACACTTCCACAGTCCGCAAAGCCGATATTCTTCTTTCCCTCTTATATATTGCACGGACAATAAACTTCTACTTTTTATTCTTACTTGGCCTTTTGTTAAGGGTTTATGCGTCTTTCTGGTGAGGACGTCGTGACTCCCTCCTTGCTCTGCGCGAATGGTGCGGACAAGTTGGGCGAATTTGCGAAAATGCGTTTCTCATAAGCTAGAGATGCCGTGTTCGCCCTTAGATTTTACCTTTTCAGTTTGTTCTGCTTTTTGCATTAGAGCCAGCACCCACTAGGTGGCGTTATGGTATGTTTTTTCCTGCTTGTGTTTTGCAAAACGGATTTAAGATACAGTAACATCGTTTGGCTCGGTGCGACTGGGTTATGGCTGTCTGAATGAGTCCTAACATGGACGAAACAGCTGTCATGATCTACCCGGCCCGGGGTTGTCCATTTTCTTGGACTCTCCGTACTTTGATGCAAAAGAAGAACACACTTCCACAGTCCGCAAAGCCGATATTCTTCTTTCTCTCTTATATATTGTACGGACTTCTACTTCTACTTTTTATTCTTACTTGGCCTTTTGTTAAGGGTTTATGCGTCTTTCTGGTGAGGACGTCGTGACTCCCTCCTTGCTCTGCGCGAATGGTGTGGACAAGTTGGACAAATTTGCGAAAATGCGTTTCTCATAAGCTAGAGATGCCGTGTTCGCCCTTAGATTTTACCTTTTCAGTGTGTTCTGCTTTTTGCATTAGAGCCAGCACCCGCTAGATGGCGTTATGGTATGTTCTTTCCTGCTTGTGTTTTGCAAAAGTCCGCAAAGCCGATATTCTTCTTTCTCTCTTATATATTGTACGGAAAATAAACTTCTACTTCTATATATATATATATAAATATGTGTATCTAATAATGGTGGACAATCTAACTTTTAAACCAGTAAACGCACCAAATGTCTCATGGGAGACCGGCTTTTCGGTGTCTTTCTATATTTTTTAGAGTCTGTGGTCTGATGCATAGTGGTAATTTATTACCTAAATAGTTTGACACACATATATTCTGGACTTGTTTCAGTAATATGAAGGCGATGTATGGGATAGCTTAAATGGTCTGCTCTCGTTAACCGATTGCTATTGTGTGAGTTAAACAAATATTGGTTTCTACGTAAAAACTTTAGACATTCATAAATATATAAGGCATAATGTCACAATACCCGTTGCCTTAAAGACATTTCGGCAGGACTGATTAAACTCCATTGTCTTAATAACCCTTAGTGCTCTTTTATGTGAATCAAAAATATTCTGTATATGGCTATGCCGACCCCCAAATATGTTTCCGTATTTAAGGGGTTATATACAGTCAGGAGGCCTAAAAGCGATTTTTCAAGAATTTTTCCTGAGAAGACTTTTAAATTTATTAATGTAAAAATTTGTACACTTATGGTTACTTTAAGCTGTATTTTAAGATTTTTGTATTTGTAAAATAATAATTTTGAAAGCTGCTATAGCTGATCTCCAGAAGTTCCTCTCAAAAAAGGCATCTTACGGTGACAACGATATCTCAGGACTGGATCATCTAATATGAGAAAGCAAACGGATTTGGTTAAAGTAATGTATACTCTTCTAATTAAGCGAAGGAATAAGCAAAATAAATTTTTTTGGCAAAATGGCGGCTTCTAAAAAAAAAACGATTTTTGACCAAAATTTTGGCCTTAAATTGTTTATATATAAAAAAATATTTATCGGTGAGAAAAAACCTTCGATTAATTAGTAAAAAATATACTTAAGAAGCTTGTGTTAAAATTTGAGACTGATCGGTTCAGCCGTTTCCGAGAAATCTTCGTGACCGACTTTAAAAACACAGTTTTGAGAAAAACGCGTTTAAAGTTTCAAAAGTACTTTACATAGCGTACAATCGCTCTGACACGTCTTTACAAATATGCGTGTAACTTCGAAACTAATCGCCGGATTGCCTTGAAATTTTCTGTGTGTGTACTTGAATATAGCTACATTACGAAAATTAAATTAAAAAAAAAAGGTTTTTTGAAAATTCTAACTGTTTATAGCCCCTTAAGAACATACTCAAAGTTTGCAAAATATGGTGTTTTTAAGGTTTTATCGTTCATATACCCACCAACAACTCGCACTCCGTAGCAGATTGAGTTTAATCTTTTTAATCACTGGCTAATATGAAGAAACCAGTCTTAAGTTTTTGTTAATGTAAAAACCTAGAAACTTTGTATTTTCAGCGACATTTAACCTACTGTCTACGGTTTCTATGTGTGTAATATTTTCTAATTTGGATCTTATTGTCTTAAAAAGCATGAAATGGCACGGCCTTTAAGCATTTATTTAAAGGGGATAACGCATACCAAATAAAGGAAGGAAAAATAAAATTTTAAAATATTTCAACGGGATTGTATTTATAAAAATTAATCTGAGCAGTTTTAAAGAAATAAATTTTGCGATACGACGGGAAATATAAAATAAATTAATCATTTGCTAATTAGATAATTAAAAAATTGTAGAGAAGTGTTCACACAAAGAAAACGTTGAATTTTGTCAAGAAATAACTGATTTAAAATTTATTTAAATATCTACGTGACCGAATACTTGTTCATACGAAATGTTTTAACAAATTATTAAATAATTAATCAAATTAACTTACGTGATTAAGGGAACAAACACTTTGATTTAATTTCAATTGAGAACAATGAATTAAATTCATTTAAATTCGCCAAGAAGTAGAAAAACTTTTCTAATTGCGCGAACACTTTTTGATTCGGAATAAAAACTATTCTTTGTTCTGCTGTGCTAGATGGTGAAATTTTCCCCTTTTTTAAAGAAAATCTTTTTAATTGCCCTAACAAGACAAAGAAATCGGAGCCTTGTCGCCTCCAATTGGCCAGCGACAAGACCGCCCCGTCACGTACGCACAGAATTATCGACCCAACTCCTGTTTGCGTAAGATTGCACAATAGTTAGACCTAGATAATTTTATAGCTTTGTTTTGAACATGTTAGGAACACCTGCAAGCCATAAATGTCAGAGAAGTTAGGAAAACAGCCCCCTTCGCAATAAAAAATAATAAAAGCGTGTTGAATCACGCAGATTCCTTTGTTAGGTTGAAAAACAAGGCTACCCACGCGTTAACTTTTCGAGGAAACGGTCATAAAACTTGTTATTTTGGCCTCGATTCTGCGAAAGGGGTTGTAAACGGGGAAAGATTTATGGGAAAATTGGCTATTTAAGCGGAAAAGCGCCTGTTTGGACAGTCAGTAGAGTTAGAATTTTTGCGAGATGTAACTCGAATTGCTGCCGGTTTTTATAGCGGGAATTTCTGTCCACGGGAAAGTACAAAAGTCTGGATACAATAAAATACGGTGTTAGTCGGAAGTTTTGGAGCTCGACGAATTTTTTGACAAAAAGCGCGGAATTATTAGTGAAAAAGTAAGGGCGCTAAAAATATTAAAATATTGTCTAGAATTTTTGGAAAATTACTGTGAAACTTAAGAATATTGGTAAATATTAAAATATTGTCTAGAATTATAGGAAAATTATTGTGAATTTTGAGAAAAGTGTAATTTTTGGGTGGCTCCCAACTGAACTTGTGGAAATAAAAAGTGAAATTGATCCAGAATTTTGCGTTTTACTGATAGGGAACAGGAAAACAGAGAAACTAGTTAGAAAATACAAATAAAAGTCAAAATTCATTAAAATCGGGTTTATTGCAAGAGCCTCGGCAGTAAGTAATACAGTTGTAAGAAGTCAATTGCAAGGGCTGGATAAGGGACGAAATTAATAGGTGGTTTAACAGCGGTTGACACGGGGCTCTTCCGGACTCCACGCAAAAGTTTTTCTTGTCACCGCCAGCTGTATTCCTGGGTTACCGCTCACCCTGCCAACTAAATAAAGAAAAGAGAGATAGGAATCAGTGGTGGGTGTTACAATTGGTGTCAGGTGTGGGGTTGATAAATTGATTAATGGATGATTAATAGTTGATTAAAAATTGGAAAAAAAAATTTGGAAAACATTTTTTTTTTATTAAATATTGGATAGATTGTGAGGTAATACAATTGTTGGATTACATTGTAGGGACGAGCTAAATATTGATAAGATTGTGCAATATATTTAAGAATATTGCTTTGGTTGTGTAGAGATTCATTTACCACTACCGGTAACCAGCCATAGAAGATCCCTATTTTGAGGACAATATTTAACCCCCTCAAAAAGTGTCAACCTGCAATAGAATATGACTACTACATCAGCAGCTAGTACAACAGCAACCATGACCACCACAAGCTCTGCAACGATGACTGCTACAACTGGAAACATTATGATAGGCTTAGACTCCCTGCCTATTTATGATGGAACGACTTCAATAGACCATTTTTTGACGGTAGTTGAAGGAACAAGTGTACTAGCAAATTGGACAGAATCCCAGATGGTGGCGATAGCCTTGTTAAAATTACGTAACAGGGCAAAACAGTTTATTGATTCGGATCCAGCATTAAGGGACACGAAGAGTTGGACAACGCTGAAAGAAAATTTGAAGAATCAATTTAAACGGCAGTATGTAAAGGGCCCTGCGATGAAGAATTTTATTGAATGCCGCCAGAGGACAGGAGAATCTTGCCGACAGTATTTGACTAGACTAAAATTACTGGGCAATCGAACAATAACCCTGACCGGAGATCCTACACATGATGATGTGGTTAGGAAGAAATTGGAAGAGGACATTACCATGCAGTTTACGCTGGGACTGACGATGCCTCTGGAACAGCGCGTTCTGTCAGGGGACCCGCAATCTTTGGATGAAGCTTTGAGGATAGCTGAAAGGGAAGAATCAATAGAAAATTTGGTTCATCCGTCAGGCAATAGGGAATGCAGAATGGTTTCAAATGCAAATACTGTACTCAACAGAAGCTATGACAAGAAAATAGCAAATGGAAATCATCGATTTAAGTGTTTTAAGTGCCAAAAAGAGGGGCACACAGCTAATTACTGCAAGGAAAAAGAAACCCGTACGTGCTATACGTGTAACCAACCTGGACACATAAGTAGTGGGTGTCCTAGAAAGAAAAATGCTAGCGGACAAGATTTTGAAAAACTGTTATAATTGTAGGGAACCTGGACATTTGGTTCGTACTTGTCCTCGAAAAGCAAGTCGTGTTTATAAGCCAACACAGCAGCAGGTGTTAAACTCCAACGCCGATCAGGCAAGTTGGGAGTCAGTAGTAAGAAGAATAAGGTAGGGATATTTACGTGCTCTGAGGAAAGAACCCCAAAGTTGTGTAGTGTGATTAAGGTTAGTGTTGATGGTAAGCCATGCCTAGCCTTAATAGATTGTGGAGCAGTAATATCCCTAATAAAACCTGATATTGCCAAGGGGTTCGTAAGTGACACAGATGTCAAATTGATAGATATACAAGGGAATAGTATACCCACGTCAGGGGTATCGAATGTTTTGGTTACATTTCCTGGAGACATAGTGGTGCAACATAATTTTGTTGTGATAGAAAATTATAGTTTTCAAGCAGATATGCTTTTGGGTATTGACTTTTTGCGCCACTACGGAGTCAAAATAGATTGGGGAAATAATTGTATGTATGCTTTCGACAGTGTCATTCTTCATCCTTAATGGAGGAGAAGCCAACATATAAATTGGAAGAAAGGCTTGCTCAGTTAGAAGCCGAAGTGAAAGAGCTACGAGAAAACCACTTAAGAAATAAAGAAGAAAATTTAGAAAAACGAATGATGTCAAAAGTTACTTCCGTAAATTGTCCCGCGTTACCGCTAATAACGCAGGGATGCAGTTATCAGGTGATTAGCGGTCATCTGAATACTGGAGTTGAGAAAAATCTAAAGAAAATATGTGAAGAGCTCCCGACATCATCGAGGAAAACTGCAGTTTCCGAAAATAAGTGTATGGAAAGGAAGGACTATGAGAGTATAAGTCCAGTTTCCGAAGATAAGTGGTTGGAACAGAAGGACTATGGAAATATAGATCCAGTTTCCGAAGATAAGTGTATGGAAAAGACGGACTATGAGAGTATAGGTCCAGTTTCCGAAAATAAGTGTTTAAACTGTAAGAACTATGGGAATATAGGTCCTGGTTTCAAGGGGAAGGAAGAGATGGGTTCTCAGACTGTCGAAACAGTTGATAAGTTTTTAGAAAATAGGGACAAAATGAATAAAGGTCCCGAGTCCTTAGAAGAAGGCGCAATTATCTCTGTGTTAGAAGAGATAGTGATTCCCCCGATGACACAGGCGATCTGTCCTGCAAATTTACGAGGATTGGCAAGTGTTTCTACACCATTCATGGTTTTAGAACCAAGCACTGAAGCTCCGAAAGGACTCATCATTGCTAGAGTGTTGTGTAAAACAAGAAAAACCATTCCTTTGAGATTAACCAATGTAACAGAAAGTGAAATTAAATTAAAACGAAGAATGGTTATAGCAAGAGCTATCGAAACAGAAGTCGTAGAAGCTAGTGAGAAGAATAATGGGCTTATGATACGTAAGGTAAATGAAAAAGAAACAAAAGAGATTTTGAAAACACTTCATTTAGATAATGTTACGACAATAAGTGAAATAAACATGCGAGATTTAATTGTGGAGTATATTGATATTTTTAAAAGCCCTGAACAGAAACTTAGTTGTACGTCGCATGTTACACATAGGATCATAACGGAAGATTTATTATATATCCTATATTATCCTATATATCCTATATATATATATATATATATATATATATATATATATATATATATATATATATATATATATATATATATATATAATATCCTATATTAAAACGGCCATATAGGGTGCCGTACCACCGACAAGAGATTTTGAAAAAGGAAATTCAAAAATTATTGGACGATGGAATTATTAAAGAAAGTCAGTCTCCGTGGAGTTTTCCAGCGATTTTAGTGGAAAAGAAAATACATCCTGGAGAAGATGTACAGTTTAGATTAGTCATCGATTATAGAGATTTAAATGCCATTTCAAACACAGATTTTTTCCCATTACCAAATATACAAGAAACTATAGACAAACTGTCTGGAGCATCTCTATTTTCAACAACGGACTTAGCGTCAGGATATTTCCAAGTGCCTGTACATCCTGATGACCAAGAGAAGACAACCTTTTCAACTCCTGATAATCATTATGAATTTTTGCGAATGGCCATGGGATTTAAGAATGCACCAGCTACCTGGAGCCGGATGATGCATCATATTTTAGGAAAGTTGACATATAGTGAATGTCTTGTTTATTTGGATGATATAATAGTATTTTCCAAGGATGTAGATACACACCTGGAACGTCTTAGACATCTGTTTGACAAGATGAGAGAAAGTAATTTAAAGTTTAAACCCACTAAGTGTCACTTTATGCAAAAAGAAATATAATACCTTGGACACCTTATAAAAGAAGGAGGATTTACCACGCATCCTAGTAAGACTGAAATAATTGAGAACTACCCCATTCCTAGAAATGTTAGGGAAATTAGAGCATTTCTTGGACTATGTGGATTTTATAGAAAGTTTGTGCCTAATTTTGCCAAAGTAAGCCAACCATTAACATTGCTTACGAAGGAAAATATAAAATACCACTGGGGGCCAGAACAACAAGAAGCTTTTGTACACCTGAAAGGAGCTCTTATTTCACCTCCAATTTTACGATATCCGGATTTCAGCAAACCTTTTATAGTAAACACGGATGCAAGCGTCTCAGCAGTTGCTGCAATTTTGACCCAAGTTCACGATGGAACAGAGCTTCCAATATGCTTTTCATGCCGTATGCTGAATGATGCAGAAAGACGCTACAGGGCAATCGAAAGGGAATGCCTAGCAGTTGTTTTTGCAGTAAAGACATACCGCAATTATTTAACTGGAACACATTTTACTATAATGACCGACCACCGTCCCCTGAAATATTTGCTGACTATTAAGGATCCAAGTTCGAGATTAGCTAAGTGGGCTATGTTTCTTATGGAGTACACCTTTACACTTGTATACAGACCAGGAAAGCAGAATGATAATGTGGATTCTCTTACACGTCTGAGGGCAGAAGAAAATCCAAATGAAAACGTTATAGCTGTCGTGAAAGAAAAAGATAATGAAAATATTACTCCTATGATTAATGTGATTTGGAGCAAGGAAGAGCTCAAGAGTTTACAGCAAAATGATCCAAAGTTATTAACAATAATAACGTCGTTAGGACCAGAAGACGAACATTATTATTTTAGCCCTGAAGGAATACTATATCGACATAGAGAAGAAAATCAAAGGCACGATCCAATAATGGCAACAGTAGCCATAGTTCCTGAAATTCTACAACTTTACCATAGTTCGGTATTTGGTTCTCATCCAGGTCAAAAGAAAACTAAAGAAATAATTCAAAGGGATTTTTATTGGTCAACTATTAGAAAAGATGTTATAAGTTATGTCGAAAAATGTCGCTCATGTAATTTACTAAAAACTAATTATCAACCACCAGCTGAACTTCAAGAAATTTCGATTCCAACTACACCTTGGTCGAGAATAAGTTTAGATCTAGTAGGACCTTTGAATAGGACCCAAAATAACAACAAATATTTACTGACGTGTAGACTACTTAACTCGTTATCCTGAGTGTATACCTCTACCGGATATTAAAGCAGAAACAGTAGCTAGAGCTTTTGTAGAGAATCTAATTTGTCGTTTTGGAACGCCAAGAGAACTTTTATCTGATTGTGGAAGTGAGTTTGTATCAAAAATGTTCCTAGAAATTTGTACGCTTCTGGGAATTCGAAAATTGAAAACCACTCCCTATCACCCAAGTGGAAACGGCGTTGTTGAGCGTTTCCATAAATCTATTAAAACAATGATAGGTCATTTTGTTAGTGAATACAATGATAGCTGGGATTTAATTTTACCCTATTGTTTAATGGCATACAGGAATTTGCCGCATGAAGGAACAAAAGAATCGCCATTCTTTTTAATGTTTGGACGCGATATGGAACTACCTATACACCTGAGTATACGAAAACCTCTATAAAGTACGATATAGACGAAAACTACCTGAGTGAATTTATGATTAGAATGCATAGGGCTCATAAACTAGCAAAAATAAATTTAGAAAAAAGTATTAAACAACGCTGTGAAAAACATAATCAAAGGAGGACGAGAAAAGAATTTCAGTTAGGAGATTTAGTGTACCTATACACTCCAGCCATTCCAGGAAAGAAACTTGCTTCGAAGTTTTATAATAAATGGACGGGTCCTTATCGAATTATAGAAAAGAAAGGACCTGTGACCTTTAAAATTAAGGAACATACGGGAAGAAAAGAGCATATGGTACATGCCAACAGATTGAAACCGTGTAAGGAGCTAGACTATGGTTTGGAGAAAGCTCAGTTAAATAAAGATAAAAAGAATGACGTACGTGAAGAGGAAACGGAGAATATAGAGCATGAGGAAGACAAACAAAGAGAAATTGATGACTTCCTTGAACATGGGCGGGAAGGAAGGGAACCCCCGCCAGGAGAAGAAGAGGAAGCAGAAGAAGAAGAAGAAGAAGACGATGATGAGGATGAAGAACAAAGTGATTATTCTTCATCGGACTCTAACGGAGAAGTTAGAGAATTACCTTTAGAAAGGCGTACTCGTACACGAGAAGTGAGATTACCTCGGCGGTACGATGATTATATAATAGAATAAAAATAAAAATTAGGAGAGCCACCCTGTAGAAGTATATAAGAATTAAGGTGAAACCTTGTAAACGTATGTAAGAAAAATTAGGAAACCAAGTAAAAATTAAGAAAAATGTATATTATGAAGATAAGAAAACAAAAATTGAATAGATTGAAATTGATTGGAACTACGTGTTGATGCAGAAGAAGCTGCGATATTTCATACTATTAAGACCTTGGTGCAAGCGGTCTTTATCCTAGAACGAATTTAAAAAGCCAAAGACGATACTCGGAGAGCCATCTAACGTAAATGCTTAACACCCTAATTAACGCCCTATAGAAATATTTATGCTAGAACCTAGACGATGCCGGGAAAGAACCACAGACGCCGCTCAAGACTAGAAAAGGAGCGAAAAAGCAAAGCATTTAAAAATTTTAACCCCGAGAAAATATTACCGCTTGTTTACCAACGATTAGATCGACACAGTTGACGATTTTTTCGACCGCAGCGGCTGTTAGGAAACCCATTAAAATACCCACTTGCGAGAAAAAAAGTTCAGTTGTGACTTCTTATGATGAATAAATTAGAAAATTCATTTATGAGTTTTAGGGTCCATACAATATAAATATACATTAGAAACATGAAAAAAGTGTTGACTTCTCAATAAGCAAAGGTAGTTATTAATAAGAGACAAGTTATAGTGTTTTAAAAAAGAAACAAAACGGGATAAAAACAGGTTAAAAGTAAAAAGAGAGCGAACGAGTTTAGGAAAATTACCCCCAGCCGCCACTGTTCCACGCCGGGCTGCGGAGCCTGCACCGAGGAAGGTTACACCAGAGCCCGTTCCTGGTCCCTCCCCAGGATCAACAGGAGGCCCAGTCCACCCCGGGGAAGCTGCCCCACTGACACCCAGGACCCCCGCCGAACCAGACAGTGGTAGTGACAGTGAGTAATGTAAGGCGCAAAAAGTGAGAAGTGAAAAGTAGTGAGTCGTAGGTATGAAAATGGTAACAGAAATTACCATCCTAGATGTAGAAAAAAAACAACCTTATGTTGTATTATAGAGGTTGGGTAATAACAAAATGTCATAGAAATTAGTATTTAACAAATTAAGTATTTATATGTATTTATAGTATTTATATGGAAATTATTAACCATATAAGATTTAATTCATACGTACATTCCTTAGGTAGTTGAGTAATGATAGTTATATATATGCAGATTAATTGTTTAAATAAAACTTTTGGCCGAGTGAATTTCAGACAGAATTGTAAATTTGAAGTTAAGGCCGAGTGAATTCTAGTCAGAATTCTAGAATAGGAAATTTAGGGTCAAGAGAGAGATTTAGACTGAATTGTAGAACGTAAAAGATTAATGTTTGCATCATTGTGGCGGATTCATATTTAAAAGAATCATTGTTGGATGTTACGCCACTCTGCTGTTAAGGAAAATTAATATTTTTAGAAATAATGTGTGGAAAAATAAAAATTAAATAGAGAAAATGAATACAAGGTCCTGTTTAATTACAATGATAACATAAAATATTAAAATTATATATTGAAGGTATGACAAATTTAATAAAGTAGGCTAAGAGATTTAAATAAAAATTGTAACCTATGAAAAGATGTGAAATTTTTAAACAATTGTCATTTAAAATTATTAAAACCGTTGTAAATATGATTGCTATAATGAACTATAGGGAAACCCATTCGTTAAATAAAGACAAAAAGTCTTACAAAGTTAATGTTAGAAAGGGGATAATTTAACGAAATAATGAAGGCAGAAATAAATTAATTAAATAAAATTAATTTTTAAATAACAAAAGCGTTTCCTGGAAGAAAAATATTGATATAAAAGTTTATCTGTAGATTAAGATCTGTAACACAAATTTTATCTGTAGATTAAGACCTGTAACACATTGAATATCAAGGTAGAACAAGGTAAAAAATGTAATGTAATTTTGTAGAATTTAATAAGCACCTACTTTTTCACTAGACGGAAGGAATAACCCATAAACGCACGCGCCTGTAACGGAACCGCCGAGAATTTAATAGCCTAATTCATGACCTAGGGCACGGTGACCCAGTAAAGTTTATCTGAGATGCTAGGCATCTGTCAACGCATAAAGTACCTTTATTTGAAAGGTACGTTATGTTCTGGGAAAGGGAGTGGTGAAATGACACGGCCTTTAAGCATTTATTTAAAGGGGATAACGCATTCCAAATAAAGGAAGGAAAAATAAAATTTTAAAATATTTCAACGGGATTGTATTTATAAAAATTAATCTGAGCAGTTTTAAAGAAATAAATTTTGCAATACGACGGGAAATATAAAATAAATTAATCATTTGCTAATTAGATAATTAAAAAATTGTAGAGAAGTGTTCACACAAAGAAAACGTTGAATTTTGTCAAGAAATAACTGATTTAAAATTTATTTAAATATCTACGTGACCGAATACTTGTTCATACGAAATGTTTTAACAAATTATTAAATAATTAATCAAATTAACTTACGTGATTAAGGGAACAAACACTTTGATTTAATTTCAATTCAATTAACAATGAATTAAATTCATTTAAATTCGCCAAGAAGTAGAAAAACTTTTCTAATTGCGCGAACATTTTAATTCGGAATAAAAACTATTCTTTGTTCTGCTGTGCTAGATGGTGAAATTTTCCCCCTTTTTAAAGAAAATCTTTTTAATTACCCTAACAAGACAAAGAAATCGGAGCCTTGTCGCCTCCAATTGGCCAGCGACAAGACCGCCCCGTCACGTACGCACAGAATTATCGACCCAACTCTTGTTTGCGTAAGATTGCACAATAGTTAGACCTAGATAATTTTATAGCTTTGTTTTGAACATGTTAGGAACACCTGCAAGCCATAAATGTCAGAGAAGGGAGGAAAACAGCCCCCTTCGCAATAAAAAAATAATAAAAGCGTGTTGAATCACGCTGATTCCTTTGTTAGGTTGAAAAACAAGGCTACCCACGCGTTAACTTTTCGAGGAAACGGTCATAAAACTTGTTATTTTGGCCTCGATTCTGCGAAAGGGGTTGTAAACGGGGAAAGATTTATGGGAAAATTGGCCATTTAAGCGGAAAAGCGCCTGTTTGGACAGTCAGTAGAGTTAGAATTCTTGCGAGATGTAACTCGAATCGCTGCCGGTTTTTATAGCGGGAATTTCTGTCCATGGGAAAGTACAAAAGTCTGAATACAATAAAATACGGTGTTAGTCGGAAGTTTTGGAGCTCGACGAATTTTTTGACAAAAAGCGCGGAATTATTAGTGAAAAAGTAAGGGCGCTAAAAATATTAAAATATTGTCTAGAATTTTTGGAAAATTACTGTGAAATTTAAGAATATTGGTAAATATTAAAATATTGTCTAGAATTATTGGAAAATTACTGTGAAACTTAAGAATATTGGTAAATATTAAAATATTGTCTAGAATTATAGGAAAATTATTGTGAATTTTGAGAAAAGTGTAATTTTTGGGTGGCTCCCAACTGAACTTATGGAAATAAAAAGTGAAATTGATCCAGAATTTTGCGTTTTACTGATAGATTAATTTTTTTTTTATTAGTAACCCCTATTTGGACAGTCGTAAGCCCTAGTTAAATCTAAGAACATGCCAATGGCTGCTTCACCATTTTCAAAGAAATGCAATATTGTTTTTATCAACTGATGAATTGCTGTTTGCGTAGACTTTTCCTTTAAAAACCCATGTTGGTTATAGTGTAATAATTTACAACTGGTTACAAAATTAACTAATCTTTTACACATGGCAAGTTCAAATAGTTTGTAAAATCCAGGCAATAAACTTATGGGTCTATAACTGTCCATTTGCTGGGGGTCTCCTTTTTTGAACAATGGTTTAATTAATGATAACTATCACATCTGTCCCTCCAAGACGGCACTGAGTCGCCGCACATTCAAAAATCCCAGACACTGACAATTTGCTTAATTTTGGCCTAGCTCTAGAAATTATTGTTTGGCTTACGTATATTGCTGCACCCCCATGATGTCCGTCTTGACGGCAGAACATTGATATTAACTTAAATTTTTGTACTCCTAATTGTTTTAGTTGGTCTTCGGACTTCCAGTGTTCCGATACACACATGGGCGCCCGCAGACTTTTTTCTCAGGGAGGGCAAAATGAAAAAAATAATTTTAAATAATTTACTTGTAGTGATTTATACAAATACACTAAAGTAGGTAAAGGGACGATCCGCGTAATGGCGACCACTTTCGGGGATCGTCCCTTTCCAAAGGAGCCTCAAAACCCTCCACGACATACATCACAAGGGTCATTGTCCTGCACACGCAATAGGTAGATTTTCACTTCACTTTTTACAGGGATATAGATGTCGCACTGTTGTAGTCATTCGATTTAATATTTATTAAATTGAAAAAAAGTTTTCGGAGTGAGTCTTGAACCTTCCGATTAGAACTCCAACGCCGTTTCCATCGAGCCACCGAAGTATATTAATAATTTTGCCTTTCAAGTCCGGGTCAATCGTTATGCGGCGTAACAAACTTTTTCCATGGGAGAGTGTGCAACCTGTTTGAGTTTTAAAGCTCAAAGGTAGTAATGTAAAAATAACAAAATGATGATTTTAAGGATAGGATAAATGACATAATTTACTAGTTTTCCACGTAGGTATATCACTCACTTGACGGTACTATTAAAATCTATAAATTGAAAATTTAATTACAACGTATTTAAGATTAAGTAGATAATGATTAAAAGTGTGCGGGTTTAATTGCAGCATTGTTAGGAATAATTATAAATGGGACAGGGTTGATATATGTATGATGATGTGAATAATATTGTATAGAGTAGCAGCTTAGAATAAAATAAAATATCTTACTCAGGCAGCATCCTCAAAAGTACTACTACATCCAAGTTTTGCTTTAATTTGACGAACTTTTAAGAACTGGAAGTAATGATAATATTGTATGTGAATTAATATTCTGCTACTCTGTGAAATCGAAAGTGATAGAAAGAAACAGTACAATAAATTCAGGGGTATGGGCGCGAAAGTTATGGAAAGATTTAAACGAGCTCTCACTTAGGGCAGAGAATTACGTGTAACGTAGTAGAACATTAAAAGAAATGCGATCGCTAAGTCTTCAGGACAAAATGACTAAGTATATGTGTTTATGTATTGAGGATAGAATGGAGAAGATATTAAAATAGGCTCGGGATGAGGAACTTTCAAATATGTTTTCCGAAAAAATGGCGAAGGTGTTAAAAATAACAAAAGAGGGTTCGTAATATGTAGGTATTTGCGAATAAAAAGAAGTTTTAAGAAGCAATTACAAGGATTTGTAAGAACAAGACTATTTTCAATAAAGTATTTTACATTTGCGTACCCTAATATTTTTGTGCAATTTAATTATTTTTGTGCGATTTAAAATACAATTTAAGTATTAATACAAAACTAAAATAAAAAGTGTTAGAAACAGCCGTTTGCTATTATTTGTAAAATAACACCCCAGATATAGTATTAATAATAGTCAGTTCTTATTAAATATTATGATTAAAATTAATACGTTATCTAAAATCACATATGTTCTACACTTTATCCACGCTTAATTTAACAATGTATTTATATTTAATTTCAACAGCTAGAGAAAATGTTCTGTTATTGTTTTATAGAGAAAATATATCGCCTCTTACCGAAATGACTCTTGCGCCCTTGATATATTTACCTTATAACGTAAAGAAATAATTTTTACTAGTGTTAATAAAAAGGACAAATGTATGGTGTTTTGCCATTGCACCCCTGTATAGTATATGTTTTAATGCAAAACTAGAATAAAAGTATTAAAACTATCGTTGATATTTATGCCTGAAATTATGCAAGCAGATAAAGGGCTTATATCTAAAATATAGCTGGCGTTAATACAAAATGCTCTATTCTAACACTTTTAAAACTAAAACAAAAGACCCATTCAAAACTCCTTAAACAACGTTTATTTTTCTTGTGCTAAGATTTTCGAAACATAGGGTGGTCGAAAGAGATTATTTTTAGCACCACCATTTTGTGGGGTATTTGTAAAACACATTTTTCAAAATGCCGCAAAGAAAATGCATCCCCGAAAAAATAAAAACATATAGCGTTGTGATGCATTACTCCTTTTAGTATTTTAAGGGTATAGTATGATGCAGCTAGATACATGTAGGGGCGTATGCCTGTAAAAATAATTAAATTTAACACGTTCGTCTTAGTTAAAAAGCTCTGCCACCGCGACAAGGTGCGAACGTTTCGGCAGAGGACCCTCCTACCAACCCCCTGTATGTATACAGGTCTACATAAATTATGTATTGCTAAACACCATTTAGTTTTTTATTTTTTGATTTTTTGATTTTTTTGTTTTTTGTTTTATTATTTTTATTTTTTCTTTTGTATTTTTTTGATTTTTTGCTTTTTATTTTCATTATTTTTATTTTTTATTTATTTTTTGACAAGGCTGTATGCCTGTTTTTAGATGTTAACAGCGCATAATTTAAATAACTTTTCAAAATGTAATGACAGATGTTAAAAGCAGAGAAAAATAAGATAGAGAGAAGAATATCTTTGCTTCCCGCCAGCTCGACCACGCTATGGCCTTCAAACGGCAACACCCGGAGATTGGCGCGTAGAATTCTCACAATACACCCCGACATAGCCAGTGCGGTAGCAACACGGCAAGCAGAGAGAGTTTTCTGCGGCGCGTCTCAATACTCACTCTTACTGTGCTTCATGCGCTATTCTGTTTTTAACGCGTGTCTACATTTTTGGAGAATCTTTTAAACTTTCGATTGTTGTTTTTCGTATGTGTTTCTTGTAACGGGGTATTTTACGTGCACATATAGTGTTCTATACCTTTTTGTATCTTCGTGTGTTTGTTTTTCAAATCTGACATCACAGCTTTTGTATAATCTTTCCTTTTGGGGGAACTTTAACGTACGTTTTTGACATCTGCGCAGTAGACCAAAATGCGAATCACGCGCAAACCGAGCATGCAATATTCGAATATTGGAATAGCGAATATTTTCCCTTCAAAATTATTCATATGTTCGAATATTGAAATAAGTATTTCAGTATTCGAGTATTCAAATATTTGAGTTGTCGATTTTGTGAATATTCCGATATTTGATTATTCAAATACTTATATGAAACGGTTAAAAACACGTATGCGCTTTACTCAATTGTTTAGTTAAGTTTAGAAAAAGTTTTCAGTTTCAAAAAGAAGTAACAGTCAGTAATGAATGGCAATTCAAGTAGTAGTTAAAATAAAGGCCGATTTCGCTTGAATTTTAATTATTCGACTATTCGAATAGTCGAGTCTACTATTCGAATAATCGAATGAACTATGCGAATAGTCGACTCAAATATTGGAATATCTGATTCGAACATTCGCAAATTTCATTCGACTATTCGAATAGTCGAACCGAATATTCGATTAGTCGAACGAACTATTCGAATATTCGAATCAAATATTCGAATAGTCTCCACGAATATTCGAATATTCGAATCGACTATTCGATTCGACTATTCGAATAGTCGAATCAACTATTCGAATATTTGATTCGACTATTCGAATCAACTATTCGAATCAACTATTCGTATATTAGAATCAAATAGTCGGATAGTCTCCACGAATATTCGAATAGTCGATTCGAATAGTCGAACCGACTATTTGAATAGTCGAACCGACTATTCGAATAGTCGAACCGACTATTCGAATAGTCGAACCGACTGTTCGAATAGTCGAATAAACTATTGTAATAGTCGATTCGATTCTTCGAATAGTCGCCTTGACTATTCGAAAATTCTAGTCGAATCAACTATTTGAATATTCGTGGAGACTATTGAAACACTAAATAATTCGAATATTTGAATAATAAATGAAGTAAGTATGCCAATACTTCGATTTCAAAAATTCCGAGCCCTCGTCTACAGTGGAACCCATTCACTTTTAAGAATATATTATCGCCAGCAGTAAAGGTACAACTACGTATTTAACTTTTTAAGTTTTCTCCCCAACTTTTTTCCAACTTTTTTTTCGACTTCTCTATTTTAGTTGTTACGTTCCTTACAAATAATTTTACTTTTGTCGTAAAAGTTTTTTATATTCCACTTGATAAAAGCTTTAGATTCGATGCAAAAGATAAAGGATAACAGCGTACATCAGAAATATTCATAATAACGGACATATAGACACGAAATAGAGAATGGTTGGTATTTTGTCTAAGAATTTACACTTTGTCAAAACTATATTTCATTTAGGTAGTTATTGTGTTACATAATTCTACAAAGGGCGTACGTTATTGTAAAAAGCCTGTAGTTTTGTAATTTCATGCAATGCTTTTCATTTTTACTAATTCACGAGTTGAGTATTCATAGTTTTTTTATTTTACTCTACATTTTTTTATAGGTTTTCTTGTAGAAGTAAAATTGCTATAAATAAGGTACCTACTTAATTGTTCCTAGATTAGTTAATACATATTTAATAATACATTTTAATACTACTGTAGTATACTCATATTGTATTTTTTATTTTGCATCATTTTTTATAATAGCCCAAAAAAATGCAGCGCACGCCCATGGCAGCTTATTTCGACGTCGGTTTGGAGGTCATAGAAAGCAAATCGTATTTATGAATGAACTCCGTACGAGATATTCTTCTCTATTTTTCTCTGTTAAAAGTACATGAGATCAAAAAACGTTGTTTACATAACCCTGAGCATCTAGGGCGGGTTTACCTAAATAAATAGAAATATCATTATCTATAATCGTTTTAAAAATCTTTATAAATAATGAATATTCATTGATCTAAAAGTTCTTTTTGAAAGTACTATGATACCTGACTTGAACTGATTTAATTGTACAACTTTTTTATTAGATTTTTAAAAATCAGGTAATATTTATTGACAAATTTTTTTAAAAATTTTTGCCAGCCTATTTTCAGTTATTATTATTATTATTATTATTATTATTATTATTACAGTGTCTAATTATTAAAATCAAAAATTAAAAACAGATACAAATTTTTTACGTTTTCTGCTTTTTAAAACCGTAGGGGACTGAATCAAAACCTCTAAATTTACGTTTTAATGAGTTTGGCTTATATTCTTTTGTCTCTGTTTTTGTTACTACCTCGTGAATAGCAGTGCGTCGAATTTGATGAGACATGAATTGTATAAATCATGATACGTATGGAGTAAAAATTAATCAATTTTGATGATGAATAATTCAGACAAATGCCCTTTACTTTACAAACTATTTTTTCCTCCTGTTTTAAAGGCGAAAATACTTTGTAAGCATAGTTTTTAGGACCACCACTTGTAAAATGAGATATATAACTACCTGGTCCGAACGATTCTAGTTCATCTGTCATATCACCAATGTTGTTACCTAACGAAATGTCAGAATATCCGTCTCTGTGTACAAAAATAACCGAGTCTGTATCGTAATACAGTACCTGTTCACCTAACTTTTCCAAATAACTGTATAACTTTAGACGCGCCTGTGCCGTGACGTAAGCAGCAAGGCAAACGTTAACAGTAGATAGAGGATCATATGTCTCCTCTGTAAGCTGATAATTAATCAAAAGTGTACAAAACAAGGATTAGTTAAAAAAGAAAAAAGCTCGTTTGGTTCTCTTACTAAAAGTGTTTTGGGTTGATTAGCCAGTTGCCCCAATTTTCCCCAAAAACTATTGAGCATTAATTTAGCTTGTGCCCTTAACCCCGCATTTTTATCTATTAAACCAAATTCTAATTGAATCCCCTCGCTATTTAAAAAATCTTCAATATATTTATCTTTTTGGGCCGTGGTGTGGCAATCGGCTGGAAATCCACTAGCTTCTTGTTTAATTTTTATGAATTTATTCATCATTTCAACAAAAAGCCCTCTAGTTTTTTGATCCTTATCATACTGCTCCACTTGATATTCCCAAAACTCAAATATTTTTAAGATTATGTATCCTTTTTCTAAGGCCTTGAGTATTTCATCCACTACCCATGTCCCCGTTAAAGCCCTCTCACTCTCGTTATGTTTGCAATCGTCGTAACTCATAGTTTCTCCACAAGTACGACAGAGAACAAACATTAGCTTGTTGTTCATTTTTACCTGTAATACAGGGTGGTACAAATCAGATGGTGGTAAAATTGTGCATTTAATTAATCCGTTAATGCTGATTAGATTCAAATTTTGACATTCTTCCCCTACAAAAACCTTAGGATGTCCTATAGGGAACTTACCGTATTTACAAACCCAGGAATACAATGGACACACATCAACATATTTTATTTTTTCCCCAGGCCTAGTTTCGTAATACGTTTTAGTATTTCCCGTACGACCTCCGTAGAAAGCGTCTCTAGGGTTTAAAGGGGAAAAAGTGATCAAAGGGGAAATTTCTAAAAAAAATTGTATTTCAGGATTTTCCCGCATATCTCTTCTAAAATCGCACTCCCACTTCTCTGTTACCTCGTACCCAAAACTTCTTAGCCTTTCAGTTTTGGCCACGGTAGTCTCATATCTATGATTGAGAGTTTCTGTAGGATTACCTTGTAGTGGTTTATCTCTATGATCTTTAAAGCAAGTGAGACATCCATGCCAGTAACATCCATGAAACTGAAAGATCTTTCCGGTCTCAGAACAAGATCCGTCTACTTTTACACCCTTAACTACTGTTTCACTACCATTCATCGCGTGATGGATAATTTCGTATAATTTTCCTACCCAAAGAAGCCAATAAATAGCAATTTTTGACTGGATATCTTTAAGACGGTACCCATTTTTTGGGATAATACCAATAGTATTTGGCTTAAGAAAATTTCTACGAAACACTTTATTGCATGCCGAGGCAATAGTAGTAGCTTCACTGAACGGGCAAACATTGGTGGTTTCAATCATTTGTTTTTGAAAAAGTTTACAGCTTTCAAACAATATGGTTGTGTCACTTTTACAATATTCAACTAATTCGCGCTGTAAATTGAAAACCATATTATTTGAACGTTGCTCATCATACCAATTTAAAAATTCTTCACGCTCTTCTTCTTTCATACTATCGGGAGAGTAATATTTGATCGGCGGGATAGGCCCCTCGTAATTTTGATTTTCCTTTCTATTAAATAAATGCGGAAAGTATCCCTTTTTAAATTTATCTTCCAACCCAAAGCATTTTTGAAACTGAGATAAACGCATTGGTAAATAATTTAAAGAGTCTATAAACTTTATATTTGATATTTTCAATAAAATAATTTTGGTCCCGCGCATAATAATTTCAGGTTTAATATCTGTTTGTAATAGAAATTTGTTTAAAATAAACTGAATATCAAAACCACCGCCATTATGACTGATAACAACTATTTCCTTAAAATCTGTTTTTCGACTTAAAATGTATTCGATAAACGTGCCTAAGGGGTTTTGATCGAACACTTGAGTAGCTACCCCACATTTATCACACAACCAAGTTTCGCTGTCACGGCATAAATTACAAAATTGTTTAAGCACACACAAATTTACCTCATGCAAAAGGTTACCGTTATCTAGAACAGTATCCTGCTGCGTTTCAAAATCAAAAAATACAAATAACACATTCTGTAAATTAGGCTTACCCTTATCTACTTGAATGAAACATAAGTGACCCTCTGGCTGATGTTTTCTACAAATTTTGCAAAAAATCTCCCCACAAGTATGCCTTCTGTTGCTTTTTACTGTTTTCAAACAATTTGGACACAAATTAATTTCTTTACAACCACTAGAGTTTCCCAAAGAATTTAGTTTTTATGATTTTCGTAACAATTTTGATTTCTCATTGTACGTAAGCAATCCTGACATTTTATTTTTTCAGTAAATTCACAGGCAGGGGATTGTTGACATGCTTTGCATGAGCCTCCACATCTGTGATCATTTTTATTATTATAAGGAATGTGACACCGCTCGCAATAATACCCACAGCAGAAAACCGCCGTTAGGGAGATTATGACATTATAGTGATTTTTGTGATGTAATAAATTTATTTTTTTATCAGCAGGAGGGCCTTCAAATATTACTTCCCGCCCCTTTGTACCATACTTGTAAACTGTTATTTTGTATTCGTTAAGATGCTTTTGAAACTTTTGTAGTTCCGGTATGCCACACCCCTCAGAGTGAATGTTGACACAAGCCTCCCTTATTAATTGTAAAGTCAACTCGGTTTGTGTGTTATTTTTATTTTTTTCGATATCTTTAAAAATGTTAACATTATTTTTCTTGGCAATGGCCACTACTAATGCTCTCGGCAAACAAAGATTGTCCGTGTTTTTAATCACAATCACACCCGTTCGCCTGGCACATTCCTGATTAAAACCTACATCCCCACTTCTTCTTCTACCCCTTCCAGCTGGCATTCTAACACTGGTTACCCCGAAACAAAACGTATCTGTATCCAAGCCCGCTGAATTAGATTGAAAGACACCGTGTATTACTTCCAGAACATCATTAACATTAATTTTATCAGCCTCTTTAAAATTTATCCACCCCTCACCCTTCTCTAAACTATTTGAACAAAAGCTAAAACACACTTGATCGCGAGGATTTAAATTAGAAGTTGCGTATAAAATTACATCAGTTAGACCCCTCTTTACCCACTGCACAGGGTCAGTATTACTTGGTACAAGCTTAAGTTTAAATTCTACCCTTCTACCTTGTAAACTAAAACGCCTAATGTTTTTAACCGCATCTTTAATGATAACAAACCTCTCCATTTTAAAAATCACACTGTACTACACGTCTGCACTCTCGAGCTAAAGAAGTACAAATGAAAAATCAGCTCTTCCTCACCCCTTTTAAGTCGTAGTACCAATATAAAATTAATCAATTTCCCCCACCTCCGTATTTATAACAGTAGTACCAACATAAAATTAAATTCGATGATAATAAACCTTAATTTCAAGCCCCGTCTCTGAAAATGTATCGATTTTGAAAAGAAAAAACTCAAGTTGAAAAATAATTTACGGGTTAAAAACGCTTATAAATATGAAAAACAAAAATTATACCAATTTCAGCACTACAAGGGATACACTTTCACTAAAATTCCATACAGTTACCTACAAAATATCAAATCCACTACTTTCAAAACACCTACAACACTGATAACTCAGTTTGAAATTATGACTAACATCTTGGGGGAACTTGAGTATTATTCATACTCCAACAAATAAAAACAAAAAGAAAAAGACATAGCAGTCCCTAAATAAAAGAAAAAACTATACAGTGAAGTAGTTAGTAAAGAAAATAAAAAGTATAACAAGAAAACCACTCCTGACAAAAGAATAAATAATACAAAAAGAAGAAAAACCATTGGCGTGGTAGCCTCGTGAGAAAGGAAATTTCTCATACAATACGAGGATCAAGATAATATATCTCTGTATCTTTTTTGATTAGGATATGATGAACATGAGTTATCTTATACTTTTTTATGGAAGTACTAACTTCCTTAGTCTTATTCATAGTTAAAGAAATTTTTAACAAAAAAATTGATCAAGGCAACTGGAATTGATTGTTCTATATCAATAACCCTATAAATAATAAAGATAAAAAAGTAATTGCCGCTTTTTATTGTATTATTTTGAGCAACCTCCGCCTATGTATTAACACATCAATAAATAAACAAAAAAGTATTTGTTACTGCGTTATCAAATAAAAACAAATAAACAAAATTGAGAAAAACAAAAAGGCCTCTAATCTTTTATTGATCTTTTTACTTCTTTTAATACACGAATAAAAAACAAAAAAAGTATTTTAAATAAAAGAACAAAAAGAGAAACGAAAGCTGTTCTCCGCGTTCGTTTATTTTTAATTGCCTTCGAATCTTAAAGCAGCTTTTCCTTCTAAAATAAACTTAATAAACCTGTTCTGTTGTTTATCGTTCAAGATGACTACAACGAGTTACACGTATTTTAGAATACGTATCAAGGGGTCGTATTCCTAAGTACGCCATACGCTGGGACCTTAAATTTACTTGTGCGTGCGAATGATAATATCGACCCTTCAGTGTGATACATAGTATACAAAAGCGACCCATGCTAATCCATGCCCATGAGTATTTCGGCATTCTGGGTTTCATCGACGGGCCATATCTTATAGGTAGTAGTAGAACATCATTTCTTATGATCGACGGAAAAAAGATGATTCGTTTATTTAGTATCGTGAATATCGATTTCATCCAATCAACGTACTTAGAGTGATTTTTGATTTTTCTAATTATTATATTTACAGTGATATTTAAACAAAAAGTGTTACTTTTTAAGATATGAAATTGTTCGTAATTTTTGTTTTTTTTGTGTTGCCGAATTCAGCTGAAACTGAAACACATCTTTTAGAAAAAATTAGAAGGATAAGTGTCAAGTTTTCATGGAGGATGACGTCATAAAAAGGTATTTTTACTTCTTAAATTTGTTTGATATTTATCTTCTTTGAGGAAGACGTCATAAAAGGTATTTTACTTCTTAAATTTGTTTGATATTTATTTCCTTTTTATAATTATAATTATCCCCATAACTTTTTAAAAATAAAGGGTCAAGATTACTGTTAGACGTAAACGAATCAATAGGCGAGATTTGCCAGAGAAAATGTATCGCTATTTACAACTTGGAGAATCAGTAAGAGGAATTTTAAAAATATTTCTTCTCTTTGTAATAACTAGCTTAATATGCCTAGAATAGGCACCGGTTTAATATTATTAATTATTTTTGTAATTATATGGTAAATCCTTTTTTATATTTCATCAACAAAAACCACGAAACAGCATATTACTCGTTTTTACGAAAAATAGTTTTTCTATACATTTGAGCATACATAACTTTACTAAAATATTTTTGGTAGAAAATAGAAAAAAAATTAAATTGAAAAACAATTTTAACATCCTTATGATGAATAGTTTTGAATTATATCAAAATGTCCAGCCCTCTCGGGGCCTGAAAAATATATATTAATTTCTTCCTGAGCTTCAGTCTCTGGATAAAACGAATAAACTAGATACAAGGCATTTTTATCGTCGGCTTTGTAAATATTAACAGTTGTTTTAAAAATAATAGAAAAAACGGCTATTTCAAAATCAGTGCCATAAACCCCGTCTCTTTTCATGTGCTCTAAATACCCCTGTGCCGTTTTATACTCTATTACTACACTTGAGGCTGCTAATCTTTCAAAATATTCGCTCCAATTTTCAAACACAAAAGAAACTATTACTCTTCTCACTATTTCATGAAGATCTTGATTTTTAAATAAACTGTGAGATAGACAGCGAAAAAGACAATTACCATCTCTTTGTATGAAAACAATAGTATTAAGCTCTTTACCATTTTTATCGTATAAAATTTTATTTGTTATTATTTCTTTTTTATTTTTAAATACAACCCTGTGAAAGTAGTCTGTTATTTTTTTCTGTTTTTTATTTAAAATACTAGTATTCAATTTTTCGTTTAATGAAATATTATTATTAATCACGTGGTCAAGGTTTTCTAAAGTATTTTTTTTTTGTTTGAGGAGGTATCTGAAGTTTCAGAAGAAACAAAGAAACTGTTAAGAGGGTGAAGGGGCAAGGGGCAAATCTTACAATTAACATAATCATGAGCAACACAAACTGTTATGCCCCTGATTAAATCAACAATTTTCTCACCCCCAGTTAAATCAATGATCTGAGACAGATTGTTAGAGTTTTGTTCTTTTGATTCTTCTTGAGTTAAATCAGAAAACTGTTCAATGTCTTTGGTAAGTTTTAAATCGTGAGAGGAAAGCTCTTGTTCACGAAAATTCCCCTGACTCTTTGAAGATTCACAAGAATCAAAGAATTTTTTGAGAGCTTCGGGGGATAAGGGGCAATCGCACAATTGATATAATCGTGTACATTACACAATGTATTGTCTTTTGTTAAATCAACAGTTTCCTCACGGGGTGATAAATCGTTATTTATTTGGGAGGTATCTATCTCTGAAATACTAAGTTCCTTTGTTCCTTCTGGAGCCAAATCAAAAATATGCTCAAAGTTATCAGCAAGGGGTAAATCTAGAAGAGGATCAATATTTAAAAGCTCTTGTTCACAAAAACTATAGAGACTATCAGCTAGAGGTAAATCGTTACAGGACATTATTAAATATTTAGAACCTTTTAGTTTGATTAAATTGAATGATACAAATATTTAAATAAAATGTTACGGATTTAATAATAACTTCTATACCTACTCAAGCCAGATGCATACGTATTTTAAAAATAAAAACTCTGTTTACCTTTCTCTCAAGATACGAACAGAAAAACTACAAAGAATCTACAGTAACACTGGTCGGGTGACAGTATAACACTGGACAAACATCTTTTTAGGGGTATATAAATGTAAAAACAACTAAAGTTTTGTTGTTTTCTTTCAAATGCCTTTTGCTTAAACCTTTTGAATATGCTTCTTTTTATTTTAGGGGGTCTGGAGAATATTTATTTTAAGGAACAGGTTGATAAAAGGTTTATAGAGTGTACTAAGATATACAATCATATCTTTAGATTTTAATTTTTGATTTAATATGGCTTTCAAAGAGACAACAGAGAAAAATAATAACTCCTATTTATCGCAGATTCGAATTTTGGTATCCCCATAAAAGCGATTAAAAGCTTGTTATTTTTAAAACCGTTTTAAACTATAGGGTCTATGTGCTGGTCGTTGAGCTGAGATGATGATTTTTTGGTTGTTTTTACACATATTTCCACGCATACCTGGGTCTACCTGTCTACCAGCATATTTTATCCGAGGACGTACCTTCACGTATAAAAAAATAGACGTAAAATAGACGTAACATAGCCGTAACATAGACGTAACATATACGTGAAGGTTATATATAATATAATGTATGCTACTAGTATTTTACGTCTATGTTACGTCTATGTTACGTCTATGTTACGTCTATGTTACGTCTATTTTACGTCTATGTTACGACGCCATTACGTGTTAATAAATATCCTACTATCACTAAGAAAGTTTCATTATCAAGTTAGACGTCAAAGAGATAAGATGGCTAGCAGCAAAATAACTTTAAAGTTGATGGAAATGCCAAATAAAAACGTGTTTGGTTTTCGGGAGGTGTGCTCTAGTTGGTTTCTTGGAAATGTGCCAGCTGTTTTTAAAGGAAATACTTTAATTATTAGTGGGAAAGAGTTTAAGTTAACAGATGGCCTACTAAATCTCCTGACTGAGGAACACCCTGTAGAGTACACCGATAACGACCTCTTACAATATAGAAACATTTTAGTTCTAACAAATGCCCACAAAAGAAACTTTAAACGGTGTGAACGCATTAGTTCATCGTCTGGTTGGAAGTATGTAAATATTATTAAAAAGCTATTTCCTCCCCGAAGCACTTATAAAGAATTGGATAATATAGTGGCTAAAAAGAAAAATACGAAATATTTAAAATTTTTAAAATTTCAAAAAGAAATCCAAAGGAGAAAATTAATCGAAGACAGCCAAGACACTAGCGATGGGAACTACGAAGTAGAAAAATGGGGAGGAGGGCTTCAGGAAGTTAGACGGCGAGTCCTATATTAGAGTACACAGATGTCAACGACATGATAGACCAATTTCGATGTTTGGAAGAGAATAATACAGATGGCATTAATGCACCTGAAATTATGAGTATTTTAAGAGAACTGGAGCAACTTGGAATTGAGTTTTATTAATAGTTTTAGTTGTGAATGCAATCATGTTTTTACTAAGTAAGATGTACACTGATGGGTTAAATAAAGATAGTAACACAAGCAGATGTTTTATTTGATCACCTAATAGGTATTTATTTTTAGTTAAAATCTTTAAAGCTTAGCGCTTAATGTAAACCTTAATATTTTGCTCGCCAGGCTCGTTCACAACCTTGTTAAGCGTTAAAGAATCGAATAGAAAAACTTAACTAAACCTAAGCTTTAGTTTTTAGATGGGAGAATCTAAGTGTTTTTCGTGAGAACTGTAATACGCAGTACCAACTGACCTTGAAAAGATAAGCAGATGGTGTGTTAAGTTTGCAAGAGCAAATTAAAATTTAGTTTGATTAGTTAAAATCTGCAAGCTTACAGGCATACAGCCTTGTCAAAAAATAAATAAAAATAATAAAAACAAAAAATAAAAAATTAAAAATCAAAAAATAAAAAACTAAATGGTGTTTAGCAAGACATAATTTATGTAGACCTGTAAACATATAGGTGGTTGGTAGGAGGGTCCTCTGCCGAAACGTTCGCACCTTGTCGCGGTGGCAGAGCTTTTTGACTAAGACGAACGTGTTAAATTTAATTATTTTTACAGGCATACGCCCCTACATGTATCTAGCGGCATCATACTATACCCTTAAAATACTAAAAGGAGTAATGCATCACAACGCTATATGTTTTTATTTTTTCGGGGATGCATTTTCTTTGCGGCATTTTGAAAAATGTGTTTTACAAATACCCCACAAAATGGTGGTGCTAAAAATAATCTCTTTCGACCACCCTATGTTTCGAAAATCTTAGCACAAGAAAAATAAACGTTGTTTAAGGAGTTTTGACTGGGTCTTTTGTTTTAGTTTTAAAAGTGTTAGAATAGAGCATTTTGTATTAACGCCAGCTATATTTAGATATAAGCCCACTATCTGCTTGCATAATTTCAGGCATAAATATCAACGATAGTTTTAATACTTTTATTCTAGTTTTGCATTAAAACATATACTATACAGGGGTGCAATCGCAAAACACCATACATTTGTTCTTTTTATTAACACTAGTAAAAATTATTTCTTTATAGTAAATATATCAAGGGCGCAAGAGCCATTTCGGTAAGAGGCGATATATTTTCTCTATAAAACAATAACAGAACATTTTCTCTAGCTGTTGAAATTAAATATAAATACATTGTTTAAAATAAGTGTGGATAAAGTGTAGAACATATGTGATTTTAGATAACGTATTAATTTAATCATAATATTTAATAAGAACTGACTATTATTAATACCATATCTGGGGTGTTATCTTACAAATAATAGCAAACGGCTGTTTCTAACACTTTTTATTTTAGTTTTATATTAATACTTTAAAACATAAATTGTATTTGAAATCGCACAAAAATAATTAAATTGCACAAAAATATTAGGGTACGCAAATGTAAAATAGTTTATTGAAAATAGTCTTGTTCTTACAAATCCTTGTAATTGCTTCTTAAAACTTCTTTTTATTCGCAAATACCTACATATTACGAACCCTCTTTTGTTACTTTTAACACCTTCGCCATTTTGTCGGAAAACCTATTTTAAAGTTCCTCATCCCGAGCCTATTTTAATATCTTCTCCATTCTATCCTCAATACATAAACACATATACTTAGTCATTTTGTCCTGAAGACTTAGCGATCGCATTTCTTTTAATGTTCTACTACGTTACACGTAATTCTCTGCCCTAAGTGAGAGCTCGTTTAAATCTTTCCATAACTTTCGAGCCCATACCCCTGAATTTATTGCACTGTTTCTTTCTATCACTTTCGATTTCACAGAGTAGCAGAATATTAATTCACATACAATATTATCATTACTTCCAGTTCTTAAAAGTTCGTCAAATTAAAGCAAAACTTGGATGTAGTAGTACTTTTGAGGATGCTGCCTGAGTAAGATATTTTATTTTATTCTAAGCTGCTACTCTATACAATATTATTCACATCATCATACATATATCAACCCTGTCCTATTTATAATTATTCCTAACAATGCTGCAATTAAACCCGCACACTTTTAATCATTATCTACTTAATCTTAAATACGTTGTAATTAAATTTTCAATTTATAGATTTTAATAGTACCGTCAAGTGAGTGATATACCTACGTGGAAAACTAGTAAATTATGTCATTTATCCTATCCTTAAAATCATCATTTTGTTATTTTTACATTACTACCTTTGAGCTTTAAAACTCAAACAGGTTGCACACTCTTCCATGGAAAAAGATTGTTACGCCGCATAACGATTGACCCGGACTTGAAAGGCAAAATTATTAATATACTTCGGTGGCTCGATGGAAACGGCGTTGGAGTTCTAATCGGAAGGTTGGCGGTTCAAGACTCACTCGGTCCGAAAACTTTTTTTCAATTTAATAAAGATTAAATCGAATGACTACAACAGTGCGACATCTATATCCCTGTAAAAAGTGAAGTGAAAGTCTACCTATTGCGTGTGCAGGACAATGACCCTTGTGATGTATGTCGTGGAGGGTTTTGAGGCTCCTTTGTAAAGGGACGATCCTCGAAAGTGGTCGCCATTACGCGGATCGTCCCTTTACCTACTCACTAATAATTAAAATCAGAAAAATTCGGTCAAGTGCAAGCTATACTTGCACAATTAGTGTTCCATGCCATTAGCCTCCCACTTAGCCTGAGCAAACCTTGGCCGCCCAATCTCCGCCCATCTCCCGCGATACCCGACGCCAACAGCACCAACGCCGTATCACATCGCGTATGCGCGGAGTGGGGAGCGTTTCGACTGAGCCAAATTAAAAATTTTGAAAAACGTATAAGGACAAAAGTTGTTCTTTACGTCGTCGTGAGAAATATTTTTTTGTCGAAAAACCTTTTTCTTAAAACCAAAGGTTCAGCAGTTACAAATAAACAATTAAATTGTTTATAACAATTGATCCCGCTAGAATTTTTCAATCTTGATAATTTTGGCTCAATCTACACCTAATTCTCAATGTTCATGATTTTTTTCAGACTTTTCTGAGCGGTTCTTTTGGTGATGAGAGTTGGCGACAGCAATTTTTAGGCATTTTTCCCGAAAAATGTTTAAAAAAAACGCACAAAAATACATCATATTGTTAAATTCGTCCTTCAATAAGCTTTAATTTTTTTCCATTTCCCAATTTACCCCCTAAAATTAAACCCCAGAATCAAAATTCAACTTTTATTATTTATATTTCACGTCTGTAATTCGGCCGGTATTTCTGTGTTAAATTTCAAATTCTTACTTCCAATAGTTTCAGAGAAAATCGCTTATGACAGACGGATGGACGCCGAAGTGATTCCGTTAAGCTAATTTTAGCACTAAAAAAAAAATGTTAAAAACTTCTTCATAAAATAAACATGCAAGCTGGGGAAAATTTTTGGTAATTTGGTTTCCGTGCCGGTTGCATTGAGTTAGGACTGGGTTTAAATAATATTCCTAATCCTAATTGATGTTTTTGTACGTGGCTTTGTAAAGATGTTCAAACATCAGAAAAATAGATAACATTTATCATAAAAAGAAATATTATTTATTACAAACATAATAGATATTTAGCAATTCGCCCAACAAAAAGTACGAAGTATGACAATCTCACAATCTCAGGGCCCCCCCCCCTGGCCCCTCCCTGCGGGCGCCCATGGATATACATAAAGATACGGTTTCCTCGGGGCGACCATGATAGGCGGTCGTCGTTCGGCGATGATCGCGAACCACTGCTAATGGCAAAGTCGCTCAACATAGCCCCCTGGAGGGAGACGGTTACATTGATTTGCCATTGAGCAGTGGTTCACGATCATCGCCGAGCGACGATCGCCTATCATGGTCGCCCCGAGGAAACCGCACTTTAAAACTTTGCATTCACGGTGTTCCTTCTACATTTTATTTACTTTATCGATGGCATTACCCAGCGACTGAACATTTTGATGTATTATGCTAGACGCGATTGTCGGAGAATTATTTTTGGTTATTCCCTTTCCTTTAGGTTTACATATATTATGGCTTGTTGTAGAATTTATAAAAAATCATTAGAATAATTAATCTGATTTCTATATAAAGCCAATTTTCTTTGATATATAGGCCAATTTACATTTTTTGCTAAATGGTGACTGTTTTCTTTTCTGAATTTCAACAATTTGGGCATGACAGCTCCAAGGAAGTACAATCTTTTCCAGCACGGTCGCCTCCGCATTTGTGACACATTGTATTTTCTTTGCAGTGTGTGGACACGTGTCCAAATCCATAACAGTTAAAACAAAATGATAAATTCAGGTGCTCTTGGACGTATACATTGACCAGGTCGAAATTGATTGTTTTTTTTATGAACCATTTAGCGATATCAGGCTGAGCTTGCAGGATCCAGTTTTCTTTAGCCGGATTTCGACATTCTTTCTTGGCGATCACCTTTATTTTGTCAGCAATATTTACTGCAGAGAGATCAACTTTAAGGTCACTATTTAGCCTAACTAGTTCTTCGACAAATTCAGTGTTAGAAAATCCTTTTGATGTTCCTGTGACTACAAACATTGGGTTATGGCTTGCGACTTCTTTGACGTTTATATTATTTTTATTTTCTAGCACTGACTTCAATTTTCCCTGTTGAGATTTACTACAGCTTTCTACCACTATTGCTCCGCTTTTCAAATACCTTACATTTTTGAAACCTCCATCCATGTCCTTTAATGTGCTTTCTTTTTTTAGAAGATTTGCTGTTTCTTTTGGGTCTGATACATTTTCTATTCTAATAACTGTTTCCAACTTTTTTGATATTTTTGGTGCTTTCAATTCCTCATGTAGTGTTTCATTTGGCCTTTGACTCTCTAGTGGTCCTGATTTTTGTATGGCTGCGGCATACGTTACATTAGGGAAAGTACTCTTATAACCTGTCTGATTTTCCTTTAAGCAATCCTCCTTTTCTTTACTACCGAACCTATAAGCCATAATGCTAATAATCTTTTGTATATTTATCTCTGTATTTCTGACCGATTCTCTGTCCTCTTTGGAGAATATCGGGACTCCATTTTCTGTGTCATTACTAGTTGCTAACCTTATTTTGTTTAGTTGTTCATAAATTTCCACGAGTAGATTTTCGGTACTATTTTTTGACGTTCTCGAGATATTTCCTGTAACCGGTAGTTACGTGGTCTTTTTACTCCATTTCCACTTATTGGACTATCTTCTGATCTTATCCTTTTATATTTTTAGTGTTCTCTGTGTTATCCAGTTTTTTGTCAATTTCGTTTTTGTCCAAACTTTGTATTTGACCTATTGGCGGAGTTTGCAAAACTTTATTTTTTAATGTAAACACCTCCTTATAATTTAGGTCATTTTCTCCCGGACTATCATGAATCAGTTGGTTCTTATCTTTATCCTTATCTTAGATTGTTTTTGCTTTCCATTGTTAACTTTTTCATCTTGGTCGAATAAACATTTATTTATTTTACTTGCTGGAACGTTTAAATCTCCCAACGAAAAACTTCGCGTTTTTTTCCGGCTGGGTTAACGATATTGCCCATTTTTTCCTGCTATATTTCAACCCTTAACTGTTTTACCCATCACAACTTGTCCTCTTTTTTTTCTCTTCCATAAATCGCTTAAAAGACGCTATAAAATGAGAACTTCAAAAACACATACACATATGAAATATTGAAACAACATATATATCAAACTTTTCTTGCTGACTGTGGACCATAATAAATAAACTAACAATAAACTGCCTTTCTTTGAATGACTAAAGCACTTGGTTAGAGCACCTATTTCTGAAGTAAAGATTATCTGTGTTTCCATTGAAACCTTGTACGATTTGCATTAACTCTTATACGAGGGGTATGGGGGGTTGTTTGAGTTTCGTTTTATTTTTTTAAATTATAGGAAAACAGTCGAACATCGGTGTAGGCAACTTAACATAAAATAGAGCTCTTAGCGAGTAGAATTTAAAAAACAAAAAAATAATATGGCGGGCCCTATGAAAAAACTTAAGGTTAGTTCAAAACTCGCTTATTTGATGTTCAATTGTTTTTTCAGTTACGTTTCTTGACGGTTCTTGTACAAATCTACAATTTTTCTTATTTAAACATTTTTTTGCCTCTTCAAATAAAGAAGTTATCTATTGCTCCAAATATAATCAATAACCCTGTACTTCGCTCTCCAACAAAAATTCGGCAAGGGGAGCTGTTTTCGGGAAATGACTTCTTGACTTTTATACGCATCCACAATTGACAGTGCCGCAAAGCGAATAGCAAATGTTTATTATGATTTTAGTCGTTTGTGTTTTGTTTGTTTTTATCTATATTTTGAAATCTAAAACTGTCTGTTTAATAAGGGCTGATGAATATCTGCACAATTTATTAACAGAAAATCATGACGTTAGTAAAAGGCATGTGGGCAAAATATACAAGTTTTTCCCTCAGAGGGTAAAAAATTCATTATTTTAGGTCTTGTCTAGGCTTGAGTCAAGCCGCTTGACACTTGACACTACTGAGATTACCCTGTCAACCCCGCCTTTGCGTAAGCATCTATCCGTCCTTGTCTTGTCAGCAGTCTCAAGCCTGCGCTCTCGAGCGCCACCTCTTCTGTCTTGTCGCATCGTCGGCGCGTAGCGTTAGTCCTTCAGTACATTCTAGGTAAGTTAAATCATCAACTTAACGGGGTCACGCCTAGGCCTAGTTTTTACCCTTCGGCGAAAAAACTTGTATATTTTAAGGCTTTTGCTGTCGGCTTGATGTGAGGCTAGTGGCCGCAGCGGTACTAAACGCGCTAAGAATATGATATTGATATTTATTTTAGATCATGTACTTCTTAAAAGATTACCGTATGTTTAATTCATTTTAGAGCAGGTACTTAAAAGGTTATCTTATGTTTATTAAAATAATTTCGTGATTTTCGGTAAACACGCTTAAAATGGCGCCCAACAAACACCTAAATGGGTAAACTAATTTGTGTATTAATAAATTATAGTTTAAGAAACTAAAAATCATACTTTTATCAGTAGCGCACTAAAATGTTAAAAATAGTTATTTTCCTTTTATAGCTGCACATGTTAACAGAAAAACGGGGTGTGCAGTGCGCGCATCGTGCGGAAAGTAAAGCAACTAACAAACTGCGCCTCCCTTTACTCTGCACACATGCATACCCCGGTTTTCTGTTAACTTTTACAGCTATAAAACATTTGGTCTTTAAATAGGTAATTAAATTTAAAAGAGTGGGGCGCACTTACATAATAATATATAGCGGTCAAGGCATAATAAACAAAATGTAATGTAGTTACCTACCTACATTAAAAAGATTAAATTTTATTTCTGAAAAACAAATTGGCTTTCAAAAAAATAAGTCAACACAACATGCTATTTGCTATTTGACAGACAAAATATTTGATATATCAGATAATAAAAAACCTTGTATTTGTATTTTTCTGGATTTACCAAAAGCTTTTGATACTGTTAGCTATAATTTACTTATAAAAAAATTAGAAAATATTGGATTTAGAGGAATACCATTAGAGTTGATAAAAAACTATCTAAAAGATAGGCCAAATTATGTTATGATAGATAAAGAAGAAAGTCATTCAAAAGTATTTAAATACGGTGTTCCACAAGAAACAATTTTAGGACCTTTATTTTTTAATTTTTACATTAATGATTTATTTAGTATGAACTGTGATGGGAAAATTCATAGCCTTGCAGACGATACTGATATTTTACATAGCGATACAAATTGGAACAGCATACATAACAAAATTACAAACGATTTTTAAAAAATTGTTAAAAAATGGTTTGGTAATAACTTATTAACACTTAATATTGACAAAACAAATTATTTTACTTTTAGTCTAAATCAAAATAATAACACCTCAAATGTGGATAGTATTAAAATAGACGATGAAATTCAGGTTTTAAAAGCTAACCGTATTAAATACTCGGGAATCATTTTTGACAGTAAATTAAATTGGGATTTACATGTAGATTACTTAATTAAAAAATTAAGAAGTTTGCTACCAATATTTAAAAATCTTAAAACCTTTATGGATATAAAACACTTAGAAACATTGTATTATGCATTAGTTAAGACTCATTTGAATTACGGGAGTAGTGAAAGTTTGGGAGTTCACGGCCCACCGTCCACCGGTGGGATCTTATCTTGTGATCTATGACGTCATAGCTCGGCCACCTTTGCGCAGGTGCAAATTTCAAGTACGTCATCGAAGTCTACGTCACTGGATCTTACGTCAGCAAACCCAACCTGCGCGCGCAGCTGTCAAATGTCACCTGTCAACTGTCACCTGTCACTTGTCAAATGTCAAAATTAAAATTTGACATACGTCACGTATGAAGGATGACGTCATAAGACATGTGTAAAAGCATGTCAGCTGTCACCTGTCATTTAAGATCTGTCAACTGTCACCTGTCACTTATGAAACGTTAAAATAAAAACTGACATACGTCACGTGTTCAAAATGGCGTCAGAAGACATGCGTAAAAGTATGGCGGCTGTCACCTGTCATTTAAGATCTGTCAACTGTCACCTGTCACTTTTGAAACGCCAAAATTAAAATTTAACGTAGGTCACGTGTTCAAAATGGCGTCAGAAGACATGCGTAAAAATATGTCAGCTGTCACCTGTCATTGAAGACCTGTCAACTGTCACCAGTCACGTGTTAAACGTCAGAATAAAAATTTAAGATACGTCACGTATTCAGGGCGGTGTCCGAAGACGTTTAAAAAAAGAATGGCGTCGATCGGCCTTAGGGTTCCGGAGATATAGTTTTTTGCGATTAGCGACCTAACGGCTGATGCTGGAGAGCCGAAATTCGCATGGGGGATAGTGACGGAGCAGATCTTTCGATTTGTCAAATTAGTTTTCAAAAATCTCGACTTTGAGGAAAAAATTAGATTTCAAAATTTTTACATCACCCTGTATAGTAAATTTTGGATTAATTATATAGGTTATGAATATTAGGGGATTTGGTAATAGAAAAATAGGTATTAGATCATCGGAACTAGTAAAAAATTAGATCTCAAAATTTTTACATCACCCTGTATACTAAATTTTCGATGAAATATATATAATTTAGGAATTTTATTTAAGTTAATAACAACTAAACAACTCACGTTAAAATCGTCAATGTTTAAACTGAGTTGTTGAAACACCCCTGTTTGAACAGCCCTGTTCAAACAGCCCTGTTTAAACTACCCTGTTAAAAACGTCTCTGTTTAAACAGGGTTGTTTAAACACACCCGTTTAAACAGTCGACGGTAGCACTTCCGGTTGATGATAAGGGGGTCGAATATGGTAAAAGTCATGATGGATATCAAAGAAAAGAGAAAAATTTAAATAAAGTAATAACACTATTCGGGTTTCTTAATTCCGAGAGGTAAGGGCATTAGCAATTAAAGAAAATTAATGATTTAATTTGAAATTGTTTGCAAGGAAATCAAAACGTATTTACATGTCGTTTAGTGGCAATAGAAATGAGTATACAGCGATAAGGACGGTGGAAGCCGTCGGCCTTCGCAACTTCCGTCCTTATCAGGAGAATAGTAATTAGTTGAAAAAGTTATTTACTTGCAAAATAACAGTCGGTATGTGTGTTTAGATCGAAGCAAATATGTACGTAGAACCGATCGGTAAAAATTAAGATTTGAAAATTTTTGAAGAAATAGAATGTATTAATATTATTTAAGTGAATAATAATATGTAGTAGTGCCGCGTGCAACACAGGAAGTTGCGGTTAACATTTCCGGTGATAAGGTGGGCTCGAACGTGCGAACAACAGAAAGAATTGCAAAATATTAGTATTGTACTGATAAATAAAACACACAATTAGAAATTATTAACTTTATTTGAAGCAGCAAACTGCGTCGTTAACTTGTTAGGACCCGTCAGTTTCCGGCTGATAAGGAAAAGCATAAAAGGGAGAAAGAGGCAATTTGCAAAGCACAGTTGGCGTCTGAATCTCCTAGTGTGCACGTTAAGTTCGTTGCCAGCCAGTCGGAGTGTTCTTTGTTCTTTGTTTTTTTGTGTGAAGAAAGTGTACTGTGAAATTTTTGGGTAAGTACCGATTGATATTAGCTTAAAGTTTTGTAGTCTGCATGTATGAACAAAAATGAAATGTCGAATATTTACAAGAATATTAGTGCCGTTTTGTCAGGGAAAATAAAAAATAGTCTATCGATGTGTCTGTCTTACAACCTAGTGCCGTCGTGTCAGGGAAAATCAAAAATAGTCTGTCTATGTGCCTGTCTTACAACTTTAGTATACAAAATTATGATTTTAATTTCGCGTTTAAGTAACAGCATGGAAATCTTCAATTATTTACAGTAATATTAGAATCGGGATCGAGTAATAGAAAAGGAGGTTGGTCTTAAACCCTTTTTTATTTTTTAAACTATATAGATTAAGATCAAACATACTTTTTAGAATTAAAAGTCGCTGACAGTGTTCAAAACATTTCTTTTTTCATTAGTTGTTTGCTGTTTAAACGTAGTGACTTTGAGTATTTTTAAAATATTTTTTAAAATATTTTACCTTAGCAGTAGAGTGACATAGCTTCCAAACAATAAATCTTTTAAACTAGAACCTAACAAAGCACTCGTAGTCTTCATACATGTAATATTGTTTGAAAAAATTTTAAAGTCGCTGACAGTGTTCAAAACATTTATTTTTTCACTATTTGTTTTTTTTTTTGTTTAAACGCAGGGACTTATTATTTTTAAAATATTAATTTACCTTAGAAGTAGAGCGACGTAACGCCCAAACAATAAATCTTTGAAACTAGAACCTGACGAAGTAGTCTTTAGGCATGTAATAGTGTTTTAAAAAATAATTTCTCTATCGGGTATGTATAAGCGCTAGTTTTGCTTGAAGTTAGGCTAAAACTGGAAATTTAATGAAAGAAAAAATTTATCAAACGGCGAGTAGGGAAAGATGACGTATGTTCGGTTTCCACTCACATCTCGGAGTCACATAATAGTAGGAGTATACCAACAAGGGTTCGGAAACATTTTCCTCAGTCAAAATATTTTATTTTCCAGAAAATGTTTGTGTGCAACTTCTGTAGCCGTGCATTCGCCAGGAAGGACAGCCTCAATCGTCATGGAGATTGCCGCTTAGCAGTCAAGATCTGCGACGTCTGCAGTGGGATTTTCAAGTCGGAGGGGGCTCTTCTTCGCCACCAGAAGGAGAAGCACCCGGCCCCCAAAAGACCAGCGAAGACCACGCAGACATCCATGGCGAAAAGAGCAAGACTCGTTTCGACAGATGGTGAGTAGTTAAAAAGGGAAATTTTCTTTTAAGACTAGAATTGTTTTTAGATAACTTTGATACTAATTATTTTTTCTTATCTCTAGAACCATCTACATCAGCAACGCAACACTGCAAGGAGTGCAAACTGGATGTTCCAGTCTCCCGATGGGGAGGACATCTGAGAACGTTAATCCATCGGGAGAAGTGTTGTGTGAGGATGCAGGAGGAAGAAGGAGTGGTGCGGGTGGAAACATCATTTAGAAACCGGATCACTACCTACAGACTCACTTCAAGCCAAGACCCAACCAACGTGAAGAACTACGTACAGCAGCTGAAACAAAAATTCGTCAAGTTGGTTGGGGCCGTTGTGTTAAGGTACGACTACCTGAAGATTGGCTTGGAGCTTTTCGGTCGCTTTCTCCTGCAGTCGAGCGAGTCGGAGGAGGTGAAGTCCTTCAACACCAAATACCAGCTGGTGAGCAGGGCTACGGACTTGGAGGAGCTGTTTGAGCAGTTCAGCGCTATCCTGGACCGGAAGTATTCGGAATTTATGGAAAAGGATAGTGGTAAGTGTAAAACTATTGCAAAAATTTTTTTAAAACTGTTTAATATTTCTTACTAAAAAATATTTCTATTGTTACAGGATGGGCGCTCCAACAACTCCTCCACTTAGAATTAGGTATCAACAAGATCCAGCCTCTAAAGCCATCTTCCTACATCCCGCTGCCAAAGGAGATTGAAGCAAAGAAAGCTGTCTTGAACATCCAGAACACGGATCAAAAATGTTTCATGTGGTCAGTCCTAGCTGCCTTACACCCACTTCATTGGACTCAACATCCAAATAGAGTCGCGAACTATTTGTCTTTTGAGAACGAACTGGACTTTACAGGTATAGAATTTCCGATTAAACTTATCGACATCGCTAAGTTTGAGCGATTCAATAATATTTCTATCAATGTTTATGGACTGGAGAAACTGTTCGAAGATGGTAAAAATAGTATTGAAGTCGTGGGTCCCTTATACTTTACAAAATCTCGTAATAGGGAGCGACACGTAAATTTGTTAGTAATCAGTGATGACTATGGAAATAGTCATTACTGTTTAATAAGAAGTTTATCTCGCCTGATCTCAAGTCAATTATCCCTACATCATGGTGTTAAGTATTTATGTGATGGTTGTTTATCGTATTTTGATTCAGAACAAAAATTAAAGACTCATCAGGAGCACGATTGCGGGCACGTTTTAGCTAAAGTCCCAACGACAAATTTAAAAAAAAATAAATATGGTGAAGAGATTCCCGAGAATATTTTGAAATTTACAAACTTTGAAAAAAAATTAAAAGTGCCTTTTGTTGTTTATGCCGATTTCGAAACTATCCTTGAACCCCTGGATACAGAGGAAAATGCGCAGGATCCCGATACGTCATACACTGTGAGAACACACAAACATGTTCCGTACTCGTTCGGTTACTACATCAAATGTGACTTTGACGATGCTCATTCGATTTACCAAAGTTATAGGGGTCCGGATGCTCACAAAGAATTCGTAAAACGTTTAGAGATTGATTCTAAATCAATCTATAATCGCTTTATGAAGGAAGTAGTACCCATGACACCTATTTCTGCGGAACAAGAGAGGGAGCATCAAGAAGCTAGGGTGTGTCATATTTGCGAAAAGCCATTTGATGCAGCGTTAAACGATCGTGTGCACGAACATAGCCATACAGACGGCTCCTCTCGAGGTCCCGCGCACTCTGTATGCAACCTGAATTACAAAATCCCTCAATTTATACCCATCTTTTTCCATAACATGTCCAACTTTGACTCCCACCTGTTTGTTAAGGAATTGGCTTCCAACGAAGAAAAGTTGGATGTTATCCCTCAAAACAAGGAAAAGTATATCTCCTTTACTAAACATGTTTTGGTGGATAACATCGAGAACAGAGATGGTAAACAACATCAGGTATTTTTAAAATTACGCTTCCTCGACAGTTTTCGTTTCATGGCCAGCAGTCTCGATAAACTTAGTCAAAATTTAAAACCAGAACAATGTCGAGAAGTGAGAAAATATTTCGCGGAAGAAAATAAGTTTCAGCTTATTCGACAGAAGGGTGTCTTCCCATATAATTACGTGGATAGTTTCGCGAAATTGAATGACACAAAGCTTCCATCACAAAAAGACTTTTATAACCAGCTGAAAAAAGAAGACATCAGTAACGAGGATTACAAGCGTGCTGGGGCTGTATGGAATTTATTTGAATGTAAAACTTTAGGCGAATATTCAGATATTTATTTAAAATCCGATGTACTATTATTGACAGATGTTTTTGAAAGTTTTAGAGACGTGTGCCTTAACACTTACGGTCTAGATCCTGCGCAGTACTTCACGGCGCCCTCTCTTGCGATGGACGCCGCACTCAAGTCCACATCAATTTGCTTGGAATTACTGACAGATCTAGACATGGTACACTTCTTTAAACACGGTATTCGCGGTGGGGTCAGTCAGTGTAGTGTTAGAAAAGCTTTTGCTAACAATAAATTTCTACCTCATTATGACGCTTCCAAACCTACTTCCTACATCATGTATTTGGACGCTACCAACCTCTATGGTGCGGCTATGTCTCAATATTTACCAACGGGGAATTTTAAGTGGTTAGATGAGACCGAAATTCAAAGTTTAGATTACAGGAATGTCGCGAACGATTCTAAAACTGGCTATATATTAGAGGTAGATTTAGAATATCCCGAACAGTTGCATTATTTACACAACGAACTACCCTTTTGTCCACAATCAATAGCTCCACCAGAATCAAAATTCCAAGATATTGAAAAATTAATTCCAAATTTTAAACCTAAAAGTAAATATATAATTCATTACCAAAATTTGCGTCAGGCTTTAGATTATGGGCTTAAGCTCACCAAAATTCATCGCGTTATATCTTTTGACCAATCACCGTGGCTAAAGAAATACATTGACCTAAACACAGCGATGCGCAATCAAGCGCAAAATAAGTTTGAAAAAGACTTTTTCAAACTTATGAACAACGCCGTGTTTGGGAAAACAATGGAAAATGTGGAGAAACGGGTAGATGTTAAACTTGTTTCTCATTGGGAAAATATTGGTAGAAGGTTGGGAGCCGAAGCGTTAATCTCGAAACCTCATTTTAAAGATCGCACTATTTTTAACGAGAACCTGGTAGCTATCCAGATGAAAAAACAAAAAATCACATGTAATAAACCGATTTACGTGGGTTTCAGCATCTTGGAAATATCCAAGACTATTATGTATGACTTTTTGTACGGGTATATTAAGCCAAAATACGGTAACAACGCGGTATTACTCTACACTGATACCGATTCCCTTGTGTTAAAAATTACAACCGAAAATTTCTATAGCGATATGACACAAAACTTAGATAGATTCGATACGTCTAATTTCTCACAGGAAAATCCACATGATGTTCCTGTAAACCAGTCAATTTTGGGCAAAATGAAAGATGAGTATGCAGGAAAAATCATTTGGGATTTCTACGGTACCGGGGCGAAGGCATATTGTGTAAATGTGGAGGGAAAGTTAACCAAAAAAGCTAAGGGAGTTCCTGACTACGTCACCCAATCCGAACTGACTCTGGACGATTATAGGGAAGCGGTTGACGTAGAAGGAACTCAGATTCATCGTCAGATGAACACTTTCCGTTCGCATTTACACGATATGTATGTCGAACTGAAAAATAAGGTAGCGCTATCACACGCGGACGATAAGCGTTACCTTATTCCCGGCGACTTGGAGAACACGCTTGCTTGGGGTCATAGAGATATTGAAAAGTATAAGGAATCATCGGAAATTCCATGAGCGAAGACTGATCACGGGCAGCTAACTTTCCTTCAATCCCCCTTTGGTAGCTAAATGTATGACTTTCGAGGCTGTGATATTAGATTAAGCATATATGTTATTTATTTTATTATTTATTGTATTCATTTATTCCTACCCTATTTATTGTATTAATGTATTTCACCCTAGTCTACCCTATTTATTGTATTCATTTAGTTACTGTATATGTATATTTTACCTAAGTTTACCCTAGCTTTATTTTTCTATTATTTGTTTATATGTATATTTTACCCAAGTTTACCCTATTTTTTTATTTTTACATTGTTTGTTTATATGTATATTTTACCCAAGTTTACCCTATTTTTTTTGATTTTTTATATTGTTTGTTTATTTTACTATATTTACTATTTCCAGACCGCTGTTCGGTCAGATTTTTTGCTTTTTTAACTTATTTTACCCAAGTTTACCCTTTTTTGATTTTTATATTGTTTATTATTTTACTCTATTTACAGACCACTGTTCGGTCACATTTTGTGTTTTTTTCACTTTTTTTACACTTTAATAAATTTTTGTGTTTATATTGGTGTTTTATTTCCTTAGTTAGAACAAAGAAAAACAAATTAACGTTAGACTATTTATTTAGTAACAGTATAATATTCAATATTAAGCTTATACAATTCATAAACATGTTTTGCAAATAGGTGTATTAGCTTCTCGGTCCATCGAAATAGATACTTGTCTGTTGTGGCATCTTCAAACTTGAGACTTCTCTTCTCACCATTGCGATGAAACACTAGCGTGTACTGTCCAATTATCATAAATATATCTACCCAATGGGTATTGAAACAATCAAAAGTGCTTAAAAATTCTTCAAATTCCTCACTAGAGAAAGAAATTTTGCCATAACCAATAGTATCCAAAATTACTTGTTTGCGTTCCTCTTCGGACGTAGTAAAAATGACAGTTATAAAGTCATCAATCTCGTAAACTCGGTTAGGCTTAGTCTTAAGAACTTTCGCTGGAACATCAGGACATCTAGAGGACGATTCAAACACCCTATCCCAGCTGGAAGAGGAGGAGGAGGAGGAGGAGGCCGCCATTGGTAAGTTGAAATGGTAAGTTTCGAAAACAATCTAACCACAGATTTATATTCTTGGTAAAACTTAATATCTCTTTTCAGCTTGCGTATTTTTTTCAAATGCTCGTCTAATCTAACTGACAAGTCGACTGTCTTTGTCATAAGCTCGAGACTAAATGATCAAATTTCTCAAGGGGGGCCTAATAATATAGGATAAAATTAAACATGTAATACAGTTTAACTTCTTTATTTAGGTAAAAAATCATAAATATATTCATACAAAATTTTTGAATTCTTAGCACTACAAATACAATATTCTAAAGCATGATAAGAACACGTGGTTTTACTTAGAGCTAATTTCGGTACAGCAACACTGCCCCCAGTAAATTCTAAATTAACAATATCGGGTATATGCTTAAGATATTTCATCGTGGAAAAAGTTTCCAGTAAGAAGGTCTTCTTTACATGCCCCTTCACATAGATGACATCAACATCCCGTAGATCGTTGTAGATAATGCGGTGAAGTTCATTGTAATCGGTTTCGCCGGAATTGTAGTATAAACCATGCCGGTTCCCATATAGAAACATTACTTGCTTCTGGCAATCATAGGACAGCTCATAAAACGGCCGAACGGGTTTGAAAAGATAGTTCCGTATTTGCTTTCCATCGTAAATAGCCAATTCTTTAGCTTGAAATTCTGGAACGCTGAATCCCTGAACGTCAACCACAACAAACTTCATCGTGCTGAGAGGGTTGAATAGTAACTGATTACAACAGATCACGTACTTGACCTGTTAAAGCCTGATACTCGAGCACTCGATCATGAATAATTATACAAAAGGCTCGTGACTCCTTCGAGAAGTTTTCGGAACTTTGAAACTCCAACTTAACGTCAATAGTGTTACTCTTGAGGGCTTCATTTTGTTTGGAGCAGTCAATAACAAATAGGGCTCTGCCAGCGAAAGCGAGAAAATCCAAGAGCGGCTCCGACCGTTGCTTCCCCAAATAGGTTTTTTGAAAGTCCGTATACATCTGATAGGCTTCTGCAAACTGTCTATTGACAAAGTTTAGGTTTAACGACTCATAGGGGTAAACTTCAGAATTCAAATGCAATTTGACGTCGGTGATGTCTAAATTATCAAAGTAGGTACAATCAGCTTCAAAGTTATCTTTTCGCTTCTTCATAAAAAAGACAATGACGTATCGGGCTCTCTCAGACATGGTCTTCACGGTCCAAATATCACGCTTTGTTGTTCTCAAAGCAGGCAGTTCATGTAGTTCCCAGTTTCTAAACGGAATATATATCGGTTTGTTCTTGGCAATTTCATCCAAAAGCCTTAATTTCACTGCATCACTCGGGTAAATATGCTTCACTTTCAACTCAACCGTTTTTAAGGTTATTGTCGCCTTCTTAGTACCAGTGGACTTGTAGCAGTTGTCATCATGACGAGCACGAACCAGTTTAATTTTCTGTTTACCCATTAATACATTGTGGTAATCGGCAAACACGCCAAACAATAGGGAAAGGGGGATACGAAAATTAAAGTCTTTAGATGTTTCATCCAAGGTCTTGACAGTTCCACTTGGCCAATTCCATCCAGCTATGTCTAGAGCACGGCTTTCCTGCTCATTTAAACATAGCAGATTTTTAACGGTGCTAACAATACCAGGATCTCGAATCTTTTCAATCTCCTTACCATTAACTTCATAGGAAATGTTGTCAAAGAGAAAGGCTCCAGCATTATTGGTTAGATCGCAAGTACCAGTCTTACCAGTGGCATCTGCTTCCACCTTAAACGTACCCTCTATGTAGAGTTGAGCTTCACTCATATCCAAAAAGACATCTTGCTGATTGATAACAATCTCGATTTCGTCATTGTTATTAAAGGAGTTGGTAAAGGGGTGATAAGTGTGCCATTCTTCGCGAATGACCGACTCATCACTCTTGATCTGATTGAAGATTTGAAGTTTTTCTGACATGGTAGCCGTAAGGACTGCTTATAGACTGCAAATATAATATATTTGAAAACGTGAGTGACCCCTTCGACTTCTGACCACTGAATGATCTGCCGGCTGAGGTATTAGTGTTTAAATACCTTTTAAATACTAGAACCATTTCGTCTAAGTTCTAATCGAATTACTACTTCTTCACCTCGAAAATTAAGAGGTCTAGAATCCTGGTCTACTAGCGTGAGAGTAATGTTATAGATGCTTTTCTGGTTCACAGGTAAATAGATTAGATTCCTTGGCTCGATATTTATACTGTAGCCGGGGTCAACAGTTGGTGAAAATTCGTACAGAGTATGTGAGGGATTATTTGTGTAATACGAGCCGGAAATGATGTTACACTCTACTCGAATAGTAACAACTTGTATAATTTCCACAGGTTGATCTGATTCGTGGAATTTACCAGACTTTAACAGTTGAGGTGAAAATCCCAACACCTTTGCAATACTGTCTTTTGGCTTAAAGTTTATGTCGTAGACACTGGTTAACTCACACTTTAACGTATTGTTATTGGGTTTAAGCGATAAGATGCGATTCCGTTCGTCTGCGGGAGCACTGGGATCTAGGAGCTTACGTTGTAGAAACTGCTCGATATCTTCCAACTCGTAGGACCCTGTTGGTATTTCCAGTACTCGTTCCTCCTGATTATTGATAATATAATAAAACTTGTTTCGTCCCTCTTCTATATTGGGAATCGTGTTCCAAGTGTTTAGCGAAATTAATGCTAACGAGTAATCAAACCTGGAATCGAGCTCTATGGGAGGTACAAAGTATGCTTCAAGTCGATGAGAGCGACCTTTTAACGTGAATGTCTGTGACATGACTGCGAGCAATAAGCATCAACACCTGCATTTATAAAGTTTCATTGTAGAGAAATGCTAGAGCAAGATGTCCACAATTGATCATTCCATAATCCTGATACTGATCGGAATTAAAATAGATTTTCACATTTTTCATGTACCTGACAAATTCCTTGGGTGGTTTCAAGTTGCCAAAACTATCGAAATAAACAACTCGATTACCGTGTTTCTTGTAAGCTACCCAATGTGTTCCGAAGCCTGTGTTCCGATCCAAATTAATAACACCACACTCTGTTTTGAGGGGTGCGTTCGGTAAAGTGTTTCGCATAAATACTCCTCTAAAATGCGGTATTTTTAATCGAGTGACGTACGACTTAATATCATGATCGGATAACGGTTTGTCAGGTAGCTTTATTGGTAGTTTTTTGGTAGTTTTCGTAAAAACAATCCATAGCCAGTTTTGTGCTTCTTTAAATACATGCCGCTACCCTTTTTTCCCAATGCAATCGCCTCCATTGTTTCGTTGTGTCGTTTCGATTCTTTCAACTTCTCCTTGGCACTTTGAGCGTCCTTAACGGCCTTAGCTATCCCCGCGGCGCCTCCGCTGAGTGCTCCCAGGGCACTAAGTCCTGCAAATATGGGAATAAGTGGTAGAAACCCACCCTGTTTCGGTAAGGGTATTATTCGTGGTACGTTGATCCTCTTACGTCCTCCCACCTTCTTGACCGTTACTCGTGCAGCTTTAAGTATTTTACTGAGAGTTCTTTTCTTACTAACATCACCAGTACCCGTATGTCGAAGTTGTTTCTTAAGCAGAGTGACCACTGATGATAGGGGTTTCATCTTCTTCTTGCGAGCACCCAACTTGCGTTTCACCTTCTTGCCAGCACCCAACTTGCGTTTTACCTTCATAGCGTTCGTTACTAACCACGCTGAAGCTTTTTCACCCAAACTGGAATCGTTTGCCTTTACTCGTTCCCAAGCTCGGTTCTCCAACACTCGATCGGCTCTATGTCTTTGTTCCAACTCTGTTGACTTGGCGTATTCGATATCGTGATCGCGACAAGCACTATCCAATTTGTTCTTTGGTCGATCGCCTCGAGCCAGTCGCTCTTGAAGTTTGGTTCCCGGTCCGCAATAGGAATAACCAGGCAAATGAAGCTCGAACGGGAGCTTGTTGATAGCTGTATTTAACACACCTGCACCCTGCAGAGTCTTCATTCGTAATGAAGCCCTGGGAGGGTGTAGAGTAGTATTTATAGAGATGCGTCAAGAGAAGCAGAAACTCAAAATCCAAGTTTATAATTGCGATATGAAAAAAGAAAAGTGCCTCAGTAGCAAACATGGTCAACTTTTGCCTTCTACAATTCGAGCGTTAATATGTGGTCCGAGTAATTGTGGCAAAACCAATGTAATGATTAGTCTTTTGATTGATGAAAATGGTTTAAAATTCGAGAATGTGTACGTGTATTCTAAATCTCTACAGCAAGACAAGTACGACTTTCTTCAACAGGCTATGAAACATTCCCGTTTAGGCTATTTCGGCTACAGCGATAATGATGAAGTTTTAGATCCTGCCAGTGCCCGACCTCACTCTGTATTCATATTTGATGACGTAGCATGTGAGAAGCAGGATAAAATACGTAATTATTTTTGTATGGGTCGACATCATGCGATTAATTCATTCTATTTATCGCAAACTTACTCGAAAATACCCAAACAGCTGGTTCGTGACAATGCCAATGTATTAATTTTATTTAAGCAGGACGACTTAAACTTGAAACATATCTATGACGATCACGTTAATACAGACATGACATTCGATGCATTTAAACATATTTGCTCCGAATGTTGGAAAGATAGGTATGGCTTCCTAGTAGTGGTGAAAGACAATGATATTGCTAAAGGCCGATATCGTAACAAGTTTGATACATATATCATACCCTAAACCCTCGGGACTCAGTGTGACACTTGACGTTCTAGAAGCTAGATGTGTTAAGTCTCGAGAAACAGGGTCTGTTTAGTAGTTGTTTTAGCTGTTTCCTAGCTGTTTTTCCCGAACAGGGTCTGTTTTTTAGCTGTTTTTCCCGAACAGGGTCTGTTTTTTAGCTGTTTTTCCAGAACAGGGTCTGTTTTTTAGCTGTTTTTCCAGAACAGGGTCTGTTTTTTAGCTGTTTTTTTCCAGAACAGGGTCTGTTTTTAGCTGTTTTTCCAGAACAGGGTCTGTTTTTTAGCTGTTTTTCCAGAACAGGGTCTGTTTTTTAGCTGTTTTTTCAGAACAGGGTCTGTTTTTTAGCTGTTTTTTCCAGAACAGGGTCTGTTTTTTAGCTGTTTCTCTAGAACAGGGTCTGTTTTTTAGCTGTTTTTTTTCCCGAACAGGGTCTGTTTTTAGCTGTTTTTCCCGAACAGGGTCTGTTTTTAGCTGTTTTTCTAGAACAGGGTCTGTTTTTTAGCTGTTTTTCCAGAACGGGGTCTGTTTTTTTAGTATGTCTACCCCCATGAGCCAGCTCGATAAAGACGTTAAACGTAGGATTATCCAAGCTGCACGAACAATAAGAAAGAAGTATTTAGCATTAAAGTTGGAGCGAGGCGAAGAAGATGAAGCTCTTAATAAATTATTAATGCCGATTACCGCTCCTCTGAATAAGCTTGTGAGTGCTTCCGCCGCCGCCACTGCAAAATCTAAGAAACGTAAGATTAAAGGGGAACAGAGTGTTGGTGTAAAACCCAAAGTTAAACCGTCCAAACCTCCTGTAAAATTTTTAACCGAGGAAACTCACTACGGGGATGTTGCTGCTGCTGCTGATGATGATGATGATGCTGTGTTTGAAGAACCAGCTCAGAATCCTGCGGAACACATAAGACAGAATTTTGAAGATTCTCTTCGAAAATCTGATGTCTTTGAGACTTTTATCGAGCAGTATCCGAAGATTGCTCAAGAATATCTGAAACTATATTGGTCGCACTCTACCGAAATAGATGCTAACAGCCTGAAATATGATTTGGTGACTGATTCTTGGAGCTTAGGTTCAGAACCGGTTAATTTCTTAAAGAATGGTGATATTCAAGTTGGCCCCCTTACGTATAAAGGAACTCTGGGACTATACGATTTATTGTTTCTCAAGGTTCCTCAATTTAATACCGCTGCCGATGAAGAACAATACAAAGATATTTTAAAGCGATCAGATTTATACTTGAAAGACAATGGTCAGTTGAAAGGTAATAGATCCCACAAATACAATGCCATTGTGAAACCACTAATTTCGAAAGGTTCTACCAGTAAAATTCCTTCGCCCGGGGGTAGAATAGCGACCAGATCGAAGTCGGAGAAATCTGGATCTGTAAAATCCGGATCTGCCTTAATGGAATACAACGAAAAACCCAAAGAATATGTCTACTATGATGACGTAAATGAGCTGGTTGACAGGTTAAAAAAGCTAGACGCTTCCAATCAGGTTGGCAACAATAATAACATGAACGAGATTTGGAGCATTTTGCATGAATTGGAACACCTTGGAGTAATTGAATTCTATAAATAAGTTTGTTAAAGCTGTTATGCCTTAGTACCGCAGTAATCATGAATAAGTTTGGACGTTCCTTGCCCACGTCGTCTAATCAGAAGAGAGTGAGAGTGTTGCAAGCACCCAACTTGATCACTCTTACAAAAGATGGCGATTATGATATTCGAGATCATCGGCTTTGTAACGTCAAATCGCCAGCAGATATCGCTGATGCAGTAAATAAAAAGTTTGTAGAGCGTATGCTAACTTCCCTTTCTACTACCATTGATAGATCGCTGAATGATAAAATACAAGTATCCCACTTGGAGATGTTGAGACAAGTAACGGGGTTGGAACAAAAAGTAAACAACTCTAACGGTAGTATTGTAAAACAAATGGAGACCTTTACAAAAACTAATAAGGGTTCTGTAGACTCGGTATCCAGCCAACTTAAGCTGCTTGACAACAAATTAAAGAGCGAGACTTTAGTTTTGAATAAAAACCTGGATCGCCTATCTACCCAATTCAAGGATCTCGAAAAACGCCTAAAAGTTTACACCAATCAGGCTATTCAAAATGCTCTCAGACCAGTTAGGACGGATGTGGGAAAGATTCGTGAAGAACTCTCCAAATTATTACAAACAGTTGATTTGCTAAAGAAAGGATCTTCCCGTCCACCAACTGTTTAAAATGTAGACGTATATAATTCGATATCTTGCTGCAGAACCTCATTCTTTGAGAAATAATGGCCAAGGGCATTACGAAGGCTAGAGAACAAGTTGTTAAGGAACTACATAAACCCGCTAGAATCAAATTTAAACGTCGCAGATTTATCCAGTATGGTTTAGACGATACGTTTGCCTCCGATCTTGCGCAGCTCGATCAGTACGCTCGTGAAAACAAGGGATTTAAATACATCTTGGTTGTAATTGATTGCTTTTCAAAATTTCTCTGGACCCGGCCTCTCAAGTCAAAAAATGCTCAGGATGTGACTAATGCCATGGATCATATACTCAAACAGTCTCGGAGGATTCCGAAAAAGCTGGTGACAGATAATGGGAAAGAGTATTACAACGCTAGCTTTCAAAGTCTTATGAAGAAGCATGGGATACATCATTACAGTACCTTTAGTATTTTAAAGGCTTCTATTGCTGAACGAGTAATTCGAACGCTCAAAGAACAACTGTTTAAGTTGTTTACCTTGAATGGTAATCATAACTGGATCGACTTGTTGGAACAAGTTACAAATACTTACAATAACACCAAACATCACACAATCCGCATGAAGCCGAAGGATGTTAGCAAGAGTAATGAGAAGAAAATATTGAACTCGGTTTATAGTCGTTTAAAGGTTGTGGGAAAGCAAAAATTCAAAGTTGGCGACATTGTTCGCATCAGTAAGGCTAAGCACGTGTTTGAAAAGGGTTATGTACCTAATTGGACCACTGAGTTGTTTAAAGTATCTCAGGTTAAGATTACAAATCCAACGACTTATTTGCTAGAGGATTCGAGTGGTCAACCCATTAGTGGGGGATTCTATGAAGAGGAATTGCAAAAAACCAAACAATCTGATGTATTTCTTATTGAACAAATTTTGCGTAAAAAGGGCAAAAAGATGTATGTAAAATGGCTTGGGTTTGATAAGTCTCATAACAGTTGGATAGATATAGTGAAGGATGTGGTTTAAACGCTCGTTCTTTGTATAAATAGACAGAATTTTCCTGCTTTCGATCAGTTAAAACTATGCCGTATTGCAAAGAGTGTGATAGTGAAATTTTATCTCATAGTGCTCATAACCGCACTCTAAAACATAAGCAGCAATGTAGTGAGAACTTGTACTCTCAGGTAAAATTAGTTCGAACTGCTTTTAAACAACGGATACTAACTTACCATCTGACAAGTGACTTACATCCGACCGATGTTAAGCAATATTTAGAAGATCTCAAAGATACGGTTATGACTTTACTCACTGATCCTTTAAAGACTTTTCCCCAGCTTAAAGTTAATATGGAGCTATATGGACGTTATCTGTTGGCATCAACACAGGAACAAAACATAAAATCGTTTAATACAAAATTTAGTGTTATTTCTCCCAACACTAATTTGGACGACTTTTACAGCGAATATCAGATCTCTCTAGTGAAAAAAGCTTCCGAATTCACCGAGATGGGAAGCGGATGGGCGTTATCCAAACTACTGTTTCTCGAACTTAACATCAATAAATGTGGAGTGGGGGTATAGTTTCCTCTAAACTCATACTAATCCTAATACGTTGGCTGACGTCATTATTTTAGTGCGAACCATGGCCAGTAAACGTTGTACCGCTGCTGCTGCTGCTGCTTCTGAGGTGATGGAAGATGCTAACGATGCGAACGACAGTTCCCGAAGCTCATCGCCCTATTGGACATATCTGGACAGTATGATTCTCCGAAGTAACCGAGAAATTCGCAACGAGAAGAAACTCTTGGGTGAATTTTGCTATCCTACTGGCAATGTTACAGTAATTGTGGGCCTTAGTATTGCCAGGGGGATGATGCCAAGTGTAAAACTAACCACAACAACAACAACACCCGAACATCTTCAGCTCTCCCTCTGCCATTCTGATTGGATCGAGTTTTTGGAGATTATCGACAAGATGATTGCCGATACTGATGGAAGTGTGACAACAACGCAGATGTCTTCATCGGAAAATTTTACCGTATCCAGTGCTATTCTTTTGAACGATCGATTATTTAGACTCAAGAGTAATGATGTAACTTTAACATTTTCTTACAATGATATAAATTCTATTGTTAGCATTAGGCATTTAATTAACTATAGATTAAAGTTAGTCGAACGTTTACAATTTAGAAGCTATTATGACGATACTTTGCAGTATGCAAAATGTTTTGTTACTATTAAGGATACCTTTTTTGAAATTGTAACCAATCTCTGTAATTTAAGCCCATCTGAACAAAGTTATTACATGTTGGAATTATTGCATTACAACCTGCAAAAATTGTTAGATGACTTTGATAAACTGTATATGTATTCTGATGACTTATAATAATAAATCTTTTACAACTCTCGGTTCCTTTCTTTTTTTTCCTCTCACCCTTATCCTACTGTTCCTCATAAAACCACTCGATTTCCGGCAGAGTTTTCATAGTTGTTCCGACGTTCCTTGCAGTCAGTTGTAACCTGTTCAGACCTGTCGTGACTTGTTACATAACCTTAAAACACACGTCTTTGAGTCTCATAAGCGTGTCTGTGCAAGATGTCAAAAGAACGTCAGGAAGTTTGCATCGATCTTCAAGGTTACCCCTTAGCCAGTGGGTTTATACCGAAGGAGTTGGCTGTGTATGATGGCGTACGATTTTGCAGCTTTCTCTTCAAACCTCCGTATGGCAGGAAATTTTTAAAGCCTGAAGATCTCAAGATTGTCGAATATTTGGAGGAAAACTACCATGGACTAATGTGGGAGTCTGGCTGTTTGGACTTGAATCAATTTGAAAGTGTTTTACGTAACATATGGCTTCAGTATGACTCTCCGAAATTTCTGGTTAAGGGCGATTTAAAGGCAGCTTGTTTAAAGCAGATTTTTGATTCTTCCCTTATATTTAGTATTCCTTTAAAGACCGAACCTAAATTAAGTAAATATAAGAAAGTTGTGGAATGTTTCCACCATAAGGACTTTAATGTTTGGCATTGTGCCTGTAATAATGCTAAGTTATTGTATAATTTCCGACATTGTTTTTTAAATGATCTGGAATAAAAGTATATAACAGATTTTGTTTGTTTTATTTCTTAGTATAGCTCGATTAGTCTAAGTAGAAAGCCGTTGTAAAATGGCTGGTCGCAGTGTAGATTGTACTGATTGCTTAGACGACGGTCTTGGCTTTATTCGTACTTTTGAAGAACGACTGATCACGTTTGCAAATTGGACCAATAAAGTTAGTCCTAAAGACCTAGCACAGGCTGGTTTTTATTACACCCAGCGTTTGGATATCGTTCAATGTGTCTTTTGCCGCTGTGAGTTTACTGATTGGAAAGAGGGAGATGATCCGCTGGCCGACCAGTACAAGTACTTCCAACATTGCCCGTTAGCTAAAGTATTGTGGAAGTGTCGCCAACTGAAAATGGCAGTTCCACCATCATCATCACCCCAAAGCTTGAAGAAGAAGACGAAGATACAACAGCAGGAGCCGCTCCCAACTCTCCATGTTAGTTCTCTGTTCTTACTACCGCTTTTGGTACTATCGTACAGCGGACTGATACACATATACGACCTTATAAATATCTATCAGTCCAAGTTTTAAATCATTTTGACATCGGTCATGGCAGCGTTAAGTTCGACGTACATTCTGCTCGTTGCGTTAGTGCAAAACGTATTCTACGTATACATGCCAAATAATGTTAAGGATGCCGCCATCATGATTGAAACCGAGGATTTTCCCTCCAATAATACGTGGTTACATATGGTTTACGAAAGAATAGACCATCAGCAAACGCCTGTTTTCTCTATGAAGATTCCTACGACAGCAGCAGCAGCATCAAGCAGCCTTCTTCGCTACAAAGTAAAGTTCATCTTTCGAGATAACACCGTTGGCGAAACCGATTGGAAGACAATACTTCGTGGGGATACATTAACTAGCACACCATCATCATCATCATCATCATCAAACACAGTTTTGAATTTACTTATATTTATAACTATAGCTTGTTCATTATTGTTAAGTAATGTAATATTTAATATTTGTAAGACAATTCGACAACATTCTTAATTAAAACCGATTTTTTCCTATTCAAGGTTTTATTTATCTACATCTGCTATCTATGATGCGGTTACCATGCATAAATTAAAACAAGTGTTCACCTTATCGACCGGAAATGGCAACCACAAAGCCAGCCTTATCACCGGAAACTGCTAACCGCAGCTTCCTATGTTTCACGCGGCACTAATACATATTTTTGCTGTTATTAGTCCATAAAATTCAATCAAATAATATTCATAGTTTCTATAATTAAATTAAAAAATTTCCTATGTCCAGTGATATAAAAATTTTGAGATCTAATTTTTTACTAGTTCCGATGATCTAATACCTATTTTTCTATTACCAAATCCCCTAATATTCATAACCTATATAATTAATCCAAAATTTACTATACAGGGTGATGTAAAAATTTTGAAATCTAATTTTTTCCTCAAAGTCGAGATTTTTGAAAACTAATTTGACAAATCGAAAGATCTGCTCCGTCACTATCCCCCATGCGAATTTCGGCTCTCCACCATCAGCCGTTAGGTCGCTAATCGCAAAAAACTATATCTCCGGAACCCTGAGGCCGATCGACGCCATTCTTTTTTTAAACGTCTTCGGACACCGCCCTGAATACGTGACGTATCTTAAATTTTTATTCTGACGTTTAACACGTGACTGGTGACAGTTGACAGGTCTTCAATGACAGGTGACAGCTGACATATTTTTACGCATGTCTTCTGACGCCATTTTGAACACGTGACCTACGTTAAATTTTAATTTTGGCGTTTCAAAAGTGACAGGTGACAGTTGACAGATCTTAAATGACAGGTGACAGCCGCCATACTTTTACGCATGTCTTCTGACGCCATTTTGAACACGTGACGTATGTCAGTTTTTATTTTAACGTTTCATAAGTGACAGGTGACAGTTGACAGATCTTAAATGACAGGTGACAGCTGACATGCTTTTACACATGTCTTATGACGTCATCCTTCATACGTGACGTATGTCAAATTTTAATTTTGACATTTGACAAGTGACAGGTGGCAGTTGACAGGTGACATTTGACAGCTGCGCGCGCAGGTTGGGTTTGCTGACGTAAGATCCAGTGACGTAGACTTCGATGACGTACTTGAAATTTGCACCTGCGCAAAGGTGGCCGAGCTATGACGTCATAGATCACAAGATAAGATCCCACCGGTGGACGGTGGGCCGTGAACTCCCAAACTTTCACTACTTACGGGATTGTAGGTTGGAATAAGTAGAACTTTAATAAAAAAAATACAAGTGTTACAAAAAAGATTTCTAAAAATTATATTTAATAAAGACTATTTTATCCTTCAAAGGAATTATATTCAGAAACAAAGAAACTGGACATTAGGCAAATATATATTTATAATATATGTTTTTAAAAATAAAAATCTAATACAATTTAAAGAACATAACCATGACACGCGTCATAAAAATGAAATTTCCATTAAACCAAAAATACATAAGTTTACAGCACAAAAGAATTATAAATATTTATGTTTTTATTTAAACGATTATATTTACCAGTAAATATTAAATGAGTTGTGTCATTAAAAATATAAAATTGATGTGTGTGTATGGCTATCGGGTTACCTGCTTTCACGTGCACAAAGAGTGGAACTCAGTGTTGCCAGGTTGGGTTGCTTAGGTTGGGTTGGGTTGGGTTCTCGAGAGAAATACGCGTTGGAAGATTCGCGATTACCCACATTAAAATTTTATCGGCTTTTTTTGTAAAATATTGTTATAGCACCGCCCATCGATATTCAAATTATCTGTGGACGGTGGTTATAATTAGGAATAATTAATGTCTTTATTAGATTTCAGAGTCGAATTTCAATATAACAAAACGATTTATTTTACGATTTTATTTATTTATTTTAAATCGACATAACGTAACGTATTATACTTTAATGTACATATTGTATTGCAAACATAGCATTAACCAAAGAACAAGTGATTATCCTAAAGTTATTAATAAACGAGAATAAACACGATTCTTAACAACTTTTCATTTTTTTGCCCAAATATTAGTATTGAACATTTCCTTATCTGGTTCAAAAATTAGTAGGCCTCCATTTAGTTTAATTCCTTCTTTTGTGTGTATAAGAGCTTTTATTGTTGAGGCATAAAGACCCCGAGGTAGTGACATTTTGACATGGGCTACGTCAAAGCTTCAAAGCAACGAAGGCCTGACTCCATCAAAAGCCAAAACTAAATCTGCAAGAGCCGTGACCGTGAATTATACTATTTAATTTTTTTTATCTTCTGACAGCCCACGAAGACCCAAGTCTAAGTACTATGAACCGTGGGTGTACTGGTGTACTGGGGAAATCCGACTACATCCAGAGCTGGAAACATCCGATTCCAACCCGCGCCTCTCGGTTGCAAAGCTGGCGCCGTACCAACTCGGCCACCGGATACCCGATTTAATTTAAATTAAATAGGGAAATCTTGGATTGATTCCCCACAAAATCCCCACATTGAGCAATTCCCCACACAAACCCCACAGTCGATTAAATTCCCCACATTTTCAGGAATTACCCACAGATTGGCAACCCTGGCAGTGCTGCCAATGCAATCATCCAACTTTCCCCACTTCAAATGTTGAAAATACCCGCACTAGCCTTAAATTACCCGCGTCACTGAAAACCCTAAATATATGAAAAAAAAAAAAAAAGAAATTTTATAATCGAATATTAGGATATAAATTTACAAGTCGGAACTGTAGGTAGAACGCAGAACATTGTTCCGCATTTGACAATTCGTTGTGCGTCAAAATCGTGTTTTTTAAGTAAAGCTCAAGCGCAAGATATGATTTTATAGCCGAAAAAAGTAGCACAATAAGAAAGCTTCTTAGTTATTAACTATGATTTTTTTTCACAATCACATTTTATTTTTGTTGTTTAAGGCTAACAGAGTATTCTTTTATTTTTGGTTTTCCTGTTTTGTATATCTGTTTTGTTTGTAAATCATATCATAATATATTTATGGTTAACAAAATATTTACTCTTTTAATTTTAAATTTAAATGTTACCTTTAAGCCGTTTGTATTGTATTTGCCTCCCAAGAGTCCCAAGGAGGCCGGTCTGACCTCAGCTCGGTAAAAAAAATCTGTCAATCTGGCCCGGCACATACCCACATAGCGGATGTCCCCAAAACGTTTTTATTTTAATTTTATTTTTACACGTGAGTTAAATGATATTGAAAAATATAATATTTAATATAAAAAATAAATAAGTTAAAATTAATATATAAATAATAATTTACATCGTTTTCAAGGTATTTTCCTTTTATGTTTGGGGTTGGGAAATGCTATGATCCGAAGTGGGATAAAGTCTGAGTGCCCAGGCCTTCGGCCTCACCGGCCTCTTTGGGCCGGCGGCCCACCGAGATTTTCTCGGTCGCTCGGCTGTCCCAATCCGGGCCTGCTATAATTAAATAAAAAGCTACAGCAAAATCAAAAAAGACCAGCAGCCATTTTTACATCTAAAAAGAAATTATGGACGAGTCCACTTTAGCTTCCAGACGGCCAGACCGGGAATTAGGGTGGTAAAATAATTAAATTGTTGTTATTGGATTGGTCGTCTAACGCACCCATCTCTTTCTGTAGTATCGTTGGTTGGACATTTAAAAAGAGAAAGGAAAAATTTGTATGTCCGAACTTTATTCGAAAAAAGTCTGGCCGGTACGTATGTCGTAACTAAGCGTGTTGCGATACTTGCCATAAGAAGTTTCATGGGGCTGGTTTGTAGAATATGGTGTTCCACAGGGAAGCATTCTTGGCCCATTATTATTTAGCTTATACACTGCTGACCTGCCCAGACAGGTAAAATTCTGCTCAGTCCATCTCTACGCAGGTGATACACAATTGTTGGCTAGTTTTGCGCCTGAGGATGCTTCCTGGGCAATCCAGGAGATTAACAAAGATCTAAACGAAATTTTCAAATGGTCTTGTAACCATGGTCTCAGACTCAATGCAACAAAAAGCAACTATATGATGGTTGGCTCTGATGTGGTCCGAAACAGATTTAATCTGTATAATTTCACTACCCTGCATATTGATGGATGCCTGCTGCCATCTGTTGGGCAGGCTTGAAGCCTGGGTGTGATATTTGATGAGCATTTGAACTTTGAGCCTCGTGTTAAAAAAAGCTGTGTTGTGTGCACCTCAAATTAAAAAGCATATATCCGTTTAAGTATCTTTTGCCTGAAGAGCTTAAACTCATGCTGGTTGAGTCCCTCATCTATCCTCAGTTAGATTATTGCACTGTAGTATACTATAAATATTTAACTGTTGAGTTGCAAAACAAGATTCAGCTCGCACAAAATGCATGTATCCTTTTTTTGTACTGCATTGATAAATTTGATCATGTTATTCCGGTTTATGTTGAAAACAACCTTCTTAAATATAAATTTCGCGCTATGCTCCATTTTGGTGTATTTCTTTACAAGATCTACAAATTTAGATACCCGAGTTACCTTCGGGAATATATAGTACCCAGACAAGACGTTCACAATTTAAATCTCAGGAATATGATTAGATTTGATATACCTCAGCACCGTACATCGGGGTTTAGATGTTCATTTGCCTTTCAGGCCCATAGAAAAATATTTAAGGGGGGATAGAATGGACTCTTCTGTATTGAAATTTTAAAAACATTTGAGCGCCATCTACGCAGTTGGGGGTGCAGTTCACACTCTAACATTTGAAAGGAAAGTAGATACATTTTATGTTTTACATCAAACTGAAGTTCCCCGCAACTAGATGGCGTTGTTTTCGGCGGGATTTGTGATTTTGATTCTAAAAATATCTAAATAATTTATTTATTCTCAATTTTATAACAGCAATGTTAATATTAACAAAGTTATATTTGTACCACACACCAAAGTTATAACTTGGTGCATTGTTGTGGAATTAATTGGAAACAAATAGTCTTATGACTATAGTCATAATATATTTGTTTTCAATAATTATTATAAAATAACACTTACTTTACTTTACTTTAAATTAATACTTTATGATATTAACATTTATGTCATAAAATTAAGAATATAAATTATTTTGATATATCTCCAACCAAATATTTTCTATGACACTACATAATTTGGACACCAAAAATGTCCGTGGAAAAAAACATATTCAGCATATATTTCTTTAAAGTTTATTATATACATACCATACAATATAAAACTGAAATAATAACATGTACAGTATAATGAATGGTGTAACAGGGCCAACACTACTAAAAAAAAATTAAAAGAATGATTATCAGAAATGTCAGCAAGTTAAGGACTTGAATTTGATTGTTCAGCTCAGCGTAATTTCTTTAAAAAAAGGAACATGAAACCATTGAATATGTGTGGATTAAAAATCACTAAAAATATGATGGATGAACATTAACATAAATTAGCAGGGCGCATAAGAAAAGTTTCATCCTCTACTCTTTTTGTTTAATTGTAAGACCTGTACATGCGCCAATTCATATTGTTAAAATATTAATAATAATAATAAAGGTTATTTAAATTAATGAAAAGTTAAATATTATATATATATATATATATATATATATATATATATATATATATATATATATATATATATATATATATATATATATTTATTATAAATAAACTTGATAAAACCCCCGAAGACATGCTTGTTTGGGGCAAATCTTATATTTAAAATTTAAAGTTCATATGAACATGGGTCAGCAGATGCTTTGTTTTAAAGATACAGGATGTTAAATTTTTTAAATGGCCTTTACCTGTTAAAGCTGATGTGCAATTATCTGTTGGGAAAACTAAACCAGTAAGGTGCTTAATAAACCTACATTTATCTCTTAAACGAAATGAAAATTGAAAAAATATTAAGAAGTAAGTTTTGTTAACAATTTATCATACTATTTCATTGAGAAACGAAAATGTGAAAAAATCAGTGGCGTACCTACATGTGTCTATTGCAAAAATATTGTACCGTCTTCTCATATGCACGCTCTTGGATGACCTGTCAGTCTTTTCATAGTCAAGATTATGCTTAATTTAAGTACTTCCCACAACGTAAATTTCATCAAAATTGATGAATCTATTTCAAAAATATTTTGAAAGAAAATAAAAAAATTTAACACCTCTTTGAAACAAAGGATCTGCGAACCCATGTTCATATAACCTTTTTGCCTTAGTTTTTTACAAAGAATGTCCCTTTAAGTGATGGCATATGATTTTTGCAACACCCTGAATATTTAAAATTATCCTATTGACTGATGTAATCTGTGATAAATTAATTTTTCAAAGAAAAAATGGAATGCTCATTTTTCTGGTCAACTGTAATCGAATAAGTTTTTATATTAGGGAGTTCAAGTAACTAATAAATAATAAGCAAATAGGGCAGTACAAAAGGAAACAAATGTTTTGATAGCAGTCGCAATACATAACAAAATATCCTTACATACTTTCTGGAGTTGATGGAATCAATACACTGGAAGTTTGTTTACTAGTGCCGCAAAGACATTTTCGTTTTGGTTATGACTTTCACAGATGTTTAATGTTTCTAAGTGTGTGCTAGTAGTTGCACTGTCACTATTTGTAGGGGCTACAGATTTACTTATTTCTTCAGCAAGACCTAATGGTTCTGAAAAATAAATAGTTTTAGTTAAGGCAGTAACGAAAAATATTTTTAAAATTTTAACACCTTGTGTTTTTTGAGGATATTAGTAATAAATATACTATTTTTATATATTGTATTGTAATTTGTAACCAAATTTCAGTTTTCCAACTAAACCTGAAGTAACAAAATATATAGTTATACCTAGTTCTTATAAGTAATTACTAATACATACTATTAATAAAGTCAAAAACCTTCAGGATGATAAATTTAACCTTCCATGATTTATCTCACTAGATATTTCAATTATTAATAGTCCTATATAGTTATTTTTTTGTTCTACCAAATATTAGGTTATTATAGGTAGCCTTGTATAATTATATCCTATTATTATTTCACTTTTATTTCTCAATTTTGACAAACAAGCCCAATACAACATAATTTGATGCAAATAAATTAATATTATTATTGTAAAAACATAAAAATATACACACAGCTTAGTCCAAGTCATAAGCTGTATACATTTTACAAAAAAAGTATAATTACCTCGTAACCGGACTGATGGCACAACTCCTTTTTTAAATTTTTCATTCATTCCAAAATCCTGAGGTACAAAATGGAGGCAGCATACTCTATAATTATTATATACCTGCTCAGGTAACATTTCTTTTATCAAGCGCCTATTGTCACAAACATTTACCCATCTATCAAACGATATTCTATCCGTTGACGGATTAGGAAAACGATGTTTTGACTTATTTTTCCAGCAGTTCTCCATACAGCAGTAAGCAGGCATAGTTAAGGTGGATAGTATCTCAAACTCAAATATACTTTACTGTCTAAAGACACAGTATTCTTGTTGACAGCTATCTAAACAAAAATCCCTTCAGTACTTAATTCAGCTGTTATAGCTTATATCATGCCAAAATCGAAGATTTTTCAGGAATGATATATTTTGGGGAGTAGATTATAAATCTGAACGCCGTTTTTGTCGGAACAGCTTAGTTTTTGAGATATTCCTTCTTAAAGTGCTCCTTTCACACGTTAGGTTTCGGATGCATAATGAGGCATTGTAGTTTTTCGTCACTATTTTATATAGTACATAATCAAATTTAACTTCCTTCTTCGTTCAAAGAGTAGAAAAAGCCTCTTTTTTAGTATTTTCAATTAGACTTTTACTCTATCTTTATATTACAAAAATATTAACAATCCAGCGACAAGACAGACAATCGAGTGACAAGTGACAAGACAGTTGACAGTTTGTAGCACATGGGCAAAGATGCTGAAATATCTGACCGACGCGCCGTCTGGTTTTGCGGGGTGAAACAAATGTAGCTCGAGCGGCTAAATTGGAGTGCGCAGACCATGTTCAGGCCGTAGAACTTCTCAACTCGGATGCTTACGGTTTCATTGAAAATAACTCTCTTGTCAATTTTAAACGTAAATATAAATCTTACTTGTATCAAAGCATGTTATAGCTGATGGTAACTATGTAATATTGTACTTTTTTCTTCTCGGTTCTGTTTTTATGATTTTGGTTACTGATAATACTATGTACTTAGGTTGGTAATTATTATAGCTATTGTGTCGGGGTAGCATGGAAGAACTCCCTGAGAATGCTACCTTTTACTTAATGATGTAACTGTTATTGCATAATAAATATTATTCTATTCTATTCTATTCTAAATAAAAGCTTGGATATTAACCTCAAACGATTTACAGAAATTTTTGAAATTACTTTGATATTTCGTAGAATATAATTTTTTTAAGGATCGTAAATTATCTCTCTCTTGTCCTAAACAAAATGCGTGTTAATATGTATGTATTTGGATATATTGTATTTTTCAATTGAATAATTTATATAATTAAATAATTTAATGTTAAATATAAGATTTGCCCCCAACAAGTATGTTCGAGGGTTTTTCATGTCATATATATATATATATATATATATATATATATATATATACAGTGACCGGCAAAAAGTTCGCAACATATGGGAAAAATTTTTATTAGGTGAGTATTGGAAAAACTTTTCCGGGGGATCGGTTCTGCATGTCCGATAACCTAAAAATCGATTTTGACATACGTCACGTGACCACTGGTATAGCGTCAAATTAAAACAAAAATTGTTAATTTACAAAAAGTGAGGTTAGTTGACGAGATATCAAAAAAAGTTATTTGAAAAAATTGCTTAGAATTAAATTCTAGGTCCTTGTGCAAAATTTTAAGATTTTATTTAAAAAAATTGGAAAACTCAATTTTTTTTAAATATTTTTTTATCGATTTACAAATTTCCAGTTTTTTTCGTTTAGATAGCTTGGCTAATGTAAAGCCCATGTATCTGGATGAAAATAAACGAATGTAGTAGTTTTTTCTACAATTGACAGGACAAAATTAAAAAAAACAGGGTTTCGCCGGACGCTAGCTGTTGCAATGATTTGTATCTAGCAGCAGTGTCAAAATTTTAGAGACATTTCAATGAGATTACATTGAGAAAACCTTAATCGTCTTAAATATATCTGAAGTTCGACTTTTTGTAAAGTTAAGGGGAGTAAAATAGATAATAAACAAAAAATTACCTGTTTATTTAATCGAAATTTCATAAACGAAAACCAATGTAAGAAAAACTTAAAAGTAGTCAAATTCTGTACTAACAACATAAAAAATCATTGTTTTTCCTTGAGTGCACAAAATTTAAAACTCAGTATGACCACCATTTCTCTCCATACATACTATTGTTCTCGAGCGCAACTCTCGATTAACATTTCGGAGCATTTTACGATTTATTTGCAATACACAATTTCTAATGACATTCTCTAAATTTTGTATATTCCTAAAGGGTCGATGTTTGTACACAGAGTTCTTTAGGTATCCCCACATAAAGAAATCTAACGGAGTCAGATCTGGTGATCTCGCAGGCCACGGATTTTCAGAAAACCGTCCTATCCACTGGTTTCCAAATTCTTGATCCAGCCATCTCTTCACCTCATTTGTGGAATGAATGCTAGCTCCGTCTTGTTGAAAGTATAAATTTCTGCTTTCGGCTAATGACAAATTGTCTAAAAAGTCAGATATCTCAGTTTGTAGAAATTCTAAATATCGTTCTGAATTTAAATTGTCTCTAAAGAAAAAAGGTCCCACTATTCTGAGGTTGAAAATTCCGCACCACACATTAACCTTAAAACTATATTGGTCTTTACTCTGAATTACAAAGTCTGGGTTTTCGGTGGCCCACCATCTACAGTTTTGTGAACTGACGGTTCCGTTAGAGGTAAATGTAGCTTCATCCGAGAAAAGAACGTTCTTTGGGAAATTAAAATCTTCCTCAATCATACCCTGGAACCAGGCACAAAAATCGAAGCGGGCGTCATAATCCCTATCTTTTAATACTTGTACAAATTTAGGTTTGTACGGATGAAATTTGTTTCTTTTTAATATCCTCCGCACAGATCTTTCGTGAATGTTAGTGATCTCCGATATTTGACTAACTGCTAATTGGGGTGTTTCTGTGATCGACAAACACACATCCAGAGAACCTTCGTCACCTGTTACCGGTTTTTCATGGGAAACTTTATACTGATTTTCTACCGATCCCGTTTCTTTAAATTTATTGACTAGACGAGATACTGTGGAATAATGGAGGGATTTATCGGGGTGCCTCTCATTAAAAATTGCTGCTGTTTCTCTATGGCTTTTGTAATTATCTCCAGAAATTAAAATAATTTCTATCTTTTCCTGAAGAAGTAGTGTGGGTGCCATTTTAAGGAATAAAATATTAATAAACTTATGTAAAATATCAAACTTAGTAAGATGCGAGACATAAACCAATGACATAGGTTGAAATCAAACAAATTATAATTTGTTTGACATTTTTCTGTTGTTTTTAACCTACTAGATTATTTGGTTGTTTTAATTTCAGAGCCTGCTTTGGTAGTTTTAAGTACAACTAAATAGACCTGGTTGTTAAATTTATGTGCGAAAAATCTTAATAAAATGTTGATACAGTCATTTCATTAGATTCAAACCATTGCAACAGCGAGCGTCCGGCGAACACCTATTTTTTCGATTTTGTCCTGTCAATTGTAGAATTGTAGATCTGACTCCGTTAGATTTTTTTTTGTGGGGATACCTAAAGAACCCTGTGTACAAACATCGACCCTTTAGGAATATACAAAATTTAGAGAATGTCATTATAAATTGTGTATTGCAAATAAATCGTAAAATGCTCCGAAATGTTAATCGAGAGTTGCGCTCGAGAACAACAGTATGTATGGAGAGAAATGGTGGTCATACTGAGTTTTAAATTTTGTGCACCCAAGGAAAAACAATGATTTTTTGTGTTGTTAGTACAGAATTTGACTACTTTTAAGTTTTTCTTACATTGGTTTTCGTTTGTAAAATTTCGATTAAATAAACAGGTAATTTTTTGTTTATTATCTATTTTAATCCCCTTAACTTTACAAAAAGTCGAACTTCAGATATATTTAAGACGATTAAGGTTTTCTCAATGTAATCTCATTGAAATGTCTCTAAAATTTTGACACTGCTGCTAGATACAAATCATTGCAACAGCTAGCGTCCGGCGAAACCCTGTTTTTTTTAATTTTGTCCTGTCAATTGTAGAAAAAACTACTACATTCGTTTATTTTCATCCAGATACATGGGCTTTACATTAGCCAAGCTATCTAAACGAAAAAAACCGGAAATTTGTAAATCGATAAAAAAATATTTAAAAAAAATTGAGTTTTCCAATTTTTTTAAATAAAATCTTAAAATTTTGCACAAGGACCTAGAATTTAATTCTAAGCAATTTTTTCAAATAACTTTTTTTGATATCTCGTCAACTAACCTCACTTTTTGTAAATTAACAATTTTTTTTTTAATTTGACGCTATACCAGTGGTCACGTGACGTATGTCAAAATCGATTTTTAGGTTATCGGACATGCAGAACCGATCCCCTGGGAAAGTTTTTCCGATACTCTCCTAATAAAAATGTTTCCTATATGTTGCGAACTTTTTGCCGGTCACTGTATATATATATATATATATATATATATATATATATATATATATATATATATATATATATATATATATATATATATATATATATATACCGGGTGTCAACGAGATCACTTTCCGGCTGCCATTTCTTTAGTATTTAATCGAACAAGATGAAACTTGGCAGGAGTCATAGGCTAATAAAAAGTCACTTTTCTAGGTACTTGTCAAATTTCGACGACTTCCGGTTTAGCCGGAAGTGACACCAACTATAGATTTTCAAATAAGACACCCTGTATATTTCTTGATTTTTGGAATCTAGAGATCATTTTACGTACAACTGTGATATTTTTATTACTTTTTGTGTCAATTTACCATTTTTAAAACAAATTTATTGTTTTAATCTAGAGCGCCATGACCCACCTTAAATCATTCTAATAGACGTGTACATCTGCACAAAAATACCTACACAATTTTATCACCTTTCATTTGTCTTACCAGAGCGTTCAAAGTTGACTAAATCACTTTTTTGATAATAACTTAAAAAAATTAAATACAACTATAACACTTTCATAGTATAATTAGATGTAGTTTTTTATTTCCAATCCAACGGTGCATCACAACATCAAAATTCTCTTAGATTTTCTAAAGAAAACTACATTTTATTGCAATAGCCATTGTATGGTTTGATCAAACATGCAACTGCACGACGCGACGATCAAATATTATATCCACTTAGCCATGACAAAACTGAATAATAATAATGGGTGGCTGTAAACAATTCGCCACAAACCAGAAACATAATATTAAACACCAGAAAAAATAATTGTTTACAAATTTGTAAAATTTTATCATTTATCCTGAATTCAATTGTGTTCCATGGCAAACTTAACAATATTTTGAGGCTTCATTCCGTTGTTTTTTAAACGGCTATAATTTAATTGTTTGTCATGGCTAACAGGATATAATATTTGATCGTCGTGCAGTTACATTATGTTTGATCAAACCATATCAAATGGCTATGGCAATAAAATGCAGTTGCCTTTAGAAAATCCAAGAGAATTTTGATGTTGTGATGCACCGTTGGATTCGTAATAAAAACCTACATCTAATTAGGTATACTATGAAAGTGTTATAGTTGTATTTAATTTTTTTAAGTTATTATGAAAAAAGTGATTTAGTAAACTTTGAACGCTCTGGTAAGACAAATGAAAGGTGATAAAATTGTGTAGGTATTTTGTGCAGATGTAAATGTCTATTAGTACGATTTAAGGTGGGTCATGGCACTCTAGATTAAAACAAAAAAATTTTTTTAAAAATGTTAAATTGACACAAAAAGTAATAACTATAATACAGTTGTACGTAAAATGATCTCTAGATTCCAAAAATCAAGAAATATACAGGGTGTCTCATTTGACAATTCAAAGTTGGGGTCACTTGCGGCTAAATCGGAAGTCGTTGAAATTTGACAAGAACCTCGAAAAGTGACTTTTCATTAGCCTATGACTCCTGCCAAGTTCCATCTTGTTCGATTAAAAACTAAATAAATGGCAGCCGGAAAGTGATCTCGTTGACACCCGGTATATATATATATATATATATATATATATATATATATATATATATATATATATATATATATATATATATATATATATATATATATATATATATACAGTATGTCCACGGATAGAGGTCACAAGAGGACAAATGGACAAAAAATTTCATTGTTCGAAAAAAAATCATTTTTGGTAAGCTTCTGCTTCTTAAAAAAATACGGTCTACGAAGAAAATGTTTGACTTTTTTATACAGGGTGCTCAAAAAATACAAAAATAATAAATTATGTGAAGAGTAAACTACCTTTATTTTTCATTTTAGAGCAAAATGATAAAGACAAAAAATATTTCAAATTCCAGTCAAAATTTAAATTCAAAATATCAGCTGAATATTTTACTTTTTATTTTTGTGTTATAATTTTATCAAATATTGCTGTACCTACGTTTTCTAGGTAATTTTTGCCTTGTCCACCTCATCTCACTATCTTTTACGACAAATGTCAGAAAATTTCAAATGTTTGCAACAAAATTTAAAATATTTGCAAAATTTAAAATTTTTGCAACAAAATTTAATTTGCAACAAAATTTTAAATTTTCTGACATTTGCCGTAAAAGATAGTGAGATGAGGTGGACAAGGCAAAAATTACCTAGAAAACGTAGGTACAGCAATATTTGATAAAATTATAACACAAAAATAAAAAGTAAAATATTCAGCTGATATTTTGAATTTAAATTTTGACTGGAATTTGAAATATTTTTTGTCTTTATCATTTTGCTCTAAAATGAAAAATAAAGGTAGTTTACTCTTTACATAATTTATTATTTTTGTATTTTTTGAGCACCCTGTATAAAAAAGTCAAACATTTTCTTCGTAGACCCTATTTTCTTAAGAAGCAGAAGCTTACCAAAAATGAGTTTTTTTCGAACAATGAAATTTTTGGTCCATTTGTCCTCTTGTGACCTCTATCCGTGGACATACTGTATATATATACAGGGTGTTATGGAAATGAATACATATATTGGAATGGGTGACTCCTGGGATAGTCTACAGACATACCCAATACTTTTTTTTCTTAAATCGAACATTTTAGAAAATTTTCAAAAATACCCTAAAACCCGTCAATTTTCGACGCACCTGGCCAAGCGAGCACGTGGCTCGACATAGCTTTTGCGAGAAAATTATGCGCGAAAAACTTAAAACAATTGAATTTGTTGAAACGTTGCCAGACATATAAATCTTTAAGGAGAATTTATTTTCTGTTTTTAAGCGTAATTTAAGACATTAAAATTTTTTTTAACCTTTTCCTAAGCAAAAACAAAAAAAAAATAGTAAAACGGCACTGCGAAATCAATCCTTTTTGTCAGTAGCCTTAGTTTTAACCCTATATTACGTTATTAATGATATAAGCGTTCTTCCTACTAGCTTAAACTTTCTGCCAAGGAAAAGTTAAAAATCAAAACAAAAATACTAATGGGGCACAACTACATAGTACTTACTTTAAAAGACCAGATCCGCTAAATTAGTTTTGCACCCGCAAACGCTACCATAATACGTAAATATTATTAGTGCTTTAAATTTAATTTAGTTTTCAACCCTATTACGCTACTCACTCCAAGCACAAACTAGATAAAACTGATCAAAATATTGGTTAACAACGGATCGACGAAGACCATTTTCTAGGTAGTGAAAAGAAATTACATTATTTAAAACTTAGAACGAAAAAAAAAATTGAAAATATTCATTGTATGGTTTTTGTTGGAAAACTTAAATATGGCGCACGGCTCTTGATGACATTAAGAAATCCTTCTTTTCGATCTCCCTTCGTCATGATACATGTATCATGTCTCTTTGTCACTTCCTGTATTAGTGTCTTGCGATAAAGTAGCTGGCGCTGATTTGGCGCGAAAATTTAAAACAGAACGCGTGTTTTTAGTATTACCTTTGAAACACAGCCCTCTTAAAATAAGTAGAATATCTACTAGGTTTCAAAAATGGGACACGTACGCATCGATGGTTACATGATTGTTACTAAGAAATTATGTTGGCAGCAGCTCCTAACTTCGTGAAAGTTGCAGGGCGGGTATTTTGAAAAGGAAAATATGTAAATAATAGCCATATTTTGGCGTTTACCAAGCAACGCAATTTTGATAACCTGGTATAGGTCAGTCTCTCTTCAACGATATGGAAATAAAAGAGATAGAAAAATAACCACGTCCGTAACCTGGTAAACGCCAAATGAGTAATGTGTCAAAATGAATTGAATCACGTTGGTTTATTTGCATTTAAGTTAATTTAATTTTGCTGTGCTTTTTAGCGTATAAAAGTGTTAAAACAATTCGTATTCGTTGGTTAAAACTGTGTTTGTTGCGATTGTAAGGTGTACTGTACGTTTATAAGAAATGTTTACACGAAAATGCCAGTAACCTGTTGTGGAAGTCGCTTCAAAATGAATGAAGATGGGATGAAGTTGGTTTTTATTCTGTACGTGCAGTCTTAAGTCACAAGGTTTTAACCCATTTAAATGAATTATTAGGCAGACATAGGAATTGATGGTTAACTAGTGTAATAAGAGACAATCCTACATACTCCAAATTAAGGAAGTTTCCAGTACATCTTTAATAACAGGTAAAACACTTTAAGAAACGTTTTCGTTTACATTTAACTGTCTCTCACAGTTTTAAACCTTTATGTACCTAAAAAATGGTTTTGTTAAACTTGTATAGTTTTTATCGACTAGTAAATAAGTATGTGTACCAAAAGGCAAAAGAACACCGGTTACAATTTTAGATTTAATTTTAGAAACACCTACTGCTCTGAAGGATGGGAATCATCCAGATGAAATTATTTTACTATGGGACTATCAGAAGTAAAAAAGAAGCAGTTAACAGAGGAGAGAGAAACGGAGATTTAAAACGAAATCTTCAGAGGCATGCAAATTTACGAGTCTGTAGCATTAGATTTTGGTCGTGTAATTTATTAGATGGGCAAGGAATGTAAAATATTTATTTATTCATTTACGGCCATAGCCACTTAAAAGCATACAAAAAGTTACACACTAATTAAATCTAAATTTTACACACTAAATCTAAATTTTACATTTCTCAAACATACTCCACACATCTCAATCAACAACCCTACGAACCCTGTCTAAGCACAGCAAGATTTGAAATTAATATCAAAAAAATCTATGTCCTTATGATCACAGAAGTCGTTCCCAGACTTACACAACCGCGCGGTTGAAGATGAGATTCCATAGTTTGTACGATGAAAAGGTACATGAAATAATATATTATTACGTGTTCGCCTTGGTGGTGCAGAGAAAGTAATCCTTTTTAACAGATCTGAACAATCAAATTTAGAATTTATATTTTTAAATAGGGTGCACAAGTCAATAAGTATTCTTCTATTTTCCGAAGAATCCAAATCCAGTAATTTCTGAATGTCATTACAATTAATGCTCTCTACTCCGATATTCAATTTATAAGCTATCAATCTTAGAAACTTCCTCTGCACCCTTTCCAGTTGCTCAACATATGTTCTATAATACGGAGACCAAACAGGGTAAGCGTATTCAATAATGACCTGACATATGAGCAGTACAATACCTTAAAACAATTGATATTTTTAAAATCTCTCAAAGTGCGCTTTATAAAACCAAGAAACTTCATTGCTCGATTTATAATGTATTCAATGTGATACCTAAAAGTCAATCCCCTATCAGAATACACACCCAGATCCTTAATAACAGTTACCCTTTCCAAATTAACAGCGTTCATCTTATAATCAAAGGTTACAATTGACTTCATGCTACTAAACTGCATTATTTTACACTTATCAACATTAAAACTGAGACCACTCAAACCACACCACTGCAATAAACGATCAATATCCTTCTGAATCAACACACAGTCATTAATGGAACTTATTTTTGCATTTTACAATATTAGGTTTGTTCCAATTGAAAAGTCCACAGTAGTTCAGAACTGCTTAGAATCCATGAGAGAACTTATTGTTCTAGAATCGGCTTGACTAGTGTTGGAACGATTAAGAACTGGTTGAGAATTTTGTTTGTTTATCTTAACCTATAAAATCACAAAAAATACCTGTTAGAAAACATTGTCGCTTTTATTGATATATTTCAACTGAAGAAATGGAAGAAAAATTGCTGTCTTATTCTATTACTAATTTGATTAATAACAAAAAAAAAATAAGTGACGTTAGATAACACGTTAAACTGATTCAGAATTAACAATTCTTGTAAAATCTTGGAACTTTAAGACCGCTTCAGAATTAGTTCGGAACACAATTCACTCGTTCTTGAAACACTGCACTGTAAATTCTTAATTTTTAAATTGACTTGTTGGAACAGTAAAATAGCTTTGCGCAAACTCAGTAAACTTCTGAACTTTTGTTGCAACAAACCTAATATACATGTGTTAAATAAAAAACAATATTTTGACAGATTATTTTGTCATTCTCAAGTTGTTGCTTGGTAATAATTGTATTTTTTATTTACAGCGAAGAAATGTACCTGAGATATGGGAGAAAGTCTGTCAAAGGGAGGATGGAGAGTGGTGTTACTTTTTGTTTTTTGTATTTAGATTTCTGTGAAGGATAAACCATCTTTACAGAAATTTCACTATGTTGGGTAAAAACCTGCAATAAACGATATACCTAATTTTTACTCTTTTTGTTCAAAAATTGCATCAGCTCAGTTTTACCAATAAGTTAACTTCCCTTACTTTACTTACCATTTTTTGAAAATAAAACATCTAAAGTTTTATGTCGTTTGTTACAAAACAGGAGCTTGAGCTATCGTGTATCGATACAGAGGAACTATTTTTTTATTACTACCTTTTCATGCTTTTTATTAAACTAGATATAATGGCTAGTAACCTAGGTCACTACCTGTGGCATATCGTGAAATTTCAAAGTAGTCTAGGCAACGACGGGGGTGTAGGGTGCATGGAGGGGGGGGGATTTTTTTGCTTCAGGAATGTATTAGGGGTAGTTAGGAAGTAAACATACTAAAAGTTCCCGCCCCTAGCCCATCCGCTTCAGGGGGGGGAGGGGGATAGAAAAGTATCTTTTTTTTGGTTTTTCGCTTATAACTCAAAAATGGTGCGTTATAGTGAAAAATTCCTTACATAAAAATGAACGCTTATACAACTTTCTACAATATTAGTTCTATACATTTTTTCACTACAACGCACGGTTTTCGATATAAGTATCTTCTCTCAAATGTCTGTAACTTTTAAAAAATATTTTTTGGCACACGTTCTTTGTCATAATTCTCCTGGTAACTTCTCGGTCGTTTGTTTTACACAAAAATCCCATGAAAGAATGTTATAGAGCGTTAAATTTTCTTCAGTAATATATACATATACTACTTTTTCTCCTATGGGTCAGAAGTTACAGCAATTTGAATTTTGAATAACTTTCGTTATTTTCGTTATTCCAGAGTTGCAACTATCCATATATGCTAATATGCTGTGGGTTCACACCTAAAGAGCGTATACTACGCGTACATGAAGTGCAGTATCAAGCATTCTTAATATATAGCACTTCTCACAGTCGCAGTCCTAACCCAATGGTCAACGGTTTAGCTTTATTTATAAATATTTTATATTATTGATTATTAGGTCATTTTACGTTATTTGTGAGCCGTGTTACCTTGTAAAAGTCAAAGAACCACAGTAGAATATAATACTTATCTAGACGCGAACATCTCGTGTTATAGCCTATTCATTTGAATTTCGAACAGCTGTGGCTTCGGTCGAAGTTCCTTTTTTTCTTAAGTTGTCAGCCTGCAGCCAGGTGCGAATTTCGGCCTAGGCAAACTAGGCAGCTGCCTAGGCCCCAAGATCGGAGGGGCCCCTGATTAGGTCGGCCGGGCACTAAGTCGGCAGAACAGGAAAGGCGCTCTCGGATGAAAAGGTGTGTCGACATCAACTTTAACCTGCATACAGTAATTTCAGGGACTCAACAATTTTCTCTCCAACCACCGGAACAAAGATAGGCTGATCAATCTATTTATCTCTAAACTCCAGGGAAATAGCATCACAACACATCAAGCATCACACGATGCTGATGTGTTGATAGTAAGCACAACTATTGACCAGTCCGTAAGTGAAACATCCAATGTGACTGTCATAGGGGAAGACGTCGATCTCGCTGTGCTACTTGCAGCAAAAACGCCACCCAACCACAACATCCTGTTCATAAAACCTAGCAGGGGCAAAGTGCAAACCAACGTTTATTCCACCCACCAAATGCAACAGCTGGGACACAAGGAAATTTTGTTCCTATACGCATTCACTGGCTGCGATTCTACTAGTACGACATTCCGGAAGGGTAAACTTGGTTTTGTAAAAATTTACCAAAATCATCCTGAGGTACAGGGTCTTCCAACGAGGACTGAACAGGGGCTCATTTTTGAGCTTCCTTGTATTTAAAGAAAAATCTAAAATAGCCAATCGATGTACTTTTTCCTGCAGAATTCAAAAATGAAACCAAAAATTTATTTGAACCAGAAACAAAAGAGTTACGCTATGGATAAGGTGTTCTTTAAATGGAACATAGTTTTTTTTATACGATTTTCGGAACGAGTGATTTTTTTTATGTCCGTTCTGATTAAAATATTTAATATTGTGACAGCTATTTTTATTAAATTTTAATGTTTTATCCAGTATAATTTAACTTCAACCTGTTTGAAACATACACTCAGGGCCCGGATTGACAGATTTTTTTTTACCGAGCTGAGGTTAGACCGGCCTCTTGTCGGAGCGGCCTCCTTGGGACTCTTGGGAGGCACAGAGGCGTACCGCTGGGGGGGTCCCCCCATTTATCTCTTATAGTAGTTATTATAAACATTATACAGCACGGTAGTATATACATATTTATATAAAAACAATGGTTTTGTCTACCAACCCCCCCCCCCCCCCCCCCCCCAAACCAAAAGTCACGGTCCGCCCCTGGGGAGGCAAATACAATACAAACGGATTAAAGACATTTAACATTTAAATTTAAAATTAAAGGAGTAAATATTTTGTTAATCATAAATATATTATGATATTATTTACAAACAAAACAGATATACAAAACAGGAAACCCAAAAATAAAAGAATACTCTGTTAGCCTTAAACAACAAAAATAAAATGTGATTGTGAAAAAAAATCATAGTTAATAACTAAGAAGCTTTCTTATTGTGCTACTTTTTTCGACTATAAAATCACATCTTGCGCTTGAGCTTTACTTAAAAAACACGATTTTGACGCACAACGAATTGTCAAATGCGGAACAATGTTCTGCGTTCTACCTACAGTTCCGACTTGTAAATTTATATCCTAGTATTCGAACATAAAATTTCTTTTTTTTCAAAAATCTCTTTAACAAATATTTAGGTTTTCATTGACGCGGGTAATTTAAGGCCAGTGCGGATATTTTCAACACTTGAAGTGGGGAAAGTTGGATCATTGCATTGGCAGCACTGAACGCGATAGCGTCGCACAGTGTAACGTTTTTGATAGTTCGTGGGCATAGGGCAAAACAGCGACTATCGAATTTTAATTTGTTTCGTCTCTAGATTATTCGTAAAATGTATCACCGTAAAGTACTTCCTTTTTAAGCAGAAATTTGACTTTTCTGAGAGCAATAAACATAATGCGAAAATAAGTCTAACTTAAAAAAATTCATAATATGTGTTCTATAAAAAATGTGCAAGCAATTTTTGTTGTAGCTATAGTATGCTAACTACTCTTGATATTTTAAGATTTTCGTGGAAATATTTGTAAAGTTTACTTACATATGGAATTTTGAAGAATTGTGGTCCTAGTCGAAGAAAAAACAAAGTTTGGTGTGATTTAAAAAAAATGCCTAAATATGCCTAAGTTGTCGCATACATTAGAGTAGAGGATTACACAACTCATACATTAGAAATATCCAAAAATTTCATCCGACTTCGTCCGATTATTGAAAAAAAAAAATTCTTTAGTATTGTCGCACATGCAGGAATTCCAAGTTGCTTTTTAATGCCGCTTTTGAAGATATTCTAGGTAAGTTATATTAAATTTTCTAAGAAGTTACAAGTAATTTAACTTTTAGTAAGAAAAGTGGCTAGAATAAAATTAAATAAAATATTCATGAATCTAAGTGCCTATCTACATAGTTTTAAAAATACGTTATTACACCCAGTTTTAAATTGTTATTTTATTAAACATATTATTCTGAGAAGTAGCTAATAAGTTAACTCATTAAGTACTCTTTGTAATTTCATTTTCAATTTATTTCTTCATGTTCTTAAAATCTTCACAAATTTTTTACATGGGTCAAAGGATTTGCTAATGTTTAAAATAACATAACAAGTAACAACCTAAAAATATTACCAGAAAAAATGCTAAAATCACAAAAGAGAACTTACATACGACATATATTCTGACTTTCACAATAATTTATTTTTATTTTTTATTCACGGGACACTGACTCATTGATGCCACAAACACTGTGGGGTTACTTAATTAAGGATGCCACTAAGGTTGAAAACAAAGTAATAAAAGAGCAAAGAAAAAAGAAAATACAAAATGATTTTCGAAATGAACTTGGGATACTAACAGACGTTGTAAAACATAGTGAGGGCACTACAAATGACGGCAATACTGCTGGAACTTTTTTCCGACAATACCAAAAATCAACAGCAATCACTGGATTCAACAGAAATTTAATTAACACATTTGCTGTAATTCTTTAAGCGCTTTCTTCCATAAGACAGATAAGTATTGCAAAACTGTATATGCCACTATATAGTTGGTGCTATATGCCATCCAGAATTCACATGTTATTAATACATGGGGCAGGAATTTGCGAAAACATTTCTTCTATTCCTATTGGACATTTATCTAAAGAGGCATCAGAAGCTAGAAATAAAGAGTTTCGTAAATTCCGACAACATTACGAGCGAAAGCGATGACGGACCGAGAATATTGAGGACATACTGCACAACTTGTTAATTTCTTCAAATCGCCTTATTTCCTTTATTATGCCGAAATATACGGCAAAAAAAATTATCTGTTCTTAGAAACCGAAACACTTTTTAAAGAAACTAACATTGAAGAAGGCAATTTCTAATGGATTAGTCTCCAGCTCAGATTGTGAAAATTAGGTTAATTAATGTTTTTTTTATATAATTAGTATTTAAGTCTACTACGAGTAAACCGAAAACAGTATTTTTTTATTTATTTTGTCGTAAAATAATTATATTTTTTGAGCGACCGGTACCTAGTAAGGTACTACGTAGGTATAAATTTAGTACAGTAATAACGTACTCCAATATATGTTTTTATATGCCACAATTTTTGCAAAACAGCGAAGCAAATCCAATGTCCATGAACTTTCGATTTTGTTATACTGTGCATCGGTCTAGATAATAATCACCTATCGGGGATTTAGTTTTTCCGGCAAAGTATTGTCAACTTGTGGGGATATCCCGATTTCTGGGATTTCTTTAACAAAACTGGGAAGAATTTTTGTATTAACAATTGTAACAAATTCTGAGTTTTTGTTTGTAATTTACAAATTGTAAATCAAACAATTTGAATACGTTTGAACGTTTGCTTTGCACATTCCTACCGAATAATAACAAAATATATTGACACTTTTTTATTACTTTGTTTTCAACCTTAGTGGATATTGCATGTGGTGGCATCCTGAATTAAGTAACCCCACAGTGTTTGTGGCATCAATGAGTCAGTGTCCCGTGAATAAAAAATAAAAATAAATTATTGTGAAAGTCAGAATATATGTCGTATGTAAGTTATCTTTCGTGATTTTAGCATTTTTTATTGTAATATTTTTAGGTTGTTACTTGTTATGATATTTTAAACATTAGCAAATCCTTTGACGAATGCAAAAAATTTGTGAAGATTTTAAGAACATGAAGAATTAAATTGAAAATGAAATTACAAAGCGTGCTTGATGAGTTAACTTATTACCTACTTCTTAGAATAATATAATGTTTAATAAAGTAACAATTTAAAACTGGGTGTAATAACGTATTTTTAAAACTATGTAGGTAGGTACTTAGATTCATGAATACTTTATTTAATTTTATTCTAGCCACCTTTCTAAGTAAAAGTTAAATTACTTGTAACTTCTTAAAAACCTTAATATAACATACCTGGAATATCTTCAAAAGCGGCATTAAAAAGCAACTTTGAATTCCTGCTTGTGCGATATTACTAAAAAAAAATTTTTTTTTTCAATAATCGGACAAAGTCGGATGACATTTTTGGATATTTCTAATGTATGAGTTGGTAATCCTCTACTCTAATGTATGCGACAACTGAGGCATATTTAGGAATTTTTTTAAAAATCACACCAAACATTGCTTTTTCTTCGACTAGGACCACAATTCTTCAAAATTCCGTATGTAAGTAAATTTTACAAATATTTCCACGAAAATCTGAAAATATCAAGAGTAGTTAGCATACTATAGCTACAACAAAAATTGCTTTCACATTTTTTATAGAACACATATTATGAATTTTTTTAAGTTAGACTTATTTTCGCATTATTTTTATTGCTCTCAGAAAAGTCAAATTTCTGCTTAAAAAGGAAGCACTTTACGGTGATACGTTTTACGAATAATCTAGAGATAAAACAAATTAAAATTCGATAGTCGCTGTTTTGCCCTATGCTAACGAACCATCAAAAATGTTACACTGTGCGACGCTATCGCGTTCAATGCTGCCAATGCAATCATCCAACTGTCCCCACTTCAAGTGTTGAAAATACCCGCACTAGCCTTAAATTACCCGCGTCACTGAAAACCCTAAATACTTGTTAAAGAGATTTTTGAAAAAAAAAAAGAAATTTTATGTTCGAATATTAGGATATAAATTTACAAGTCGGATCTGTAGGTAGAACGCAGAACATTGTTCCGCATTTGACAATTCGTTGTGCGTCAAAATCGTGTTTTTTAAGTAAAGCTCAAGCGCAAGATGTTAATTTAATCGCCGAAAAAAGTAGCACAATAAGAAAGCTTCTTAATTATTAACTATGATTTTTTTTCACAATCACATTTTATTTTTGTTGTTTAAGGCTAACAGAGTATTCTTTTATTTTTGGGTTTCCTGTTTTGTATATCTGTTTTGTTTGTAAATCATATCATAATATAGTTATGGTTAACAAAATATTTACTCTTTTAATTTTAAATTTAAATGTTAAATACCTTTAATCCGTTTGTATTGTATTTGCCTCCCAAGAGTCCCAAGGAGGCCGGTCTGACCTCAGCTCGGTAAAAAAAATCTGTCAATCTGGCCCGGCACATACCCACATAGCGGATGTCCCCAAAAAGTTTTTATTTTAATTTTATTTTTACACGTGAGTTAAATGATATTGAAAAATATAATATTTAATATAAAAAATAAATAAGTTAAAATTAATATATAAATAATAATTTACATCGTTTTCAAGGTATTTTCTTTTTATGTTTGGAGCTGGGAAATGCTATGATCCGCAGTGGGATAAAGTCTGAGTGCCCAGGCCTTCGGCCTCACCGGCCTCTTTGGGCCGGCGCCCCCACCGAGATTTTCTCGGTCGCTCGCCTGTCCCAATCCGGGCCTGCATACACTAGGTAATAAAGGTAAAATCACCTTGAAATCCTTCAAAGTCAAAAAATTTTACAAATTTACTATAATATTGCCGAAATGAAATATTCATTAGATGAGAGATTGCAGATTGTTATCTTGTTCTACAAATGCCAAGAAAATGCAAGAGAAGCAAGGAGAAGATTTATTGCAAATTTTCACAGAAATATATCCGTCAATACTATTCTAAGGATAAAGAACCTATTCGAGGAGAATAAAACATTACATGACAGAAAAAGAATTCCAACTCTATACTAACTAAAAAAAAACACTAATAATTTAAATGTTCAATGTGACCTCCGTTGTTCTCGAAACAAGAGAGATAACCTCTTTGTAGCCTTTCCAAGCTTGCTGTTATAATGTGATTTTCCTGGTTAAGGCGATTTATTTTGTTCATAATTTTCTGCATGATCTCATCAATATCGTGATTTCGCTGCTTGTATACCACGTTCTTTAAATGGCCCCAAAGAAATGAGTCTAATACTGTCATATCGGGACTATTGGGTGGCCAAGCATAGGTTCCATTTCTACCAATCCATTCTTCGTGGCGTCCGTTTAAATATTGAATAACTTCACGCACGGCATGCGGAGGGGCACCATCATGTTGCCAAATTAAATTTTGATATTCTTCCAATGGTAAATCTTCCAAAAAGTTCTCAATTTCGTTTTCTAAGAACACGTAGTATCTCTGTCCATTTAAAGTGCCGTTAAAAAATATTGGTCCCAAAATTCTATTATTTTTTATGCCACACCAAACATGGATTGAAGTCCTTCCCTGAAATTTAATTGTCTGAAATTTTCTTGGATTTCCAATAGTGATGATTATTATGTCTATTGAAAACCCCCGATGTTGTGAATGTGGCTTCGTCAGTCCATAAGATATTTCTGAATAAATTAGGGTCTTCGTTTTCTTGTCGAATCACAATTTGGGAAACAAATTGGAAGCGAAGTTCTTTTTGTGCCGGTGTTAGATGTTGAAGTGGAAGGATATGATAAGGCTTAAATTTATGATTTCTTAAAGTCCTGTGAACAGTTCCTTGGGTAACTCTTCTGCGTCTTACACCGCCGCCGTATTGAACGTCCCGAACTGCGTCCGAAATTGATTTGGTTGGATTCAGTCGAAAATAATTCACAATGGCACGGTCTCGATTTCTTTTCCTTTCTGGAATTCTTTTTCTGTCATGTAATGTTTTATTTTCCTCAAATAGGTTCTTTATCCTTAGAATAGTATTGACGGATATATTTCTGTGAAAATTTGCAATAAATCTTCTCCTTGCTTCTCTTGCATTTTCCTGGCATTTGTAGAACAAGATAACAATCTGCAATCTCTCATCTAATGAATATTTCATTTCGGCAATATTATAGTAAATTTGTCAAATTTTTTGAGTTTGAAGGATTTCAAGGTGATTTTACCTTTATTACCTAGTGTATGTTTCAAACAGGTTGAAGTTAAATTATACTGGATAAAACATTAAAATTTAATAAAAATAGCTGTCACAATATTAAATATTTTAATCAGAACGGACATAAAAAAAATCACTCGTTCCGAAAATCGTATAAAAAAAGCTATGTTCCATTTAAAAAACACCTTATCCATAGCGTAACTCTTTTGTTTCTGGTTCAAATAAATTTTTGGTTTCATTTTTGAATTCTGCAGGAAAAAGTACACCGATTGGCTATTTTAGATTTTTCTTTAAATACAAGGAAGCTCAAAAATGAGCCCCTGTTCGGTCCTCGTTGGAAGACCCTGTACAAAGAGCAGCCGAAGTGTTCCACAACCCCTCCTCCTCGCATGCCGATGTTGAGGAAGATCGGCGAATATGCACGCTGAAATAGCACGGCGCCCCTGCAAAGATAAACTCTCCCAACACCTTCAGGTATGATTCGTTTTTGAAAACGGTATCCAACATAAAACGGGATCTCGCATCACTTCCACCCAGCGAGGGGGCAGCGAAAGAGCATGCATTGCGCACATTCCACCAGGTGCAGTGTTGGCTGGGAAACCAACTACCCCCAGATCTGTGGGGTTGGGAACGAAAAGGTATCATTCTAGCTCCTGTGCTGACGAAAAACCAAGCAGCGCCCAAAGAAATTTTGGATCTCATCTTTTGCAAGTGCACGAAAGACTGCAGCAGTGGAAGGTGCGGCTGTAAAAAGGCAGCGATGAGTTGCTCTCGACTGTGTCAAAACTGCCAGGGGCACTGTTTAAACAGCGTGCCCATTTTGAACAAGGACGACGACGAAGAAGACTTGGAGTCCCTTCCCACATCCCCTGCGGACACTTTATCCAACATTCAGGAAACTGATGACGAAGACGGAGGTGATTCGCAATTCGTGCTGCGATCAGTGTCGATGGTGAAGCTAGAAGCCGGACCCTCCCGGCCCAAGAGAAACAGGCCCAATTAATTTGTGTTTTGAAAATAATTATTCATGTATTAAGCTTTTCCATTTGTTCTTACATTTCTTGTAGTTTAATGTTTCAAATTTATCATTTTGATGTTAGTTGTCGTAAAATAAAAATTGTACAAAAGGTCTTACACAATCGCCTTCTTACCAGGTTTTCAATTTTTCACAATTAACTTGAAAATTGGTAATTTTTTACCTATGTTATGCTTGATACTGCACTTCATGTACGCGTAGTATACGTTCTTTATGTATGAATGCACAGTATATTAGCTTATATAGATAGTTACAACTCTGGAATAACGAAAATAACGAAAGTTTTAAGAAGTTTTCTTGAAAACTGATTACTTTTAGCCAACAAATTCAAATTGCTGTTACTTCTGACCCATTGGAGAAAAATTAGTATATGTATATTCCTGAAGAAAATTTAATGCTCTATAGCATTCTCTAATGATACTTTTGTGTAAAACAAACGGCCGAGGAGGTACCAGGAGAATTATGACAAAAAACGTGTGCCAAAAAAATATTTTTTAAAAATTACCGACTTTTGAGAGAAGATATAACGAAAACGGTGCATCGTAGTGAAAAAATGTATAGAACCAATCTTGTAGAAAGTATTCTAGGCTTTCCGTTTTATGGAAGGAATTTTTCGCTACCATGCACCATTTTTGAGTTATAAGCGAAAACGCAAAAAAGATACCTTTCTACCCCCCCCCCCCCCCCCCGAAGCGGATGGCCTAGGGGCGGGGACTTTTAGTATATTGACGTCCTAACTACCCCAAATACATTCCTGAAGCAAAAATTACGCCCCCCCCCTCTATGCACTCTACACCCCCTTTTCGGCAATTCATTGACTAGCCTAAAGTTGTACCGTAAAATGGGGTGAATAGGGTCAATTTTCAACTTTACACCTCGATAACTTTGCAACCGTTTTCCGGAAAAATTTGGACATAGGTTACTAGTATGAGTCCCTACTTGTACAATAGAACTACCATATAAGTTTTAAGAAATTCAGTAGGAGTCAGCATATATATATATTTTTATGCCCTGACCCTATTCACCCCATAGTCGGGGTCAATAGGGTCACCCATTAAAAATTACTCTAAAATACGAGTAAACCGCTACTGGGTTAAAAAGGGGCAGCTAAACTGTTTGAAAAAGATAATTTTTGGCTTTTTTTGCAAACATAGGTAACAAAAGTTACATATTAAACTTTACATAAAATATTTGTCCAGATTCACTAAGAAAGTTTAAGATTTAGTACTGGTTTAAATTAAGATCTTATAGTTGATCAGTTATGTTTTGACAGGTTTTTGTCCTGTCCTTGTCATTCAAAACTTATGAATTATTGTAATATTTCGGCGATTTACTTGGTTGCCAAATGATTTTCATCTTGGACCGAGTTGCTGTAATGAATTTTTCTATTAGTGTGGACAGTACGTACTAAAATTGTCCTTTTCCTGATAAATTTGCGAAAAAGCTCAGAAATAAGTTCCTAGAATAAAACTGAGTTGTCTTATTCTTACACTTGTCAGTTTAAAACGTTTGATTGTCAAATTAGACCGGACTAGCATTGGATAATCTGGCTGTTTGTGTTTATCTTGTTTGCTAAAAAAGCCAAAAATAGTAGATATTGCAACAAATAGGTTAAATAGGTAAATAAAGTACAACTTGGTTTCTAAACGTACCTATATTACGAATCAAGTGTGTTACAATACAGTAATGGCCAATAATCTATATCAAATTTTCGCCAAAAAAAAACAAATTCGGTTTAACACAAACACCAGGTAACATAATAAAACACTAATTATATAACTTTGTTGCTGGGACACTTACCTTTAAGTTACACAAAGACAAAAATCTTTGTCCGGTAATTTTAACAAAAAGACGGGACACGTTTACGGGGTAACTTTTTTGCCGCTAAATATTACGAATATTATCGTGGCTAACACGCCGCTACAGGTTGTTTAACAGCACACATAAATATCACGTCCGGTGTTGGCAAGTGTCAACATGTAAAAGCCATGTTCGAAAATCGGCACCATTCGCGCATTTTATTTTTAAACTGGATTAAGGTAACGAACACACTTTGACCCTATTCACCCCCGTGACCCTATTCACCCCATTTTACGGTATATCTCTGTTCCTACTTACAGGACCCGTACCAAATTTAGAGGTTTTAATAGTGAGCCCAGTGGGAATGTTCTGGTAAACCCAAGCAAAAATTCAACTTTTTTCGCAAATTCAAAAGGTTTTTTTTTTCTTTACAAAAACATTCCCAGTGGGCTCACAAAACCAATCAAAATTGAGACCGGTCCTGTACGTAGGAACAGAGATATATAACCTAGAAATTTCACCATATGTCCCTGGTCACTACCATCTCTATAGTTGTGCCTTTAAACAAATTAAAACGATTTTAATTTTGTAAAAAATCTCATTATCTCATTGTTATAATTATATAACATAATTATCACTAAAGAAAACATTTTAAAATGTTTTTGGTAAAATTAAATTTTAATACAATATAGTAATATGTATTAAAAAAAAAGACAGGCAGATCTTTATTAATGCCAAAAAAAAAAAACAGTGATGTTATCCTAGAAATTAGCCTAATACATACATACATATATGTAAATAAAAATAACATTAAAAGTATTAAAACAATAGTTACACAAGCAAAAACTACTAGATTTCAGTTTCAGTTTGCCATCAAAGGTTTGCAAATAGCATTTAAACTTGGTAGGCAGCAAATGGATCTATAAAAAAAATAAAAGTACCTTTTTTCAAAAGTAAATTTTGTTTAATTTGGAGTTAGTTGTTAGTTTTTAGGTTGTATTTTACTATTTGTCTAGACATTTCATGAAAAGTCCAATTACGGTAAACGGCTACATATACATTATTTTTAGAATGAAAAATTTTAGCTGTAAAAAAGATAATGAAACAAGATATATTTTTAAATTTGTGAGAAATAATGTTTTCAGTGATGTACAGACATCACTGAAAACGTTATACAGGAAGTTGGCCCCCTAAATGCAAAATTTATTAAAAATTAACGGAGTCCTGAGTTTCCTACGAAGAGTTCTAGAGTTCTTTTTATTTTTTATTAATAGCTGCGTTAAAATCAAAGTAAAAACACTATTTTAAAAATGGGGGGCTAACTTCACGCAGCCCCCCATTATTGCAAAAACAAAAGTTTCGCCACAGTGCTTAATAGTTATAAAAGAGTAGATTTTCGAGGCCAGAACTCTTACCAAAAAAATTCTAATACATGTTTTGTGCTTTTTGAGAAGGAAAAAATTTAACAACAAAATGTCATTATCTTTATGCAGAATTGTAGAACTATGGCAGCACTAACGGTAACTCATGAGTTTTAAACCAGAGCTCTTGTTAAAAAAATTTTCATAGGGGGCCAACTACACTTTTTTTAACAGTCAAAAATTTGAGTTGTAAACAAAAAAAAATACCATTATAATCCTACAGAACTGCAGAACTATTGGAGCACCAACGGAAACTCATGAGTTTTAAACCAGAACTTTTGTTAAACAATATTTCATGGGGGGTCAACTTCACACTTTTTTAACAATTAAAAATTTTAGTTGTAAACAAAAAAAACACCATTCTAATTCTACAGAACTGTAGAACTATAGCAGCACTAACGGGAACTCATGAGTTTTAAACCAGAACTCTTGTTAAAAAATATTTCATGGGGGGTCAACTTCACACTTTTTAACAATCAAAAATATAAGTTGTAAACAAAAAAATACCATTCTAATTCTACAGAACTATAGAACTATTGCAGCACTAACGGGAACTCATGAGTTTTAAACCAGAACTCCTGTTAAAAAAATTTTCATGGGGGTCAACTTCACACTTTTTTTACAAGTCAAGAATTTAACTTGTATACATCTATCTAGTCTGTTCTAACAACACGTGAAATTGTTACATATTTAGGTACTGGTGCAATAATCAAATACGTTTATAGTAACAAGAGATCTGGTTCCCGTTAGTGCTGCACTAGTTCTACAGTTCTGTAGAATTAGAATGGTATTTTTTTGTTTACAATTTAAATTTTTGACTATTAAAAAAGTGTAAAGTTGGCCCCCTATGAAATTTTTTTTAACTAGAGTTCTGGTTTAAAACTCATGAGTTCCCGTTAGTGCTGCCATAGTTCAACAGTTCTGCATAAAGATAATGACATTTTGTTGTTGAATTTTTTTCTCCCCAAAAAACATGTATTCTAAATCTTTGGTAAGAGTTCTGGCCTAGAAAATCATAAAGAACTGTAGAACCCCTTTAGAACTATTAAGCACTGTGTGGAAACTTTTATTTTTGCAACAATGGGGCGTTACGTGAAGTTAGCCTCCCATTTTTAAAACAGTGTTTTTACTTTTATTTTAATAGAACTATTAATAAAAAATAAAGAGAACTCTAGAACTCTTCACAGGAACCTCAGATCTCTATTAATTTTTAAAAAACTTTGCATTTAGGAGCCAACTTCACAAGACATTTTCAGTGGCATATAAAGTGGGGTCAGCCCCCCATACTTCAATCCATTATCTTTTTTGGTACTGGGGAATAGTTTGAAGAAGTCAGATGCCGTTGAAGATCCTAGGTTACTAAAACGCGTCGTTATTTCACAACTAAAAAAACAACAATAATATAATCAATGCTTTAAGCAACAATTAAGATCATTCAGATTTTATTAGAAAATAAAAAAGGGTTTTCTAGAAATTTATAAAAAAATTTTAAGAATGCTTAAGAAATCCAATCCTTCCACCAATCTTTATCACCAGACAGAACTTGACGACGCCGACGTTGACCCCTAACATAGGGATACTTTGCGCTAGAAAATTTTCATATAAACTAATTTGCCCAGGGTCTAGATTCTTCTTTGCTCTTCTCTAGATCTTTACCAAACGCTGTAAAATTATTATTTGTGTCAACCCACCACAATATCAAGCCTATGGACTGTGCTCTTGGCATTTTTCAAAAAACGTAGTTACTGGGTGTATGTATTGCAACAGTCTTTACCAAAATTGCCAAAGTTATTTTAAGCCTTAAGAGCAAAGTGCCCTTATTTTAGGGGCTAACGCCATCAAATCATGCTTGGAGTTAAAGGTTGGTTTATACAATCACGTTGCCAAGTTTGGTAAAGATTATGTCATTTTTGACCCCCCCTCCCCCCGTCAATAGGTTTTCATGAAAAATGTCAAGAGCAGAGTATCTCTATTTTAGGGGCCATCGACTTGAAATTATGGTGGGTGGTAAAGCTTGTTAAGTATAATAATTTTGCACTGTCTGGTACAAATCGATTCAATCTAGACCCCCGGTCAATAGGCTTATTTGAAAACTTTCAAGAGCAAAGGGCCCTTATTTTAGGGTCTAATACCATCAAATCATGCTTGGAGTTAAGGGTTAGTGCATACAATCACGTTGCCAAGTTTGGTAAAGATTGTGTCATTTTTGACCTACCCGTCAATAAGTTTTTATGAAAAATGTCAAGTGCAAAGTACCCCTATTTTAGGGGCCATTGACTTGAAATTATGGTGGGTGGTAAAGCTTGGGACGTACAATAATTTTACAAAGTTTGGTATTGGTTGGCTTAATCCATACCCCTGGTCAATTGATTTTTATTTTGGTCAATAAATTAGACACACTCCTTAATTTAATTAATGAAAGCGAACTGTTATTGTCTACAATCTACTTTCCCTGAAATGTACTATAATTAGGGTAAAGTACCTCCTACCTTGGTATTAAAGCATATTTAAGTTGGATATCTGAAGTATTTCCTAGACTGCTACTACTTAGTTGATACTTCAGACTGACAACGTGGAGATTGATCTGCAGCTGATGACAACTTGCTGAATAGGCATCTCAATACTGTCAGTTTCTTTAATTGTCGAGGGAACTGCAATAGTTAGAACAAGGTTTATGTCGATAAGTCAAGTAATGTTCTCATTATTTATCAGAAATATTATTATCAAATTCTCAAACAACTCATGGTCTGTTAAAAATGTTATTTCTATAGAGCAGGTATGCTCATAAGTCATTAAAGCAGGCACTTCCAAGGCAAATTAGTTATAAAAATATGTATAAATACACTCCCCGACAATAAATTCCGGACAAAGATAATTTTAGTCAGATTGATAGCCCTCGTTTGGTGAAGTTTTTAGCAAAGTATAGATTTGTGTCTCGAAATGTTAGTCTGAATTTTAGTTCTTAAAAAATACTGATGGCTTGATCATTAAACAGGGAGAAACCAAAGTTACTTTTTTACCCTTAATTTCTGAACGCCCTGTGGAAAAATTGAGCGGTAAAATTTACCTTCATTATGTTTTGTTTTGAAGTGTGACCTTTTCTTAACACAATGTTTTTTGGTTCACGTCATTATCTGCTCGTTAAGAGAATATATAAGTTTTTAAAGAAAGTGTTGCAGTTTTTAATTTTTATTAACAATTTAGAACATTACATTATCTTATCGACTAGCCTAAACAAATATCTAAAAATTAATAGCGCGTACTGCCACCTCGTGTTCTTATTACTTCTACTATGCGATGTGGCATGCTTTCAATGCAATTTTGAATTGCTTCTTGAGGAATATTTTCCCATTCTTCAAGAAGGTCTGGTCGTAGATCTGGCAATGTTTCTGGGTATCGATTGCGAACACGTCTAGCTAGCATATCCTGTACGTGTTCAATTAAATCTGGGCTACGCGGGGGCCACTCCAATCGCTGAATATTCATCTCGTCTAAATACTCTGTTACAACCCGTGCAACTTGGGCCTGGCATTATCTTGCATTAAAATAAAGTCTTGTCCAACAAATTGGGCGAAGGGTACCACGTGATCAGCTAAACATTGTTGGATATAACGGTCAGCAGTTAAAGAACCATTTTCTATCATCACTAGGTCCGTACGGGTATATAATGATACCCCAGCCCACACCATGACTACCGCCTCCAAAAGGCGTTCTAGGAGATATGCAACATTGGGCAATTCGTTCACCTGGTCTTCTCCAGACACATTCAGGTCCATCAGGTGAGCGCAGACAAAAGCGCGATTCATCCGTGAATAGTACATGCGCCCACTCTTCTGCTCCCCAGTTTCTGTGTTCATGCGCAAAATTTAATCGTTCTGTACGGTGGGCTGGAAGTAAAACAGGTTGGGTCATCAATCCCCCTTCCTGTAACCTACGCTGGATGGTTCGTGCAGAGGCTATGGTACCATGTAAATCTTGAAGTCTACGGCTAATAACGGTAGATGGTACCAGGCCCGGATTGGGACAGGCGAGCGACCGAGAAAATCTCGGTGGGCCGCCGGCCCAAAGAGGCCGGTGAGGCCGAAGGCCTGGGCACTCAGACTTTATCCCACTTCGGATCATAGCATTTCCCAACCCCAAACATAAAAAGAAAATACCTTGAAAACGATGTAAATTATTATTTATATATTAATTTTAACTTATTTATTTTTTATATTAAATATTATATTTTTCAATATCATTTAACTCACGTGTAAAAATAAAATTAAAATAAAAACTTTTTGGGGACATCCGCTGTGTGGGTATGTGCCGGGCCAGATTGACAGATTTTTTTTACCGAGCTGAGGTCAGACCGGCCTCCTTGGGACTCTTGGGAGGCAAATACAATACAAACGGATTAAAGGTATTTAACATTTAAATTTAAAATTAAAAGAGTAAATATTTTGTTAACCATAAATATATTATGATATGATTTACAAACAAAACAGATATACAAAACAGGAAACCCAAAAATAAAAGAATACTCTGTTAGCCTTAAACAACAAAAATAAAATGTGATTGTGAAAAAAAATCATAGTTAATAACTAAGAAGCTTTCTTATTGTGCTACTTTTTTCGACTATAAAATCACATCTTGTGCTTGAGCTTTACTTAAAATTACGATTTTGACGCACAACGAATGGGGAATATGCATGAAATTCAAATCAACCCGAAATATTTTTTATTGTATTCTCTATATAAATTAAATGATTATGGCGGTTGTTGTTTTCCATTTATTTTGTGTTTTATTAGCAAAAAAAAAGATTTAAAACTGCAAATTTAACATATATTTTCATGGTAACTACTTCTCTTTGAAAGCATTCCGCTATATTCTTATATCTTGTACGTATTCCCTAATATTTTTGTCTATATTTTTCTATCTCTTTCTACGTTTTGAATAGCCCGACTATACATAAACTGGTATTTTCGTACTTAAACAGTATATATTTACTAGTTTTCGGTTTCTTTCCATACGATTTAACCGAGTCTATCTCTCTTCAACATTCGGTATCCTTCCCTTCTTGCCGTTACTAATATGAAAGACGCATTTAGCCATTAAGACCTCTAGCGATGATCTTAGTCGAGATTTTCGACAAGTTTTTACATCAGTCGAAACATCTTTTCCTAGTACTAATTCTACCCCATCTTTATCCGAAACTCTGAACAGTATTTCTAGTTTGCTTGTATTCCTAGCTGTATCCTGTTTAACATTATTCACTAATTTTGTATATATGTTTGCTCCATATCGATATATTGTGGCTAAATAAATACTTTTTCTAATTACTAGTTTTCTTACCTACTCAAACGAGTTTGTCTCTCTCTCCAACATTCGGAATCCTTCCCTTCTTGTCGTTACTAATATGAAAGACGCATTTAGCCATTAAGACCTCTAGCGATGGTCTTAGTCGAGATTTTCGACAAGTTTTTACATCAGTCGAAACATCTTTTCCTAGTACTAATTCTACCCTAACCCCATCTTTAACCGAAACTCTGAACTAGTACTAATTCTACACTAACCCCCATCTTTATCCGAACATATGAACAGTATTTCTAGTCTCCTTGTATTCCTAGCAGTAGTCTGTTTACTATTATTAACTAATTTCGTATATAAAGTTGTTAAATATCGTTATATCTTGTGGTTACATAACTAATTTTTGTACTTGCTAGTTGTATAATATATTCATACATCGAAAACTCGTCTAAACGATTGTTGCGCTGGCCATCACCCCCCTTCTTCGTCCTCGTAGATTACAGTATGTAATAAGATTTGCGAATCAAATATAAATTCTTCTTTATAGAATTCAATTACTCCACGTTGTCCCCGTTCTTATAAACTGCTCCAAATTTCGTTCATGTTATTATTGTTGGCAACCTGATTGGAAGCTTCTAGCTTTTTTCGCCTTTCAACCAACTCGTTTACGTCATCATAGTACCCAACTTCTTTGGGTTTTTCGTTGTATTCCATTAACGCTTGACCTAATTTTGATGACGACAACGACGGCGACGACGACTACTTCGACTTTGTTGGGCTTCTTGTTGTACTTGGAGGTGTTTTTGCTGATTTCGTTCTAAGTTTCGAAACTTCTGCCGATACTGAGAGTAAGGGTTTAACACTATTTTTTATATTTGTCAGATCTCTTTCCTTTTAACTGACCACTATCCTTCCGGTAAAGGTTTGCTCGTACAAGAATATCTTTCTATTATATCTCATCTTTCTTTTTATGATAAATAGGTTTTTACAAACAGAAGATCGTAGAGCCCTTGAGTTCCTCGGTATTCAATATCGTCTACTTGAATATCGTCATTTTTTTTTTAATCAACCCGTGAATCTCTCAGTTTCCATGCATCAGTTTCGCTATCGTGCTTACCACCCTGTGTTAGATTACTATCAGCGGAATATCTCCACTATTTTGATATGTATTCTCGATCAATTTTAGGATATTGATTGGTAAAGTATGATTATTAGTGTCTGTAGTTTGTTTCTATATTAGCAAGTACGAATACGAATTACTGTAGTAGTTTTTAGCTGTTTCCTAGTTGTTTCCCGTAACAGGGTCTGTTTTTTAGCTGTTAAATCGCTGAGTAGTTCGACGTTTAAGTGGTTTCCTGAAACAGGGTCTGTTTAGTAGTAGTAGTTTTTAGATGTTTCCTAGTTGAGTCCAGAAACAGGCTCTGTTTTTTTAGCTGTTTTCTAGAAACAGGGTCTGTTTTTAGCTGTTTTTCCAGAACAGTGTCTGTTTTTAGCTGTTTTTCCCGAACAGGGTCTGTTTTTTAGCTGTTTTCCAGAAACAGGGTCTGTTGTTAGCTGTTTTTCCCGAACAGGGTCTGATTATTAGCTGTTTTTCTAGAAACAGGGTCTGTTTTTTAGCTGTTTTTCCCGAACCAGGGTCTGTTTTTAGCTGTTTTAGCTGTTCTTTAAGACGTCGAGTGTTATACTGAATCTCGCGGGTTTAGGGTTTGATATGAGTATCAAACTTGTTGTGTACCCAATTCTTTCCAGTCCTATTGGCGGCTTTCTGTCAAAATAAAATCGTATCTCCGTATTCAATTATTAGAGATCTTTGAACGAAATTTTTATTTGGAATTCGGACCGAAAGGGGGAAAGGGCTGGATGCTTTTTTTGTCACAGATAAATGTCTGATTCTTAGTAGCACCTTTAGTACCCACATATTTTTGACGAAAATAGTCTGTATCTTGTTTCTATATTAGCACGTACGAATACGAATTCCTGTTTCCAGAAACCAGACCTATTTCTTCGTTGTTTCATAGCTGTTCGGGAGTTGTTTTCCGAACCAGAGTATGATTTTTAGCTGTTAAGTGGTTGAGCAGTTCGACGTTTAAGTGGTTTCCTGAAACAGGGTTTGTTCCTAAGTTGTTTTTAGCTGTTTCTAGGTTGTACTGCTGTTCTCACCTACGTGACTTTGCTAGAAATAAATATTTTAATTCCTACTACGACTCCCCGCCGATCTGATCGTACCGCTTCACGCTTCACATTAAATTGCATGATCATTGTACCTGTACTACAACTATGGTAATTGTTTAGTCAATATGACTTATCTTCACACCACTTTACTCAGGATAACACGTACATGTAATACAAATATACTAATTGCTTCGTCAACATGCATAACTTCACACTTACGCTAACCTTGCCTCGTGTGTGTTAATTCTTTAGCTCGCTTGAGTTGATAAAAATATACTTAAATTCTCAATTTCTTATACAGAGTGATGTGGAAATTTTGACATCTAATTTTTTTTTGCTGATCACATCCTAGTAAGCTTGCATGTACTAATGCATATTTTTCTGCTAGTCTATCCAATTAGATTCATAATTTCTCATTATTCGAAAATTTACTATACAGGATGATGTAAAAATTTTGAAATCTAATTTTTTACTATCAGTTGAGATTTTTGAAAAATAATTTGATAAATCGAAAACTCTGCTCCGCTACTATCCCCCCATGCGAATTTCGTCTCTCCACCTTCAGTCGTTAGGTCGCTAATCGCGAAAAACTATATCTCCGGAACCAAAGGGCCGATCGACGCCATTCTTTTTTTAAACGCCTTCTCCCGCCGCCCCGAACACGTGATATATGTTGAATTTTTCTTTTGACGTTTAACACGTGACTGGTGACAGTTGACATGTCTTAAATGACAGGTGACAGCCGCCATACTTTTACGCATGTCTTCTAACGCGATTTTGAACACGTGATCTACATTAAGTTTTAATTTTGGCGTTTCATAAGTGACAGGTGACAGTTGACAGATTTTAAATGACAGGTGACAGCTGACATCCTTTTACACATGTCTTATGACGTTATTTTGAACACGTGTCGTATGTCAGTTTTTTTATTTTAACGTTTCATAAGTGACAGGTGACAGTTGACATATCTTAAATGACAGGTGACAGCCGCCATACTTTTACACATGTCTCATGACGTCATTTTGAACACGTGACATATGTTCAATTTTTATTTTGACGTTTGACAAGTGACAGGTGACAGTTGACATATCTTAAATGACAGGTGACAGCTGACATACTTTTACCCATGTCTTCTGACGTCATCCTGAGCACGTGACCCGCGTCAGTTTTTAATTTTGCCATTTGACAAGTGACAGGTGACAAGTGACAGGTGCCATTTGACATTTGACAGGTGACTTTTATATCGCTGACGTAAGCTCCACCGACGTAGACTTCGATGACGTACTCGAAATTTACGCATGCGCAAAGGTGGCCGAGATATGACGTCATGGAATACTGCACCACCTCCCCCGGGGGACGGGGTGGGGCAGAAGGAATCATCTATTCCTACTAACAACCCTTAAAACAAATAAAGAATTAACTTACATTGTGTTGAAAATGCCGAAAAACTCTAATAACATACACAATTTCACAACGTTTGCTCAAAAACACTCTTAGCTGTTTGCAGTAACCCGTTTGTTGTTGCCTGTTGATAAGTGGCGTTCTAGTAAATGGTGTTAGAGAGCGCTAGTAATATCCGGCTTCTGCAGCGGGAAATATAAAACCTACACCGTTCCGCCCCGGTACCCCATTCCGCCCCGGTTTCCCCTACTTGATTAAGTGCCTAAGTAAATTAGTTATGGCGTCTTACTGATGTCTTCTGCTGTGCCGTACTGTGTACCTTTAACTTTAAACATTTTAAGTGATTTCTTGCCGGCTCGAAAAATTTGGTAAAGTAACAGAGTAAGTAATTAAAAATGGAGGGCAACGGTTCGAATGCATCTCAATTGTAAGTATTATCAAAACTTGGCATTGTTTTATTAAGATCAACGTAATCTTAATTTAAGATCACTTTTTTTGTTTGCATCATATGTAGGTAAAAAGCAAAAAAATAATATAAAATAAAACACAAAATTCATACAAAAAAAAATAAAAAATACTCGGGCCTTAAAAACCTATTGCTCCTATGATGACACACATGAAAAAAATATTATATATTTTTTCATACTTTCTGAGGGGCAAAAACACAGTAAATCCTCGAGTTTGTCAGATTAAAATTTGGCCGACCCTGCTGAAAAACGCACGAGCCGCCACTGGATTTTGGCTGTAAGGCCCTTTCTTTAAGAACTTTATTTTTCAGTAAAGAAATCGACTACAACATTTAGGTTTCAAATCTAGACTGCTTTATTAAAATAAATTAATATTGAATATTACAAGTATTGTCATATTGCTGATCACAACAATTACATAATTAGGTAAAGGTTAATTGGAGTCATTGTCCATTGCTACACAGTGGCGTGGTCCGATAACTTTATATATATATATATATATATATATATATATATATATATATATATATATATATATATATATATATATATAATAGATGTAAATGCGAAGATTTACTTCTTCGCTAGTGCATCGATAAGGCCGTGAATGAAAAATAAAAATAATGAGGATTATCTTTGATTCTGGTCTGGGTGACCTCCTGCTATCGATTTCTGGGCCCTTACCCATCAGCGGGCAGGCTTACACCCAGGGTGGCTGAAGAACAGACCACGATTTGACCAGAATTAAAGAGAGTCCTTATATCCAAAATGTTCGGAAAGGCCTTATTTGGCCTGATTCCGGTCAAATCGTGGTCTGTTCTTCAGCCACCCTGGGTGTAAGCCTGCCCGCTGATGGGTAAGGGCCCAGAAATCGATAGCAGGAGGTCACCCAGACCAGAATCAAAGATAGTCCTCATTATTTTTATTTTTCATTCACGGCCTTATCGCTGCACTAGCGAAGAAGTAAATCTTCGCATTTACATTTATTATATTACCTATAGGCCAAGAAATCTTCCATTTTTCTACTATTGTTGTACAATGGTGCATTTGTACCGTCGATGTCGAGAAAGTCGACATAGACATACTTTCGAGTATTATTGGGTTAGCAGCCAAACATTTTTGGAGCAACACTGGGTGAACTAGTTGGCGCGAGTCACTACATCTTACCCATCCTTTCCGAACATTTTGGATATAAGGACTCTCTTTGATTCTGGTCAAATCGTGGTCTGTTCTTCAGCCACCCTGGGTGTAAGCCTGCCCGCTGATGGGTAAGGGTCCAGAAATCGATAGCAGGAGGTCACCCAGACCAGAATCAAAGATAGTCCTCATTATTTTTATTTTTCATTCACGGCCTTATCGCTGCACTAGCGAAGAAGTAAATCTTCGCATTTACATTTATTATATTACCTATAGGCCAAGAAATCTTCCATTTTTCTACTATATATATATATATATATATATATATATATATATATATATATATATATATATATATATATATAGGGTGGCAACTATTTAATTGACCACTATGGGCATCTTGTAAACGGTAATTTCTACGAATTTGTTTAAATTAGAAAAAATGTGCAGTTTTTGAAGCTTTTTTAAAATTCAGTAACTGCGTTGCCAAATTGTATTTGATTCATGAGATACAGGATGATTTGTTAAAAACGTCTAAAATTAATTTCCTCAATAACTCAAAAGGTTTTAATTTTAGAAAAACGTTCTTAAAATAAAAACTTCGTATTTTTTTCTTCTCTACAAAATGGCGTCATTAGTTTCTTTTATGTCATTTGTTATAACTGAGTTATTAGCGTCAACTAAATTTTTTTAAATACGGACCTGAATTTTTGTAATGTATTTTTCAGAGTACGTTCTACCCCAAATACAATGATGTATCACTCAACCCTATTAACTTACGTTTCGGCACAAATTATACATAATCAGGAAAATTTATGGAAACTCAGCAGAATTAATAAAAACCTTTTTGTTTATTTTTTAAATCGAGTTGCCACGAGTCAAAAAGCAGAATAGATTGTATCAGTTGTGTCAAACCCCGAGCTCAGCTTTCAACTAAACAGTATTTATGTCTATTTAATTGTGACAATGGTTCGGTTTTCAGTTGAGGAGAAACGGGATATGTACGATGTTTACATTCGAAATTTCAGAAATTCATTCTTGGCGCAGAGAAGCTATGCTATTTTATATCCCGAAAGAATTCAACCTTCAACGAGAATATTTCAGCGAATTAGCAGGTGCATGCTAGAAGAAGGTAGTGTTTTTAAGAAAAGGAATAAATATCATGTAAGACCTAATGCAAACGAGATTAATGTGCTGGCTCAAATTTATATTAATCCTGAAAACTCAACGGTACCTATACCTATAGCCAGAGAATGTGGTATAACTTCTGCAGGAGTAAAGAAAATCTTAAGAAAACAGCAGTTCCATGACTATAAATTTCATCCTGTACAGCAGCTTCATGCAGGGGACCCCGAAAGGCGATTAAACTTTTGCATTTGGTTTCACGCTAAAAATCCAGAATTTTGTCAATCAATTCTATGGAGTGACGAGAGTACATTCACCAACTGCGGTAGATTTAATAGAAAAAATAAACATTATTGGGCTACTGAGAATCCCCATTTGGTTCAAGAAATTAGACCTCAGGGGCGTTTCAAAATAAATGTATGGTGTGGACTAGTTGCGGATAGAGTAATCGGTCCAGTTTTTCTCGAAAACAATCTAAATAGCGTAAGATACTTAAATCTATTACAGCAAGATTTGGAATCTTTGCTTGATGAAGTGCCATTAGCGGTTATAAGAAAAATTAAATGGTTCCAGCAAGACGGATGTGCAGCTCATAATGCTTTAATCATTCGTAATTACTTAAATGAACGGTTTCCTGGAAACTGGATTGGAACCTACGGACCTGTTCCGTGGCCACCTCGATCACCATGTCTTAATCCGCTGGATTATTTTTTGTGGGGAAATTTGCAAAACAAGGTTTATTACACACCATGTAATAATATTCACGAACTGCAGCAACGTATAATCGATGCTTTCCAAAAAGTTACATCCGACATGGTGAGACACGCTATTGAACAAATGGAAGCAAGAACCAACCGTTGTATTGAAAATCAAGGAGGTCATTTCCAGCATTTAATGAAATGATATTACTAAGTAAAATATTTTAAAAAATTTCATTCACGATTGGATGTTTTAATTTTGTAGCTATTTTTAATTTAGGTTAAGTTTAGTAAACAGCATTTTAAATAAAATAGGATTTTTTACTGGTTTCTATTTTGTTTCCATTCTAGCTAAATCAAATTAAAATAATATTTTAAAAAATCATAGCCGTAGGTACTGACATTATTTTCAAAATTTTCCTGATTATGTATAATTTGTGCCGAAACGTAAGTTAATAGGGTTGAGTGATACATCATTGTATTTGGGGTAAAACGTACTCTGAAAAATGCATTACAAAAATCCAGGTCCGTGTTTAAAAAAATTAAGTTCACGTTGATAACTCAGTTATAACAAATGACATAAAAGAAACTGATGACGCCATTTTGTAGAGAAGAAAAAATACTAAGTTTTTATTTTAAGAACGTTTTTCTAAAATTAAAACCTTTTGAGTTATTAAAGAAATTAATTTTAGACGTTTTTAACAAATCATCCTGTATCTCATGAATCAAATACAATTTGGCAACGCAGTTACTGAATTTTTAAAAAGCTTCAAAAACTGCACCTTTTTTCTAATTTAAACAACTTCGTAGAAATTACCGTTTACCAGATGCCCATAGTGGTCAATTAAATAGTTGCCACCCTGTATATATGAATGAAATGAACTTTTTAAGAAAAAATACGACCTTAATGACATTGTTGAGGAACGAAACTGAAATAGAAAAAGAAGTTCAGTGTGTTGTATCCTGGCGAATTTAGGTGGCGCGTTAATGCTGGTCAGATATGTTTAAAAATGTTGACCTATTTGGTGGGAAAAATAATAAAGGAGACAGGGGAAATATTTAGACAAGAGGTTAGGGAACCCAGGCCTGTAGGCAGGTTTTGATTTCAGAGGAGGCAACTAGTTTTAGGGGGAGGGGCAAACTTATGATGTAATGTTTTTCTAGTAGACAAGACATTGATTTCAGTGATTTTCTAGAGAGTCAACTTTTTATTTCAGAGTGGGCATTGCCCCTAGCTACGGGCCTGAGGGGACCCCATCTGACCCGTTATAATCAAATACCTTAAGACGCCACTGATCTTGTAGTTTTTACTGAGAAAGTCTTGACAATATACCTAAAAAGAAAAAATATCTGGTTTCTTAATTCGGTTTTACCTAGCAAACTATTGCTAATACAAAGGTATAATAAACTTCGCAACAATAGTAGGTAATACTCACGCTTTACTTATTAAATATTTTTAATATAATTTTAGTACGTACAATAAAAATTTACACATTATTAAAAAACCTTTCTTGATTAAAAAAGTGTATTTTGCTTGTTGCGTGATATCACTGATATCACTAGTTGCCTACAAAATTTTAATCCACCTGTAAAAAACTCACGAGCCGCGCCTGGGCTAAAGTAGTAAAAATCATTATTAATGTGGTTTGTAAAATTTTTATTATTTTTAAATAGGTATAGGAATTTTTGTAATCGGTGGGCAGCTTTTGCCGTTGACAGCCCGTGTGCGATGCACACTTCGCACACATCCAGTACGTTGAGAAAGAGTTTAAATTGAGGGAGCCTATTGGTACCCCGCTCTATTTGGCGCCCGGGGCGTGGCCCCCCTCGTCCACCCCCCCCTAGGACCGGCCCTGCTTAAGCTTAATTGTTGGGATAAGTGACCCTAATTGAATTAACCACAAGTTAGATGAGATGTATCAAGAATTTTACAGCTATTACAGAATTGTTACAACAAACCCAATCAAAACTTAACTGGGCAACTAGTATGACTAAATTTAAAACGGGACCCAGCTTTGTAAATTAGGTGGTAAAAGTTTTGAAAAGTAACTAATCTTTACACCATTTTACCTTTTAAAGTACTACATAGGTATAACAATAATGCCCAAAGCCTAAAAGGTCGGTAACAGCAGAAACAATTTTATTGATACAACAGAGGCGAATACTAGGGAGGTCAGGGGGCACGTGCCCACTGCTTTTTTCAGGTGCTTGCAGAAAAACTTGACCCTTGAGTCACTTCAGTGTGGTAGAGGCATCCAAGAAATAGTTCCGTATTATCCCTCTCCTTCCCCACTTCTTTGGTCTTGGCATTTCTGTGCTGCATCTTTAAATACGTACAACTTTTAGGAGGAACAAATATGAATTCTCTATTAAATACAATGTTATTTTTCAATAACTTTTTATAAACATTTAATAAAATAATGCAAGGTACAATAGTTTTTTGTTCAACTTAGGAAGTTTATTGATAAAGATGAATTTAATTAGGCGATAGTCTAAAACTAATTAATCATTGAATTACAAAATATAATATTAAACACCAACGTCCCAAACTCTATAGAACAAAGAAAACTCCCCTGCTTTAATCGTGAACTTCAAATCCAAACACTATTGGTTGGTGGTTGCTATGGGGTGAATATTCTGTTCAAAAGAAGGGTGTAAACTCCGCCTTTAATTGACTTCCTTTACATTTTATGTTATGGATTGGTATATTATTTTAGGTAAACTACTACTTAATAAAAGGGTGTTAAGTGTTCAGGTTTATTCGTTTTTTTGTCCCATTTTTAAATATAATTTTATATTAATTAATTAAATATACCTAATAATTAAAAATATTTTATATAATTATTTATATTAAATTACATACTTTTATGCTTGCCCTGTTAGTAATCGGGAACTATATATATTTATTCAATCATAATGGTAACTGTGAGAATTTTTCCTATTTGAAATTAATACATATCAGAAAATGAGAATTTGCTCAGGTTTATTTCAATACATCAATCACCCGCCCTAACCAAACCGACGCGATGAATAGGTTGAAACTGCAGTATCACTGCTGAATAAACACAGATCGGATTCATGCAAGTAGTTTGTGTATATGCTGGTTTTAAAAGCAACCGATTAAACAAATTCTAGCCACCTGTATTTGCCCTGAGGATAAATACAGGGGACCTACTCTATGACCACTGGCGCAGAAAATCTAATTTACTAAGACTTTATTTTCATGGGGAAGTAGAAAGGAAAGTAAAACAATACCTGACCATATTGTTTTCTTTATTGAAAAAAGTGTACTTACAGTTAATTTGTGATGGTAGGTACTTATACACTGAAAAAACTTTTTAGTGAAATTAGAGTATAAATTATTGGTTATGGGTGATCAGAACTAATTGGGTAAATTTTACAAATGTAAATTTACCAAAACGTAGTTCCACAATTATTTTGTAAAATTACATAATGTGCGTGAATTATCATGTAGGTAATACAATGGTAATTAACACACAATATTTAGTTTACAAAATAATTATCAAAATAAATTTTCTTAAAGGTTTACGTTTGTAAAATATACCCAATTACACTGAAAAAAGACGAATACATTATTTCTCCAAAAAGCACTCATTATATTTTGACAACAAAAATTATTCTAGGAAATTATTACACCAATTTTCGTAGAGAAGTATCTAAAAAATGTTTTTTACATCTTAACAATGTAAAACAACTTAGAGTTACAAATGATTTGAAAAGATTCCAGTAAATCCCCCAATAAACCAACGGCAGTCGGAAAACAGTCGGCCGCCTGTCGGCACTGGTGGGAATTCGGCGGACCTTTTGCCATTTTCTGACTGCATACGGTACGCGCGTGTTATTTCCATGCGATGAATTGCCAGCCTTCAACCTAAAGCGTCACGGACTCGGCACACCAAGAACGATACTTAAGTTTCGAATCGAATGCGGTTATGATTCTGGCCCAGTTGCGAAAATCAGCTTTCGCACCGCATTCGATTCTAAAGCGGCCGACTCGTCTTCTTTTTAAACTTCATGGAGATGGCTAACCGCCAAGTTGCCGCGATCGTTCCGCTCGACTTTTCCCGCCATCTCTCCAATGAACATGCGTGATAGTAAAGTTCCGAGTTTACAGGACGTCCATAATAATAATACTAATAATAATCGTCTTTATTTAAAGAAAAGAAAACCAAAATTTACAAAGCAATACAATTAGGCGAATTACTAGCTAAGTTATAAACTTTAAGTAGTATAATTGTTGAGATTTCTTGATTAAAGGATCTATTGTGTTGTACAATTGAGCAGCAATATATGAAAATGAACATTGATGAAATACCATTCTATGTTTAGGAGTACTTAATAAATTACTCGATCTTATGTGGACGGAATGCTGATTTGATCTAAAATTAAGTTTTCGCCGAAGGTAAGGAGGAGTTCCCGTGAGTAACAAGCGATGAGTAAAAGATAGTACCTAAATTAATCTCCCACTGTTGAGCCATTGGTAACCAACGTAAAATTTTAAGCCTTGCAGATACACTATCATACTTCCTCAAACCAAACACACATCTACAACATGTTCGCTGAACTCTTTGAATCCTATTTCTAGTAGCAATATCCAAGCATGGTCCATACACTATATTGCCATAGTTAAAAACCGAAAGAACCAAACATTCACCTAATTTCTTTCTGATATTAAAATAAAACTCTTTTCTGTGGTCATAAAGTAACTTCAAAGAGCAGAAAGACCTTCTAAGCAGCTGGTTCACATGCTCAACAAATTTTAGTTTATTATCAATAAGTAGACCTAGATTTTTTGTACAACTGGTATATGGAATTTGTATATTGTTAATTGATAAAGAAAAATTTGTTCTTAATTCAGGCCTGTGACTGCCAAACAACATATAAAATGATTTCTTAGGATTGATAATTAAATTGTGAGAAAATGCAAAGTTATTGATAATTTTAAGATCTTCATTAATGGCATTTCTTGCATAATTAACGTCATCTGAATCAAAACTAAGAAAAATTTGAGTATCATCAGCGTATCCTTGTATAGAACATGTCTTAAGTCTAGAAAACAGATCAGATGTATAGATTAAGTACAACAGAGGACCCAGTATAGAACCCTGAGGCACCCCGCTAGATACGGGGGTGCTTCTAGATAACTCTTCATTAATTATTACTCTTTGGGTCCTATTTGATAAATAGTTACTAAAACAATTTAAAGAATTTTGATCAAACCCCAGGTATTTCAGTTTGGAAATTAAAACTGAGTGATTGACTGTGTCAAACGCTTTAGAAAAGTCCAACAGCACCAATACCGTTACCTTTTTATCATCCACAGCTTTAACAATATCGTCAATGCAAAAGTGCTACCGTGGTGCTGTGATCCTTTCTAAAGCCAGATTGACACTCAGACAATATACTATTAGCAGTAAGATAGCTATAAACTTGAACACACATGGCCTTTTCTAAAATTTTGGAAAGTATTGGCAACAAACTTATAGGCCGCAAATCAGATAAAGCAACAGGGTTAGTTACTTTAGGTATAGGATGTATAATGGCAGCTTGTGGGGAAGTAACCCTGCTCTAAACAAGAATTTATGATATGACAGATCTGGGGGAGCATAACTAGTAGACAACAATTAATCATTTTTAAAGAGAAATAATCATTACCAGCAGCATTGGATTTAATACAATTTATTATTCTCTCGATATCTGCAACAGTGACTAACTGGAAACTAAAATTTACTCCAGGTTTAAACAAATTGCTATTGTAGTATTCTACTGTATTCCGACAATTACCATTACCATTGTTTACAAAGGAGGAAAAATAGTTGTTAATATCATCAGGCCTGCTAAGCTCTGAAGGCAACTCAACCCGATCTTTAGTGCCAACACCTATTTCTCTCAAAGCACGCCACCCCTTCTTGTCACTCTGATTGAACATAGTTGTAGAGTAATTTCTCTTCTCCCGCCTTATGGAAGCCAAAACAAAATTTCTTAGTTGTTTATATCAATTGTTATCTTCTTCATTCCTAGTATTTTTGAACTTGGTCAATGGTAAATCACGCTCTTTCATCATTAGTTTTATAACATCTGTCATCCATGGAGCCTTTGGCTTGCTGACTCTTATAGTGCGCACAGACGCATGAATATTGAATGCATTTATAATATTGTCCGTAAAAAATTTAATTTTCTGTTGATATCATTAGAATAATAAAAATTATGCCACGGGATATTAAGCAAATCCAATAAAAAATTATTGTGATTAAAGTACTTAAAGTCACGAGTTTTAACCATTTTTTGTTTGTGTTTATTGATTCTTACGGAAAGATTACAAAAAACAAACCTGAGATCAGAGTAATGAATACCTAACGTGCCACTGTGACTTACCTCCTCACGGCAGGTGATAAAAATTGGATCTAGCCAGGACTGACTAGTATAAGTAACACGTGTGGCCTCACTAATCAATTGAGACATGTTGTATGTACTCATCGAATCAGAAAGGGGGTTATTCAAGTTAAATAGATTCACGTTCACATCACCCACAAGTACACAATAATCAACAGTGGGCAGCAAAAACGAAAACATATCATCCAGTTGACCGACGAAGGAATTTAAATGATTTCTCGGCGGCCTGTACACCGTTCCCAAGAGAATAGTTTTTGTATGTAGTGATATTTTTAAGAAAATGTACTCAAAACTTAAAATTAAATTCCACCAATGAAATTTTAAATTTAAGCTTACTACTCACAAAGAAGCCACGTTTCGGTCACACACATTACATCAATATTATTATTATTTATAGTTTTTTAATTCATCGCAATGAGGTATAAGAGATCTTATATTTAAATGGGCTATTTTCATAATAATACTAGAAAATGTAGAAAGCACTAAGTTATGAAATAATTTTAAGTAATAAGGGTAACTCGTTAATTGCTCAAGACAACCGCAAGAGAGAACAGGAAGATAAGGTATATAAAAATTAAGATTTATATTAATGCTAAGCACTAAAAAAATCAAAAATAATAATAAAAATAGTACAACTATATTAACCTAATGATTTAGGCATACAAAAATAACCAAATGGTGCAGGCGGGCAACGCCTACAAAGAGCTGATAAGCAAAGAATATTACAATGATCAAGTTCCATGCAGAGTACAAAATGCGCGACTGCTGGCAAAAAGCTATAAAACAAAAACTATTTACCAAAAAATAGTAATAATAATAAAAAGATTAAAATTAGAAATTATGAAAGGATAATATTAAAAGTAGTAGCAATTTAGTTATTTCGACAAACACCGCATAGCAGAAATATCTATATTATTCATTAATTTATTAAATACTAGCCCCTTTAACCACAGAAGATATCATTAAAAAAAACACAAAATCGAAAATAATAGTAAACAAGAGGCTGCTCGATCCACAAGCAATCAGAAAAGAAAATATAAGTAGTAAATATAATAAATGTCACTTGCCGAATTACCCTAAAACAACAGAAAAAAGCATAGAAAAAGCCAAACACAACTCTGTGTCGTAAATAAATTTATCCGTTTTAGAATAACTTAAATTAAATTTAATTAAATTAACTTAGATATGTTCAAGAAATGACAAAAAAACACACACAAGAGACGTATTTAAAGGAACCTTGTATTTATAATAATAGTTATCATGTTATCAACTACACAATCCTGTCTTTCTAAATCCATAACATTGTATTATTGTCATATTTCCCCAGATATTCATCATTTTTTTCCAAATTTCTATACATTTTTCATATTATTTATTTAACATTTCGGAAACCACTCTACGTGCTGCGATTGCATATCGCTGGCCTCGCCTTTATTTTATGAACCCTGACCAGGTTGAACTGTTAGTATAAACTGTTCTTGGGGGATTCATATAAAGAGCGTACCAGCGAGGTGCAAAAGGAGGCGTCACTGTGGTGCCGCACGAACGGTACAATTACCGCCAGCCCTTTAGGCTGACCGAGTACTCCGATAGAAGCTGCCCCCTACGCTACCCAACTTAGTGACGTAAGTGTATTATTGTGCTTGTACCTGGTATCAATATAAGTGTTTTGGTAAACCGCAGCCTAATTTATCAACCCTGACGACCCCTAGCGCGACATTTGGTGGAGGCGCCTGGTTCGTTCTCGTTGGTAAGTTCTTCCTAACTTGCCAAGGGCCTTTTGTGTTTTATAATTTTTTACTATCTCTTTCAGGTCATTTTAGTGTTTTTCAGTGCATTTTTAAAGTGTTTTTTTGCAGGGCGTTATAGTGCATTTTTTTGTCAAAATTATTTTTCACAGTGATTTTTTTAGGGCGTTTTTACAGTGTTTTCTTTCAGGGTATTTTTTTACATGGGTTTTTAAAGGGTATTTATTTTACAGTGGTTTTAAGGGGAATTTTTACAGTGCTTTTTACGTCTATATAATTTTCCTACCCCATTCTCATCCCAAAAAACGTTTGACATAATTTTGTCTTGTGCCCGTTAACGCTGGCGAGATTAAAATTATCCAAACAGAACCTATAGGAAAACCCACCTCGTGCCCGTTAACGCTGGCGAGGCTAGGTTTACTATAAATCCCACCTCAAAGCGTCTACTGTTTTCCTGTCTTGTGCCCGTTAACGCTGGCGAGACTAGATTACATGGACTGCTAAATATAGAAGTAGTTCCACCTCGTGCCCGTTAACGCTGGCGAGGCCAGAATTATTATATATTGGGGTTAATCACTAAACTACCCGTAACCTTATTTATTCCTGTTATCCCTTTTATTTAATTTTTATGGCCCGTAGGAAACTTAACAAGATTCAAAGAGAACGAAAAAGGCAAGAGAAGTTAAGGGTTGTTAATAACGGCACATCGTTGGGTTTACCAAATACACTACCCGTAAAAATTTTTATTTCAAACGAGCAACAATTAAGGGCCCTGAGATTAAAAAGGAAATTTTTAAATTTATTTGGCGACAATGAAATATAATATTTTGTTTTAATGACATTGAGGTCGTCGCTCATGAACTTAAAGTGTATTTTGAAATTCAATACACAAGGTTCACGGGCTTGTTATGTTATCAATTAAGCATGTAATATTATTAACAAAGTGTTATGCAAATAGTATCGTTATTTTTATAAACATATTTTCATATCTAAGCGCCATTCAAATATAAAGATTTCCAATTTTTTAAATATTTTTTTTTTATTATTATCTTGTAGGTATATTTTTACTGCCTTTTTAACGCAATTTTTGATAAGGTACCAAAGAGATATTTATATTTTATTATCATTTTTAGGTTTGATACTTAATATAATAACAGTACATATGTATATTTCGCCTCTGATGTTTAATGAGCAGCCGCCACGGCCGGTAACGAGGTCCCGTAGCAGCAAATACAAAACTTTATATACCTGTTTTTAGGAAGATGCTCATTTTTACTCTTTTTCTAAATGACTAATCTATTTTTTATTTTTACAGGACCGACCTTCGAAAAAATAAAATAATGTTTTTTTTTCTCCAAAAGTCCTAAAAGCCGCCTGTGAAAAAAAAAATGGGGCTAGTACTCTTTTGAGAAATGAAAGAAAGGGGTATTATTTTATACATGGACTTTTTTTTCATGTAATCTGAGCTAAATGCGCTTTTTGTTTTAAAATGGGACTTACGAATTATAAGCAAGAATATAATCTATTTAATTTTTTTTAAACTATATAAAGGACCTCCAATGGATAAAATATTTTGGGAATCCAACCATTATGTACATAAAGGATGGTAAGACTTTTTCTTATTTTCTCTGGAAAAGTATTTTTTTTGTAAAGTTTTAAAAATTTGTTTTCATAACTAGGTGTTTGGTATGTAAATGTGTGTTTTGTGTTGTGTCAGTGTGTTAGTATGAAAGAGGGTATACCCAAAGTTTGTTGGTTTGAATGTTTTTTATGTATAATTTTAAGTATAGTTTACCTTTATTGCGATAGTAAATTTTAGATTAAGTTAGCACAAACCATACAGAATACTATTTTTTTATTTTTTGCGTTTATAATAAACAAACATATCATCACGTATAAATTTGATCAAGTTCATTACTATAAATAAGTCACGAAGGTAAAGGTAGACAGTTCATTATTTTATTTAATCAGCAGAAAAGTAAACAATTGTTATACTTATAATGCCATTCACCCAGTTATTGTTGTTAAAGTTAAATTGTAATATACGGTGTCTAATGAAAATAAGTTAAACAAAAACAAGGGTGTATTTTATGACTGAGACATTGAAAAATAAATCAGGGTCAGAATTTTTTTATAAATCCAACTTCTTTTATACTTTTAAGTCGAATATTATTATTATTAAGTAAATTTAAATATAGCGTACAATAATGATTACCATATGCATTTTGTAATCGGGTGTTTATTTGTTTATATGACTGAAAGTCATATGTTTTCCAAATAGGGGGACATGGAAGAAGACTCTGAACACGGAGTTGAATGTCCGCCTATTTGATGGTGATATGTATTATGTGTTATGATTATTTATTTAAATGACTAAAAGTCATGTTTACCGAGTAGGGGAACATGGAAGAGGACCTTCATATAGAGTTGAATGTTCGCCGACTCGATGGTGGTATGTATACCGTTATTTAAATGACTAAGAGTCATATATTGTGAGTATAGGGAGACATGGAAGATGACCTTCATATAGGGTTGAATGTCTGCCTATGCGAAATATTAAGAGTTTTATGCAAGTTGTATTTGAAGTTTATGTGACTTTATTGATGAACAAATAGGATGGTAAATATGGTAAATATTTGATGATGTGATTACGCTATATTTGGGTTTTAAATTGTTATGTAAATGTGTATAATTTTGTTTTTCCCTGATGAATTAGAGACCGATGTCTCACTGTCTCCAAAAGAGTAATACTTAGACACCAATAAAAGTTCTATGTAAAAACCGGGTGAATGTTCTTAGCCTGTCTACTTCTACCTAAACATCGTAATATTATGTAGATTTTCATTATTTTCATTTTCTTTTTCTAAACTGTATTTTTCCTTTTAACTGCCGGTAGTCTTTTTTTTTCCATGTACCATTGGGAGACCACACGACCTGGATCGAGAGCCACAAAACACACCAAAAACCCAAAGACCAGTCGCCGCTCGCATCCACAGAGCCAGCGTCATGCATCAGCCACGCACGGTCTACCATGGCTCGCCAGCCTGGTCTTCCCTCACAAACACCGAACTTCTGCACAACGAGCCGTGACGACACTGGTTGATCACAACTACCCTTAGGATTAGCCCTGCAAAGTTCCCGTCAATCACGGCTTAGTAACGGCACTCAACGGCACCCAAAGTCCGGGTGGCCGAACTCTTTGGAGGAGGGAGACCCCTGCTGCACTGGGAGTCGGCAACAAAACTAGCCGATCCCACCCCCAGGACACAGGAACCGTGACCGCTGCGTCTGAGCAAGAAGCAGATGACAAGGAGCCTCAACGCCTAGGATGTGTCGGGTTTTGTCGGTGTGTAGGCTATTCGATCAGTAACGTGTTGGAACTCCCTAATAATAGAACTTTGTAAAGAAAGTGTGTAAATGTGAACCAGACTACCAGGACAGTAACCATTTTTTCATTTTTAAGCTAGTTGTACCATTCCTCATTTCACCCAAATAAATACGGAGTGTACCGAGCCTGCGAGCTCCAATTGTTTGTGTTTGTAATATTGTTTTTATGTTTGTTTATTGTATATTTTGTTTATCTCCGTTTTGTATATTTGTATTTTGTAAATATGTGATATTTTGTATATATGTATTGTGTAAATTGTTAAAGCTAGGGGCTAGCTTTTACAGGCGCGGGGGAAATGTCATATTTCCCCAGATATTCATCATTTTTTCCAAATTTCTATACATTTTTCATATTATTTATTTAACATTTCGGAAACCACTCTACGTGCTGCGATTGCATATCGCTGGCCTCGCCTTTATTTTATGAACCCTGACCAGGTTGAACTGTTAGTATAAACTGTTCTTGGGGGATTCATATAAAGAGCGTACCAGCGAGGTGCAAAAGGAGGCGTCACTGTGGTGCCGCACGAACGGTACAATTACCGCCAGCCCTTTAGGCTGACCGAGTACTCGGATAGAAGCTGCCCCCTACGCTACCCAACTTAGTGACGTAAGTGTATTATTGTGCTTGTACCTGGTATCAATATAAGTGTTTTGGTAAACCGCAGCCTAATTTATCAACCCTGACGACCCCTAGCGCGACATTATAACCAACGGGATTGTAAATTAACTGCATAGTAACATAGAAGAAAACATAAATGACACTTCCTTGATATAACCAACAAAACTAGACAATAGACAGTTTTTCAATGGAAAACGTATAAGAGTCAAATTTATTAGTGGAAAATAAAGTTTTTTCAAGGTTTACTGACTATGTACATTTATATATATGAAAAAATTAACATAAGACTACTATTTACTATTATGAAAGAAAAAAAAAAGCTCTGTCCCGCTTTCCCCCGAAAAATCATGCCAATATTGGTCAAAACATTGGACCACAAAAAAAAGATTGTGCTCAAAACAAAAATGGTTTAATGTAAATTTCAAAATAAAGATGCACCTTTCATGCTAAAGTATTCAAGTCTTCATTATCGCTGATACGATAAACTTCACCACCCTTTTTGACATAGACATTTCCGTTCAAGCACCAAGCACTTGTAACAGTAAATTTTGCAACAGCCCGTTTTAATAGTGAAAGTTTGTACGAAGTTAGATCCTCTTGCAGCTGAATTCCTATGGATTTCAGTTGTTTACGTTTTTTCAGCACGGACACTCGCGTCGTATCGTTATAAAAGCGTACTAAAATTGCTGGCGGTTTATCATTCGGAATTTTTGCCTTTACACGATGGCATTTTTTAATATCCCCGTCCTTGATATTTACCTGCATTTTATTCTTAAAAATATCGAGCACCACATCACGAAGATTTTCATTTTGTTGTTCTGAAACACCAAATATGAGCATGTTCAAATTTCTAGTTACCTGCTCGTACCTATCAAAGGCCTGCTCTAAATGTTTATTTTTGTCTTTCCCAGCCATCTGCGAAATTTGTTTTTTTTTGCTGACTAATTCGTTGATCAAGCCGGCTATCAATTATATTAGCTACTTTATCAGCAACTGCTTGCAAAAATTCATCGGTAAAACAAGATTTGACAATTGATTTGATCTTTTCACAGTCGGCAGCTGACAGTCCCCTTACGAATCTAAAAGGAGACTTGCGCACTCACAACTATAATGGAATACTATATTCTGCACACGGAAATTCCGATTTAAAACCCAAATATTATACTTAATGATCAATATTTCTGCGTCTATGGAAACCCAATCACCATAATACTTATAACACCACTGTTGTTCAAAAGATAAAAGGCCAGACACAACTTTTTGATAAAATCTTAGAATAACTTTCACCCGACACTTTAACCTCCCACCCGCCATTAATTTTTATAACATCCTATTCACAAAATTAGCTTTTCCGACCTCAATAATCCCGAAGATGTTACATAAGTTAACATTGTTGGAGAAAGTACCAATCAATCCCCCCCCCCCCGTTAATTTTATTAACATCTATTACACAAAATCATATGTTTTGACCTTAATCACCCCGAAAATGACAACATTTTTTGAGAAATTGCCAATGGCTCCCCTTAATTTCTTTGACCATCTGTTAGACAAAATTAGATTTTCTGACCTCAAAAACCCCGACAATGACACATTTAATATTTTCGGAAAAAATTCTCAGCCGATTCTTTTTATCCCCCCTCCCCTCCTTGGTTAATTTCTTTAACACGTGTTGGCCAAAATAAGATTTTCTGACCTTAATAACCCCCAAATTGACATATTCGTTATCATTTTTAGAGAAATTTTTAGCCCTTCCCTATTATCCCCCTCCCCTATTATCCCCCTTCCGATAACTTTTTTAACATCTGTTAGACTAAATTGGATTTTGTGACCTCAACAACCCCGAAAATGACCTATTAGTTAACGTTTTTGATGAAATTGCCAGTCGTTTCTCCCCCCCTGCCCCCGAAAATTTTCTTGACATCTATTACACAAAATTATATTTTCAGACCTTAACCCCGAAAATGGCATACTAGTTCAGAATTTTGGAAGAAATTGTCAATTGCTCCCTCCTCCCCCCCCCCCCCCCCTACCCCGTTAATTTTTTTACTATTTGTTAGACAAAATAGATTTTCTGAGCTCAAACCCCGAAAAAGATATATTAGTTACCATCTTGAAAAAATTTCCAGGCGATTCTTTTATCCCTTTCCCCCTCACGTTAATTTTCTTAACATCTATTACGTAAAATTAGATTTTCTGACCTTAGTAACCCCGAAACTGGCATATTAGTTTACATTTTGTGACAGGTCATTTTTTGTCACAGACTCAGTGTTTGTTTTAATAGTTGGTTTATTCACGAACGCCTGTTTTCTTAATTATTTACCTTGATTGAGAGGTTCTATTTTCGTTCTTCCACTATGTGGCCCCCTTCCCTTGCTTTCCAGGCTACCCCCTGGGGGTGTTGATTGCCCTTTTGTCTGATCCAAATCGGCTTAACATGAGCTTGTCCATCTTTTGTAGCTGGTAGTTCGGTTTAACATTTCTCTTTGTTTGGGCCCTGAGATTCGTTTTCGGCGCCTTGCTTAGAGTTCCCCCTGGGTACAGACAGTCCCTCTTAGTTTATTTATGTTTACATGCTAAGAATAAAATTATAAGGGGATACCTACATATTTTCAGACGTTTTCCAGCTGTCTCGTCATTGGATGGGATTTAATCCTAGTGTCTTCCCACAGGCATGGTGCTCTGTAACATTCGGCCTTCCTGTTCTCGGATCTTATTTTTGGACTTTGACTTACTTTGTTCTTATTCTCGGTTAATTGGGAAATTTGTGTTGAAGTTTGAAACAGCTGTAGGTGTATATGTTTCCGCCTGCCGGAACTCTAAGCGGGGCAATATCAAGTTTAAGAACGACAATATCTAAGTTCGGGCCGCGAGGTCGATTCACGCAGCGCGTTCGAGAGCCGTCGATTTGGGAACACAGCTGCTGCTTGGGTGGGCCGCTTATTTGGGCTTTGTAGTTAGGGCCACGGGTTCTAGCGGAAGATTTTTGAGTTGGAGTTGTCAGTGCAGTACGGAAATTGAAGGACACCATTTTGTCATGTGTCTGTGGTGGGAGGAAGTGTCATGTGATTCTTCCGACACGAGGCATAGGCCGGTCACTTCCACTCTGCCTTTCGACGGTTGTTCTATGGTCCTGATTTAAAGCTTCAGTTTTGAAGCTCAAGTTCTCAAGTAGTTTCTGGATAAAAGGTCAGGGACCGTGTTTAAATTCTCGGTGAATTTGTATCTGCAAGACAAGCAGGATTTTTTGGGCGACTTCGTTCGATGATAGGTGAGTTTTTGTCCGTTTTTTTGTCTACCCGTAGACGCTATGTGCATGCTGAAATTTTTCAAGTACTAAGGATTTCTTTCTTTATTTCTATTAAGCCACGAACATCGGCAACAGTTTGGAGGTCCAAACCCTGTGGTAACCTTTGCTGTGTGGTGCCCTTTTGCTGCCTGTAGAATCTGGAATTTCGAACCCTCTTTGATAGGAGGTAAGTTAGACCTTGAAGTTTTTTTTTGCTCCGTGTATCTCAGGTACTTATTAATCGCCAATTTAAGCCCATAAAATTATAATTTAAAATTTTAACGAACCGTAATTATCGTTCTGCTTTACGGTACTATGTTCTAAGTAAGACTCTAGTTTTCTCGGGTGGTTCTTATTGCTACACCATATTTTGAGTTATAGTAGTCAAGCCTTCAATTTCTTAAATATTAATATCACTTTAACTAATTTGCAATTAACTTTTTGAGTCTTGATGGTTGGCTGTACAGCTTGCTCGTACAATCTATAAGTTATGTTTAAGACCTCTTTATACCAGCCTACGAGCCAGATTTTATTTGATTTTAAGTAAGTCAGTAACTCTCTTAGTAAATGTAGATTGTTTAAATCGTTTCTTTTTTTTAATAACTTTACCGCAAAGCACGTGCAGGAGTAAATTGGGCTAACTGTAATACTTATTTCAAGCAGTAATTTATATATAAAGAGATTTGTGGTACTGGTTAGTTTGACATGGACAAGCTGTCATATACTTCCGTTGAAGATTAAAGCGTTATAGCCAGTGTTTTTAAATTTATTAATTTGTGATTATTATTTTAGTCGCCATCCTATCAGGAGGGCTTCTTTTAATGTACTTAAATAAATTAAATTAAATAATATTAATATAAGTGCCACAGATCTTTATTCTTTTTTTTTATAAGTTAAAAGGTGTATGAGCTGGAAGTTTCGGGCTTTATGCTTATGAAGTTGGAAAGTTTAAATTTATTTTTGCGTTTATTTATAACGGGGGGTTATATAATATTTTTGTTTTCAGAGGTTCATTAACCTATTATTATATTTTAAATTTGTCATTTGGCGAATATTTTGGTGTGCTTAGAAACTTATTATGCTCGTACACGTTTTACAATTTTTTATTATATCGTATTGTTTGCTTCTGGGAACGTAAGGTAGTTATGTAGATGCTTTGTATATATCTATGCTTATACTTTTGGTATATCGTATTATTCGCTTTTGGAATTTAACGCAGTCAAGTAGATGCCTTGCTTTAACGGTATATTTTGCGTTTAATTTAATATTTGTGCTTTTATAAATGTACATAAGCGGTGTGTATTTTGATTGTTTATATTTGAACGGTTTCTCCCTATACAGGGTGCTTTCTCTTAATTTAAACGACTAAAATTTTTCTGAAGTCAATTATTGTTCTTATGTTGTCTTACATTGATTCGCTTTACACGAGTAGTGCTAATGCTTAACCTTTAAGTCAAGCTACTATAGGGGTTTGAAGTTTTAATTACTTTCTTTTCCTTTGGGCTTCGCTTAAGCTTACCTTTTACCTTGATTATTGCTTGATTATTACCTTGATTATTGCTTAATTTCTAAGTGAAGCTACCTTAGGGGTTTCAATTTTTAGTTATTTTCACTGGCTCCGCTTAAGCCTTTTTCTTGGTTTATACTTTGAATCTTGCGTAAAATTATGATTTAAGTGTTAATTATTTTCTTTTGTTGTACTTTTATTATTTTTATTGGTAATGTAAGGTAGCATAATGCCGCATTAGACTGGTCAGTTAGTGATCATGTATTTATTTCGCAAATAGTAACGCTTATCGTTAAAGTATCAATGAACTTTACAATTTAGTTATCGATGTCCTTTAATAATAATTTTGTTTACTAACGTAACTTTTTTAATCTTACCTTGAGTTTGTTTAAATTTTGCAATCTGGTTTCAGCGATTACTTATTTTATCGATAGCTTTTTTTTTCAATTAAAGTAACTTCATATTTTGTTTTTTTTTGTAACTTAACTAAAATTTTGCAATTGATTTCAAGCCACTGGCTTTCTCATTTATTATTAGCCTTTTATCTAATATTCTTAAATTTGCGGATTAGTTTCAGTAAATTATTTATCCAAATATTAACTTTTTTTATTAATGTAACCTTTTAATCGTATCTTAAGCTCGTTTAAATTTTGCAAATAGTTACTTTCTCATTTATTAGTAGTTTTTTTTATCTTAACGTTGCTTCTTATTTTTAAATATTTTTCTACTTACCTAAATTTTGCGATTCAGTTTAAGCCCATGGCTTTCTCTTTTAATATTAAATTAATTAATTAATTAATAAAAAAAATTAGTTAGATTTCGGCGCTTTAATTCAAGTCAATTGTCTCTCTCTGAATAGTAATCTTTTCTATTAATGTAACTTCTGATTTTTGTTTTTAATTATTAACGTAACTTCAAATATATTTTTTTTATTGATTACATTTGAACTACTGTAACTACTGGGAATTGTTTCGTTCCTAGGGTCTACCGTGGGGGCTACAAAGCATCCCAATTACTTCTCTTCCGTAGGGGCTAGAAAGCACCCCTATTACATTGTCTTCGGTAGGGATACGAACCATCCCTATTTCTTTTTGGCGGGTGCTAAGGAGCCACCCTATGAATTTTTTTGTACCTGGGGACAGACCTCAGGAAGTTTTTATTTTGGTATAACTTAATTTACTTATTTTGCGAGGGCAGATCGCCCAACTGTATTCATAGACACCTGTAACAATTTTTTTTTATTGTACAAGTATATGTATATAGGGTTAAACACGTTGTTTTCATTCAGCTCACTGCGCCATGTGTTTTGATTTTCAGTTATGAACAGCAGGTTTGTTGTGTGTTGAAGCAAGTTCCTAGACCATCTAGGCGACTTCCAGTTTGTGTCGGTGTAAAAAACTGGTGGCGTCCAATCGAACCTATCTGGCTGAGTCAAGGGCTAATTTGCACGCGCTCTACTACAGCTTGCTTCACGCAGGACACCCTGTTGTTTCTGTGTCTTTCTCTGGAGTACTTTTCGGAGTTATTTTAATGTTCTTTTCAAGTTAAGCGGTAAGTACTTGGTCAATGATACTCATCATAGTATCTTTGACAGTTTCAATCAAACACTTTTTTTTAACAAAGTGCGTCGTAAATTTTTGGCGCCCAACGTGGGGCCTATTTAAAAAAAATTACCGCTTTTTTTTTCTAATTTGACTCTTGTGCGTCTAGTGAGCTGGATGGAACCTTGAAAATTTCCATCAATTTTTAACTCTAACTGTACTAGCCCTGTATTACTGCATTTGATTTTGGCGATTTATTATCGATTTTATTTTACTTATTACGTAACTTTGATTTGCTTTGATTTGGCGATTTATTACCGATTTTAATTGACTTGTTTGCGTAACTTTGATTGTCTTTGAATTTGTGGTTTATTACCGATTTTATTTTGCGTATTACGTAACTTTGATTGTCTTTGAATTTGGTTTATTACCGATTTTATTTCACTTATTAAGTAACTTAGATTTTTTTTTTGATATTGCGATTTCTTATCGATTTTATTTTATTCATTTACGTGACCTTGATTATCTTTGCGTACTGTATTTTTGCTGATTTAATTACCTTTGTTTGCTATATTTGACTACACCATTGGCGTAGTTTTGGTGAATTTATTCGAGTTACGCGTTTATATCTAGATTTGACTTTTCTTTTTTTTACTTCGACTTTTGAGTTGCTATTGTTTTTGTTCACTCCAACATGGATTATAATATGCAGGTTAACCATCTTAGGAAAGAAATGCTAATTTATGAACTTACGATTCGTGGAATACCGGCTAGTTATGCCAATACGGTAAAAGAACTTATAGTAGCGTTACGCCCAATTTTAGATATGGAAAGGAAAGGTACAATTTTTACCCGCCTGGCCTATACTTGTGTTTTTGTCGACGAATGTAACTATATAATTAGAACCTTGCAAAGTATTGATAGCGCGATTAAAAATGTCACCGGTGAATCCGCTAAAGAAAAATTTGAACGTTTACAATCTCAACTTGTTCACTTATTTACCCGCGTTCATCGTATTCCTGTTGCGAACCTTAGTGCCGCGGAATCGCAAACCCGTTCTGACTTGTTGCTCAAGATTTTAGGCAAATTAAACTGTTTGGACAGTCTCTTAAAACAAGATCCGAATTTAAGCACCTTGCTTGCTCGAGTTCATTCGGACGGTTCGGATTCGGATGCGTTGGATTCGGATGCGTCGAGAAATAGCAATGCGTCCAACAGTCGACCGCGTCACACACGCTCGTCGCCCAAAGTCACTCCAACCGTGGTTAGTCCCAATGTAACAGCTGCTGCCGCTTCCGTTTGCCATCATTCGTGTAGCAAAGCGCATCGTGTTGAAAAGTGGGGTATTAAATTTACCGGCGAGGTTGGACAGATGTCCGTGCATAATTTCTTGGAGCGAGTTTCGGAACTACGCGAAGCTGGAGGTTTTTCTGAACGCGAACTATTTGTATCCGCTATCGATTTATTTACTGGTAAAGCACTAAATTGGTTTCGTGCAAATCGTCATCGCTTTTCTGACTGGTCTGGTTTGTCTGACCTTCTCTGTAAACATTTCGAACCGCCAGATTATCGTCATCGATTATTTAAGGAAATTCTGGATAGGACTCAGGATTCGACTGAGAGTATAGTCGATTACCTTTCTAATATGAGTGCGTTGTTTAGACGACATGGCTCCATCTCAGAGGACGTTCAACTTGACATCATTATACGAAACTTGTCACCTTTTTATGCTACCCAACTTCCGGTAGTCAGCAAGTTAGAAGAATTAGAAGGAGAATGTCTCAAGCTGGAGTTGAAGAAATATCGTGCAGAGAACTATGTACCACCTCCTAGGAAAAGACATAATTTTGTAGAACCAGACTTCGCGTTTATGACTGCTGAAGCATCGGGTTCGAAAGACGATGAACAGTTACCAGTCGTTGACGTAGTTACCGCATCATCTCCAGCACCATCAACATCTCGAGACGTGAGACAGTTACCAAGAGAGACACGTTCAATATCTTCAAAAATATCTAGATCAATCTTGTGCTGGAACTGTAGTAAGCCAGGTCATCGAAATAGTCAGTGCCCTGAACAGCGCAGAATCCATTGTTACCGCTGCGGTGCACCAAAGGTGACCAGTAAAAACTGCCCTAAGTGTTTATCGTCAGAGAAACGATTCTCGGGAGAGCCGATAGGTCGTAAGACTACTCCCGTTGCTCTCACTCTACCGACCAGCAACTTTCCTTCCAATGAAAACGCTTCGCGGAACAACTCCGTTCCCAATAAAACCCTTCTACCGACCAACAACATTCTTTCCGATGAAAATCTTTCACCAACCAACTTTTTTCTTTCTAACGAAAACCGTTCACTCCCTAACAATTCTGCCCCCAATAGAAATCTTTTGCCAACCAACAACTTTCTATCTGATGAAAACCTTTCGTCAACCAATAACTCTCTTTCCAGCAAAAATCATTCACATGCTAATATCCCTTTTCCAAATAAGAAACTATTAGATTTTATCATAGCTCATGCGCATGGCGACCAGCGCCCCTATTTAGAAATTTCAATTTTAGGTGACAAAATGTTAGGCTTATTGGATTCTGGAGCATCACGCACTATTGTAGGTCAACCTGGTCTCCGAATTTTAGAAAGTTTGGGATTAAAACTTATTAAGCATCAGACTGACTGTACCGTCGCGAACGGCCAAACCTGCTCTAGTTTAGGTTATTTTCAGGCTCCTGTAACGTTACTAAATAGAACTCGGGTTATCGATATTTTAGTTCTTCCAGAACTGTCCCACCAACTGATTTTAGGAATTGACTTTTGGAGATCCATGGAAGTGATCCCCGACTTGAAGCAGGATGTCTGGCATTTTTCTAATGATGACCAACCTACAGAAATTTTTAGCATTATAGATGGCGACTCTTTAATTGAAATCGACCGAACAACTCTGAATGCAGTGGTAAAGGAGAAGATATCAGAAATGGGTACTGGTCTTGGCTGCTGCAACGTAGCAGAACACGTAATAGAACTTGAACCTGGCACTAAGCCGATTAAACAACGATATTACCCAGTTTCTCCATTTAAGCAGCGGATTATGGACAAGGAGATCGATGAAATGTTGAAGCTTGGCGTGATTGAGCCCTCTAAAAGTCCTTGGTCCAGTCCAGTGTGTTTGGAACGCAAGAGCGATGATAGCTATAAGTTTTCCATAGATTTCAGAAAACTTAATAGTCAGACTAAGAAGTCTTATAACATTCCGTATTTTACAGTCATTTTAGATCGCCTCAGAGACGCCCGCTTTATTAGCTCCATCGACATAAAATCAGCCTTCTGGCAAGTACGTCTTAGTGAGTCCTCACGTGGATTGACTGCTTTCACCGTTCCAGGTAGGAACCTCTATCATTTTGTGCGCATGCCCTTTGGCTTAACCAATGCGCCTGTCACCTGGCAACGTATTGTGGACCGTGTACTGGGTGTCGATTTGGAAAAACATGTAATGGTGTATCTCGATGATATAATTATCATCTCCAAAACCTTTCCTGAACACCTTAAGATTCTAGGCCTTGTTTTTGATCGCCTCAATGATGCAGGTTTCATTGTTTCAGGGGAGAAATGCCACTTTTGTAAACCTGAGTTGAAGTACCTTGGTGACGTCGTAGATGCCAAAGGTTTGAGACCTGATCCTGAAAGAATACAGGCAATTGTAAATATAGCACCCCCACGAAACATCATGGAAATTCGTCGTTTTATTGGCACTGCTTCTTGGTACAGGCGTTTTGTGCCGAACTTTTCAGCTATTATAGCCCCAATTACTCGACTTACCAAGAAAAATGTCAAGTGGGAATGGACTTCGGAGTGCCATCAATCATTCAACTTGATTAAAGAAGCTTTTATCACAGCTCCTGTGCTCACATGTCCAGATTTCAACCGCACTTTTACCTTGCAGACGGATGCGTCATGTTATGGCTTAGGAGCAGTTCTGACTCAGCAATTTGATGACGGAGAAAAAGTTATTTCCTATCTTTCACGTTCTCTTACCAAACAAGAGATGAAATTAACCGTCACAGAAAAAGAGTGCCTTGCAGTAATTTGGAGTGTGGAAAAGCTTCGTCACTATCTGGAGGGTGTACACTTTAAAGTTATAACCGATCACCATTCTTTGTTATGGCTTCATAACCTAAACGATCCACAAGGACGCCTCGCTCGATGGGCTCTTCGTTTGCAACCTTACGACCTTGAATTAATCCACCGTAAAGGCCGAGATCTTGTCGTGCCAGATTTTCTTTCCAGGTCAGTGCCAGTGACTGCTGATTCTATCGCAGCGGTTGACGAACCACCGTCGCCATCATTTTCTGACACCTCAGACAAATGGTACAAATGCATGATGCAGAAGCTAGAAGAACGTCCTGATAAATATCCTTGCTGGCGAGTCGAGAATGGCAATCTCTTTAAATATGTCAAGACAAACAATCCGAGTTTTCCAGATCATTCCACTTACTGGAAAATAGTAGTACCAAAGGATAAACGAAAAGAGATATTTCTTCGATGCCATGATAATCCAGCAGCAGGGCACGTGGGTGTTTTCAAAACCTTTTGGAAGGTCGCCGAGAGATATTATTGGCCGAAAATGAGATCCGACGTTGCTAGTTATGTCCGAGCTTGTAGAACTTGTGCTCAGAATAAAGTAGAGCAGAAACGTCCAGCTGGTTTAATGGGTAACCGCCCAGACATAAAGGAACCTTGGCAAGCCATCAGCCTAGACTACATAGGACCTTTACCTCGTTCTAAACAAGGTAACACTCATATTTTGGTGGTCACAGATTATTTTAGCAAGTACGTCGTCTTATTCCCGTGTCGATCGGCAACAGCAAAATCGTTGGTAAAGTGTGTCGAAGACGGCATCTTCTTAGTTTACGGAGCTCCTCAATTCTTAACGTGCGACAACGGAACTCAAATGAAATCCAAAGAATTTCAAGCCCTTTGCGATAAATATAAAGTTAGAATATTTTACACTGCTAATTACTACCCTAGAGCAGATCATACTGAACGCATTAATAGAGTTATTAAAACGATGTTGCGTTCTTACGTTCAACAAAATAACCATCGCACTTGGGAAGATAATTTAACTGCTATCGGTTGCGCCATTCGCACTTCGCGACACGAAACTACGGGCTTCACCCCATACTGCGTTAATTTTGGCAGGGAACATAAGCTATTCGGTTCGGACTATGCTGAGGGTGTTCCTCGAGTAGAAACCGAGCGTCAAAATTACATTCGAGAACGAATGGAAGCCTTCAAACAATTATTTAGAAAAGTCCACACTAAAATCGAAGCTTCTCGTGTTAAAAATCGACATAACTATAATTTGCGCCGACGCCCAGTAAGCTTTGTCCCCGGTCAAGAAGTCTGGCGTAAGAATAAAAGTATATCCGATGCAGCGAAATATTATAGCGCAAAGTTGGCTCCGGAATTTGTAGGTCCGTTTAAGATCGTAGAAAAGACCGGCACGTGTACTTATGAACTTGAAGACGAACACGGTGTTAGTAAGGGCATTTGGCATGTACAAAACCTTAAACCGGTATATGCCGAAACTGCATTTGGTGGTCCGTAGGAGTGAATAAATTGTTAGACAACTCAAAGTCATTATTTACTTTATTACATTCCGTTAATTTTACTGTCATTAATTTAATATTAGGTTTTACGTGTCATTTTGCTTCAATTTACTTATCAGTCTATTGATTTCTGAATGTATTAACTTTCGAGTCCATAGCTTCAATTTGGTTAATTACATTTAATTTTTTTCCTTCTTTCGGTAATAATGGCTTTAGTGAGTTTTCTTTTATCGTTGCGTTAATTTTGACTTTTGGCCCAGTTTAAATTCTTGTCTTTTTACTTTCCTTGCTCAGTCGTGAGCAATTTTATGCCCTGCAGTCACGGGCGTGATGGTGTCTGAATCCCTATGGGCGCGAACCTTGATGGATTTGGACACTATCGCTTAGAATAGTGCTGCACTGGGTTAAGTAGGTGGGGTAGGCGTCCCCTGAGTGCCGTGTATGCTCTGCAGTGTGGGCGTGATGGTGTTTGGATCCATCTGGGCGCGAGACTTGATGGATTTGGACACTGTCACTTAGAATAGCGCTGCACTGGGTTCACTAGGTGGGGTAGGAGTCCCCTGAAAGCCGTGGCAAGGTAAGCCTTCAGCTGCCTTGCTTCTATTGTTTGTAGTAGGTAAGCCCTCAGCTACCTTACTACTTTCACTTGCCGTTGCCGCCTTACGCCTTGTTATCATTTATCTGGCATTACCTGATTATCTTTACCTTATCGTCACTTGGTTTATAGTATAGTAACGTATAGAAACGTTTATGGTCATTTAATGTAGCTTACCTTTTTGCGTTTATCAGTCTCACGCAGACACCCATCTCGGCGCGAGACGGGATGGGGGTTGGTGTGTCACATGGTAATTTAAGTTTGATTACTTGGTTAGAAGGCGGTGATTAATTAATTTTGGACCTAATTTTCTTTATCGTTTTTTTTTAATCTGCATTCACTATTAATCGTTTTTTTTTTACTATAAACTAGGTCCAAAAGTCTTTATTTATTATCTTGATTGGACCTTTTTTTTTATTACCTTGATTTGACGTATTTACCTTGATGTGACCTTTTACTTTGATTTGGCTTAATTTTCCCTACCTTGACTTGATTTTATTATTATTCCCTACTTGTGTCTGGAAATTTCGGTTATTTGAACTAGTATGTGTTTTTGCTCGAGTACGACTTTGTCTTTCCTTTGGGGATTTAGAGTAGAAACACAATGTTCTTTCTCTCCTTTTGCTGATTTTGTGAAGTTGAGAATACCACTTATGGTGGGATTCACTGCTAGTTGTTGGCAAATAACCCAATTTTCTTTATCTCGATTTGCGAACCTTTAGTTTGATTTACTTGTTTCATTTACTTTTGGTTGATTACCTTTTTTTATATATTTGCGTTAATTTACTTGTCTTTGCGATAAATTTACTTACCTTTGCCATAATTTGCTTTCCTTTGCGATAATTTGTTTACCTTTGCGATAATTTTCTTGCCTTTGCGATAATTTGCTTACCTTTGCGTTAATTTACTTTCCTTTGCGTTTATTTGCTTACCTCTGCGTAATTTCGATTACCTTTGCGTTCATTCCGTTACCTTTTCCCCTCCTTGATTTACTTACCTTATCGTGATTGGCCTTTGACTGGCTTTAATTTACTTTGATACCTTTGGTATTTTCTCTTCTTTTTTTTTTGGATTTGTCTTAGGTCTAGGTTTTGGTAGGACTATATGTTAGTCTCCGGCCATTTCAGTTTTACTGGTTGTGCGCCTAGATCTTTACTGATATATTTTGTCTATTCACCATTTCGACAAGATAAAACTATCCCGATTTCGACTTTACTTTATTTTGGCTTTATCGATTTAGACATTTGTCCCTATCTCGTTTTACAGGCTGCACGGTGTTGGGTGCTACCGGATGTCGCTTCGACGCTCTTTGTTAGATCATGGATCCTTCGGAGAGCAGACCGACTGGAAGGGCTGTTCAGGGGGGGCGGAAGTCTGACCCCTGGGGTAACAGTTTGCCCATCGAACTTGTTCGGCGGGCCAGGGGAGGACCAAGCTACTTTGTTCGGCCTGAGCTCAAGTCGGCCTATTAGGCCGGTGGCAGTGCCACCGCTCAGAACACCCTGATTATTTTTTTTTGTTTTGTACAGGGACCGATGTGCTTCCCATTTGGTACATCTTTTAGCTTGGTGGGTGCTACAATCCACTCCCTTTTGTATGGTGGATCATCTGGGCTATCCCTCTTTTCTTCTCATTTTACTTATGTTGTATTATATTTATCTTTTCCTTTTTGGTTGTCCACCCTTTGGTTGCTTTGACGCATGTCACTTGGTGATTTAATTCAGGACGATTCCACAGTGTGAGGCTAGTAAACGAGGTTCCCCACAATATTTTTGGGTGTTACGCAACGCTAGCTCCCTTACCAACCTAGGGTTTACGTTCCACACTGAATCTTCCTGGAGGAGGTCGCTGGGTGACTAGTGGCAAAGGAACCAAGGATTGCTTTGAGTATTTAGTTATTTTAAGATTGAGTTATCAGTCTTGTTAGTTAGTATTAGTTATATGGTACTACCTTGGGTTCCCACATATCGTTACTTATGTTCTTGTTATTGGCGCCAGCATAGCGCAGGTAATTCATTTTCTTTTCCAATTTTCTTGTATCTACAGAGAGCCTCTGATCCTTATCGTCGGTTAATTTTCATTGGAAAATTTCCCTCCTTTCGTAGGAGAGGGGGAGTTGTGACAGGTCATTTTTTGTCACAGACTCAGTGTTTGTTTTAATAGTTGGTTTATTCACGAACGCCTGTTTTCTTAATTATTTACCTTGATTGAGAGGTTCTATTTTCGTTCTTCCACTATGTGGCCCCTTCCCTTGCTTTCCAGGCTACCCCCTGGGGGTGTTGATTGCCCTTTTGTCTGGTCCAAATCGGCTTAACATGAGCTTGTCCATCTTTTGTAGCTGGTAGTTCGGTTTAACATTTCTCTTTGTTTGGGCCCTGAGATTCGTTTTTCTGCGCCTTGCTTAGAGTTCCCCCTGGGTACAGACAGTCCCTCTTAGTTTATTTATGTTTACATGCTAAGAATAAAATTATAAGGGGATACCTACATATTTTCAGACGTTTTCCAGCTGTCTCGTCATTGGATGGGATTTAATCCTAGTGTCTTCCCACAGGCATGGTGCTCTGTAACATTCGGCCTTCCTGTTCTCGGATCTTATTTTGGACTTTGACTTACTTTGTTCTTATTCTCGGTTAATTGGGAAATTTGTGTTGAAGTTTGAAACAGCTGTAGGTGTATATGTTTCCACCTGCCGGAACTGTAAGCGGGGCAATATCAAGTTTAAGAACGACAATATCTAAGTTCGGGCCGCGAGGTCGATTCACGCAGCGCGTTCGAGAGCCGTCGATTTGGGAACACAGCTGCTGCTTGGGTGGGCCGCTTATTTGGGCTTTGTAGTTAGGGCCACGGGTTCTAGCGGAAGATTTTTGAGTTGGAGTTGTCAGTGCAGTACGGAAATTGAAGGACACCATTTTGTCATGTGTCTGTGGTGGGAGGAAGTGTCATATGATTCTTCCGACACGAGGCATAGGCCGGTCACTTCCACTCTGCCTTTCGACGGTTGTTCTATGGTCCCTGATTTAAAGCTTCAGTTTTGAAGCTCAAGTTCTCAAGTAGTTTCTGGATAAAAGGTCAGGGACCGTGTTTAAATTCTCGGTGAATTTGTATCTGCAAGACAAGCAGGATTTTTTGGGCGACTTCGTTCGATGATAGGTGAGTTTTTGTCCGTTTTTTTGTCTACCCGTAGACGCTATGTGCATGCTGAAATTTTTCAAGTACTAAGGATTTCTTTCTTTATTTCTATTAAGCCACGAACATCGGCAACAGTTTGGAGGTCCAAACCCTGTGGTAACCTTTGCTGTGTGGTGCCCTTTTGCTGCCTGTAGAATCTGGAATTTCGAACCCTCTTTGATAGGAGGTAGGTTAGACCTTGAAGTTTTTTTTTGCTCCGTGTTTCTCAGGTACTTATTAATCGCCAATTTAAGCCCATAAAATTATAATTTAAAATTTTAACGAACTGTAATTATCGTTCTGCTTTACGGTACTATGTTCTAAGTAAGACTCTAGTTTTCTCGGGTGGTTCTTATTGCTACACCATATTTTGAGTTATAGTAGTCAAGCCTTCAATTTCTTAAATATTAATATCACTTTAACTAATTTGCAATTAACTTTTTGAGTCTTGATGGTTGGCTGTACAGCTTGCTCGTACAATCTATAAGTTATGTTTAAGACCTCTTTATACCAGCCCACGAGCCAGATTTTATTTGATTTTAAGTAAGTCAGTAACTCTCTTAGTAAATGTAGATTGTTTAAATTGTTTCTTTTTTTTTAATAACTTTACCGCAAAGCACGTGCAGGAGTAAATTGGGCTAACTGTAATACTTATTTCAAGCAGTAATTTATATATAAAGAGATTTGTGGTACTGGTTAGTTTGACATGGACAAGCCTGTCATATACTTCCGTTGAAGATTAAAGCGTTATAGCCAGTGTTTTTAAATTTATTAATTTGTGATTATTATTTTAGTCGCCATCCTATCAGGAGGGCTTCTTTTAATGTACTTAAATAAATTAAATTAAATAATATTAATATAAGTGCCACAGATCTTTATTCTTTTTTTTTTATAAGTTAAAAGGTGTATGAGCTGGAAGTTTCGGGCTTTATGCTTATGAAGTTGGAAAGTTTAAATTTATTTTTGCGTTTATTTATACCGGGTGGTTATATAATATTTTTGTTTTCAGAGGTTCATTAACCTATTATTTTATTTTAAATTTGTCATTTGGCGAATATTTTGGTGTGCTTAGAAACTTATTATGCTCGTACACGTTTTACAATTTTTTTATTATATCGTATTGTTTGCTTCTGGGAACGTAAGGTAGTTATGTAGATGCTTTGTATATATCTATGCTTATACTTTTGGTATATCGTATTATTCGCTTTTGGAATTTAACGCAGTCAAGTAGATGCCTTGCTTTAACGGTATATTTTGCGTTTAATTTAATATTTGTGCTTTTATAAATGTACATAAGCGGTGTGTATTTTGATTGTTTATATTTGAACGGTTTCTCCCTATACAGGGTGCTTTCTCTTAATTTAAATGACTAAAATTTTTCTGATGTCAATTATTGTTCTTATATTATCTTACATTGATTCGCTTTACACGAGTAGTGCTAATGCTTAACCTTTAAGTCAAGCTACTATAGGGGTTTGAAATTTTAATTACTTTCTTTTCCTTTGGGCTTCGCTTAAGCTTACCTTTTACCTTGATTATTGCTTGAACGTTTAATTTCTAAGTGAAGCTACCTTAGGGGTTTCAATTTTTAGTTATTTTCACTGGCTCCGCCAAAGCCTTTTTCTTGGTTTATACTTTGAATCTTGCGTAAAATTATGATTTAGGTGTTAATTATTTTCTTTTGTTGTACTTTTATTATTTTTATTGTTAATGTAAGGTAGCATAATGCCGCATTAGACTGGTCAGTTAGTGATCATGTATTTATTTCGCAAATAGTAACGCTTATCGTTAAAGTATCAATGAACTTTACAATTTAGTTATCGATGTCCTTTAATAATAATTTTGTTTACTAACGTAACTTTTTTTAAATCTTACCTTGAGTTTGTTTAAATTTTGCAATCTGGTTTTCAGCGATTACTTATTTTATCGATAGCTTTTTTTTCAATTAAAGTAACTTCATATTTTGTTTTTTTTTGTAACTTAACTAAAATTTTGCTATTGATTTCAAGCCACTGGCTCTCTCATTTATTATTAGCCTTTTGTCTAATATTCTTAAATTTTGCGGATTAGTTTCAGTAAATTATTTATCCAAATATTAACTTTTTTTATTAATGTAACCTTTTAATCGTATCTTAAGCTCGTTTAAATTTTGCAAATAGTTACTTTCTCATTTATTAGTAGTTTTTTTTTTATCTTAACGTAGCTTCTTATTTTGAAATATTTTTCTACTTACCTAAATTTTGCGATTCAGTTTAAGCCCATGGCTTTCTCTTTTAATATTAAATTAATTAATTAATTAATAAAAAAAAATTAGTTAGATTTCGGCGCTTTAATTTAAGTCAATTGTCTCTCTCTGAATAGTAATCTTTTCTATTAATGTAACTTCTGATTTTTGTTTTTAATTATTAACGTAACTTCAAATATATTTTTTTTTATTGATTACATTTGAACTACTGTAACTACTGGGAATTGTTTTGTTCCTAGGATCTACCGTGGGGGCTACAAAGCATCCCAATTACTTCTCTTCCGTAGGGGCTAGAAAGCACCCCTATTACAGTGTCTTCGGTAGGGGATACGAACCATCCCTATTTCTTTTTGGCGGGTGCTAAGGAGCCACCCTATGAATTTTTTTGTACCTGGGGACAGACCTCAGGAAGTTTTTATTTTGGTATAACTTAATTTACTTATTTTGCGAGGGCAGATCGCCCAACTGTATTCATAGACACCTGTAACAATTTTTTTTATTGTACAAATATATGTATATAGGGTTAAACACGTTGTTTTTATTCAGCTCACTGCGCCATGTGTTTTGATTTTCAGTTATGAACAGCAGGTTTATTGTGTGTTGAAGCAAGTTCCTAGACCATCTAGGCGACTTCCAGTTTGTGTCGGTGTAAAAAACTGGTGGCGTCCAATCGAACCTATCTGGCTGAGTCAAGGGCTAATTTGCACGCGCTCTACTACAGCTTGCTTCACGCAGGACACCCTGTTGTTTCTGTGTCTTTCTCTGGAGTACTTTTCGGAGTTATTTTAATGTTCTTTTCAAGTTAAGCGGTAAGTACTTGGTCAATGACACTCATCATAGTATCTTTGACAGTTTCAATCAAACACTTTTTTTTTTAACAAAGTGCGTCGCAATTTGTGAAAGAAATTGCCAATCGCTCCATTTTTATGCCCCCCCCCCCCCGTTAATTTTTTTTACCATTTGTTAGACAAAATTAGATTTTCGGATCTCAGTAATCCTTCTCAAAAATATTTTTAATATTTTCCTTGTATGTACATTATCTTTCCAACGGAGTCCACTCCTGGAATGTAATATTCAAATCCGGTCTCTAGATTACAAACTTTGATATACTTATATACTTACCGTGCACTAAGAAGAAAATCAAAAAATCATGATTTTTTATTTAAATCAATGATTTTTTATTTTTTTAATAAACATCAAGTTTTGTCCAACCCTGCTAACAAATTTTACAACTAGCAATACTCCGCTTTGTGCGTTAAAAGTTGTCACCAAGTTTCAACTTGATGCTAATTTTTCTAGATATTTAGGAAAAACCTTTTTAAAAAAAAAGTTGCAACACCCCGTGTATTAAGAACAAAGTCGTTAAGGACCTATGTTTATATGAACTTTTTGTCTTAAAATTGAGTAAGGAATAATACCCTGAAGTGTGGCCACATACTTTATTAACATTATATTAACATATTATAAATAAAAATAATTTACCTTTATTAATGTTATGGTTTTTCGAGATCAATCCCGGGATTTTGTTTCTTCGATCCCGAAAATCCCGGGATCCAAATATACGTCCGGGATTACAAGCCCTAGCCTAGTCAGCATAACTACGAGTATACCTTTCTTTGGTAGTTGTTTTAACATCTCTCCATTTATACGGTTAAACCCAGGGGCTTTTTTTGGCGCTTAAATTGTTTTTGATTTCATTCGCTACTTTAGAAGTGACTAGTACTATTTTATTCTCTTGGATATTTACAAACTCTTCCATATTAACATTGGACCAGATATCATTTGGCTGAAAAATTTCGGCTAAATGTTCTGCAAAAGCTTCAGTCTTTTCATTATTATCTCTTGCCCAAGTACGATCCCTTAGTCTGATGGGTGGCATTTGGTTGATTGGCCTTTTGAGTTTTTTCGTTGTCTTCCACAAGGATTAATCTTTTTCTTTATCAGCCGATAGGTTTTCTAGGTAGCTGTTTATAGATTCTTCTTTATGTTCTTGAGTTTTTTCGTTGTCTTCCACAAGGATTAATCTTTTTCTGTATCAGCTGATAGGTTTTTTAGAGTACTTTTGCGTGGTTTTAAGGAAATAGAGCAGTATAACACTATTGGATTACAAACTTTTAACCCCCATTTCACCCCCTTAGGGGTTATTTATTAAAAACTGTAAAACACGTGTTTAAACATTTATTTTTTAGAGTACTTCTATGAAGTTTCGAGTTAATGGGACCATCTAATATTTTTTATCTACACAAGTTTGAACCCCTGTTTCACCCCCTTAGGAGTTGAATTTTGAAAAACCCTTCCTTAGTGCACGCCTACGTACCTCCGTGCAAAATTTCAAGTTTTTAGACTCAGCGGTGTGGGCTGTGCGTTGATATGTCAGTCAGTTTCTTCTTTTATTATAGAAAATATAAGATGTGTGTCTATGCATTTAAAATAACTGTGTTAATATAACGTATACAATTCGAATACTATTGCACAAAATAGTAATTTTAATGCTTATAATTTATACTTTGTATAATGCACAAAACTTAAAATGTTATTACACAAAGCAATACAATTAATTGCTCAGATTAAATTGCATGCTTAAATACTATCTAAATAGAGCTATTCAGAATTATCTTAGTTTTGGCGTATTAAGTTTCTATAGCTTCCCGACAAGATAGTAAGAGTGCTTTGCACCTAAGCATATATTTTTATCGGAATCCCCATCCGCCTACCACCTGACAGAAGGTTACTTTACCATTCATATTATTCGACATTCTTTTCATTATAAAAGTTAGTGATGTGGACGTCCGATAAAAATTATGATACACAATACTGGGTTACTGATATCTTATACTGACATTATTATATCGTGGATACTCTTCGGGTAGCTGTACCTATTTGTCCCCTAAACCATATACTTAAATAAATAAATAAGGTGAAAATTTAACTAATGTTATTTAGTAAATTATCTCATCACTGGAACAGGACATAAACATAAATAAAAATCGAAGAAGTTCATCTTTGGTTGACGTGTTACATCGGCATGGAACAAATATTACACTGCAGTTATTTTGATATATATATATATATATATATATATATATATATATATATATATATATAATTTTATTGTTTTCTTCATGCCTTAGTACTTAGTCGCTAAAAGTGGTACATTTTTTTACGCAGGGAGAATTTGACCGCACGAGCCGCAGGCGAACGCGGCAATCCTATAAGTAAAAAAATGCACTTCATGCATGAGTTTCATTTCATACAATATTTTTTTACGATCGTGAAAAATTAGCGTATATTGGCCCAATATTTAATTTACTTTTTACTATAAATTTTTGCTACTAAAAGTGAAAAATTACTCTAAAAATACATACACATTAGTCCCAGAACAATTTTACTATTGAGTAATGCCTTTATTTAACAAATCTAACAACATGATTCCTAAAAACCTGCATTTGACGTTTCTAAATGAAATATCACGTCAGCCTTGTTTAATTGTTTGTTACAGGTGACTTGGTTTTATTGGACTTTCGTTAAAGAAGAGTAAAAAAATGAACCGTTACGGCACTTTTTTTAACTCTGAGCTGCTTTATTAACTTGTTAAAAACGTTTATGCACTTGCAGGCGTAAAAAAAGTTAGATCGTAGAAAAAAATATTTTAAGTTCTTATATTACATCTTTATACAGGGGGAGTTTGAGTTGACGCTTGGAACGCTCCGAGCACAGAAATTAGACATTGTATATTACTTCTTATTCTGTCATCTAAATAGGACATGTTATGAACGTATGTCTGAGATTTGCGCTCGGAGAACTCCGAGCGTCCAACTCGAACTCCCCCACAGTAATCATACCGGTAACCTTGAACTCCTGACTTTGACAGATATCAAATTTGTATGTCAGGTGAAAATAAAATATACATACCTATCTTGTATAATTTTCATGATTGGGGTATAAATTGAAGGCGCGGACCTGATAATTGTGTATCTCTTTTTAAATCTCGAGAACATGAACTGGCCGTGCAGAAAAATATTATAGACTTTTTAATTATTGCTTTTATGCAGCAATAGAAGAAGTCCTATTCTTATTTATTGGTGGTTTTAAATCCATTTTTTGTTTTAGTGGTATGACTAGACTAGAATTTGATATATATATTTTTTAGTGCCACGAAGAGCCCTAACGAGGCGGGGGGCAAAATGTCGACTTTTTGTAAATGGTCGGCCTGGAGCCCCTCTAAATAAGGGCCCGGAACCTTTTTGCACAGATTCTCCCTAAACTAAACTGTCGACTTTTTTTTTCGCAAATGGTTGGCTCGGGGCGGGGCCCCTATAAGTGGGGGTGCCGGGGGCATTCAGACCATATTGTCCCTCCTCTCGATAAGCCTGCCCAGACAGCAAACTATAAGGGGGACCTGTTGTAAATGTCATGACTGGTATATAGAAATAAATTACTTTAATACGTGCACATGAAAACCGCATTTCTGATATTCTCTTTTAGTTAGCTTTGTATAAAAAATGCTCTTTGTTTTATATGATCAGAGAGTATTCTTATCTAGTCTCTAATATAATTCATAATATTATGCGCTTACAAAATATACTTTATGTACCTGGTTTGGTATAGGTAGTCCAAATACGAATAGTTTTATAACGCATTTCAAGTCATATGGTTCATGCATTACTTGGCATTGAAGTCATTCATAAATTACGTAACGCTGAAAGAGGGGGGAGGGGTTCCTCCGGTCATTGCTAGCCGTTACGGAGGGGTCTGGGGTGTTTAATGCACCGTTACGTAGCACTTTACCAATTACAGTTCAAATACGAACTATTTTCCCCTTCATGCGCGTATTGCAGATTTTTAATAAATGTAAATCTCTGTATACTAAACATAAAAATGAATATTAATAAAATATAAAATAAATTTAATTACATTATAAAAGGTAATAACCAATAAAAAGCAATTCATTTTATAGAATTAGGGGGGTGACAGGACCGTTATGTAACTTTGGGGGAGAGGGTCAAAGGCTTCATTACGGATCGTTACAAAGGGGGGAGGAGGGGGCAAAATTATTAAAAATGAACGTTACGTAATTTATGAATGGCCCCTTACCACAAAGTATCACGTGCGCGTATATCGCCAATCACGCTGCGCGAACGCAAGGTGCTGCTCTGGGTAGCCGCACTTCGGACGGCTACGACTAGCCGCGATATTTGCACTGTGTTTCTGGCCGCTAGAGTAGAGTGATAGTGAACTGATATATTTATCTTTTCATGTTAGAAAAGTTGTTTTCTTGTTATAAGAAAGCAGCGAAACTGTCAATTATGTTTTGACATATTTTAGTCGTTTACATAGGAAGTTTCGGTTTTCTATACATGGGGTCATCCATAAATTACGTCACACAAATTTCATTGTTTTCTGACCCCCCCCCCCTCGTCCTTGTCACAAGTAATCACATTCGTGTGACCCCCTATTGTGACGTCACTTATTTTGCAATTTGAAATTTAGAACTTGATTAAAACAGCACTTCCAATATTATTATTTTTTAATATTTTCAAATAAAGTAACAATTTGTACGTTCTCAACCAATAGATAGGTAGATACTAAAAACCAATAGAAAAAAATATTCTTTCCGGTGTATGTTATCAAAGGCAAACAATTTTAAACTTCAAAATAACATACTTAATAACGTTCATTTTGCCCGTGGCTTATTTAGCCCATTTATTCGAAACATAAGAAAGGCGTTTTGGTGCAAAAGGTTGGGGAGTTTTGAAACTTGGCAGGATTGTAGACTAGATTGTAGACCCATTGTAGACCCAATCAAGCCCTAAGTATTATCCTAAGTTTGCGACCTCGAACGACCGCCGCGCAGCTCGCGCCGCCATCTTGAAAAGATGGCGCTCTTGTAGAGGATAAAATTTGCTACAAAATCGCTTCTAGACGTTTTTTGTCAGATAAATAATTTTCGAGTTAAATGGCCGAATAATAGGACGAATTTTAAAAAATCGCAATAAAGAGGCATTCGCACGCTACTTTTTAGCAGTTATCCGCCAATTAGCGTACCTAAAGAAGTTTCATGCAATTAAGTAATATAAACCACTGCTTCCGTCAACTCGTTTCCACATCACCCATGATGTAGAGTTGGGCGGCGCGTTTTTTTTTGTAAAGAGGTATCCCCTGTAGGTCTAATCCACACTCCAAACTTACAAACGCGTTTTCTGTCGTTTTACACTAGTACGGAATGTTCCTGGTTTACTGTATGTTTACTATCTTTGGAATCTTGTTAGTCTCCTCCAACACCCACTCTAATGAATCAAGGACGTCATCAGCCTCGTATGGGTCTTCGGGGTTGGAATCTGCTACCAAATCGGGAATATTTTTACATGCTGTCCCGTTACAATATAGCACCGAGTACTTTAAGGTGATCGCCCACTTAGGCGAAGCGTCGCGAAGGGAAGCACGGCGAAGCGAAGCGTCGTTTACGCGGTATCCGCACATTGGGGCGAAGAGAAACGAAGAGCAGAGAATCTACGGCAAAAGATATCCCATCCTATTTTTGAACATTTAACGTTTAAAACACTTTTAGTTGTTCAGTGAAGGTATACAAAATGAGCAGCTCGTCATCGGACGAGGATCTCTTTATACTTAGCCTGATTGCCAGTATGGAGGAAGAGGAGAAACCAAAAAGAAAAGTTAATTACTTTACATTTCCTAAAAACAATATTTTCTGTTTTTTGAAATATCTCTAATAAACATGTAAAGGTTTCGGGTCTCAGTTTTCTTACCTCACCTACGCTTAACTTGTAAATAATGTATTATGCGGCAGTAGCTTTGGTAAGTTCGTCAATCTTCTGTTTAAAATTAAACAGAAGATTGACGAACTTACCAAAGCTACTGCCGCATAATCCATTATTTACAAATGTGATAGAGTCATGGCCTCCTAATATTAGATATTTAATAATAAACAACGTAAATTCAGTATAATCGTATTAGAATGAAGAAACTTTGCTTTCACGGCTAGTTTACTAAAAACCTGTTGGTCAGAAAGGCATCATGTATGGTATTTTTTTAAAGCTAGTAATGTTATCTTTAACACGAAAATAAAATATATAGGGTGTTCCATTTAAAAAAAATGAGTCCAGCGCGTATTTGCAAAACTTAACCACCCTGTATAACAGTGAATAATTTTAAACAAATTGCAAACGATTAATGTATTCTAGGATATGTAACGTTTTATGGAATATTTGGTTCTTCCATATCTGTTTGAAATTTTTTTAAAAAATGGCCGAACTATGGGCATTTTTCAACTTTAACCGCGTCCCATTCCCTTACTATAAATTTTAGACCCAATAAACCCTATATCAAAATGATCGTAACGAACAGGAGAATCAATTGGAACAATTATATACAGGGTATCCTATTTAAAAAAATACAAGTTTGGTTCGCCATTAGTTTTTCGGACCACCCTGTATTATGGCTATAATTTTAAAACATAGCGTGTTTGACTATCAATAATATCCAAAAAAAAATTTAGAAATCCCTCAGCGTTTACTCACAATCGTCCACCCCATCTTGGTTGCACCACCCTGTATATATATATATATATATATATATATATATATATATATATATATATATATATATATATATATATATATATATACAGGGTGCTACAAATTCGAGTCTTTGTATGGGGATCTCGGTAACCGTAAGAGATACGAAGTCGGTTAAATTGGCGCAAAGTTGCGCAATTTGATGCTGAATTCTAAGCTATTTAGAAGTTTGAGAAATTCCGGTTACTTCCGGAGATATTCGAAAAATACCGAAATTTTGCAAAATCTATTTTATTTTTTCCTACGCGTATTTGAAGAGATATTTAAAAATAAATTGCACTTTGTCGTGGGCACTTTTTATCCTCTTCAAGATGAAATAATTAGTTTTTTAGTCTGACGTTTCGGATTTCTGGAACCATCATCAGCTTTATTTTTTTAAATACGGATCTGCACTTTTTATTTCATTTTTGGAAGGCTTTTGGCATCCTGAATTTACTGACGTATTGCACTCACTTTTTAAAGTAGTATTAATGGCAATCTCCATGGGTGCCCTATGTGTTAGACAAAGATGCAATATTGATATTTACCAAATACTACTTTGCTTATGATATAAGACAAAAATCTACAATGATAATGGTTACGCAGATAAAAAAACAGATATGCCGGAAAATTAAATGATGAACGATTTTTACTTTATTTCAAAAATAAATATTTTGGCCATTTCCAAAACTTTGTTTTTTAATAAAAAGTAGTAAATTGATTTTTATATCAACTTTTCTTTTTCTAATTTTTGAACTTTTGACGTTATCTAAATACATGCAATGCGGTTTCGAAAATATTTAGAAATATAAATTTGTTTCACAGTTATTTAGAAGTATGAACAAAGAAGGTCATTAAAATAATAATTAATTGTTGGTCGTCAGTACTTACTAAATTGACACATGTTCCCCAGTTTCTTATAAATTCTGAAGCATTATTAGTTTTTAATAAAAAAAGAAACTGAGTACTAAATAACATTATTTTTATTACTAGTTTAATTACTTAAAAACAACACAATAATCCAAATATCAAAAACAAATTTTTTTAACAAGATTATAAATGCTCAAATAAATTACCATTGGCCAGAATACATTTTTCGGCATTTCTACCCGCTTTTTGAACCGCCCTTAGTATTGATCTGCCTCTCATTGTATGGAATGCATTTATTATTCTTTCTCTTAAATGTTCTAAATTATTAATCGGAACCTTATAAACTATGTCCTTTAATGCTTCCCAGAGAAAAAAATCAGCAGGAGTTAAATCAGGAGATCGCGCTGGCCATTCTATCACACCTCGGTTTCCTATCCATCTTCCTGCAAACTCTCTGTCTAAGAATTCATGCACCGCTCTTCGATTATGAGGGGGTGCACTATCTTGCTGAAACCAAAGGTGTGGTAGTCTATCCAGCCGAATTTCCATTAAAAACTCCTGAAACTGATTGTTTAAAAAGTTTAAATAGATTTCCCCCGTTAAATTCTCTTCAAATAAAAAATACCCAAAAACTCTGTCATTATACAGCCCCGCCCAAACATTTATTCCAAAACGAATTTGTGGTCGCACTTCCCTATTAATTCGTGGATTTTCGGAGGCCCAAACACGTTTGTTGTTTCTGTTAACAAGACCGCTATTTGTTAATTTACATTCGTCTGTCCAGAGAATGTTTAATGTAAAATTTGGATTTAGCCTTATTTGTTCCGTGAACCATTGGCAAAATATCAGCCTTCTTTCAGGATCTCCTGGCTGTAATTCTTGTGAGATATGAATCTTATACGGCTTGTAACCATTTTCTCTTAAAACTCGCCAAGCTTTTACTTTATTTAGCGTATCTAAATTTGTTTCTCTTTCACTTTGACGTGTTGAAACACTAGGGTTGACGGTCACCTAAAATACATATTTTCTTAAACCAGTTTCAGGATTACAAATCTTTAGCAGAGAACTTTAATTTTAAAAAATTTAAACGCAGAAAATATATTATTTTCCATCATTATTCATCATAGTTTCCCGCCTAAGTAAAATATCATTGGGGATATAAAGAAACATACCTGATTAAAAACCTCTTCCTCCTCTTCATTTCGTTACATAGTTTTGCCGGGGTTTGCTCAACGAACCATATTCTTTAATATTGTAATCCAGCTTTCTAAAATAACTTCAGTGAGGTTGGACCCTTTCAGGGTATTCTTCTAAATACATATTGCAAGTTGCAAGCCCTTTGACAATTTCTATTACATAGGTAATAAATTCTGAGCATATCTCTTTTTTCCTCATTACAGAAAGGCATTTTTAAAATCTTGTCAAAGAAAATGATTTAAATTGATATATTAATAAACAATTGCTATTGTCATGGTTTCTTTAGTCCACGACATACTTTGTTTCTTTCAGATATTTTTGTCAAAGAATAGTCAACTAGATTTTTGTTTTAATTGATTGAAAAAGGATTTAATAGGAAATCCATTTTTTTAAAATCCAGGGATCTTATGAAAAGTGCTTTGATTTTTATGGTAGAGGTAAGTGTAAAACATCATTGTTTTCAGGAGGCAAATAGCCTTCCAAAAATGAAATAAAAAGTGCAGATCCGTATTTAAAAAAATAAAGTTGATGATGGTTCCCGAAATCCGAAACGTCAGACTAAAAAGCTAATTACTTCATCTTGAAGAGGATGAAAAGTGCCCGTGACAAAGTGCAATTTATTTTTAAATATCTCTTGAAATACGCGTAGGAAAAAATAAAATAGATTTTGCAAAATTTCGGTTTTATTCGAACATCTCCGGAAGTAATTTCTCGAATTTCTCAAACTTCTAAATAGCTTATAATTTAGCATTAAATTGCGCAACTTTGTACCGACTTCATATCGCTTACGGTTACCGAGATCCCCATACAAAGACTCGAATTTGTAGCACCCTATATATATATATATATATATATATATATATATATATATATATATATATATATATATATATATATATATATATATATATATATATATATATATATATATACACATATATATATATATATATATATATATATATATATATATATATATATATATATATATATATATATATATATATATATATGTGTATATATTATCAATTAGGTATAAATCAAACAATAAAACCCAATATGACAATAATGAATAGGTTTTATTTTTTGGTTTAACATACATACCCAAATGGATTTAGGCGTTATAGACGCAGATCTTGAATAGAACAAACGGAAACAATTAATTATACTGCAACCAAAGAAAAACTTAAATGGTGAATGGGATACTGATAGTAAAATTTAAATTGTTATACCTCGCTATAAAGCTCGTAGGACACGGTGCTAATTTTTACAGAAAATCTACAAGTAAAAATAGCTCCCCAAAATTTTTGAAAATATTGCAACTTGTCAGACACAAATTGCTCGAGAAATGGCACCTATATAGGAGTGTTAATTTTGTAGTGTAAAAATTTTTCTGTACAATTTCCGTCGCAGTTGCAGTATCTTCAAGGATTTTTAGCAGCGATTTTTAGTGGTAGAATTTCTGTAAAAAATAGCGCCGTGTTATAAGGGCTTGAGTAGGTACTGTCAAAGCACTCGCAAAAGTGCATTATGTGCGGTTGAAACAAATGCAAGTAGAGTGGACTGTTATAAAAAAGAAAAACAAGTAAATACTTGCAATTTTTATTCAGACCTTTATTTATCTTATGACTACACCTCGCCTGATGTTAAGCGGTACAAGTGCTATCCATGAGTAAGAGCAACTAATTTCGGTACCATGGATATTCAATATCCCAGCTTTTAAGTTACTGAAGTTTCATAGGCCCAAAGTTTACAAATTAACGTGCCATGGTCCGAAACACGACCCCGACGGTCATTTTATGGGACCTAAATTTAGCTATTTATAATAAGTAAGAAGTATGTATATGTACAATCACGCAATCTGTTTCCTCATTTGTCATCTACGGAATGCCTGAATTGATGATGACTGCGGAGTGTGGCTGGGTCCTTATTTACTTTGTTGTCGACATGGATCCCCTGCAAGTCGAAGTCGACCCCTGGGGGACGATATCGACCACTTTGGGAATCATAGGTCTACATAAACAAATTTTATTATAATAGTTTACTCAGCGAGGCTCCAAGGCTAAGATTACCTTTGAACATGTAGAAAAACATTCAGAATGACGTGTCTCGCCGCGAACTTTACTTTTGTAATCAATAAAATATATTGGTTGCTAATTCTCCTAATTGGTTCAAAAAATAAAAAGGAGGGACATTCTATTGTAATCTCTTATTATTTAGGAAGAAAAACTCATTTAAAGTAAAGAACTATTTTTGACGTTTTTACTTCAAAAATACTTAGTAACCTGTTACAACAATCAAAAAACATACAGAGTATAATAAAAATATGCTACAATTCATAGGAAAGTTCTTCTGGATTTCAATACTCTTCCTCAGTGGACATTTTCCATAAAATTTGAGCACAAATTGTTCAAAACTTCTTTTCCCAAGGGCTTGGTTAGCAAATCTGCTATATTTTCTTTCGAGAAATTCCAATGTCTTTATTTATTATTTTTTCTCTAACGAAATGATAGTGAACATCAATGTGTTTACTTCTTTGATGCAAAACTGGATTTGCTGATAAGTTGATTGCAGCTTGGTTATCACAAAATAAGGTTGACTCTATATATTCAGTAAATTGTTTTACAATAAAAGACATCCAAATTAACTGTCGAAAAGAAGCTGAAAGCGCCATATACTCAGCTTCAGTTGTAGAAACAGCGGCACGGTTTTGTTTTTTCGTACACCAACATACTGCAGCTTCTCCATAAAAACCCATAAATCCAGTATAAGATTTTCTGTCAGTAACGGAACTAGCATAGGAAGCATCACTGTATAAACACAGCATAGGTGAGTATGTATGGCGGTAAATTAAGCTTCTGTTTATTGCCCCTTTTAAGTATCTTAATAAATGTTGCACCATGTTATAATGAACCATTGTTGGATCTGAGCTAAACTGCGATAGTATATTTACAGTATAAGTTATGTCCGGTCTTGTACTACTAGCTAAATATAAAAGACTTCCTATCTTGGATTGATAAATCTGTTTATCCACTCGTTGGTCGTCAGGTTTTGCTTTTTCTGCTTTGGCACCAACATCCATAGGATTTTTGGCAGGTTTACACTCCAACATGGAATATCTTTTTAGTAGATTGACGATGAAATTTTCTTGGGAAATTGAGATATATATCTTTATGCCACATTATTTGTAGTGATAATAAGTATCTAGGTGTTCCAAAACTTGTTACTTCAAAATGTGCATTTAATATTTCTTCAATTTCATTAACTTTCTCTTCAGACGTGCCCAAAAGTAACAAGTCATCAACATATATTGTTACTATTTGTGTCTTGTCCTCAGATACAAACAGGCAAGGTTCTGCTTTGCATTGCACAAGATTAATTTTCTGCATAACTTCAATCAGAGTGTGATTCCATTGGCGTGGAGATTGCTTCAGTCCATAAATGCTTTTCTTTAAACAGCATACTCTCCCTGGCTCTACATTTAACCCTTCAGGAATCTCCATATAAATTTCACAATCCAAATTTCCAGTTAAAAATGCAGTTTTAATATATAGCTGTCTAGTAATCATGTTATTATGTACTGCATGGGCAAGAGTCATTCTAATAGTTTCATATCGAGCAACTGGTGAGAAGGTTTCTTGAAAATCAACTCCAGGTACTTGACTATAACCTTTTTGCAACCAGTCTAGCTTTGAATTTGGTGAGAACACCTTTTTCTGAATTTTTTTTCTTAAATATCCATCGGCAACCAATAGCTTTTTTATCATTTGGATGTTCAACAATGACCCACACATTATTCTTCTCCATAGATTTTAGTTCATCTTGTATTGCTTGTTTCCATTTTTCTGATTCTGCACAAGAGATTGCCTCTTGGTATGTGTTTGGCTGATCAAATGCAATATGACAAAATTCTTCATCGAACCTTTTCGGAGGATTATGTTTTCGGTTACTTCGTCTTAGAACTGAATTTGTTGACGTAGTAAGTTCTTCATAATCGTTTATAGAATTTTCTTCTGTTGTTTGTAAGTTTTCCAGCAATTCTTCATTAATATTTGTTTTTTCTTGTTTTGAGTTTCCTGGCAATTCATCATTATCATTTGTTTCTTTTTGTTTTTCTGATTTTTGTTCTTCTAAAAACGTTTCCTGTTCTCTGCTTAAAGGTTCAATAATTACAGCGTCTTCTGATCTTTGAAATTTGTAATCACCAGATACAACAATCTTTGTAATTTTTGTATTTCTTGAGGTATATGAACAGAAACTTTTTCACCAAAGCATCTTAAGTGACCAATATTGGGTGTGTGCAAAAAATAGCTCAAAAGGAGTTTTCTTGTGAAAAGAATGAGGAATGCGATTTTTTGTGTATACTGAACAAGCTACAGCTTCAGCCCATAAACTATCAGGCAGTTCCGAGTCCAATAAATTTATTCTGGCCATGTTAGTTAACGTACGATTCATCCTCTCTGCTAACCCATTTGTTTCATAATATGGAATCGAATGTTGTGCTTTTATGCCTTCCGACTGGAAATAACTCAGTAATGAATTTGAAGTGTATTCACCACCATTATCTGATTTGAACATTTTAACTTTCTTTCCTGTTTGCCTTTCCATTCTTTTAATATATTCTTTAACAGCTTCTTCAACTTCACTTTTGTGAGGCAAAAATTTGATTTCTGTATATCGAGAATACTCATCTATAAAAGATACATAAAATCGTTTACCGCCCAATGATCTTACTTGAAAGGGGCCAGCAACATCCGAATGAATTTTCTCTAAAATTTCATTGCAGGAATTCCCAGGTTCCCTTGAAATATTCCTCGTCATTTTTGACTTATCACATACCTCACAACTAATTTTGTAATGTTGCTTTGGTAAAACATGAGGGTCAGCTACTGCATTTTTTATGTCTCTAAAGGAGTTAGTTGGTGCATGCCCTAGCCTTCTATGCCATGTAACCACACTTTTATTGACGATTTCGGCTGACACTTCTTGAAAAATACTTTCTTTATTTTCCCAACCCAATCAAACCCAACCAACCATTTTTCCAAAGTCGAATATCTTTATCTCCTGTCATGCTTATGCCTCTTGATCTAATAGTTTCCCAAGACATTAAAGAGCACTTTAAATCAGGTGCATATAGAACATCGTAAAGTGTTACTTTTTAAGTTGAACTTGATGGTAGAAGAGCTAATAATTTTACAGTTCCAATATGAGTGATATTTACTTTTATGTTGTTTGCAAGTCGAACTGAGCCAGAATAGGGTTTTAAGTCAGTGAAAGCATTTTTGTTCCCTGTCATGTGAAATGTTGCACCTGTATCGAATACCCATTTCCACCGATGACTTCCTTGGGTTAAAGTTGGGTAGGCTGTTTCATCTTGAGATTCTTCTGAATCATGAGCAACACCCCAGCCAGCAGGGTTTGATTTTTCTTGAAATTTTGCCCTATTTCGGCAATTTTCTACTGTATGACCTTTATACCATTTTTTACGTTCTTTGCAGTAAGTGCATTCCTTTTGAGAATAATGTTTTCCTTTTTTACCTTTTCCGACAAAAGCCTCATTATCTGCTGGATTACCTTTCGCTATAGACAATTCTGTCAGTCTTGCGCAAACATCATCACAAGTTAGACCTTGTTTGGTTTTAAGGTTATCTACTATATTATCTAATTCTTCGGGAAGAGTTGTCAAGAAGAGACATCCTTTTGCTTTTGTTGATGTGGCAATAGGTCTTAAAGCAGCTTCTAGAGTGTCACTTTCCTCGTCTGGTGTTTTAATTGTTTTTTCTATCAGTCTTGACCATAACTCGTTATACTTCGCAATATGTTCTGTTATAGTGTATTTTGACTCACATTTAATACCAACTAATGATTTCACCAATGCATGTAAATTATACTCGTTTTTTCTATCAAATAAATCATTGAGTGCTTTTCCACATATCCCAAGCATCAGAATAGCATGTCATTTGATGTACAATACTGCCATCAACGTTAAAAAGTATGAATGCTCTTGCTAAAGAATGTCTATACCGCCAGTCCTCACATTTTTCTTCATGTTTCTTTATTTCTTGTTCATATTTGGAGTCAGAACTTGCTCTTTTCGGAGAAGTAATAGCTGAATTTTTCTCTTCTCCAGTAACAATTTTATATAGATTTTGAAGATCCATATATGCAAATACCATTGTCTTCCACGAGTGAAAATTAGATAAACCATGTAGTTTTTCAAATCTTGGAAATTTATCCATTTTTACTTTGTGTACTATTTTTTGTTCTTTATGACACCTTTGTAACTTTGTATGAAATTATTTTTTTAACTAGATCCCTTAAAGTATAAACTTCTTTACCTTTGTGTGTATATGAGTTTAATGTGCTTCTGGGCCCATAACCTATTGTAATCTCTTATTATTTAGGAAGAAAAACTCATTTAAAGTAAATATCTATTTTTGACGTTTTACTTCAAAACTACTTATTAACCTGTTACAACAATCAAAAAACATACAGAGTATAATAAAAATATGCTACAATTCATAGGAAAGTTTATCTGGATTTCAATACATTCAAGATTCGCACAGCGATAAAAGTTAATCGTGATAGCTAAATTAAGGAATTATTTTATGTTTTTATCACGATAACAATGTATGGTGGTTTTTATGTAGCATATATAATATTGTTGACTGACTGGTACCTACTGTCAGACTAAATTTTCTCTAAAATGAAAAAATTAAAAGAAGTTAATTTTTGAAAAGAAATTTTTCTGAAATTTGCTGATGAGCCAGAGAACAAGAAAAAAAAACGGTAATTATTGATATTACTGGAAACAGCGAATTTTTTCATGAAATTTTGCACATACCCTAATTTTGGGTCGTAGAACACGAATCCGAAGTCAGCTTTTGGCGGTCTCGTATGGTTTTTCCAAAAAAAAATTGTTTTTGGAAAACTTTTAGGTTAACTTTTAGGTTACCTTTTTGTTATAGATTCCTTTAAGTTTCGACACTTTCACTTCAACATATCTGTAAACTTATAATTTTTATTAGTTTTCGTCACACAAAACACCACATTTAGGCAAAAATAGCTAAGAAAATTGCTTTTTTCTATAGAAAATTCCATTTTATCGCTACTAGATGTCATTATTTTGCCAGCTGTCAATTTTCCGGCGTTGCCACGTTGCATTTTATTTTCCCTAAAAGGGCAAAAAGATGACCCCAACCAACACCCTGGGGCACCGATCCCTCTTCGCCTGCGAGGAAAGAGACTGGTCAGGGCCCCTAACCAGGTGCTAACCCTGCTCCGACCTTAGGGTGCCCTCCGATCCACCGTTATACCACCGTTATATCGAAAATATTAGATCTGTCACCTAATTCACCGACTTAGAAAAGTTTTTGATACGAACGGTGGATCGGAGGGCCCCCTAAGGTCGGAACAGGGTTAGCACCTGGTTAGGGGCCCTGACCAGTCTCTTTCCTCGCAGGCGAAGAGGGATCGGTGCCCCAGGGTGTTGGTTGGGGTCATCTTTTTGCCCTTTTAGGGAAAATAAAATGCAACGTGGCAACGCCGGAAAATTGACAGCTGGCAAAATAATGACATCTAGTAGCGATAAAATGGAATTTTCTATAGAAAAAAGCAATTTTCTTAGCTATTTTTGCCTAAATGTGGTGTTTTGTGTGACGAAAACTAATAAAAATTATAAGTTTACAGATATGTTGAAGTGAAAGTGTCGAAACTTAAAGGAATCTATAAAAAAAAGGTAACCTAAAATTTAACCTAAAAGTTTTGCAAAAAAAAATTTTTTTTGGAAAAACCATACGAGACCGCCAAAAGCTGACTTCGGATTCGTGTTCTACGACCCAAAATTAGGGTCTGTGCAAAATTTCATGAAAAAATTCGCTGTTTCCAGTAATATCAATAATTACCAAAAAAACAGAGAAAAATAAGAGTTCAAGTGAAAGCGGTACTTCTAAGGATGGAAACTCAAAAAAATATTATGGAATGACAGATGAATGGTAAAATAACTAATAAAAAACTAAATGATAATAGTATTATACTATATGAAGAAATTATTAGAACTAAGGATGAATTGATTAAGGCAAAGGACATCATTATAAATGAACTTATAGAAAAAGCAACTTTATTAAGAGAAAAAATCGATTTTTTGAAGGACAATGGGGAAAATATTAAACAGAATTGTTCTTATAGTGACATATTAAAGAAAAATTATAACTATAAAAATTTAGATAATAGTAATGTGGAAGTCTTAGTAATAAGACCAAACAACAAACAAGAAGTAAGTGAAACAAAAGAAGACGTTAAGAAGTTTCTAAAACCAGCAGAACTTAAAATTATAATTCCATATATAAGACCAATAAAAGGAGAAATATTAAAGTGTGCAAATGAAGAAGAAACAAAAAAAATAGAAGAAATTAGTAGGAAAAATATAGGAAACAATTATAAGATAAGTGTGGAACAACAAGAGTTTAAAATTAAAATTATAGGAATAGAAATTTTACCAAAGAAGAAATTTTAAATCACATTAAGTGAGAAAATAACTGTGTCAGAGAAGATTCAGAGATAAATGTTCTAAAAATAAGTAAAATGGTAAATAGGCATATGGCAATAATAGAGTGTGATAAATCCACTTATTATAATATTATAAAAATGGATTATTATGTATTGATTTATCAATATGTTCAGTATATGAACATGTTTGTTTAGTACGTTGCTACAAATGTGCTGGTTTTAACCATAAGTCTAGCAACAATGTGTAAAGAAGCAGTATGTTTAAAATGTGGAAATAAGGGTCATTTGAGTCCTAACAGTACAAGTGGAAAAGATAATATTCGATGTCCTAACTGTGAAGAGTTGAACCAAAAATTTAATTCAAATTTAGGTATAAAATACACGCATTTTGAGAAAACCTGTCAAGTTTATATAATAAAATTAGAAAATGCGAGAAAAAACGAATAGCAATCAAATAAAAATAGCTTAAGAAATCAAGAAAATAAAGGGGAAACATTATTTTTGTTAAATATTCCAGGACTTCTGGGAAAATTAGATGAAATTTCAAGTTTTATGAATATACAGAAGCCAATGGTTGTTTGTTTAACAGAAACACCTATAACAGAAGAAATAGAAAATTTTTAATTGCAGATAGCTACTTATAATCTAGAAAGACTAAATTGAAATAGTCGTCATACAGGGGGAGTAATATTTTATATAGGAAAGGATATACATTTTAAAAATACTTTTGCAAATTGAAATTAAAACTGTATATAAATCTTATACTTTGGTAGGAATTTATCATTCTCCAAATTATTTTCATGCAGATTTTTTAATTTTTTTTGTAGAATGATTGAAAGTTGTGGGATTGTAATTAAAAATGATATTTTAATTTCGGGAGATTTTAATATAAACTGGAATAGTAACGACTTTTACACAAATAAATTAAAAAATATACTAAATGATAGTGGCTTATATCAACTAGTAAATGATATAATAATTTAACAGTAAACAGTGCAACTATAATTGACCTGATAATTTTAAATAAAAGAGAATACGTTACACGTAGTATTATAAGCCCTATTATTTCTGATCATTGTGTTATTGTAATTGTTACTTCAAAAAATTGTTTGAATAAAAAAAATCACTGTGCGTCAAAAAATAAATGATACTCAGAGTTTTAGGAATAATTTAAATAGTTTAAAGTATAATTATAATGAACCAAGTATTAATAAAAAATGTGAGTTTTGCATAAACAATATTAAAGAAGTTTTTGATAATTTTTCTCAAAAAAAAAATTAAATTAAATAAGAAACCAAAATTTTATTTTAGTGAAGATATTGTAAATTTAATTAAATACAGAAATGCATGTTATGAAAAATTTAGTTTTACCAAACTTGAAAACAATTGGAATGAATACAAAAGATCTAGAAATATTATAGTTTCAAGAATTAGGATAGAATTTTTTTTAATAACAGTGGATGAGTGTAAACATGATTCAAAGAAGATGTGGAAAACTTTAAAATCTGTTATATTAAACAATAAGGAGGAGGAATATAAGGAAATTAGTTTTAATGGAATCATTAAAAATTCAAATATTGAAATTGCCGAAAATTGTAATAATTTTTTATTAAAAGCATAAATGAAATTATTCAGTCTATACAAACTTATAAAGATAAATTTGGTTATTAGGACAGTAATATAAAGTTTGAAACATTTAGTTTATTGGATATACATGATTTAAAATAGATAATATTTAGTTTTTCAAACAAATCCAGTTCAGATGCTATATCAATAAGTTTTTAAAAAAATAATTTTATTGGAATATCAACACCACTTTTAGATATAATAAACTCTAGTTTAAAAATAGGTATTGTACCAGAAATATTAAAAGTAACTACAATTACACCAATAAGAAAAGTTAAAAATACATCCAAACCAAAAGAATTTAGACCTATCAATACTCCAGTAGCAGTTGAAAAATTTTTGGAAAGAGCAGTTTATTATCAAATATTATTATTAAATTATATAGAAGAGAATAATTTATTATCAATATTTCAATCAGGATTCAGGAAAAAATACAGTTGTGAAAGTGCTATACAGTATGTTTTAAATGACTGGAAATTATCTGTTGATAGAGGTAATATGGTGGCTATTATTTTTTTGGATTTAAATCGAGCGTTTGAAACTATTGATAGAGAAAAATTATTAGAAAAGTTAAAAAAATATGGCTTATGTGGAGAAGTATATAAATGGTTTAAAGATTATTTAATAAATAGGTGGCAGGTAGTAAAGTGTAATGAGTATGTTTCAAAAAAAAAAAAGAAATTAATGTTGGTGGGCCTCAGGGTAGTACACTTGATCCTTTACTTTTTATAATTTATATAAATGATTTGATTAATATTTTGGGAGATTTTAAATTCCGTTTTTTTGCAGATGATACAGTAATTTACTTATCTGATAAAGATTTTGGTTTGATGACACAGAAAATGAATATAAAATTAAATAATATATATAAATGGATGAGTGCAAATAAGCTTAAAATTAATATTGATAAAACTAAATGTTTATTATTAGGTTCTGAAAAACAATATAATGAATTTAAAAAACAAAATTTGGATTTGAAAATAAATGATGAAATTGTCGAAGTTGTAAATAAAGTTAAATACTTAGGAGTAATTATTCATAAAAAATTCCGGCCAGATTCTCCAACGCTAGTCCGGTTTAATTTGACAACCAATAGTTTTAAACTGACAAGTTTAAGATTTATGTCCGGTTGCACAAACAATTTAATCACGAATTAAACTAACTGGGCACTTGTAATGTGACAGCATTCATGTTAGTGTCATTGCCAAAGATGGTTCTAAATGTCAATTGAATTTACTACTTGATTAAAAGTTTTGTGCAACCCGCTGTAAGACAACTAAGTGTTATACATATGAATTTGTTGCTGAGTTTTTTTGCAAGCTTATAAAGAAAAGGGCAATTTTAGTACGTACTTTCGACAATAATAGAACTAAATTCATTCTAGCAATCCGTTCCAAGATAGAAATCATTTGGAAGGCAAGCAAGTCGCTGAAATATTACAATAATTCATAGGTTTTTAATAATGACTTACAATGACAGAACAAAAACCAGTCAAAATATAACTGATCAACTAGAAGATCTTAATTTAAACCAGTACTAAATCTTAAACCTTCTTAGTGAATCTGAACGTTAAAGTTTAATGATCATGTAGATTACGTTTGTAAAAAAATATTCAAAAAATCGGGAGTTTTAAGTAGATTGAGAGAGTATTTAAGTATGTATTTATAGTAGGAAGTTAGTATTTAATTCAATTGTTCTACCTCATTTTATTTTCTGTAGCTGAATTTTATATATTTGTTCACAACAGAATAAAAATAGATTATAAATACGACAGAATGGAGCCATGAGAATAATCCTGGGGTGTGATAAATACACAGAAATAACTGATAATATATGTTAACTATTATTATAATAATTTTTTGACTAAATTTGATGAAATTCATGAACACAATACAAGGGGAAGAAAAAATTTCATTTTGGAACATAGGAATTTCAAACAAACACAAAATTGTATTTTTTAAAGGTATTTTAGACTATAATAAATTAAGTAATGCAATTAAAGAGAGCAGTTTAAACTGATTTATTTAAAAATTAAGAACGAAAATTTTAAGCAATTTAAATCTTATTCGATAAAATTCAAAATGGATTAAAATTACCTATCTGAAAAACAAAAGAAAGAAAGAAGGGATATAGAATAAATTGCATGTTATTGTTGGGATTCTGGTAACTTCGCAAACACAAACAACTTCGTCGCACTTTTAACTTGGTTATTTAGTTACATATAGAAAAATGAATAAGAGAATAACAATCTTATCAAGAGTACTATCTATTGTCTACTGCATACTGTATAAATGAATTCTGAATACTGAACAATAAAGCTTGGCCCGAACAGTTTTTATATTCTCGGGTGTACGTGACAACTACTACTTATTTTTGGGAACAGAAGCCACTTAGGAATAGAGCTTGTCTACACGCTATAAAGGAAAAGGTGTTTATTGAATTAATAAATAGAGAAGAGAATGTTAATTAGTATTCCTTCTTTTTAAAAGTAAGGCTTAGGGAAGCTAATAACAATATCTTGAAATCGTGATTCCTAACAATAGATCGTTTAGGATATTAGGCAATTTATATGTTATAGTTTTAATCTTAGAATGAAAATACTTTGGGTGGTTATAACAATCCTCCCCCGTTAAGTGTTTTGATAAGGATTTGTTAATTGTGTTATCAAAACATTTCGTTAAACTGTTCGTTCCAATAAGGTGCATAAATGGATAAAGAAATATTACATATTATAAGCATCAATATAACACCATACAATATAATACAAATAAAAATGTAAAATTACAATTTTAATTAGAACTACTCTTAACTTATTACAATTGAGTAGTATTTGACGAACATTATATAAAATTCGTAAATTAAAATTAATATAATCATAAGTAATTAATTTATTCATGAGTACTATTTTAACGATTTTGTTTAAGGTTAAGAACATCGAATGATCATAATAGTATGATTTAAAATTTTAAAAATGGATCAAAATAATCTTGTTTCATATTATGCTGATTCATAAATTAATGTTATAAGGAAAAAGTAAATACGATAAAAATATATATGAGTATCAAACTAGAACAATTTTGAATAATTAAGAATGCTACTATAATATCTAGTAATGAAATCAAATAACAATTCAGATTGCGCAAGAGTTTTTTTTCCTTTTTTTTTTATTATTTCACTTAGCACTAACATACACAGAATTACGCACACTTAGATTTTAAAAAGTCTTTTTTCTTTAGATTGGTCCTTGGACGGTCTAATTTCCACATACCTCGGCTCTTCGTATTGCGGGTCTGTGTTACGTAGGGACGTCATTTTTTCTAGGTTCAAATGGTCCGACGTGCCTAGCAAAACTGTAAGGCTGCGCAGACTGCGTCGAGGTCGGGGTTCCCAATCCATTGCACGGAGATCACTGTGACTAACGGTATTATGACTGTTGATGCAAACCATATATTTGCAAATATCAGGACTGAAGAATTTTCTAAACCACGATAGTGGTCTCCAACGACAGCATTTACAGCATCCACAACATATTATAATAATTATGATGGACACAACAATGGCTCCAATAAGGACATTGTACCATTTGGAATGTTGAACGATAAATGGTTGATTTAGAGTGCGTTGCAATTCGTCGTCAAATTGTTGAAGTTTGTGTTGTGCCTGACGAAGATCATTCAGATTCAAGTTATTTAATTTTATTGTGCGCATTTCTTCATTTTGCAGAAATTCTTGTTCTCGCTGGCAACAGTCGTCGTTAGCAATGTCCACTGGGGGAATAAAATTACTATAATTTGCAGACATGTTTGACGTAGCTACCAACATTGTAGATAGAGTGTAACATTTGCATTTCGATTTCAATGTGAAGATACCAGCTCCTTGTATCGTAAAATCGATAACAGGTGTATTGGAATCGTCGCAACTAATAGTGCCAACAGTGGGCTGTGTGAGAATAAACAGCCACTGAGTTGGAGTAACAGGGTGCCATACTTCCATTTCTGATTTAATTGTGCGGGTTATGCAACTTTTCGGGACGCTCTTTGGTTGTCTTAACTTCAAATCAGTCTCACAGGTGGGCCTTTCTTTAACCACATGAATTGTAGTGTGCGAGCAGATATAATCTGAAGGCGGCGATTGTTTGCATGCTGATAAGTCTTTTAGTTCCCCATAAAAGGTACGTGTCGTACTTAACAATAGGTAAGGGTAGGAAGGATTTATAAATGAGTAAATCGAGGTGGTGTTTGGAGATTTTGCAGGTAAAGGAATGAGATTGTACAATTGATAAAGTTCTTTTGAGACCAGAAGAAGTTTTATGGCATATATTATATTTTTATTAACATAAATAACGGAAAGTTCGCAAATTTGAAAATACTTGTAGATATTTTCAATGTTATCATTATTAATGGGAAATTCAAGGTTAGTATTTATTTTCACTTTTAAGAGTTCATTATAAAGATGTCTTGGCGTAATTACCGAAGGATGAAGGACGTTCTGTTTTGAGAATAAAATAGCTGAAATTATTATGTCAAATTGTTCGTTAAGTTCGCTAACTAATTGTGTTAATAAATTAAAGTGATCGGTAGTAGTTTGCGAATAGGTAAGAGAATTAATTCTTTTTACAGTGCCTTCTGAAAATCGATTAAATTTGAGAATATTTTCGTTTAATTTTTGTTCGTTGGTGTATAGAGCTTGAGCTGTTTTATTATAATCAAGAATCGCTTCAGATATGATATGAACTTGCTGTTTTTGCTGTTTCATTAAAATTTGCATGTCATGATTTTGATGAACGACTGATTCAATTGCATCAGTATAGTATTTTGCATCGTCGGCATCGGGTGTGCCAAAAAGCCATTTAAATGCGTAAGAAACGCCATTAAATAGACCTCTTTTAAAACGTTTATTATTCAATAGAGTTAGTTCATGACCCGTTAGATGTGACAAGGAGTCGAATTTTTTATTTAAAATGTTAATTTGATTTTGTAATAATTCTAAGTGTTCTTTACAAACGAATTATTCATGGAAACTAGTTAGGTTTTGATTTTTCGTACGTGTTTTGCATAAGGGTTCTGATTTTTGATATGTTCTATGAATAAGATTTAATTTTTGTTCGTAAATGCTTATATTAGTGTAAGATAAAAGAGTAAAGAAATCATGAGAGATTTTTGCTTCACCGATATGGTGGAAAAATATACCTGCTTTATCGTCGATTTTGTCGATATGATAAGGTAGGTCGACGGACAGGACCGACGAAATAAGAAGGAGTTTAAACAGCACCTTAGGGAGTATTTTGTTGATTGTCGTCACCATCTGAAAAGAATGGTTTCAATAAATTATGGTGGTATACGGCGGTTTTATTTTTCTTTAGTTGAACTTTAACTGTGTGGTTTGGGAAAATCTTTATTATTTTATATGGGCCTTTATAGTTTGGTTGAAGTTTCCTACTTATACCAGGTTTAAGATTTTTATTTTGAACGAGAACTTTGTCGTTTACCTGATATTCGTGTTCATTGATTTTTTTATCATAAGTTGTTTTAGAATTTTCTTTAGATTTAATGATATTATTTCTAGCTATTTCGAAGGATTTTTGTAGTTTTAATTTTAGATTCGAATAATAGTCATCGTATGTATATTTAAATTCGGGTTTAGAATTTAAAGAATTTGGAATAGTAACTTTATAACCGAATAGAAGTTCGTGAGGCGTAAAATTTGTAGCTTTATGAAAATGAGTATTGTATGTAAACATAGCTAAAGGTATATAGTCATCCCAGTCAGTATGTTTCTCATTAATATAGTGTTTTAGGTACTCCTTTAGAGTAAGATGAGATTTTTCTAAAGCTCCATTTGTTTGAGGGTGATAAGGACTAGAAAGTATGTGTTTTATTTTAAAAAGCTTGTTTAATTCTTTGATTGTTTTAGACGTGAAGTCTGAACCTTGGTCTGACAAAATACATTCAGGAATTCCAAATATTGTAATGAATTTTAGAAGTTCATTGGCAATTGTTTTCGCTTCATGATTAGGGACAGCAATAGCGTACGAAAACTTTGTTAGATCGTCCTGCATTGTGATAATAAATCTATTACCGTTTTCGGTTAAATCCAAAGGTCCTACTACGTCAATTGCTAATCTTTGAAATGGGCGCTCGCTAGTTGTTGTTATTTCCATGGGCGCACGAACCATTTTATTTTCGTGTTTATTTATTTGGCACGACTGGCAATATTTTATTAAGTGTTTTATGTCACCTTTCATGTTAGGCCATTTATAATTTTCTTTTATTCTTTTGTATGTTTTTAAAAATCCGGCATGTCCGGCTATGGCGGATTCATGATTTTCCTTAAAAATATTTTTAATTTCGTCGCGAGTTTTAGGGGCGATATGTGGTTTGTTGACAAGAATTACTAAGATTTTTGACTTAGAAAATAAGAATTCAACCATTTCATTAAACATATCTTGTTTTATGTGTGGGTTTTCTTCCACTGGGTTCTTGAGGTAGATTTTTGAGATTTTATTTTGTCTTAAAGAACTTCTTAATTTTTGCAAAGAATAAAATAAATCATTGTATGTAATTTTATCAAAATGGTTCAATTTTGACATTAAAAGAAAAGTTGTTTTATCTTGTGCAGTTAATGGAATAGTGTCATATTGTTTAATGTTATCTTCGTTTAGTTTTGCAAGATCATAATTAGCACATACATTTTCGGAAAAAGTATTACTTTCATCTAGATCTTTAGAATATATTAGCGCATTTGGAAATTTTGAAAATAGATTCTCTTTAATAATATCTATTTCTGAGATTTTTTGATTTTCATAATGATATTTTACAAATTCATTATAGGGTTCTTCTGCCGTTTGTACTTTCCTGAGAGAATTAATTTGAACAGGGTTTCGAGAAAGGGCATCGACATTAGAATTAACCCTACCAGGCTTATAACGTATTTCGTAAGATAATTCCTCGAGTTTTAGTCTCCATCGAATAAGACGACTATTTGGATCTTTACAATTAAAAAGCCAAATTAATGGTCGGTGATCCGTTAAAATAATAAATTTTCTACCATACAGGTATGGGCGAAAATGTTGAACAGCCCAAACGATAGCTAATAATTCGCGTTCGATCGTTGAATAATTGCACTCGGCTTTGTTTAGGGTTCGCGAGGCGTAGGCAATTGGAAGATCCTTGCCAATCTCGCCTTGTGAAAGAATAGCGCCAATGGCATAGTTAGATGCATCTGTGGTTAGCAAAAATTCTTTAGAGAAGTCAGGATATTGAAGAAGAGGGTCTTTAGTAAGAATATTTTTGAAATGTTCAAAAGAATTTTCTTGGTTGGTGCCCCAGTCAAAGGGAGCATCCTTTTTTAGAAGAAGAGTGAGTGGTTTCGCAAATTTGGAGAAATCTTTAATGAAGCGACGGTAGTAGCCTATCAATCCCATGAATTCTTTGATTTGTTTAGGATTTTGTGGTGTTGGATAATTCTTGATGGCTTTTATTTTATCTGGATTAGGGGATATTCCTTGATCACTAATGATATGGCCCAAATAAGCGACTTCTTTGTGCATGAATTCGCATTTATCAGGTTGAAGTAAAAGACGATTGTTTTGAAGACGGTCGAAAACGTTTTGAAGTTTTTTCGAATATTCTGAAACAGAGCTAGCAAAAATTACAACATCATCCAAGTACACAAAGCACTGGAGACCTTGAAGACCTGAAAGTGCGGTATTCATGAGCCTTTGAAATGTACTGGGTGCATTTTTTAGGCCAAATGGCATACGTAGATATTCATAATGTCCAGAGGGTGTCGAGAAAGTAGTTTTGCAAATAGCCTCCTCCTTCATTTGAATTTGGTGGAACCCAGAGGCAAGGTCTAAAGTCGTAAAATATTTGGAGTGACTCAATTGATCTAGAATGTCTTCGATATTGGGCAGGGGAAAGGAATCTCCCACAGTGACATTATTTAATTTGCGAAAATCTACGACAATTCTCCATTTACGTTCTCCAGAAGCGTCCTGCTTCTTCGGAACTATCCAGAGGGGGCTATTATAGGGAGAAACTGAGTGTCGAATTATTCCTTGTTTCAGCATTTTGTCGATTTGCCTATCTAATTCTTTTTTGTGAATTTCAGGGAACCGATATATTTTTGAAGAAATTGGAGTACTATCGGTTACTTTAATTTCATGTTTAATAATATCAGTACATGTTATCTGATCGTTTGGGAGATAAAAAATATCGACATTAGTCGATATTTTTTATTTTTGACTAATGTCAAAACTCATGCTGACAGAAAAGCCAGAAACCATTATCAGAGCAATAAAAAATATCATTATACTCGTCACATATATCTAAGATGGATCGTTTCTCTTCTGAATTTAAATGATCGAGGCGTAAATTTTCGTGTAAAAGTCTGTCTGGAATATTAACAGGGTTACTTTTACTTTCATTAGAGTATAAAATTTGTGATTCAGTTGTTTCAAAGGGTTCTAAAAGTAGTTGAATTTTGTTAACTTTTAATTTCCTATCTTGGGTATTTAAAATAGTTGTTATGGCTTTTCCATTGTTAACTTTTAATATAGCTTTAGCGATAAATACGCCTTCTGCGATTTTTATTTCTGGGCAAATGCCTTCCGAAAGATTTTTATTTAAGATATCTACTTGTATAATAGTTTCAGACCTGGGGTCTAAGAAGAAAGGTTCATTTGTATTGTTAGGTTGGCAAATGATTTTAATAGGGGTTTCTAGAGATTTAAGGGACAACTCGGATTTACCTAAATTTATTATAGCTCCGTGTGGAGACAAAAAATCATTGCCGATTATTCCGTCATGCGGAAGATTATGATTATCTTTGACTAAATGAAATTTAACAGATATATTTTGCAAATTTATGTTAAGCTTTAAATTTAAGCTACCCACAATCTCTACGGGAGCATTTGCGCTAAGACCCGTTAGAATTATTTTATCACTTAAATTAAGATCAAAATCTAGGTTAGTTAATTTTTCTTGATATTTGATTAAAGAGACCGATGCTCCAGTATCGATCAAGAATTTAAAGTGCACATTCTGGCAAATACATTCCATATAGGGATTCTTATCATTATTGTTTAAGAAAATTTTATGTTCTTTCATAGAACTGGGGAAACGATTTAGATAATTTGTTTCGAGATAGTCCTGTGATCTACGGCAAGAATTATCATAGTGACTTATAGACTTATTTTGAACCGGATAACAATCACTAGGACTCATAATTTTTGAACTAGAACGATTTCCATAATTATTATTTCTTTCGAGAGAGTCCTGGGATCTACGGCAAGAATCATTGCGATTTATAAATTTATTTTGAACCGGATAACAATCGCTAGGACTCGTAATTTTTGAACTGAAACGATTTAGATTATTATTATTTGTTTCGCGAGAGTCCTGCGATCTACGGCAAGAATTATTATGATTTATAAATTTATTTTGAACCGGATAGCAATCGCCAGGACTCATATTTTTAGTAGCTTGCAGAGAGGTCTGGGAAACTTTTCTGATATTTGATGCTGTGAATAAGTAGTTTGCGAGTCATACTTACTATAGTCGTCACTAGCGTCAATCGGAAAGGTTTCCCGATTTTGTGAATTTAGTACGTCGGTTTTATTTATTGCTATTCCGTGGAAACGACGCCGTTCCCGGAAATTTCCCCGTTTAAATTAATTGATGCATTATTTGAATTTTGATTAGAATTATTTGTATTAAATTTTTCGTTGTTTCTTTTACGTTTAAAACATTCGTTTATAACATGACCTGACTTTTTGCAGTAGTTGCAGAATTTATGTTGGCTTGAATAATTTCGAATGTTTGTTTGATTTTGAGAATAGTTTTGTACGTTTGAAAGAGGTTTATTTAAGTTTACTGCGACTTCCCGAGGGCGACTATTTTTTTTATAACAGTCCCTAGTATTATGGCTTTTCGTTTTGCAATTTCCACAGTATTTGTTCAGGTTGGGTTTGGAATAATTTGACTTTGATATTTGAAGAGCGCGTTCCTCTTCGACGGCAGCGTTAATGCCTCTGATAAACTCTTTAAATCTTTACTTCTTAGGAATCTAGATATATCGGGTAGGCTGTGCAAAATAAATCTTTGTAAGGCTAGTTCTTTTATAGTCTCGACTCTTCCGAGCCGTTCCCCTTCAACTTGACATGTAAGAGAGTTTAAAGTTCTAGTGCAAAGTTTATCTACGCGATTATAAAATGATTGTACAGATTCATTAAAGTTTTGCTTTATGGTGTTGAGTTCCTCCATTAATTGAGTATAATGTTTTTTATCACAGTAAAGCTGTAAAAGTAACGTTTTTAATTGACTCCATTCGTCTACTATTTTATCTCTTAGCGCTACCTGTTATTTTAGAAATTACAAAAGCAATGAGAGCTTCTCCTTGTTGTGGATTTGCAAAGCGAAATGCGTTATTACAATTGGAAATAAACTCGTGTAGTTCAGATCTGCCACCGTCAAACGGCTTTGATATCAAAGAGCATAAAAATGATAATTTGTACACTGGATCAGTAGAGATATTATTATTGATAGGTTGAGTATTTGAAGAGATTTCTGGTGTTACTGGTGTCGACATTTTCAATTAAAATTTAAGTGAATTCCTCTTTAAAAATATATATAACTAAAACTTTGAAATGAAATTTTATCAAATGTAAGAACTTTATCAGGGGAAAAGTGATATGGAAAAAGGAAAAATGAAGGAAAAAAGTACGACTTACCCTTGTTGTGTTGTGAAGTGGTTCACTATCTTCGGTTTGTCAATTTCAGAGCAGTGCCTGTAATCTTCGCCGATTGTTGAAAGTGGACCAGTGGTTCTTCAGAAGTCTAAGGAGTTGTTGATTGTCGATTCTGGAATCTTCTCGGCCCAAATCGGGACTACTGCAGATTTGCAAAATCCTCGCCGACTGCGCCAATTTATGTTGGGATTCTGGTAACTTCGCAAACACAAACAACTTCGTCGCACTTTTAACTTGGTTATTTATTTACATATAGAAAAATGAATAAGAGAATAACAATGGTATCAAGAGTATTATCTATTGTCTACTGCATACTGTATAAATGAATTCTGAATACTGAACAATAAAGCTTGGCCCGGACAGTTTTTATATTCTCGGGTGTACATGACAACTACTACTTATTTTTGGGAACAGAAGCCACTTAGAAATAGAGCTTGTCTACACGCTATAAAGGAAAAGGTGTTTATTGAATTAATAAATAGAGAAGAGAAAGTTAATTAGTATTCCTTCTTTTTAAAAGTAAGGCTTAGGGAAGCTAATAACAATATCTTGAAATCGTGATTTCTAACAATAGATCGTTTAGGATATTAGGCAATTTATATGTTATAGTTTTAATCTTAGAATGAAAATACTTTGGGTGGTTATAACATTATATTTTAAAATTATATTGAATAGCTTTGTAGCTAATAAACTTTGTTATTATTATTTAATTAAAATGCAGCACGTCGGCCTTTTTGAAACATAAATCTTTCTTCAAATTATTTACTGACATCTAAAAAGTTCGGTTAAAATATTTAAAAAATTAATATGCAAATAAATTATAGTTTTAAAAGCTTTTTTAAAAATTTTCCCAACGTATTCCAAAACCTTTTAGTAAATTATTTCATCGGTAATGAATGACTATCTGAACATCACTGGTATTTAAGAAGCACGCCGCTTTAATCGGTTTTCGTTATTTACTCAGAATATTTGATTACCAAAGATTAGATAGTTGCGGAAGATAAGAGGATGGTCGTCACACGTCGAACATACGCTCTCCAGTGGGATCCAACAGGATTACTTTTATTATCGCAGAATCTGCTTTTATCATCTAAATGAATTATATAATGTTTAGAGCTTTGATAAGTTAAAAGTTGCTTGAGAAAATTAAATATTTGTACTCCGTGTTATTTCTAATAAAATAAATAAAAATACGGCACTTTCCAACGTTCCTAGATATGACATTGCATATCTATATGAATTTAAAAGTGCAAATTTTATTTTACAGCTAACTTCTTAACAACAAAAAAAGAATAAATATTTAGTGTTATTTACCACAGAGACAAGCTGAATAAAATGCGATTAAAAATATATGAATCGATAACGACAATAATGATTTTTAACGTCAGTAATAATCAATAAAATTTTTGAATTAAAAAAGTATTATTGATTGGTTGCAGGTGCCTAAGTTATATTTTATGGTTTCTGAGAAAAACGACTGAAAATTTTTATTTGTGCCTGGAAATATTATGATAGGCGTATGATTCTACTTTTTTTACTGAAGATATTTTGTAGTTTTTGGACCATTGCACCAGTATATTGGATTTAACAACTTATGCCAGGGCCGGATTCATTAGACAACGTTGACACTGTGTCTAGGGCCCAATCAAAAATAAAAAAAGTAATGTTTAATACAAAATTTAGGAATAAGCTTAGTAATAAACAATTACCTACTTTAAAAAAAGCAGTAGGTATCGCCTAAAACTGTAAAACATAAAATATGTGTTTTACTGTATACAAACTGTATGTACATAGTATTTATATACATATGTACGTATATATTAATAGTATGTATTTGGTATCAAATACAAAAGAAAATATTTCTCTTTCAAAAAAATGAGCCTGCTTTAAAATAGCACGGAAAAGTTGAAATAATATTTGTTCCTGTTTTATATCGAGCTTGATGGTAAGCTTAAATATGTTCAAATTTAAGTAACTTTTACACCAGAGCTCTAAACTATGAAATCGGTGGAACTTCCTATTAATGGACTATATTTTGTGCCGTAGGAAATACTATTTGCAAAGTTTTATAATAAGGCATTTTTTATTTTCTCAAAAAATAATTAGCATTATCAAAAAGAAGAACGTTGAAAATTTTATTTTTCGTTGCTTCATACAATGGCATCAAAATTCAATATTATCAGTCAAAATCATCATGTTTAATATTAAAAAGAGGGAAATCAAACTTGACAACGTTGAGATTTGTAACTTTATGTATAAAAAGGAAGACATACAATATATAAAACTTACTTAAGGCGGCATTCTCCACGTGGGGTCCACCCAATTTCATTTTAACATGGTTTTTCGGCTTTCAAATTTTTAACAATAACGTTACAAGTATAGGTATATTAAGTATAGGTTCATATCCTCCAAAGAATTTTCAGTCAATTATTGAAAGTTTCAACGTGTATAATGATTTCATTCAGAAGATTAATATGTTAAAAGATCTATGATGACATTTTTTCTGTCAGTAGGACCTCAATATTCTTTTTACATATTATTTTCCTTAAATAAATCATAAAATATCTTGGAACGGTTAATATTGTCACAATATTCATACAGAAGAAAAATAAAGCAAAAAGTTGTATCGACTAAAATGAAATTAAGTTGGCCCACGTGGACGTGAATAGTATACAGACACAACCATACCTACCTAAACTACAAAAGGGCAAATCAATAAAATTTATATGAATTTATGAAATTCACTGCATATATTGAAACTGGTAAATCCTGATATGAATTCAGATTGAATAAAAATATTCATAAATGGTGCTTCACGATAAAAAAAAAGTAAATATCGGCCCTTAAAAACCTTTTTTTAGTTTTCTGGGACTAACTACATGGCCATATAAAAAACATTGAACAACGTCAGCCACAGAAAAAAAACTTTTGTTTTGACGTCCGTACAGGCTGTGGCGTTGCCACGTCTCTCTCATCCATATTCATATGTAGCAAGTTTGAAAAAATAGTATTTTTGATATCTCCAAAGAAAGAAATTCTACTAAAGGTGGATTTATGCAGACCACTTTAAATTTAATATAATCTTAATTTAATTTCAATTTTGCTTTAAGAAATTTTTAGGGCATTGAAAGTTAAAATTAAAGTAAAGTTAAATTAAAGTTGTGGATAAACGCTGTTATGCCTTCATGTGTATTTAACTCGGACGAAATTAAATGTAACATTAAATTAGGGTTAAATTAAATTTAAAATGGTCTGCATAAACCCACCTTAACTCTTTCAAAACTCTCAATTCTAAAAATTTAAAATACTACAATACAAAAGAATCCGGAGAACAGCTGTTCAATCCAAGAATACAATAATAATGTTCAACTAGGCCGACCAGAAATTTTTGGAGGAAAAAGAGTACCCATACAGAAATTTTAGTTCAAAATTAGCTTCAAACAAAAGAAATCCTAATACTTAAGCATGTACTTTTTTTTAATTAGGTAGGTACCTATTTTTTATCATATTTAACAGAAGATTTGGCTTTTATTAACAGGTTTATTTATATCGTCCTTAATTTTTAAGCGAATTTCCTAACAACTTAAATTAATAATAAATTTTACCGTCATAACCTCTTACAGTGTTAAAACAGTCATTCGACTTTTTCATCTTTCCAATAATTTTTAATTTCGCTAGGCTTTCATAGTCTACGTTAGTACTACCAGGTAACGTAAAAATACTCAATAAGATTTTTTGATACAAGGAAAAGTTGTTTCAAATGCATCATGTAACATTACAAACTTGCCTAGTGCACGTATTTGCGATAAAAAAATTCAAAAACTAGACAAAATAACTATAAAAACGAAAAAGAAACAAACTTTCTCTGTCGGACTCGAACGCTGTTCAAACAATAATAAAGTTTATTACTATTACTACACAATGCAACCCAGCCGTTGTAAAATTTTTAAAAATTCAATCGTCAATTATTATCGGGAACAAAAAATTTGATTTGTAAAAAAAGCGAGCAATAAAAAAGATATGGAAAATATCCTTCAGCTGGTTCTGGATAATACGCTGCGGATGCACGCTTGTTTGGAAGCAAATAATGGAAGACATTTTCAACATACCTATTATCTACTAGATAAGTACCATTTTTTGAAACTTATTTATTAGTTTTACTTATTGATATATAAATTATGCTAGGCAAATAACTAAACTACGGCTGCTGACAACAAGGAGTGATTTCGCAGTGACCTTTTTACTAATTTTTATTCTCTTAGCTTAGGAAAAGGTTTAAATTTTTTTTACCTGTCTTAAGTTACGCTTAAAACAGAAAATGAATTATCCCTAAACATTTATATGACTGGCAACGTTACAACAAATTCAATTGTTTTTCGCGCGCAATTTTCTGGCAGACGCTATGTCGGGCCATGTGGTCGCTCAGCCAGGTGGGTCGAACATGGATGGGTTTTAGGGTATTTTCGAAATGTTCGATTTAAGACAAAAAAGTATAGGGGATGTCTGTAGACTACCCTAGGAGTCACCCACTCGAATATATGTAACCATTTCCATAACACTCTGTATATAAAATGAACGCAAGAATCCAATTTGTTCACGTTTAATTTACGACATAAAGAAATAACAAAACAATATAAATTGATTATTTTCTTTTCTCTTTCATTCTTACGGCCGCGGATCAAATTGATTAATAAGAAAACGTTCTTAAGCACAATCTTCCCGTCATATAAAAAATAGTCCAGATAATGTCGAAGCAAATAAAGTGATCTTCGATTGGGTAGCTTGTGTTTTTAAACTAAAAACCTGAAAAGGAAAAACGCATTTCAGGTTTTTATGATTCATTATAACAATATTTTGCATATTTGCTCAAAAATTTTGATAGGCTTATAAGAAATTGTAACTGAAATTTTTGCTAAAAGAATATTTGCAATAATTTTTTGAGTTTTGAAAGTTGTAAAATCTAGACCTGGCCATGTTAACGTTTAGAAGTAGAACTGAAACATAAACACTTAATACTCAGGCATTGTGAAATATACCACTGACAAACTTATAAGAATATGAAATAAAGCTACATTACCATGGTTTTTAGGTCGATTTTTCCTGTTTTGATCAACAACATCTACAATAGTCCTTGTTACAATATACCTGTTTGCCTATTTTGTGATCCTTTCCGCATTTCAACAATTAACCTAAAATTGATATATGACTATAAATACTTTAATTACCTAGATCGTTATCTTATTTAGGAAAGACATCGGAAGAAGGATATTTTTAAAACTTAATTTTAACTATGTAACAAAATTGTTTAAATTCGCAGAATACGCTAACGTGACTATTTATTTTTTCCCTCAGGACCGGGCGTCAACGGTTTTTTTGCCAAAAAAGGTAGATAAAAGAAAAACCCATTATCCATAATAAAGTTTAATATTAATTTTAATGAACAATTCACGACATGCAAGTATTTATTTATGTAGTGGTTTATTTTTCTGAGGAACAAATTTTCTTTAATATATCAGGTGATGATTTTAAGTAAGTGTGAAATTCTTGGCACGTTTTATCAATATTTTACAATTATTTCACAAGTTTTGCTTTCAATTTCATGACGCGCTTGAAGACTGTCTGAAAACGAGACATTTTGGCGTTCCTAAGCTTTCCTTGGGGACAATGGGATAGAGTACAGAAAAACGGGTCAGTCCCGTTCAAAACAGGACGTATGGTCGTCACGGTATGAATACCTCATGTTGATGGCTACAATTGATCTCTTACTACTACTACTACTGCCAAGAAAAGACGTTTGGATGTTCGTTGCACAGTTTTCGTACAAAACTGATACGTTGCTGTATGGACTTACATATATTTATATATCGTCCTTAATTTTTAAGCGAATTTCCTCACAACTTAAATTAATAATAAATTTTACCGTCATAACCTCTTTTAAATATATTTATATATAATATATGTTACATATATTTATATTTACATACAAATATTAGTCTTAGTACAGATCAGCAAAAAAACATAAATAGCTAAAGATATTTTGTACTTTTTTTATACAATATGTAGGAATAAAAGAAAATTGCTGTCGTAATACACATATATACCTACCAAACTTTTTAGCATCACACCTAATTTTTGCTTCAAAGAAAACAACTTATGTGTCCTCATAATAATACAAAATATTTTATTTAAAAGATATTATTGAACCACTGTTACTTCTATATTCTTACTGGCAATTTGTCGATGATGAGCACTCAATTGGAAACACACGAAATCATTGGTACAATCTTGGAATACGTCTTTTTTAGTTTCTAAAGTTTAATAACAAATATTAAAGAATGGTTGCCGTGCATTATTTGCTTATTATTGAAAAATTAGTCACTTCCTTCTAAGTTAGTTTTGATAATACATTTCGGAGCATTATTGCTCTTGGGTATTGGGTATTTTGTATTCTAATAGAAGAAACCCATACTACAAACAAAATATTTAAATTACTTACCTGAAACAGAACAAATAATCCATCTTCTGGTCAGAATGCTATAATTAAGAAAAAGCTACAGCAAAGTAAAAAATAACTGGCAGCCACTTTTCCCTCATCTAAAAAGAAATTAAAGTGTAGACCATTATACCTTAGCTTCCAGACCGGCCAGACAGGGAAGTTGGATTGTAAAATAACACAGGACCAAAAATGGGAACCGAAAAAGTCCTTTGGCGAGATTGATATCCTATAGGTATTTTGGTGCGCTGATTACGAATCCGAGGTCCATATAACCCCAGCACGTCACGTTCAAGGTCATTTGAAGGTCAAATGCATATATTACAGAAAAACAGAAAATCTGACCACGGATTCGGAAAGAGCGGGAAATTTTACGTCCAAATATGTAGTTTCTAGTTTTTCCAACATGACCCTCCAAGGTCATCTGGGGGTGAAATTACTCACCGATAGGCCAAATTCTTATTTCCCATATACATCATCACCTTGAAAGTGACGTGCTGGGATTATATGGACCTCGGATTCGTAATCAGCGCGTCAAAAAACCTAAAGATACCTGACTAAGTTGTACGTAAAAGTTTGTAGTTGTAATGATGTACCTATATGGGAAATAAGAATTTGGTGTATCGGTGAGTTATTTCACCCCAGATGACCTTGGAGGGTCATGTTGGAAACATAAAAACTACATATTTGGACGTAAAATTTCCCGCTCTTTCCGAATCCGTGGTCAGATTTTCTGTTTTTCCGTAATATATGCATTTGACCTTCACATGACTTTGAACGTGACGTGCTGGGGTTATATGGACCTCGGATTCGTAATCAGCGCACCAAAATACATATAGGACACGATCTCGCCAAAGGACTTTGTTCGGTTCCCATTTGTGGTCCTGTGTAATTAAATTGTTGGGCTGGTCGCATAACGCACCTGTCAGTACTGGTTGCCCACTTAAAAAGGGATAAGGAGGTGTCGAATTGGTAAAACCTATTAATGGGCATACTAATGTTACTTACGACGAAGGTCGAGACAGGTTTGTATGTCCAAACTTCGAAAGAAGTAGTAGTTACGTAGGTTAAGTACGTCGGAACGTAGCGTGTTGCGATAATTGTCATAAGAGGTTTCACGGGGCTGGATGGTATCCTCGTACTTCATTTAACTTTTATTTTTTCGATCAGCAGTTCATGGAAGGCATTACCAAACCACCTAGCAGTATTATGCCTTGTATGATCTCTCAAATAGTGCCATTCGGATCCGGCAATAAAACTATCTGTAGGTCCCAGATATTCGTGAAAATCCTGTAAAATGGCCCACCTCGCGAGTATATGCAAGTAGCGTACGCTCAAATATGAGTAAGGCACATGAAGAAGAAGCATACCTACTCCGTACAACCAAATTTATTTTTATTTCACAGTTGTAGGTTGGCTTATAAATATAAAAAAATGTGCTAGGGTAATCATAACTTTTTTGGACATATACAGTAAGGGGTAAAAGTCATCCTCCCCCTCCTGTTAATTTCAATACCAATTTGAAGATCGTTCCAAGATTTGGTGGGATTAACGTAACGTGACGAATTTGATAAATCAACTCTTTTTGTTTTGCGAGATATTTTCTGCAATAAACATAAGAGTCACGTAGACCAATTCATGTATTAATTAGGACTCACATATTTCTCACGATACGTAGGAACTACACCAGCGAAGCCGTGGGAAATTATATTTTATTCCCATAGACCAGCGTTTCCCGAACTGTGGCTCGCGACCCACTGGTGGGTTGCAAGCTTATTTTTGGTGAGTCGCAGTGATTAAAAATATGTTTTTAAATCATTCTAATCTAAAGGGCCCCATAGACGATGCAATTTGCACGCACATTTTACACGACGATTTTAACACGAGGTAAAATGAGCTTGTGGATCCCATAGAGCACATTTTGCACGCACGATTTACAGTCAACAGGGCCCCATAGACGATGCATTTTGCACGCACATTTTACACGACGATTGTAACACGAGGTAAAAATGAGCTGTGGATCCCACAGACAGCACATTTTGCACGCACGATTACGGTCAGTCTTGACAAGAACACAGTTGCTCACGGTGGTCGCGACGTACGAGATGTCTACCGACATTTTGCTTATTGCTGCAGCTATTGTTGTCAAGAAAAAACGGACACATCATAGATTAAAATGGTCAAAGGACTGGTTACTGCGCAGAAAACGTTATACTTACTTTGAATTGTTAAACATGGTTACTCCATTGATTAGAAAAAAAGATACAAATATGAGAGAGTCAATTTTTGCCCACGAAAGTTGTCAAGAAAAAACGGACACATCATAGATCCATATGGTCAAAGGACTGGTTACTGCGCAGAAAACGTTATACTTATTTTGAATTGTTAAACATGGTTACTCCATTGATTAGAAAAAAAGATACAAATATGAGAGAGTCAATTTCTGCCCACGAAAGTTGTCAAGAAAAAACGGACACATCATAGATCCAAATGGTCAAAGGACTGGTTACTGCGCAGAAAACGTTATACTTATTTTGAATTGTTAAACATGGTTACTCCATTGATTAGAAAAAAAGATACAAATATGAGAGAGTCAATTTCTGCCCACGAAAGACTTTCAGCAACTTTGCGCATTTTGGCTACTGGACTGGGTGTAGTTACGAATGTCTAAAATTTTATACACGTAGATATTTCACCACAAGCGCTTGGAGGAATTATACCAGAAACATGCCGAGCTATTCTGAAAGTTCCTAAGGATAATTTAAAAGTAAATATAAAGCTTTTCTTATTTTATTATGGTTGGTGGCCAGTTTTGATGTTTGTTGGATGTTTAGTGGGCTTAGGCCTGAATCCACTAAACACCAAAAGAAAGCTTCTCGTTTATCGAAGTATTTTAATATTTTACAATGGGTACAGTTATATTAAACTCAAACTACAAAAGTAAAAGAACATTTTCTAAATTAAATTTGTTGAAAATGTGCGTAATAATCGGCTACTGACTGCGGACACGAAGAATTCTGATTTTGGTATTGTGTTTTTGCAAATGATATGTTGGGAAGAGGTGTTGTTAAAGGTGTCACCTCTGAAGGAGCAGAAGAAGGCATATCATTAACCATAAGCTTTGAAGAGCTATTTAAACTTCCCTTCTCTGCCTGAAACAAGGCATCGTTAATAATTTTTTCAGAAAATAATCTTTGTTCCAACGGTAAATCGCGTAATTTCATAGCAACGTTTTTACTAAAAACATCAAATCTGTCATCATCTTTCTTATTTATTAACTGCTGGTGTACAGTATTTAAAACTGTATCTGTTATATCGGTTTTCTTCTGCTTTTTTTTAACACTAGTAGTCGATGTTGACGTGGAACCTTTGGAATCCGTTCCTTCCTGACTGTTCCCATCAATTGTTTGTTGTGTTTCTTCTGCTCTCTAAAACAATAGTAAGCATGTAGATTTAAGAACTATTTCATTTTAGATGCCGGAAACAGAAGAAGAATGGAAGACAATTGCCAAGGGTTTCCACACTAGATGGCAGTTTCCACATTGCCTGGGATCTATTGATGGAAAGCACATTGCAATTACGCCACCTTCTGGAAGCGGTTCACTTTACTATAACTACAAGGGCTTTCATAGTTTTGTTTTAATGGCTGCAGCCAATTCTAATTATGAATTCATATGGGCAGAAGTAGGAACAAATGGCAGAATATCAGATGGCGGTGTTATCAATAATACGAATTTTTATAAGAACTTACTATGGCAAAATTTAAATTTACCTCCACCTGAACAATGTCTCCCAAATTCTCGAGATCTTCCATATGTTTTTATTGGGGATGAGGCATTTGCTCTAAGACCAGACTTTTTGAAGCCATTTAGCCAACGGGATTTGACTCGAGAAAGAACGATATTTAATTACAGACTCTCGAGAGCGCGAAGAATCTTAGAAAACATTTTTGGTATTATGGCTGCCAGATTTGGTATTTTCAGCACGGCAATAAACTTACAACCCGATATTATTAATCTTATCGTTTTAACAACTTGTATACTACACAATTTTTTGAGAAAAAAAGTAAGTTGTGATTATTGCGCTGCTATTCAGCTGGATGATGATGATGATGATGAAGAGAGTGTAGCTAAATATTTTGTTCCACTGCAACGGGGTCATAATATAAATTATGGAAATGATGGCAAAGAAGTGCGCCAACAATTTATGGACTATTTTAACACTGAAGGTCGCGTGGAGTGGCAAGATGGAATATTCCAAACACAATGAGACAATCGAAGTTATGTATTACCCATAAATTAAATCACTGTCTCGGATATTGTTTGTTTTACTTACCTCTTCCGATTCGACGTTAGTATTTTCAAGAATAGTATCCACGTTTACGGATTCGGTCATTGAGACCTGATCGTCCAAAAAGTTCAGAAGATTGTAATACCGTAAATTAGGTGTATAAATATCATTTTGCCCAGCGCCACTTTTCATAGAATCCTTTACTTTTTTTCTTTCCTTACAATACGAACTTCTAAGTGAATTTAGCTTCTTTATGACTGTATCTCGAGTTACATCTCCATCTCCTTTAATTTAGTTGTAAGTATTTGAAAAGCGGCATTTCTGTTTTATTGTGGTAATTTTTATCTTGAATACACCATAGACAGTTGTGCTGTCTGTATAGTTCTATAAATTCCGTCATAAACTTTTTGTTGTAAGTACGAGAGTCGCTCATATTCACAAAAATTTACACCATAAATTGCAGAGTAGTCCGCGGCGGCCAGAGATAAATGAGCTAAAAGTGGAAGTAAAACCTGCAATGTTCACATACGGCGCAGGATACGGTGCATTATCCCAGATAAAACCAGACCAGATGCGTAAGACTGTCAAATATCGTGTTGAATCTCAATGACCTTGAGGCGCGGCACTTAGCTGCCTGCACCATCGCTTTGCGATAGTGCAGGCGTCTGTACTATACGGCAGTTACGTTACATTTGAAGATGACACGGCAGTGGCTGTGATGCTGTGATTTAAATTTATAACCTCGGTCCCCGTACTTGATGCCACACGGCCAGCCGATCGTCTCGTCAATCCTTGGCTCGCCGACGCATGAAGTACAGGCGACATTGACATTGGAGCTTTCGCATCTGGTCTGGTGTTATCTGGGACATTATACTCGCGACTTCAGGATTTTCTTGATTTCAAGCGTGTTAAAACCCGCGCGTAAACTACGGGCATTTTAACCATACATGACGCGTTTTCTCGACAGGCCGTGCTTAATGAATAATATGATGTGCCGTCTGTGGGGCCCTTAAAGTCTGTTTTTTTTAATTCTGTGTTTTTGTTCGAAAATTCGCTTGGGTCGCAAGAAATTATCATGTTTCGAAGTGGGTCGACCTGCAAAAAAGTTTGGGAAACGCTGCCATAGACGATTATGCCGCAGACTGTAGCATCGGTTCATGGCAATATTGTACACTAAGCGTCGGCGTCACCGTAAAGATTAATTAGTAAGCATTGGCGAAGCCTTTTAAGTCCATGATAGTAAAGTTCACAAGAAGCCCCTAAAAATTAAATCAATAATTAAATGTGGAAATACAGTGGGTATTACAACCAGCCTGCATTAAATGTCTAAGGGAAGGACTTTATTTTAAATTCTAATATCTGGGAAGTTGTTTCTCGATGCGCTAACCTCAAATAAAATATAATCATCGTTCTAGCTTTTTCGGTTATTATGGTAACCGATATCAACGGTAATTTTAAATGGAACACCCTGCGTATTTTTCAACTTTTAGATATCTTATTAGAAACTTAACAATTTTTATTCAGCATAGCTTATACTTAACTGTTGCTCTCTGGGGTAATTGGTTTTCTTCATAAATCTGATAGATTTTACCGTTCATTTCTTTCGTGAATATGTTACTACCTCTGCAAAAACGTACTTGTGTATTAAAAATTCATGACTAATTCCTAAAAAAAATATATAAATAACCACAAAATTCTATACAGGGTGTTTTAAAATTAGTATTTTTCAACTCATAAGAAAAAACACAATATTTCAACATTTTCAGATTCTGCAAAAAATGTTAGTATTAGTTTATATATAGCAATTCTATACCAAAATTTAACAGTTTTTCTAACACAAACAGTTTTTATTTAGTCATGTCACAATGAAATTATCCCTACCTCTCAAGGGAAAGTTAAACTAGTTGCCAAGCAATTCGCTGCCAATTCCATCATAATTCCTCCTGCCAAAACCGCTACGTCTGTACCCCACAAAATGTCCCACATAATTCTTAAGGTCAAACAAGTTCAAAAATCACTTGCACCCGTCCTAACCCGTCTTTTCCAGATCTCCTATGACTAGGGTATCTTCCCAGATAGCCGGAAGACTGCTCGTGCGCAGCCTGTCCCGAAGAATAGTTCCAAGTCCCTTCTATCCAATTATAGACCTCTCCCTCTTCTCTCTTTTGTCAAAAAAGTTATGGAGAACGCGATCAACTTGTAATTTATATAATATTTAGAAAATCATCTATGACAGACAGTATGGATTTCGTCACCTAAAATCTACAGCTGAAATGTGTTAATACACAGTTATAGTCATTTGAATTTTTTTTAAATTATATTTTAAGTTTCAAAAAAATTCAAATGACTTTAACTTTCTACTAACACATTTTTTTCTTAAAATTAAAAAATTTTTGACAAAACGCTGTAAAATTTGTTTAGAAAAAATAATAAATAAAATACCCAAACGTGTTCATTTTTTCCCACGGTGGGCAAAGGAAAATGTCAACTTTTTTTCGCAAATTACAGAATATTTTTTTTCTTTACTAAAACATTCCTAGTACCTATACTCACTATCAAAAACCCCGATAGTAGCAACAGTGATATACAACTTTAAAATTTCTAAGGGCGCCCATGGTCCCGGCACCAACCATATTTCTTTTTCACACTAATGACCTGCTCTCTTCAACTACCAATCCACAGTTATGCTGACGATAGTACTATTCACTCCAACATTAATTTTTCCAGACAAGTCTCGAATCAAGAGCTGGATAATAGACGCAAATCTGTGCACTTATCCCTTTCCCAAGATCTTAAATTAATCTTAGACTAGGGTGCCCAGAACCTTGTTCAGTTCAACGCCTCCAAAACCCAGTCTTGGTCCCTGTCAATCAAAAAATCCGGCAACACTCACCCCATCCACATGAATGGCCAGGCCGACATAACAATGAGAAGTTCGATCTTGTTGGCATCGCTTTCGAACATGATCTCAGCTGGCACAAACACAGTACTTCAGTAGCCACATCGGCAGCTAAAAAGCTTGGTTTTCTCTTTCGAGCTAAGAAATACTTCTCTCCTTCCAACTTACATACTCTCTATGTTTCCCAAATAATACCTAACCTAGAGTACTGTTCCCACATCTGGGGAGCGACATCACCCTCGACACTTAACATCCTTGATTCTCTCCAAAAGAGAGCCATCGAACTCATCAATGGCTCAGTCCTCTCTCTCTCGCTCATCGTCGCGTTATTGGGGATTTATCCTTTTTCTACCGGTACTTCCACGGATTTTGCTTTGAAGAACTAGCCGGTATAATTCCCCCATTGACTGTTCCTAACACAACAACAAAAACCGAGTTACGTAGGCATCCCTTTACTGTCCAGTTATAAAAGCCTAGAACATCCCACTTCTCTCACTCATTCATACCAGGGATTATGGAACAATTTGCCTGAAGATGTTTTCCCTTCCCTTCCCAACCCTCCCACAATCCTTTAAATCCCGTATCAATATACTACATTTCCCTTCTTTTCAGACGCCCACGATACGTTAGGCTATCTCACATTAAAAAAAACCATTTGGGTTTGGTATACGGTATGCTATGCTCATACTGATATTTTCCGTAGAATTTGGCAATGTTAAGAAATAAGCATATTTCCATTTGAAAAAATTGAAATATTTTTTTCTGCGTTGAAAAAAAAAACATTTTAAACACCTTGTATAGAATGTTGTGAATATTTATCTATATTTTTAGACTAGGCATGTCATAAGTTTCTAATACTTAACTAAGTTTTTGTTAATGAAGGTATAGTAACATACATACAAAAATGTTTAGTTTTTAGTAAAATAACTACAAATTGAGAATATGCACAGTGTTCTATTTAAAATTACCAAGTTGATATTGGATACCATGCAACCCAGAGAGAAAGAACAATGGTTATATTTTATTTGAAGTTAGCGCATCGAGAAACATAAAATTCTCAAATATTAAAATTTAATATCCTTCCCCATATACTTCTGATGCAAGCTCGTTGAGACACACACTATAGTACAAGCGGTATTTTTTATTATAAAAGGCAATGTTGTTTATTTTTGCTGTAAATCAGAATCAAATTGGATTTGTAAAATTAGTCCAAGGCAAGGGCCTATATATAATTTTTAAAATAAATTTTGAATCATTATTACAAAAATTTCGTGTTTTGATTAAATTTTGCAATATTATAATATAATCTCTCGGGATTATACTTTTTTCTATGGCAGGTGGTTTATTTTTTCGCGTGTAAACGATTTTAACCGTTTGGTGCTAAATTGTTACAACTGGTGTTTAAACAAAACGTAGAAGTTCACTGGTCAACAGGCGCGGCCCGTGAAATTTCAAAGTTGTATATCTCTGTTGCTATTGATGGGACCCATGCCAAATTCAGGTTTTTTAATAGTGAGCTTACTAGGAATGTTTTGGTAAAGAAAAAAGCTATTTTTCAATTTGCGAAAAAAAGTTGAATTTTTGAATTTACCCACCTGGGTAAAGAATTAACACGATTAGATATTTTATTTATTATTTTTTCTAAACAAATTTTACATCATTTTGTCGACAATTCTTAAATTTTAAGAGAAAAAAATGTGTTAGTAGAAAGTTATAGTCATTTGAATTTTTTGTTAAATTATATTTCAGGTTTAAAAAAATTCAAATGACTATAACTTTCTACTAACACATTTTTTTCTCTTAAAATTTAAGAATTGTCGACAAAATGATGTAAAATTTGTTTAGAAAAAATAATAAATAAAATATTTAAGCGTGTTAATTTTTTACCCAGGTGGGTCAATTCAATAAATCAACTTTTTTTCGCAAATTACAAAATATTTGTTTTCTTCGCCAAAACATTCCTAGTAGGGCCACTATTAAAAAACCTGAACTTGGCATGGGTCCCATAAGTAGCAACAGAGATATACAACTTTAAAATTTCACGGGCCGCGCCTGCTGGTCAGATTGTGACATAAAACGTTAGAAAAGGCTTAGGTGCGAAAAAGTGGCATAGCTATTTTACATGTTCTGAAAGATCGAATTTTGAATTCTTAAAATTAATCTACGGAATTCGTTAAAACTCAGTACTGGTTTAAATTTATGTAAATCTTAAAGTTAATCAGTTAAGTTTTAACACGTTTTGGTCGTATAAGTCGTCCATAAGTCGTTATAACTTATGAGCTATCGTATTGTTTCTGCGATTTGCTTGTTTTCAACGTAATTTTTATCTTGAACTATGTTGATACAATGCATCTAAACAGTTATTTTATTATGAACAGCACATACCTACTACTTAAATTATTCTTCACTTTGTAAATTTGCAAAAACTCAAAAATTAATTTATAGTACAAAACTTGTTTGTCTTATTTTTTTCACGTCAGTTTAAAACATTGACTGTCAAATTATACCATTTGAACATGTTTATACTCGTATTTGACACTGCTATCAGCATATCCTACATTATATTAATTTTTTTTTGTTTTGATTTTAATGACAAACTTAATGTTTGTAAGCGAAATGAAACTTTCTTTCTGTTACTTTAGAGTGGTAAGGATAATAGCCTAACGTCGCGCGTCGGCGTCTGGTTGCACAAACAATTTAATCACGAATTAAACTAATAAGACACTTGTAATGTGACAGCATTTATGCTAACGTCATTGCCAAATATGACTCTAAACGTCAATTAAATTTACTACTTGATTAAAAGTTTTATGCAACCCGCTGTAATAAATAATATAATAACCTGTAAGGGATGATCTAATAAATTTTTCGTGCTTTAGAAGGGGCGAAAGCTCACTGTTTATCAAACTCGGCCCGGACAGTTCATTATTTTTTGGGCTCCTCATACGTACAATCATAAATGTTAAACTTGTCTATTTTTTATACATGTAGATAATATTTTTGCAATTACATCGTTTTACATTATATTTTTGTCGCTATTTAGTAGTAACGTAGAAAATAAATTCAGAAGGTTTTCCTGACAATTTTAACATATTTCTTGTATGTTGTTAAATAAATTGGGACTTTTGCAGACAAATCGGTGGTCGTAAAGTTACATATTTCTATTCTATTAAAATAACTGTTGTTTTATTCCTTTATGTTACTATAAAAGAAATGATATATTTTAATATAACTTTCTCACCCTTTAATGCGAACTTCCTAAAAATATGGATTCGGTTTCATCCATCCTGAGAACCTGAGAAATAATAAATGTATTGTGTTACCACTCATCTTCATGAACTTTAAAGTGTAGGTATTGATTTTCACGCGCATTAGGTAGTTTATTCATTGGATAATATAAGTAGAATTTATCTATTTGTTTTCTTACCATTTTGGTTCTCGTTTTTCATTAAATAAATTTAGGATATATAACTTATCCTTGCAATGCTTTTTTGAACTCTGATCCATAAGAAGTTTTAAACGAATACTTGCCGAATGGTGTGTTCTTTTGGATTGCACGAAACTGCAGTAACCTGCACTAATTTTTTTCTAATGGGTATCTTCTACAAATAAAAAACAAGTGTAGGTTAGTATAGTTTCGTGCAACACAAAAGAACAAACCTAAACACGCAGGCTTTTGCCACATATAGGTTTAAAGTTAAACCTAGGATTAAATTTCGAATGGCGGTTGTTTATTGGCCAGATTTAAGGTTATTACTCAATCTGAAGCTTAAACTTACATTGTAAAAGTGGACTTAAGGTAACTATTCAACGCCCATTACTACTATTTTGTTTTTGTAACCCTTTAAATTCCATTCCGTAACAACCTGGTTGCCTAATGCCCGCACATACTTGGTAACTAGAAAAGTCGAGTTACTGCAAATATATAATAACGTAGTCTAAGATAATAAAGTCTTAAGATTAAGTATACTGCACTACACGGCATAGTGTTTTTGTAGCGCCGCACAGTGGGCCCGGAACCCAGAAATTTGGCACTTATTTAAAATATGAAATTGAACATTGAAATTACCTTGGCTTATATTTCTTAACGGGTGTGATTTAAACGGGCAGCGAAATTTTACAATTTTGACACATCGTAATATACGATTGGCCGGCGAAATGATGGATTGGGCGGTGAAGCTTGATCAGGTAATAAAACAAAAATTGGTCTGCGTTCTAGATTTGAACAAGCAGCTTCAAAATCTTTTAAGTAGTAAAAAAAAATAAGTTGCAACTAAATAAATATTTGGTCTGTGCGAAATAAATTACATTTTATTTTTTTTTTGCCTGCTCCAAAATCAAGTTGACTGCTGAAAAAATATTGTAACATTACAAATTGATGGGTACTTAATCTAATACTGTTCTGACTGCTCTAAAATTAACTTAGCGTGTAATAAGGGGTAATTAATTACGTAAAAAATAAAGCATTTAATTAGAAAACTCCAAATATTGATTAATGTAAAAGCACATACATTTCATGGTATTATTAGTAAGGCTGCCCACCATGAGCGCCCACAGGAATTTTAAAGTTGTATATCTCTGTTGCTACATACGGGACCCATACCAAATTCAGGTGAGCCTACTAGCCATGTTTTGGTAAAGAAAAAAAGTTAAATTTTTGCTTCACCCCCCCCCCCCCCCCCGAGAAAAAAATGAACACGTTTAGGTATTTTATTCATTAATTTTTCTAAACAAATTTTACATCATTTCGTCGACAATTTTTAATGTGTTAGTAGAAAGTTATAGTCATTTTTTTATAAATTACGTTTTAAATTTAAAAAAATTCAAATGGCTTTAACTTTCAACTAACACATTTTTTCTCTTAAAATTTAAAAATTTTCGACGAAATGGTGTAAACTTTATTTAGAAAAAATAATAAATAAAATACCTAAACGTGTTCATTTTTTCTCAGGGGGGGCCAAGCAAAAATTTAACTTTTTTTCGCAAATTACAAAATATTTTTTTTCTTTTCCAAACCATTCCTAGTAGGCTCACCTGAATTTGGTATGGGTCCCGTATGTAGCAACAGAGATATACAACTTTAAAATTCCTGTGGGCGCCCATGCTGCCCACCGATCGAACCAACGAATCTCGCCGGTATCTTCAAACCCTTGCCAACTAAAAATATTAAATACAGGTCATTTGACTTTCTGGCTTCTAAAGTAAATATTTTGCAGAAAACGAAACGCTGCTTAAAAACTGCTGAACGATATTTAAATACCGAGCACATTTTATTCACAGCCTAATTTATTTTGTCACCAGCCGACTAATAATTTCACCGCCCAATTAATAATTTTACTGCTCGAATAGATTTCGGACTGCCCAACGGGATAGTTATTTGTTACTTAAAGTTTTATTATGCCGACCACATGAACTATATTTTGCCCATTATTGTTTTACAGGCAGTTTATTTAAAGTATTGACAAAAAATTATTATACCGCCCGAGTAATTTTTTTGCCGGTTGGGCTTACCAACCTACTTATTTAAATCGCAGCAGAAATAATTACTTGCCTTTCTTAACTACACAGATATACCACTTATTTCCCCCACCCCAATACTATAGATGACCTTTCTCAAGCGAGAATATCTTAGGCGACCACTAGCGTGCAAATGGTGATCTGTGTTAAAAATAATTTAGTTATTGGTCCAATTTTGTAAAGTCAGTACTGTTTTAGTATACGCCTTACAAACTTTTAGTGATTATGGATTCAATACCTTTAGGGATGTACTAAATATTGGCACTTATTTGGTTTAAGTCAGTTGTGCTATGGTTTTCCATACTTTGTGTAAATAGATTCTTACAAATAGGTTTCTGAATTCATCAACTATACTATTTGGGAAGTATTATAGTTTACTTCCACGCGCTTCCACACTGACCTTTTTATAAATTAATAAAGCAGGAATATTGTACTTTCATACAGCAAAACAAACCGTTGCTCATGTTTGCTTCTTTTAATTTAATGACTATTGTACAGTGCATTCCTTTCTTAAAACATTTTCCTACCAAAGCATTTCAGATCATAATTCCTCCTAATATTTCAGTAGCAGATTCAAGCATGGAGAGTGGAAATGATTATTTTTCAGATTCTTCATAACTTCTATGCAAAATGCACTGCGCGCAAAATAAATTGCTGTTGTTATCATATTCCCAAATATTTTAAAATTTATTTTTACGTAAAAAAGCAAACAATAAATATTTGAATTTAAAAATATATTTCACAATCCTTTAACTTAAAACAAAAACATTTGAAATTTCCACTTTGTTCCGCATGCAGTGTGGCATACAGTTAATTGTAAGTTACAGTTTAATCTTTATTGATGCACATTCAGAATTATTAAAGCATATGTTGAAATTAGGCCTTGCATTCCCGGACGTATATTTGTATCCCGGGATTTTCGGGATCGAACAAACAAAATCCCGGGATTCCGGGATTGATGCCGAAAAATTGTAGCATTAACAAAGGTAAATTATTTTTATTTGTAATACTGTAATTTTAAAATAAAAACAAATCAAAATTTATGCAGAGGACCCATAAAAGCATTATTTCTTCTATAATCAATAATCTTAATTACCTTTAGGGTGTAAAGGTATACATATTCCTATATTTATTCTATTAGTTTAAATAAACCTTGCCCATTCTTTCTTGTTCTTTGCCATTCTTTTTGCATCATTCCAGGATATTCCTCGTTGGTTTAGCTTTTCCGCTACACTGGCCCATGCTTTTCTTGGTCTACCTCTTTTCCGCTTGTGTGTTGATCTTGCCAGCCATACTGTTTTTGTGTGTCTCTCTTCATCAGGTTTTTTAAAACATATTTTAGAGTTTATTTATTCCGGGATTTAAGTGCCCAATGTCGGGATATTTTGGGGCTTTATTTTTAACGGGATCCCGGGATCTGTGAATTTCGAGATCCCGGGATTGCAAGCCCTAGTTGAAAAATTATGATAAGTAAATAAGTATGAAATTGCCGTTTTATGATACTATATAATAACTTTTTTATTTGGTGACCAAATAAAATCCATATAAATTGTAAAAAAATTAAACAAATATGTTTAGTGTAGTTTTTTCGCCTGAATATAAACTTTTTAACTTGACTAAAAACAATTATCTGCAGTAAACCGACCCCTGGATTGATGCCAGATTTAAGGGTCTTTGGCCCCACTGTGGGCCGCGACGGCTACCTCTAGTTTACTCTACGTCAGAATTGTTGAATTATTTTTTTAAATTATGCTGTTTGATCCCTAAACATCAATTCGTTTTTAGAGAATTTTCTTATTGTTATTTGTTTTTAGGAAAATTGCTCTTGGAATTTTAAGTGAAACATCCTCTATAATGACTAAATCTAATTCATATTTGTTTGAAATTGTTTTATATTAAATCTAAACGGGTTAATTAGTTTTTCTTTTGGTGAGTAAAATAATCTGCACATGGCGGTAATATTATTTTTAGTAAGGGGACAGTAATAGACACAAACCCGCAATTAATTTAAGGTTTATTTAGTAGTGATTTCAGGTGGCGTATGTCTCCAGCCGTTGCAGTAACTAATTAGTTTAAAATGATCTTATTCCCCTAATTATTATTATTAGCTTAAAATGATTTAATGCTACTATCACATATTAACCCTGTGGTATTATGTATGTTTATATGCATATACTAACTAGAATGGATTTTGTCAATTTCTCGTTCTTTAATTCATAGTGTTCTTTGTGGAATTTGACATCTTTACCAGGGGCGTCTGTACACTATTTGGAAATAAAATTAGGACCCGGTTTGAAAATAACATACAAATATTTATTTACCTACATTGTGTAATTTGAAAATGAGAAATATGAAAAGCCATCGGTTAAAGTAACAGAAAAATATTTTACCCATCCAATGTATGGATACCACAATATACCCTGAGACCAAATACGTGTAAGACGTGTAGGTGATCTAGTTTTAAGCCTGTGTAAATGCCTGTAGCATTAAAATACCTTCCAAGTAGACCCTTTTAATCTTGTATGCTTTAAAGTAAAGATGTAATGTTTGCGTATCTAAAACACTGCAAGTTACTGCCGCAATTGTCAGCACTTACGCACTGCCCAATATCACGTAGCTGCGCGAAATCCGGATTTTTGTGGAACAAAGACCTAAACTTGATCGTAACTTCAACACATTAGATTACGATTACACGCGATAGGCCTCAGGGTATATTGTGGAATCCATACACTGGGCGAGTAAAATATTTTTCTATTATTTTAACCGAAGGCTTTTCGTATTTCGCATTTTCAAATTACACAATATAGGTAAATCAATATTTGTATGCTCCTGGACTCACCTATGATTACAACTCTTTACTTATTATCAGGACCGTTGCGAAAGAGACATTACGCGCGAGGCATAGCATGAATTGGTCACCCTTAAACCCCAACACCTGCAGTAGCTGCAGTCCCTTTTTCCCTTACTTCGCACCGCCCTGATTATTATGCTCCGTTGAAAATAGTATTTGTAATTGGAAAAAAAATTCTAAAAGCAGACCATCAAAAAATATGGTCTTTCCAACAAATACGCTAACCAGGACCGGGTCATAGGTTTGGGGACCCTGACACGCAAAATATTGTCGAGCCCCCCATAGGTATGACTAGATCTAGATGACAGACTTGGCGTTTGATAATGGATTTGGAGGCTTCAGACGAAAACGATTGATCGTTCGGTAATTTAAATTCCGAGGTTTTGGAGGGCCATCTTTTTCCTGGACGCTTTTAGACGGACGAAACCGAGGGAAAGCTCGCACATGCGCAAGACTCTTGTTTTGGAATTTGTTGTGTTGTTTTCTTTAAACTTTTGGACGTTACAAGAAGTTTTATGTTTTATTATTAATGGATTTTAATCAAATGATTGATTACACGCTGGGGCCATACCAATGATGTAATATCGATCAAATTGATTTATAATACATCTAGGAATGGTAATTTTGCAAAATATTCAACTTTCTCTAGGTTCGTTCGCTCCTCTTCGTCATCATCCTCCATAATTGAACAGTGTCCTAAATCAGTTATCGGAATTAATCTATTTAATTAAATTTTTATGAATATTAAATCGAATAAATATAAAATACCACACAGTACCCAAACATTCTCAAAGTTGGATTAGGTTACGATACGAGAATCGTGAACAATCAAATTTTTGACAGATAGGAAGCAAATCCGCTCGGAAATATTTTCATGCTCTATTCGCTCGAAATTCATGTGACTACAAATCACATTCCTGTGTGTCGTCTACAGTCTACACCATTTGGTCTGCGAGGAATTACCGAACTTGGCTAATATAAAAAAGTAATAAAAAGTATACATGCCGAAGCCGATCCGGGCCTCCATGGCCTCTGGGCGCTCCGGAACTGACACTAACTAAAGGTTCTTGTTTAGGTAGGTAGGGTTGTTGCATTGCGGAAAAAAAATTAACTCGCCGAATTCCGTACTTTTATTTGGATAAATCTTGATCCGCTTCACCCCTCGAATGGGGGTGAAGAGGATCAGTCGTTTATTCTCGTTGATTATCTACTTCAGAACAGCAACGGGTAATAATAAGTATTTTTAATATGTTAATAAAAGTCCATTTTGCAGTAAACATAATTTTATTAGGCAATAAACACAACATAACAAATTCTTAAATGAAAAGCAAAGTACAATCTTTATATTTTGGTAAAATAAGCGTAAAAACTAAAATATAATACTGAAACGTAAGAACGAAAAAATATTGAAGATCCTATTTTAGGTTATCTATTTTAGGTCATAATTTACAATATTCTGAAATATATATTATTTTATTTTTCCTCACTTAAAGCTGGCTCTCAACCATATATTCCGGTTTCTTTTCCATGATACTTTCTGTTTAATGTGATGTACAGGACACCATAATATGTTTTAGCTGTATTTCTCATACCCATTCGGCCATTTCGTACCGCAGCTACTGCTCTCTCTAAATAAATGGGATTATATGTCCTCCTTGCTCTGATCCCTAACTTTTTAACATATTTTCTAGGCATTTTTATTTAAAACAAATGAATCAGTTATTAATATGTTATCCTATAATGTACCATTATTATTAGTAAATTTAATTATAAAATTAATTATTACTAATTCAAATATGATTTATGAAATACGTGATCCGCTTCACATCAGAAACTGTATTATTTCTTTAAAAAAATTTCCCAGAGAAATCTGCATGTTCTTAAATGAGCACTACATATACATACCTATGATTACGAATTTAGTGTAATTTTTTCTTCTATTTTTGTATCATAGTTTGTCTGGCAACTTTGCAAAAAAACAGTATTTTAGGTTGAATAATCGATAATTCCGTAACATACTTAACTTACAAAACTCTATACCCCGCACAACGACGACTGATGTGTCTGCCAAAGAAAATAAAGTGTCTGCTTAGTCTGCTAGTCGGTAACTCGTTTTATACCACTTCTCGGAGAACCATTACGGAGCCGCACGGGAATATTTAAAAACCACAGTTGATCCGCTTCACCCAATGTGATCCTTTTCACCCAGCGACATACAGATTAAAACGGACTAATATTGCTTGAACCAAGAATGACTCCTTTACGGACGCGCGCAGTGCCACAGGAACGCATGCGCAGTTAAAAGGTTACAGGACGGGTCTTAATATTTGTGTATGGTGGTAGGTATATCAGTTCACATAGAACACATATTTATGAAAGATTTGGTAAATTTTTAGTTTAATACGCCGATGTCCATGTAGAAATACTTATGGTAATAGGTCGAAAACTTAAAAAATATTTTTCATAAAGATATGGATGTTACCCGCGTAAATTAAAACTGTGAAAGCCAGCTGTGTGGATCCGGCAATCGCAAAGCGAAATAAAGGTTGCTAGCAGATTTCCATCAGCGAAAAGGCCGACATACCGCCAAGAACCCTTTTACAGTCTAGATTCAACACAGTAAATATTATGTTTACGTGGAAATACGGCGACACGGTTTTTTCGTGACGCCAAATTGAGACATGCCTTCGATACACCCTTTACTAATTCCAGAATGATACTAAAAAAAACGACACGAGACACGAGCACCAGCCACGCCAACACGCTATAGCATTTAGCGCAGTGTTGCCAACCGACAGGAAATAAAAGTCGTGGCAAAGGAAGAGATTTTTTATTCACGGTTTAAATTTAAACACGTATTTTTGTTCCACTCAGCGGCAGTTAAAATACCTTTGTCATTTTTAGCATATTCATGAAACTGTTGACAGCTTTCCTTAAAATTAAAATATATTAACAATTCTGAATGAACAAATCCCTCCATTTTTTAAAATGCTTCTCATTTTTTTACCTTCATATTTAGCCTTTGTCGTGCATAAATGGCCAAGTATGCGTTTGGAGTTTTTAAACGAAAAAGTCGTGTTTCTATATGCGCGGCAGTACAGTAAGCTCGTGGCCGTACCTACCTTCGGTTTGAAAAGCCGTAAAAACACGGCAATTGCCGTGTCGTGGCAACACTGCTTTAGGGAGACGCGCTGACGCTACCTGCAGTGTTGCCAGAAGTCATTAAAAAAAAACTTGAGAGTGCTTGCGACTTGCGACTTAACCGCCGAAATTCGTGATAAATCGCGAGCCTGTAATGATTGCACCGGAAGTAAAAATAATAGGATTAAATAATCTTATTCTACTATCATTTATTTTAATAAAACTGAAAAAAAATTTACGATATCAAAATATTAGTAAACAAATTTACAAACTTAAACAAATATCTATCACTTTGTGCTATAAAAAACGAAATATATTTTTTTATAAATAAAAGTGTAAAACTAACACAAAACAAAGAAAAAGAAAGAAGTTATTCATCTGGAGTTTCCATCTTATTTTTATCTGAATAAAATACGTGACCACAACCTAACCTTTTAATCGTATTATTTGTGATACAAAAATCGTAGCAATTTTTGTCTCTTGACAAACTCTTGGTATATAAAATGCCTTCTATTGTTTTCACTTTAGGTTTGTTGCGTAGGTAGTTGAGTTTTTATTAAAGAAATCTGAAAAAATGTTCTCTCTACTGCTGCTTTCGAGTGTGGTAAGCAAAAAATCTGAAAAACAAATCTAAAGACCCGCAAATTTTAGAGAGTCATCCGAGATTTTTACTAATGAATTTTTTCCCAAAACAACAAGGTATCGTTATCAAAATTGTTTAGGGGGATCTTGACATTCGCCATTCGTTATTCAGATTTTGGATTTCATTTGGATTATATTGGAACTATTTGAACTACGTATATTGAGAAAGTGCAATGTGAAAATAGAAACAGAGTTTCAAACCTCAATTGCAATCAAATTGCAATTTGCAAAGATCAATGTCGTGAGATTCGCTGATTGATATTTCTATAAAGGTAAAAATCGTGAGATTTGGTACTTGATTCATGGGATCGGGAGAAATAACCGAAATCTGACAACACTGGCCCACGCAAGCAGCCCGTACGAAGCTAACCGAAGCAGACCGAGGACGGACTTCGGCTGCTGCTCCGTTCCTGAATCTAGATTTGTTCGTTGCATAGATAAAGCTGTGTTTATTTCAATTTACTGGCGGACGAACCCGTCTCGTGGTTAAGAATACTATCCTTTTTTAACTACGTTATCTAAACAAGGAGAGCGCGCTGACCGACTGGAATCGGTTTGTCGTTGATGAATTCGGGAACAAGGCTATTCGTATACTGCGCATGCGTTCCTGTGGCAGAGATTTCGCCCATAGTGGAGTTAAATAGTTCTGCGCAACCTATGTATTTTATGAAATATCAGCAGTCCAAGTATGTATGTCGCTGTTTTCACCCCGCTTGACGGTACTGGTAACGCGATAGGAGACGTACTCATATTCATACTCATACTCATACTCAATATACTTTGTTGTGCAATAAAAACAAATTTTCTATTGACAAAGCATCCTACTCATTAGTAGTAGATATAAAAGAAAATATTTACAAGGAGACCAGTTTAAAAAAAACAAAAAACACCAAGTTAATTAAATTTAAATACAAATAAACAAAAATTTTAAAACAATAGGTATGTAACAAACAGTGTGTAACAAAAATTAATGTCAAACAGAAGCAGAATTACAATTAATTAAAAGAAATTATATAAAAGGATAAGTAGTCATAATTTTAAACTATTTAAAATCAAAATCAATTTAAAATTAATAAAAAATTAAACCATCACAAGCTATTACTATAAAATTCTTTTAAGTTGTACTCCGCCTTTTGTAGTAGGACATCTTTAACATTTTTTCGAAACTCTTTATAATTTATAATAGATTTTAAGTTACCTACTTAAAAGATTAAAGATATTTTTACTTTCATGAAAAATGGACTGTTTGCAGAAGAGGTCTTTGGTATAGGTAAACGTAGATTTCTATTCATAGTTATTCTGGTATTGTAACTGTTTTCCTCAGATTCAAATTGTGAAAACTTTTTATGAATGAGGCAGACAGTTTCTAAATAAAGAGACATGAGACGGTCAATATTGTTTGTTCTTTTTTAAACAAAGGTTGACAGTGCTCACGATTTGCGACTTTACACAAATATCTAACTGCTCTTTTTTGCAGAACCAAAATTTAGTTTAATAATTGCCTGCTTGTGAACCCCCAGAAAGCAATACCGTACCTAACATCTGACTCAAACAGTAAGCAGTATATCATTTTTGCTGTAGCGCAACTGAGTTTGTTAGAAACTATTCTAATAGCAAAACAGCTAGAAGCTAACTTTTTACTTAAGATATTTACATGCTCTTCAAACTTTAGTTCATCATCTACTGTGAGTCCTACAAATTTTGTAACAGATCTATTTTCTGTAATTTCGTTTTGTACATGAAAGTCGTCAAAGCCAAATCCAAATGTCATAATATTTGTTTTATTGAAGTCAAAACACAGCAGATTGGCGTCACATCACAGCTTAACTTTATATAAATCACTGTTGACAGTCTGCTTTAATTCATCCTTATTTTCTCGTGCCACAAAATACTAGTGTCATCTGCAAAGAATGTAAATTCACCCTGAATGACAATAGACGCCAAATCATTTAAATATAATAAAAACAAGACCGGTCCCAATACTGATCCTTGAGGTACGCCCTTTGTATTAAGTAAATCAATGGAATCATTGCGCTCCCACTTTAACCGTTTGGATCTTATTCTTGAGGTACGAAGAAAACCACTCAAGTGCAAGATCTCCAAAACCATATAGCGAAATAGCTTCTACCTATAAGTAAAAAATTAATTCTGTGTGGTAAAAATGTCGTCCAACCATAGTGTCCATTGTCCAACCTTAAATCTGCGTTTGATGTTCTAAGAGAAGAGGGTCTCAACAATATTTTTAAAAGGGAAAAGCATGCAGTTCAATGTGTTATTTATGCTCTTTGATTTTTTACTTAGATCTATAGTTTTTAAGATTTTGAATCTTTTGGAAAAATATCTCAAAGTTGTTTTTAAGAATCCAACAGTTGAATGGATTGGAACTTTTACAATTGGGTTCTCAAAACATTGAATCAAGTAAGACGTTTAATTGACCTCTAGAGTCACCTTTGGCAATGCTATACTAGCATGTGCCCAATAATTTATTAATTAAATTGCTTTGAGAAAGCGACCATTACCATGTTAAATTAGTGCGATCAATTTTTTCTAACTGTAGCTTTTACCCATTCTACAATTTCATACACCTATGCCAATTTTGTGACTGGATCCATGGCCAGCAGAGGCCCACTAGCTATTCAGTTTTACTACAGGGATACTCGAAGTGCTACGAAGCTGAAATATTCCAGTGGCACGAGCGTGAGAAACCTTTGCAACTTATGTAAAAGCGGACAATTGATTGCCTCTGATTAGGGCCAAAGAAGTATTACAGAGTCTACAACTGGTTGAAAAAAAAATGGTAAGAGATTTTATTATTTTATGCCTTAATAATTAAATCAATAAATAATAAGTTAATCAGAAATATCTATCCAGCATCCAGTACAGAATTGTTCGGGTTTAAATTACCTCATAGTTAGTAGGATGCCGCTGTTCGTCTGATGAATTGTAAGAGTAAAGATATAACGCACTGTTCAAAAAATCGCATGTAACGTAAATTTCATTACGTAATTAAATATTCAGTAACTCAATTTTAAATATCTGCCAGATAGTTTTTTTTATCTGAGACAGTTCATGTAGACTTCAAACGGTACTAGTGTACCGTGGGCGTCTGAAGAGAAAGAAAATGAAATCTATTGACACGGGATTTAAAGGATTGGAGGTTGGGAGGGGAACGGAAGACATCTGCAGGCAATTTGTTCCATAATCTGGAAACCCTAGGCATGAATGAGCGAGAGAAATGGGATGGATGTTCTTGGCTTTTGTAGCTGGACAGTAAAGGGATGCCTACATAACGCGCCTCATGTCCTATTAGGAACGGTCAAGGGGGGAATTGTACTTGTAAATAAAGTAACATAGTCCTGCAGAATGGTTATCTGTGGCTTTAGATGACGCATGACGACGTCCTGTGAAGTTTTTAGGCTACATCTTTAAAACAAGATGAAGCGATGATCTTTATCTCTTTCTCTACAAGAAACGGTTATAACCACTTTCTGATAACATTTTAAGTTTTAATAAATAAAAAAATAGTTTTAAATAATTTTTTATTTATTTTTGGGCACAAAAGTAAACCGGTAACTTGTGACTTATAGTCTATATCAAAACATGATACACACGACACGACATCATAAATATGGGTATGTACATCACAACTGATTTTATTTTTCATGCCGTTTTTAAGAAATTATTTATTGAGCAACTCGGTGTATGAGAATAATTAAAAAGTCGTTTTTATTTGTTGTTAATGACAAATGATATCAGATCGGCTACACAAATATTCACAAAACTTTGCTGTTAAAGAAATTATAGGTTGGGGAAACTGTCTTAAAATGATATAGTCAGATAAAATGACATAGTGAGGGTATTTCCCCCGGAAGCAAAATTTAGAATACATTGTGCCATCTGTAAGATAAAAAAAGTCAGTTTAATATCTTTCTTGTAACCTCAGTCGCGCCACCTATTATTTGTAGCTTTGACAGTCGTTCCTATTTTTCAGCAGCTGGTGATTTTTAAATCGAGCTTCATTTCAGCGATCACAATAGTATTGAAAAGTATTTAAATTTAACCAACTTCTTGAGATTGTTCTAAACTCGTGTGGTTTTCTTTAAAAACGTAAGTAAACTTTGGCATTTTAATATTTTTCTCTAAACGTCCAACTCTGTTAAAATAAAATAGCAGCAGAGTGTCTAAAATGACATAGGTATGTCATTTTAACCAAGTATAGTTTGAGGTCATTTTTTATTTGCAGAATGATGGGAATATACAAAAGAAAAACAAACAGATGTGGAGTGATGAGTCAATTGGACTAGTTATTGAGGCAGCAGATCGGGGAGGTGTTGGGTGGCTGGTTATTAATGCAAAGAGTATAATGTGCCACAAGCAACATTAAGACGACGTGCACAAAGAAGATGAGAGGGTAAAGGGTGTGCAGAAAGATCAGGGACGATTTTCCACAACTTTTTGAATAAATATTGAAAATGAACTTGTAGACCAAATGAAATCATTGCGAAAATATGACGTTATAAGTAGGAAGAGGAGCACTAAAGAAGCGGAAATCTATAACGCTAATACCAAAATTGTCGGTGACGCGGGCATATCAGTTCCACTTTCAGTTGTTCCCCACCTCCGCAAAAGGCATTCTGCTAAAAAGCAAAGGGCACAAGAATCTAGTGTATTAACTAGTACACCACCATTATAAGATATAAAATGTTAATATGATCAGAAAATTAAAACAAAAACAAGAACAATAAAAGACAATCAATTCGTTTATGAACTTTGTCAAGGTTAAAAATATCAATTTTTCGAATAATTAGGGTTTTTGTTATTTAAAATCGAATTTTTTAACAGTAGGAAGTATAATTTATATTTTTATTACAAAACGTAACCTTTTTTACATGGTATGTCATTTTATCAAACGCATTTCTAAATCACCGAAAACCAGTTTTGTTTTTCTAACTACAATATTTTTTTCTTAGTTGTTTTCTTTGGTATAATGCATACTGTATGATGGTGTTAAAAGCTTGAAAGTTACCAGAGCAGTGGGTCCAGATAATATACCAACTTATATTGTTAAAGGTCTAGTAACCTTCTTTGTGGAACAATTGAACATATTATTTAATCTGTCCATACAAAAGTCACTATTTCCAGATAAATGGAATGAAGTCAAAATATGTCCAAAATGAGAACGTAAATGACATAAAGAACTACAGACCTATCGCTATTCTATCAGTCTCTGCAAAAAATTTTGAATCCATAATAATTTATAAGCGAATATACACTATACAGTCTTGTATTTAGAAATATGTCTCGGCAAAGATGAAAAATTAAAAAGATACTGATGAAACCTAAAACTGAGCAAACCTGTCCGAGACCGCATTTCACAACTCCATGGCCACAAGAAGAAATTATATTATTTCTAGGAACAGCTTTAATGCCAAAATTTCACAAAAAATAATTAAATAGTAACATAGCCCTAACCCGTTGCCAATACACCCCACAACCTTGCAATCAGCTTAAACGCTGGACCTAACCGGGTGGCGCGCGCATAGAAGATCGTTTGTAGCACCCGACCGGATAGATTCTAGTTATGAACAGAAGATCTACGGTTATAAACTTAACGAATATCACTCAATATATATCTGAGACTCTTGACAAAAAATCACAAGTAGATGTTATCTACACGGATTTTGCTAAGGCTATTGACAGGGCGTCGCACACTATCCTCTTGAATAGGCTGCAAAATGAGTTTGGATTTCACCAAAACCTTGTATTTTTCTAAAATCATACTTGCAATGTTGAAAGGAGAGGATGGTAGTGAGGGGATATTCCTCTGATCACTTTATCCCGACCTCGGCAGTCTCACAGGGCTCAAACTTGGGTCCATTACTGTTCATTGCGTTCATTCCGTTCATTAATAATTTGATTACGCAGGTCAATTCTTGTGGTGTGTTAATGTTTGCTGATGACTTAAAAGTGTATTCAAGCATTAACAGAGATTGTCCTGTACTTCAAAAGAACCTGGACAGATTTATTTAACTGGTCAATAAGTAATAAATTACAATTTAATATCAATAAATGTTACAAGCTTACATTTGCTAGGAAAGAGAATACCATAAGATTTGACTACAGTATGGGGGATGCAGTACTTGGGTGAGTTGAACAAATGAGAGACCTTGGGGTTGTATTTGATTTGCGGCTAACATTTGGATCCCTCGTGGTTGATACTGCAAATAGGGCAAGCAGAATGTATGGATTTGTTGTCCGTAGTTTCCAATACTTTGAAAATGAAACTTGTATTAGACAATTATATATTGCATACGTCAGAAGTGTTCTTGAACATGCTGCTATTGTCTGGAGCCCGTTCTATGAAAATCATAAATACAAGATGGAAAGAGGGCAAAACAAATTTTTGCGGCATTTACTTTAGAAGGAAATGCACACTTATGACTTAGCAGTCCCTAAAACTGAACTAAGGGAAAAGTATAAATTGAAAAGCTTAGAACGGCGAAGGGCTAGCGCATCTCTAGTCTTTTTGTATAAATTATTGCATAATTTACGATAAGATGATCCTGCGTTACTATCGCAAATTAATTTTTATGTACCTTCTTATAGAACAAAGAACAGTGGCGGCTCGTGGGGTATTAAACTGGGTGCTCAACTCGGTGGTTATATAAGAAAAATACGAAGAGAAATATTGCAAAAAAATGCATACCAATTTAAGCTTGTCTATGTAAAGAGTCCATTCTCCTGTTCTTCATTTTTGCAAAAACTTCAATTACGCGATTAAAATTTAAAATCTGGTACTGCGTTTTAATCAAAATAACTTCGAAAATAACCTACTACCACTACTAGCCGTCTGGGCTCCCGCGTATATCATCATTCCATAGCTCTGTTCGTAGAGGAATCACAAACCGATCAGCGCCAATCAAATTTTAGGTATTTGGTAACGTGACAGTGTGCCGACTGGTTTCCAGTAATTTCATTGGCTCTGACTGGTTTGTGACTCTTGTGCGAACAGGGCTTATATTCTATCAGCTGACTACTGAGACGATTCAGGCATGGTGCAGTGCACGCCAGAACGCGCCGGATTCCTCTTTCTTTAACACACGGTCTTTGCCGATACTCTCGGCGTTCAGTTCTGATATTGAACGCGCTAGAGCTCATGTTAATGTTAGGCGATGAAAGAAAAGAGCTTGACTGGTATAAAAATACAAAAATCTATTATACAGTAGTATCTAAAAGTAAATGTAAAATTTGAAATTATAATAAAACAATTAAAACAAATTATGGTCCATGGTAATAGTGTAGTTATAAGGTATAGAAAACCATCTTTTTGCTTAGATTTTTAGGGTGTTCACTGCACAATTGATCCTACACAAAAACCGCCACTGACAAAGAATCCTCTAACATTCTATCTAGATCCAGTTAGTAGGAATAATTTCAGGAATGCACCACTAAACGTAATGTGTAGACTATTCAATAATATAAGAAATTATTGTGATATGTTGCATGTAGGCTTAAGCGTGTTTAATAGGATAAGTATGTAACCTCTTTTTGTACTTTTTATTTTATAACTATTTTTAACATGTAAGCTATCAGTATCTGTAATCGGAATATCTGTTGGGTACGTAAATAAATAAATAAATAAATAAATAAATACTGTATTTAATAAAAGAATACTTAAATATAAATGTTAACATTATTCCGTTTATTTATTTAAAGTATTTTCCTAACTTTTTATACAATATAGTTTGGGTATGTCATTTTAGGACAGTCTCCCCTACTATTCTTTAAAATGCTGAAATTTTTTTAAAGATGCCAAAAGAATCTCAGGCCTCATAAAACTTAGAAACCAAGTATAATATTAAAAGTAGCTCGTGTTCATAATTACAAGAGTACGATTTTAAAACAACTTGTTTATATTTGATCCGCCCTCGTGTCCTTTAAAGCTTAGAATGAGCTTAATGAAGTGGTTCCGATGTAATAATAGATGACACCCTGCGAAGGGGGATGGGCGGGCATACGTCAGTCGATAGGGTGATCGGTCACTTAGTGCTTGCTGTTTTAAATAGTATCGTTACCGCATCTATCTTCGCGCCCCCACTTGTAAGGGACCGATTAAAGTGCAATTTGTTTAACAAATTTAGTGCTCTTAAGTAGTTATGCTGTGATAAAAAGTGTGGCTTAAGTATTACAATAATTAAGAGTGATAAAATTATGTGTGAAAAAATAATAAAACGTGTGTCGACAAAACATTAGAACTACAAGTCTTAGTGCAATTAATAAAAAAATCATAGAATCGTAGGTAATAAAATTTTTATATTTTACGGTTGTTGTGTTAACCAAAAATTTTGTGATTTAAGTAATCAAGAATTATTTATTGTGTCCCGACTGCAGTTTATAATATAAGAAATATAAAATATATAGTTAGAACAAAAAAATTGATAAAAATATGAGCTTTGTTAAAAAGTTAACTTTAACAATAAAAATTATGAATCATATGCCAGGGTCCCGAAATAACAAATGCCAAGAGAGGGTGGGATGCACCTTAACAACTTTTATATAAAAAAGTACCCATACTTTTGAAATTTGTTTAGATGGTCGCATTTTAGTATAAGTGTTAAAACATGTTTGTCCAACACACCATTATTTTTTACAGTAGCGTAGCTAGCAAGATTGGGGTCCGGGTAACGTTATTTGGGGCCCATACCTTTAATATACAAAAAAAGTATAGGAGAAAAGTTATTTTTTATAAAATGTTCTGCTGTCTAACAGAATAATACTAACACATTAAAACTTAAAGTAATATGTACAGATCCGACAAAAAAATTGAAAGATCCAAAATTGCCCCAAAAGAGTACTTTATTTTTTATTTTAGAGCAAAATGTCAGAAGTTTAGACTCCTGATCTCTATTAAAAAAAGTTTCGCATGTCTGAAAATGTTTTCTACAAATGGAAAATTTTTTATTATTAATTTAACGAGAAAAAGTTACTTTTTATAAGTCTAAAGTTGTTAAGAAAACAATAGTAACGTATTAAAACTTGACATAATTATATAACATATATATCATATTATGTGCTCATTTGAAACAGTTTGAATTGTAAAGGGTAGGTTATGGGCAAACAATTACAAAAAATAATAGTAAATTTGTATAAAATTTTAGTGAACTAAATAAAATGTTAAATGTTCCCAATTTTGTTGTCTGATTAATCTAAGGTTATTAGCAAAAATATTTCAGCAACATAAAAAATAACTTCTTTGCCACTATTGCAATTATTTATGGCGTAACCAAGAAACAATGCAAACTGTTTCAATTGGGCACATACCTATTATAAAACCGTCTTTGTCTTTTATTAACGTTAAAAAAGGGCCAATAAGAAGTATACTACTAATTATGTTTTTTACTTAATATCAGACTAAATTGTTTGTTGAAGCCATTTAACAATAAATTATGAAAACTAATACACAAATTATCATTAGCATTTAAAAAACTATAAAAATATTTAGCTTACTTTGACGTAGGTCTATGATATAAAATATCATAAATAACCAGTGGTGGTGCGTTTTGGAACAAATTATAAAAAAATTATTAACATCTACTATATTAGTCTCAGAGTCAGACCTAATTTAGGTTTTTAATTTAGACCAACTTTTTTTATAACATTTTTCGATATTTGTACAAATAAGGATACTTTACCCCTTGTTTAGTTTTGAAAAATGCGCTAGTTGCGCCCTTACTAACAACTCTACATAAAATGTGATATGTTAATCTTTAGTTTTATTAAATCAAGACTAGTTTTTTTGAGAAATCAAGAATAAAAAAGTTTCTCATTTGTTGTTTACTGTCTTGGATCCAGTGTATATGTGCACATTTTTCAATCTTCCTAGATCCGAACCATGTCTAAAAAATACTTATGAGCTGAAATAAATAGTTGTTAGGGATACTGGGTCCAGGACCGTAGCTACACTAGGGCGGATCAGGGCGCCGCCCTGGCAGAAAAATAAGAGCTTCGGACCATTTTCAGTGTTGCGTAAAACGGAACACTTATGGAATCACTTCAGTGTCCGTCCGTGTTTCTGTCACAGGCGATTTTCTCTGAAACTATTCGACTTAAAAATTTGAAATTTAGCACAGAGATAGAGTGTGGTGGTCTAAATATAGACGTGCAGTATAAAAAGTTGAATTTTGATTCTGGGGTTTCAGTGGATAAATTGAAATGTAAAAAAAAAGTTCAAGGGCATCATGTAGGATGTCAAATAAAAGCTTATTGAAGCACGAATTCAGCATATATATGATGTATTTTTTTATGCATTTTTAGAAAACATTTTTCGGGAGAAACGCTTAAAAATTGCTGTCCCCCTAATCACCAAAAGGATTGATCAGAAAAATCTGAAAAAATCATAAAACATTGAGAATTAGATGTAACATAGATTGAACCAAAATTATGAGAATTGAAAAACTTTAGCGCGATCAATTGTTATAAACAATGTAATTGATTATTTCCTTATAGCTGCTGAACCATTGATTTTAGAGAAAAAGTTTTTCGACAAAAATATTTCTCACGATGTAAGGAACAACTTTTGCCCTACACATTTTTCAAAATTTTTAATTTGCCCCACTGAGCTCCTCGTATATGCGATGTGATACGGCGTGGGTGCCGTCGGTGACGGGAAGCGCGGCAGACGGGCGGATATTGGGCGGCCGAGGTTTGCTCAGGTTAAGTGGGGGCTGCCCAACGTATGGCTTGCACTTGACCGAATTTTCTATTTAAAAATATTGAATACTGAAATTGTATTGATTTGAAATTTAGTTTTTAGTTTGGATACTACGTTTTTCGTTTTAAATGTTTTGATTTTATAAAACTAACAATGATAAAACTGAGAATTTAAGCAATGATTTTTAGTTAAATATTTGATTTTTGCCTTGTGAATGATCTTAATTTTAGTAAAAATTTAGACACTGATTTTTAGTTATAATGTTGGTATTGACAGTGTTAATGTTTTTAGTTTGTGTACCTTATAGTTTTGTCATAAGAGCTACAGCAATTCGTGAAAACTTAAATGTGATGTTCACTTAAAATGCTTTTGTAAATACAGTATAGTCCCTCTTAACCGGCCACCTCGGGACTACACAACGACCGGTTGTCGTTTTGGCCGGCTAATCCGACGTGCACTTACATTTATGTATTTTCACGTGGAAAAAAGTATTTCCAATGTATTATGAATAAAAAAAATGAGAAACGTTGCTTTTAAACACATATGTATTCATAATTATGCATGTATACACTGTGGTCCATTCAGTGTGGAACAAATGAGAAATTTTTTTATTAGTTGCACAACCAAAATATAAATACCGCCAGAAGTTGGTGCATGTCCGATAACCATATTAGGTGCACTTATAATGGCTTCAAGTCAAACAGCATACAGGGCAGGCCCAAAAAATATAAAAATTGTTCAAGAGTAAAATACCCTTATTTCTATAAATACAGAAAAACGTTATTAAGAAAAGTTGTTTAGAATTTAAATATATGTCCAGATACAAAGTTATAACCTTCTATTCAAAGAAAATATATTTTTATTAAAATTTTAAATTACCCCCGTGTAATGATTTTTTTTATAATCAGCTATATTTTAAAATTACCCACAATCAACTTGTGCATAACTTTCATCAAATTAAAGCAAATTTGTAAAATTTTCTTAGATTTATATTTTTTTACGTAACCAAAAACTTCATGTCTGTTGCAACAATATTACACCACACAAGTTTCGAATTTCGCAAATATTTTTAAAAATAAAGCAAATGCTTTCCTAATAGAATATTTGCGAAATTTTAAACTTGTGTGTAATGTCGTTACAAACAACAACATGTTTTTGGTTACTAAAAAAAATACAAATCTAAGTAAATTTCACAAATTTGCTTCAATTTGATGAAAGTTATGCAGAAGTAATTTTATTGTGGTTATTTTAAAAATGTGTTATAGCTGAATATAAAAAAATCATTATAGGGGGGTAATTCAAAATTTTCATAAAAATACATTTTTTTAATAGAAGGCTATGACTTTGTGTTTGGACATATCTTTTAATTCTAAACAACTTTTCAAAATAACGTTTTTCGGCATTTTACGAAATCAGGATACTTTATTCTTGAACGATTTTTATATTCTTTGGCCTGCCCTGTATGCTGTTTGACTTGAAGCCATTCTAAATGCACCTAATATGGATATCGCACACGCACCAACTTTTGGCGATATATATATATATATATATATATATATATATATATATATATATATATATATATATATATATATATATATATATATTATTTTCTTTTTTATTCTTTAGCCATATATAATATATTTTTTATAGGAAGCTTTCTTGGGTATAGGCTATTTTGTAAACCACATATAAAATTTAAAATTTATTTAAAAAACACACAACGTTTCGCACATTGTAAATATTGTGCTTCTTCAGGCTTCTTAACCACTTGGAAAGTGTGCATTTATACGATGTTCGTCAAGGAATGACGAATTGACGAACATCGTATAAATGCACACTTTCCAAGTGGTTAAGAAGCCTGAAGAAGCACAATATTTACAATGTGCGAAACGTTGTGTGTTTTTTAAATAAATTTTAAATTTTATATGTGGTTTACAAAATAGCCTATACCCAAGAAAACTTCCTATAAAATATATATATATATATATATATATATATATATATATATATATATATATATATATATATATATATATATATATATTCCGGTTGTGCAACTAATAAAAAAATTTCCCATTTCTTGCACACTTAATGGACCACATTGTATATATACAAACATACATACATAGTATCTACATAAAAATAAAACAAATTTTTATCAGGCTCCATTTTCGATACAAAGATTCTCGATGGAACGCCTGTCTCTTCGCCAATCGTTTACAGTGCTTTTCCCAACACTAAGTTCGGCACAAATTTTCGCCACGGATTCACCTTTCATAATTTGTTTTAAAGCCCTAAGACGCATATCCATCGAAACTAGAACTCGTTTAGGTTTTGCACCCATCGTACAAAATACAAACAACAGTACACAGTGCGGCACGAATGCAAAAACTAGACCAAAACAAACTAAACTAAACTAAACTAACTAAGAAAAATACCCGTCGCAAGTGAACCGAATTCCGTGAACTGCTAATCAAACAATTCTTGGAATATTGTGTCGCGTCTTTATATGGTATTTTGTAAATAAAAAAGCCGATGCTGTGCCGCTCACAACGTGCCGACAAAGGGACGGTGCCGCGAATACATAAACAAATTCGGTCAGCCTAAAAAATGTAAACAGGCCGGTTAATTCCTCGGCCGATTAATGCGAAGTCGGTTAAGATAGATTATACTGTAGTCGTAAAAGTGCTTCTAATATAAAAAAGGTAATTTGTTTTCATGCACCCCTTTTACTACCTACTAAATAAAGCTTTTTGCAATAAAACATACAAAGGCATTTAGTTTCCTTCTTAAAACAGGTATAGGGAAAAATTTGAGTTCTTGAAAATATCACCCTGGCGATAAGCAGCAATGCCCTGGTACCAACAAAGACCTGGCTACGGCCCTGACTGGGTCAGTGGATGTCCAAGTTACCCTTTCGCATTCTGTCTCAGTTTCCCAGCTTCGGTGATCTGTAGGGCATTTGGGACACCTCTGCTCCAATCTAACAACAAAATAGCCATAGTCACCATTTATTGAAAACTAGCTTTTACCCACGGCGTATAAGTTAGAACCGTTATGTATTGAACACTGATATTTGTGACGTACCCTGCACATGATATCAAGAAAAATTAACCTATCTATTTTTTTGTAAAATAACTCAAATCGGTTTCATGATTTTTAGGATCCATCGTGCAACATAATATAGTCGAGACACATCCTGAATATGACTATTGCACCGAAAGTGTGAGAGCTGTTACTGTTTTCATAGTTAAATTTGAACTAACCTTGAATAAAACCTTTTTCGTTCTTCGGTCGCATACATAGTCTTTTTTGTGGTATCCTGCATACAAAATACTGTGAAGAAAAAGTTGGCACACTTTAAATTCCTTCTAACGAAATTTTTTCAAATTCTGTTTATTGATTGTCCAGTTTCCGAGTAATAATCCAAGGTCACTCTCGTGATACACCCTGTATACTACTTATCGGGATAAAGCCTGTGTCCACATTTGCCTATTGTAGTGAAAAAATCATATCGATTTAATGATTTTTAGGGTCAGTTATGTTATGGTATAAAAATCAGTTAGAAATTGGGTACCTGGACAGGTTATACAGAAAGACGTAAATCCATGAAGTTATATAGTTAAAACGGAAGATGGTGGTGTTTACAGAAGAAATCGAGTACATCTTCGACATTGTATTGTGCATTATATGTTTTTTTTAAAACTTCAACCGGTCTGGGTATTTTATTATTCTTCCTCTTGAAGATTGTCTTAGCTGTTCACATATGCTTTTTTGTTGTGATTTATCAGTGTTGCTACAACTTGCTTCTTCTGGTACGTTACGTCGTTGGTTCAAAGTGGTTTCTTGTAAAATAGTTTTTGTTTGATTTGTAGGATTGCTTCTTTCTTGTTCAGGGTTGTTTCTTTCTTGATCAGCGTTGTTTCTTTCTTGTTCATCATCGAGCAAATCATATATATATTTTCTGCGATCTCGTATAGTATGTTTACTTTGGTTTCCCTTTGGGTTTTCTTCGACATTGTATTGTGCATTATATGTCCGAAAATGTACTCGATTTCTTCTGTAAACACCACCATCTTCCGTTTTAACTATATAACTTCGTGGATTTACGTCTTTCTGTATAACCTGTCCAGGTACCCAATTTCTAACTGATTTTTGTACCATAACAGGTTCTCTTTGTAGCTCTTTAAGATGCTTTTTATTGCGACTATTATAGTAGCATCTATATTTGTTTTGATTTTGTTTTAATGTTTCAAACGTTTTCTCTGTATCAAAAAGTGGTTTTAGGGTTTTTCTTGAACACGGAACTTGATTTCTTATTTTTCTTCCCATTAATAATTCTGCAGGCGATGGTAAATCTTGTTTTGGAGTGCTATTATACTCCATGATGACAAGGTATGGATATTTGTTATTGGATTTTTTTATAAGGCCTTTTATGATTTGTATATGGCGTTCTATAAATCCATTGGATTGACTATAATTTGGACTTGACGTTTTATGACCAATATCAAGTTCCTTTAAAAAGCACTGGAATTGCCTCGAGTCAAATGGCGGTCCATTATCAGACATTATTATCGAAGGCAGGCCGTGACACTTAAATATATTTAATAATGCATTAGTAACAGCGCTACAATCTTTTTTAGTTAAAATTTCAATATACATAAATTTAGAATGATAATCACATACAACTAAAAAATCTTTTTCTTTAATTTTCATGAAGTCAATACCAATTTTTTCCCAGGGAAGTTGTGGAACATCGTGGGGTTGTAATGGTTGTTTAGAATTTGATTTTGAATAACGAAGGCATGTGAGACAAGATGATACCATTTTAGAAATTTGTTCGTTAATGTTGGGCCAAAAAACTGTGTCCTGAGCTCTTTTTTGACATGAGGAAATGCCTTGGTGTACTGTGTGAAGCCTATTTAACATATCTAGATGTTGATTTAAAGGAACAATCAAACGGTTTTGCCTAAATAAGAATCCATCAATTTCAATTATTTCATCTTTATATGGAAAATAGGGTTTTGCTTCTTGTTTTACCGTCGATAATTTATTTGGCCACCCATTATTTATATAGTGTTTTACCTGCTGAAGTTCAGTATCACTTTCTGTACTGTTTTTAAGTTCTTGTCTCTTTTCATCAGTTCATCTGTTTTTAAGTTCTTGTCTCTTTTCATCATCATTATAATAGAGCTTATTTTAAAATCGTCCAAAAAATCCGTTTCTTTATTATTTTTCAAAGGTGCTCTAGAGAGCAAATCGGGTATGTATAATTCTTTACCAGGTAAATATTTTAGTGTAATATTATATTTTAAAAGTCTTATTACTAATTTTTGTAAACGGGGAGAAAGTGAATCAATTGGTTTATTCATTAAGCCTAACAGAGGTTTATGGTCTGTTATAGCGATAAAAGGACGTCCGTACAAATAATAATGAAAGTGTTCACAAGATAAAGTAATTGCCAATAATTCTTTCTCAATTTGAGCATAATTTCTTTGTGCAGGATTTAACGATATAGACCAAAAGGCTACAGGATGATCATTTTGACTAATATGACCACCAAGTCCATATTGGCTAGCATCTGTTGCTAAGATAACTTCCATATTAGGATCAAAACATTTTAAAACTGGAGCTTGACAAATTATGGTTTTTAATTTTTTAAATGCTACGTCCTGTGGACCATTATTTTCCCATTGCCAGAGAGTGTCTTTTTTAAGCAAGAGTCTTAAAGGTGCAGTTATTTCAGAAACATTTTTTATAAATTTTCCCAAAAAATTTACCATTCCCAAAAAGGTTTGAAGTTCCTTGACATTTAAGGGCTTTTCCATATTTTGTATTGCCTCTATCTTTGTCTGATCTATTTCAATTCCCGACTCGGACAAAGTGTGACCCAAAAAATTAATTTTTTGTAAAGTCAACTGAAGTTTTTCTTTTTTAAATCTTATATTAAAATTTCTGGCACGAATTAATAGTTTTTCGAGTCTTTCATTATGCTGAGCTAGATTTTCACCAAATATGAGGATATCATCCATATATGCTAACGTGCCTTCAAGGCCTTCTATCATATCATTTACATATTTTTGAAAAATTTCTGACGCATTTGATAACCCATATGGTAAACGAGTAAATTTATATCGCCCAAATGGTGTTATAAATGTACAGGGTCTTTGATTATATTTACGTGGCTATCTGGAGCCTTTATTTTTGAAGATATAGAAAAATGTTTTATATAAAAATTGTAGTTTTTTTTCCATATTACCTTTTGAAATTATCAGTAAAAAAATATCGCATTAAAAAAATGGAAAAATATAGGCAACTTCAATTTTTTTAAATGGAACACCCTGTATATTATGCGCTACAACGAAAGATCTTTTTATTCTGATTTCAAATATATATATATTGATGATATTTGGGTCAACCATTTTTGAGATATTTTAGCTTAAACTATAAATAAATTGCAAAAAAATTTCATATTGGTATCAAGAAAGCCATGGAAACAATCAAATTGTAGAAAATAACTAAACTATAAATTTATAAAACATAACAATTTTATTGTTTCCATGGCTTTCTGGATACCAATATGAAATTTTTTTGCAATTTATTTATAGTTTAAGCTAAAATATCTCAAAAATGGTTCACCCAAATATCATCAATATATATATATATATATATATATATATATATATATATATATATATATATATATATATATATATATATTTGAAATCAGAATAAAAAGATCTTTCGTTGTAGCGCATAATATACAGGGTGTTCCATTTAAAAAAATTGAAGTTACCTATATTTTTCCATTTTTTTAATGCGATATCTTTTTACTGATAATTTCAAAAGATAATATGGAAAAAAAACTACAATTTTTATATAAAACATTTTTTTCTATCTTCAAAAATAAAGGCTCCAGATAGCCACGTAAATATAATCAAAGACCCTGTACATAAATTACAGCAATTTGGATCTAATGGTATTTGGTGAAAACCACTCGACGCATCTAGGACTGTAAAATATTTTGCATTACCAATTTGAGCAAAAACGGAATCTAAAGTAGGTAGTTCCAATCTCTGTCTAACAATATACTTATTCAGTGGTCTTGGATCCATGCATAGCCGTATCGAACCATCCTTTTTCTCTCTCACTACCATAGCATTGACCCAATCTGTTGCTTCTTCCACCTTGACGATAATTCCTTGATTTTGAAGTTTTTCTAGTGCTTCTTTAACTCTACCGTGTAGTGCAATAGGAATCTTTCTACATCTGGAAATGTTTGAAACAGCATTATCTTGTAATTTTATTGTGCATGGTTTATCAAAACACCCAAGTCCCTTAAAGACGTCAGAATATTTATTAATTATGGATAGAGCAGACGTAATATCATTATTTTCAACAGCTTCTTTTGTGTTGAAAATAGATTCTACTCTTTGTATGAGATGTAAATTTACACACGCTTTAAGGCCAAGAATGGGTTCATAATTTTCTTTTAAAATATAAAATTCAAAACCCTTTTCAATATCTTTATATTTACAGTCTAAATAACATACTCCGATTATGTTTAATTTATTTTTATTGTACACTAGCAATGTTTTACTAGCTTTTGTGATTTTTGGTTTATATTTCAAATTATTGTATATATTAATAGGTAAAATATTTACTTGACTCCCTGTGTCTAATTTAAAGCTTATGCATATTCCATTTACCCTTATTTTTTCAGTCCATTCACTTAAATTGTTATTAAATTTATTTTGTATACCTGCTTATCTTCTTTTATAACTTCTATATTTAAAGGTTCTACCTCTGCATCTTCTTTATCTTTAAAATAATCTAAATTTTCATTTCTTAAACCGTACACATTTCTTGTCTTACAGCAAACCGTATAATGATTTGTTTTCCCACATTTGTTACATGTTCTTCCCCATGCAGGACATTTTCCAATAATATGACTGGTGTTGCACCTTTGACAGTTTCTCTTCTTAGCTACATATTCCATACTTGAATTGTCTTCAATCTTTCTGTTTCGATTTTTATTTATAACTTGTAACCTATTTACCGCCTCATCTGATATGGATCCTGACATAATTTTTACTTGTTTTCTCGATTCTTCTTCGGCACGGCATATGTCAATACACCTGGTTAATGTCAAATCCTTTATACTTAAAAGTTTTTCTCTAAGAATATTATTATTTATTCCACATACTAGTCTATCGCGTAATAATGAATCTAATAAACTACCAAAATCACAGTTGGCAGCTTTTTGTTTAAGAATTGTCACATACTCATCAATCGGCTGATTTTCTGCTTGATTGCAAGTAAAGAATAGAAATCGTAGATAAGTTTCATTTTTATATGGTAGAAAATGGTCTGTCAGCCTCTTTAAAATGACATCTACAGTTTTTTCTTCATCTTTTTCTTCAAATTCTAATGTATTATAAATGTCCAAAGCGTAATCTCCTAATATATGGAGCAAAGTTGCTCTCTGCTTTACAACTGTAGCCTTGGTAATTATTGATATTACTGGAAACAGCGAATTTTTTCATGAAATTTTGCACAGACCCTAATTTTGGGTCGTAGAACACGAATCCGAAGTCAGCTTTTGGCGGTCTCGTATGGTTTTTCCAAAAAAAATTTTTTTTTGCAAAACTTTTAGGTTAAATTTTAGGTTACCTTTTTTTTATAGATTCCTTTAAGTTTCGACACTTTCACTTCAACATATCTGTAAACTTATAATTTTTATTAGTTTTCGTCACACAAAACACCACATTTAGGCAAAAATAGCTAAGAAAATTGCTTTTTTCTATAGAAAATTCCATTTTACCGCTACTAGATGTCATTATTTTGCCAGCTGTCAATTTTCCGGCGTTGCCACGTTGCATTTTATTTTCCCTAAAAGGGCAAAAAGATGATCCCAACCAACACCCTGGGGCACCGATCCCTCTTCGCCTGCGAGGAAAGAGACTGGTCAGGGCCCCTAACCAGGTGCTAACCCTGTTCCGACCTTAGGGGGCCCTCCGATCCACCGTTCGTATCAAAAACTTTTCTAAGTCGGTGAATTAGGTGACAGATCTAATATTTTCGATATAACGGTGGTATAACGGTGGATCGGAGGGCACCCTAAGGTCGGAGCAGGGTTAGCACCTGGTTAGGGGCCCTGACCAGTCTCTTTCCTCGCAGGCGAAGAGGGATCGGTGCCCCAGGGTGTTGGTTGGGGTCATCTTTTTGCCCTTTTAGGGAAAATAAAATGCAACGTGGCAACGCCGGAAAATTGACAGCTGGCAAAATAATGACATCTAGTAGCCATAAAATGGAATTTTCTATAGAAAAAAGCTATTTTTGCCTAAATGTGGTGTTTTGTGTGACGAAAACTAATAAAAATTATAAGTTTACAGATATGTTGAAGTGAAAGTGTCGAAACTTAAAGGAATCTATAACAAAAAGGTAACCTAAAAGTTAACCTAAAAGTTTTCCAAAAACAATTTTTTTTTGGAAAAACCATACGAGACCGCCAAAAGCTGACTTCGGATTCGTGTTCTACGACCCAAAATTAGGGTATGTGCAAAATTTCATGAAAAAATTCGCTGTTTCCAGTAATATCAATAATTACCGTAGCCTTTTCCAATTCCGCTGCAGTCCAGTACAGTTCAATTTTCTGCTTCCATTTGACCCATGAGACTGCTGGATCGGTTCCAGGTTCAAACTCTTTTGGTGGTTTTAATGATGCACTGGTCATTACTCTTGATTAATATTCAATTTCCGGTTTTCCGCTGCCACCATATAACGAATTAAACGTATATTTATAAATTGAAGTCTTTTATTTAAGATTGACTTTTTATATCTAATGACAACTCAACAACTTATACACTAGTCAAGGTAAAACTGGTAATACGTTATTTACATTAATGTTCATATCATAACAAGTTATACAACATAGCTGTGACACATCCTGTATATGATGAATACACTGAAATAATAAAAACCTATTATTTTCATACAGCAAGCAAACTTTCACAAAAGAAACATTTTTGCGCTTCTGTCGCATACATTTATGGCTAATAGAAGAGACTATAAAGTATATAGACAAATTCTCGAATACACCGAAATGGGACCGAAAGCGGGTCTCCCTTGAAATATTTGGGTCGGTTTACTGGTTTATGGTTTAGGAATTTGTTTGTTCACCATTATATATTTATACAGTACCTATATATACATATGTATATAATGGTAGACAAACAAAGTCCTAGGCCCTAAACCAGTAAACCCCCAAAATATCTCCAGGGAGACCCGCTTTTTGGTCCATTTTTGTTACATGCCAGTGTTCGCCTATGTATTATTTAGTTTATACTAATAGTGTTTGTAGGTATAGTTGGTGTTATTGTTCATACCTTATATTGTAATTTAATTTAACGTTTGTTACAACTGGTGGATAATAAATAACTTGTCAACTTGTCTATAAAGTAATTTCGTTTTATAATATAAAATAAGAGATATCTTATTTTACATGGCGCAGTCGGTTGTAAAACTTATTTCTAACCATTTCTAAGCATACGGGGAACCTAAAAAAGAAAAGGGTGAAAATGGGGGACAATCGTGGAATTTCCCATATGGATATGTCAGGAAATGTCGCTGAAAATTGGCAGATATGAAAGGCAAGATTTACTAATTACCTAATTGCAAGTGAAACAAACAAAAAGGATGATTCTGTAAAATGCGCTCAACTGTTGCATTATATTGGCGAAGAAGGTTTTAGAATTTTTTCAACTTTTTCTATACCTAAAGAAGACCAAAATCAAATAGACATTTTATTGGACAAATATGATCAACATTTTCTCCCTAAAGAAAATATTACTTATGAAAGGTACAAGTTCTTCAGTATGGGACAAGGTACATATCAATCACTAGAGCAATTTATCACAGACGTTAAGAAGCAAGGCATGAAATGCAAGCTAAGCAATTTACAAGACGACCTTATAAAGACAGTTATTATTTGTGTGATAAGAGAAAAACTATTACAAGAAGATCCTGCAACTTCGGAAAAAACGATAGAAAACAGCCACATCATGGAAAAAGCCAAGGAAAGATGTCAGGATATTGAAAATTCTTCAAATGAAGTCAATGTCGTCCGAAAAGGTTTGAATGATTCAAGGAAATTTATAAACAAGCTTATTAAAAACTGCAGAAATTGCCTGGGAAACCATCCTATTAACAAATGTCCAGCTTATCAATGAAAATGTAGTTTTTGTGGAAAACTGAATCATTTTGCATCTGCATGTTTTAAACGAATGAATGCTAATCAAGAGAAAAATATTCAGAATGTACAGGTAGACGATTATGTTTGTAACAGTATAAATGATAAGAACGAACACGAGAAATATATGTTTGTTGGTTGCGTGAACAGAATAAACAACAAAATAAAGAGTGGCTTACAGATTTACAAATAAATAATCAATCTGTTAAGTTTAAATTGGATACTGGTTCCATGGCTGATATTATGTCTTTATTTGTCTATAAAAAATTAGGATTGCCCATAAAAAAAATTTGTAAAACTGATAGCAAACTTAAATCTTATACAGGTAATAATATTCAGATTTTGGGAAAAAGTACTTTGCTAGGCATAAAAAATAATGAGCAACATATTATTATGATTGATTTTTACATAGTAAACTCTAACACACAATGCATTTTATGTTTAAAAACATTAATTAATTTAAATTTAATTATGCGCGTAGACGAAATCAAAAATATAGGTGAATATAATAAATTAATTACTCAATACAGCTATACAGCGCGGTATTTTCAGGTGTTGGTTCTATAGCAACTACACCTTATCACATAGAGTTAGCTGACAATGCAGTACCAGTTGTACATCCTGTAAGGAAGGTTGCATTACCTTTGATGGACAGTTTACAACAAGCTTTGGATGAGCTGGAATCATCGAACATTATTAAAAAAGTAAATGGTGCATCTGATTGGGCCAATACAATGGTTCTTGTAAGGAAGCCAAATGGTACTATACGAATATGTTTGGATCCTGAGGATCTAAACAATTATATCAAACGTGAATACTGCAATATTCCAACTATAGATGAAATTACCAGTCAGTTATTAGGTGCACAATATTTTAGTACTCTTGATGCTACGCAAGGTTTTTATCAAATTCCTTTAGATGAGAAAAGTTCTGACCTGTGTACTTTTAGAACACCTTTTGGACGGTATAAATTTTTGAGAATGCCATTCGGAATCAAATCAGCTCCGGAAGTATTTCAAGATAGGTTTAAGAATTTGTTCTCTATGAAAGGATGTGAAATTTATATTGATGATATTCTGATTTGGGGAAAAACCAAATTAGAACATGACCAAAATCTGAGAAAGGTCCTTGAAATTGCTAAGGAAAATAACGTCCCATTTAATCTAGAAAAATGCAAATTTGGAAAAACTAAAATAGATTATATGGGACATATATTTTCAGCAAATGGCATTAGTCCAAATAAATCAAAAATTCAAGGTATCCTCGACATTCCAAAACCGGAAAATAAAAATGTCGTTCAGAGACTGCTAGGTATGTTTACTTCTGTCAGTAAATTTATTAAAAAAAATTTCTGATAATACTTTGCCACTACGAGAGTTACTTAAAAAAGAAAATAGTTTTATTTGGACTAAAGAACACACCAAAGCTTTTGAAAATTTAAAACAACTTTTAACGAAACATCCTATATTACAATATTTTGATATTTCTAAAGAAACAGTTATCTCAGTTGATGCTTCAAAGTCTGGATTAGGCGCGGTTCTTTTACAAGATAAATTACCTTGTGCCTATGCATCAAAAGCAATGTCGCCAGCTCAGACTAGGTATGCACAAATAGAAAATAGTTATTTGTGAAACAAGTTGCAAAATGAGCGACTTTTTTGTACTAGATGTGGAGATTGAACCACGAGCGCAGCGAGCGACAATGAAAATCAATGTCAAAAAATGTGACATTTCATAACTGAATTACAAAAAGAAATGTCTGCAATCTGTTTTGGTTTAGATAAATTTTATCAATATATATTTGGGAAAAAAGTAATTGTGGAAACTGATCATCAACCTTTAATTTCAATATTTACACGACTTCAAAGAATGATGTTACAGATTCAAAAATATTACATTTCTTTAGTCTATAAACCAGGTAAAAATCTGATATAGGCTGATGCTTTATCACGGGCATATTTAAATTCAAATATAGAAAATTCCGTTTTTGATAATGTTGTTGAGGCACAAGTATGTTTAATAAAAGAACAGATAAATGCAACACCAGAACGAATACAAGAATTTAAAAACGAAACTCAGAAAGATATGCAATTAAGTAGTTTTAAGTGGCTAAATATTCATAAATTAAATACTAAAATACAAGTTTTTTTACCATATAAGAGTGAAATTTGTATAATAGATGATTTAATTTTTAAAGGTAGTTGTATTGGTATTCCTTCCTCAATGCATGCAGAAATACTAAATATGATTCACTGCTCTCATCTTGGCTATAACAAGTGTCTTAAACTTGCTCAAGAGTCTGTTTTCTGGCCAACAATGCCAAACGATATCAGGCAAAAAATTAGCAATTGTCATCTATGGGCCAAATACTCAAATTCACAAGCTCATGAAACTTTAATTTCTCATGAAATTCCAAATACTTACTCCTAGTGGACTATTTTTCCAAATTTGTAGTTGTTATCGAATTAAAAACTACATTTAGTTTAAGTATAATTAAAATTCTTAAAGATAGATTTGCATTGTTTGGTATACCGTTAAATTTAGTATCCGATGGAGGACCTCAATTTAGCTCATTTCAGTTTAAAAAATTTGCTGAGGAATGGGGTTTTTCTCATAAAATATCGTCACCCACAAATGCTCAGAGTAACGGTATGGCAGAAAGACATATTCAGACTGTACAAAAAATGTTTAAAAAGGTTATAGAAGAGAAAAAAGACTTACATGTGGCACTATTAAATTACAGGAATACACCTTTAGAAGATAATATTTCACCTGCTCGAATAATGTTTTCTAGGAAACTTAGGTCAAATTTACCAAGTACAACAAATTCTCTGAGGTCAAAAATTTTCAAGCGTAAATTCTTTTTTATTAAAACTGGACAAGAATCTCAAACAAAATACTATAACTCAAAATCTCGAAACTTACCAGAAATTAGTATAGGATCGGAGGTTTATGTTCAGACAAAACCACGTGATGTCTGGAAACGTGGAATCATAATTGAAAAAATAAGAGAGAGAACTTATAAAGTGAAAATGAGCAATGGTTTTGTGTTAATAAGAAACCGTAAATTTATTAAAAGTACAGGTAACAATAGCTCAATTCAAAATTCAATGGTTGGTGGTGAGCGAAAATATAATCCAAACTTGCATACGAATTCCCAAACAAAAATGTTTATAGAATGTGTGGTTGAAAGAAATGGCGAAGGTGACAGGGACGAAAATATTGTATACTGTAAAAGAGAGGAGGATAACGGAAATAGTTCTGAGAAAAGTTATAGAAAAAAGAATGTAGTAGATGATAGAGAAGTACCGAGTGAAAGTAATTTGCAACGTAGTGATATTCAAAAGAACGGGGGGGTCAAATGACAGTTTTATAAGAACCACTTGTTCAGGTCGTATTGTCAAAATGCCAAATAGCTTAAACATGTAATTGAAAAAGAGAGATGTAGGTATAGTTGGTGTTATTGTCTATACCTTATATTGTAATTTAGTTTAACGTTTGTTACAACTGGTGGATAATAAATAACTTGTCAACTTGTCTATGAAGTCATTTCATTTTATAATATAAAATAAGAGATATATTATTTTACAGTCTTCATCTTGCATGAATAAAGAAATTCGCTTGTAGTAATTTAAGTTTCCTTACTCACAACCATACTAATTAATTATATAAAAATGTAGTAATTAGATTTTCTATGTGAACGTTATTTTTCTACCCTAAAACTGAGTCCCATGGAATTCTGGTTCCCGTCCATCGATTGGTAATTTGAAATTTGACATCAACCGCTCAGCTGTTGAGAGGAAAATAGAGACAGCACTACACCTGGGTGACGATGTTTTTATAACAAACAACAAATAAATATGTTACACGTTCGACACGCTCACGGTATAGGGAATCCTCTTCATCATCCTATCTTTATTTATCCAAGGTCTCCATGAAATGTTTAGGAAAAGTTGGTACAATCCACGATAATTTTTTAATTCTGTCTATCTCGTAGATGCGCCAGGTTTCATCCCAGATTGTATATCCTGGAAAAACCTCCTATCCAGTCCGAATAAAAAGTAGCTTTCCTTTCTTCGATTCATTGCTTCGTTGATTGAGTAACAAACAAACACTTTTTGGCATATATAATATAGGTAAGGATCAGTGACCTGCCGTGCCTTTAGACTCGGAGAGGGACAATGATTTGGGGGCGCCAAATTATCTTCCCTTTATTGGAGAGTATGTGGCTGTATAGTGACTGTGAGAGTATGTTATAGTGAATCTCCAGGGGGCGCCGTAAGTTACTTTCCTTTTATTGGAGAGTATGTGGTCATAGCAGGCAGTGAAACTCCGTGGGGGCGCGAGGGCGCCGTTACAACGAGGACGGGGTTCTTACGCTCTCCTAGCCTCCCCATGGCACGCCACTGGCAAGGATGGCTACTTTTACATTTTACTAACTTCTTGTACTGCTGTACTGCTGATTACAAGAAAATAAGTGTAAACATATTGGTACACATATTTCGAACACAGTAGGGTCTTAGTTGTTCGTTACTAAAAATAACACTTAACACGACAGCCTTTACTAAACTATTATTCACCAGATTTAAAAAACTTGCTTTAGATAGGTAACGGTATCTAAACATAAGTTTTAATTGAAACAGCAGGGTACAAACAATAGCATCTATTTTAAAAACCGATCTCCCAGTTACCACGGTGTCCCAGTTACCCGACCTTACCATATTTTATTTTTTATCATATTATATTTCCTTTGTCATTTTTTTTTATAGAAAGTTTGCTTTCTTTTTAATATCCTACTAAAGCGTTGTACAGTTTGTACCTATATATGTGTTCTGTGTTCTAGAAAGCCTGAACCTTGGACATCTTAAGATGTCTGGATTTCTTCACCTGTAACCATGGACATCACGAAATTACTATTGGTTTGTATTGTTTCATCGCGCAACTTTTTTTCATAAAAAGAAAACACTCAAAAACATACCATGGTGGCAGTGTCTAATACACTCAACCTTTACACAGAAACCTAAACAATGCAATGATCGAGGGTTCCGGTTCCGGTCTCTGCAAGGGCACGTATAACCTTTTTCTGGAGTATGAATACCTGTCGAAAATGACATGAACCGCTCCATTTTAAATCTAAAATATGCCATTTTGCTATAAAAACTGCAAAATGAAGTTTTTGTTTCTATAAAAAATGCTTTAGTTTTATTCATTTGGTATCAGTGTTATAATTTTACTCGCTAACAACACGTCAGTCGATTCAATTAAATTTGTTTTGTTACCTGGTCTGGTTGCAGCTATCTCATTTTTTTATCTTCTGATAGCCCACGAAGACCGAAGCCTAAGTACTATGTGTACCGTGGATGTACTGGTGAAGTCCGACTAACACATCCACAGTTCTGTTGGGGTTTCACCAGCCCTTTAATGGGGTGTTTGAGATGGTACCACCTCTGCCGAGGAAGAATTCCTCTATGAATATTTTCTATTATGACCAATAAGAGCGGAGAAATCTTCATATGTGACAGAGAGTCACAGCATTCTATAACCTTGCATTTCTTGTCAAGTTGTCAAGATGAAAAGGTTGCCTATATAACAAAAATATAAGGAAAAGGTAATTTTGTCATTCTTTGACTTCGGCTAAAAAAAAACTTTATACCATTCTAAGGTACTGAGGAGAAATATGTTCCTTAGGTTGACTGAATATGGTGTGGAAATGAAAGTCCTGTCTCCAGAGTAAGATCTAACAGCCTTATAGTATCCTTGCGCTCACTGAGTGGCCTCAAATTAAAACTTAATTTACTTGTCTTATCAGGGTTGTGTTAACAAAATCTTTTAGCGTGCTCTCAGTCCTCATTATTTTCTCGGATAGTTAATCTAGAGTTCGACCGGTATACGAGGGTTGTGTCGTCGGCATAAATTGAAGAATATTTAAATTAAACGGCATATCGTTAAGATATAATATTATGAATAATAGAGGCCCCAAGACGGAACCCGGGGGTACTCAAGGGCTTAACACGAAACTCAGTGGCGGATTAAGACATTTTGGGGCCCTAGGCACAGCTGGTCAGACGGGGCCCCCTAACCTTTTCTCTAAATACTTAAACAATTAAAGAAATAAAGTCTTCGCTAGTGCCATAAAAGACCGTCATCAGATCGGGAGAAAGGGATTATTTTTTATTCTAATCCGGGTGCCCTCCTGCTATCGCGATTTTTGGGCCTTTATCCTTTATTAGGCAGACTTACACCGAGGGTGGCTGACGACCACCTTCATCCACCCTGGGTATAAGTCTGACTGGTAAGGACCTGCATATCGCGGTAGCAGGAGTAGGGTTGAAATAAATCATCTGGCTCATATCTGGACACAGGGCCGGGGGCGGGGGGGGGATAAATATTTAAAAAAACATTTTACCTAGCTCTAAATACCAAAATACATAAACGACTATATTAGAAACGAAAATCTTTATTATAACAATTAGTTTTTTTTAATGTCAATGATTATAACTAATATTCCATAAAATTAAATCAAAATATTATTTAGGATTTGCCAGTTTTATGTTTAAAAATTATACAGACATTGCAGAATGACGTCGGATTTAGCTAATAAACGACTTTCTCACCACTGGACGGACATTAAGGAAAAAATTCGTTCGCAATTTGCATTGTCCGCAGGCAGGGATGAATTCAAGGGGTAGCCCGAGGGCATCCTCCCCGGAGCAAGAAAAATCTCCCCGGAGAATGTCTGTAAAATATAGAAACTAATTTGCTTAAAGCATAGTTTACCTAAAGATAAATTTTATTCCCCCCAATAAGAATGTCCCCCCCCCCGGAAAAAATGGCTGGATTTGACACTGTCAGGGATTGCGAACAGGTGTTTCCAAAGATTACCGACGCGACGCTACGCACAAATCCGCAAGATAGAGGTCTACTGGACCACGCTATTGTAGTGGGTTATACGCCAAAGGTCTCTTTTTAAAAACCTTTCAAAATCAAGTTTGTTGGTGCGTGTGCCTTTTAAAATTTAATTTAAAAAACCACGATAACGTTGATCGGGACTTTTGATACCTTTTTCGTTACGTCGGGACATGAACTCCAATAACGATGACAGTCCCGATATATCGGGACGAATGGCAACCCTAAGCAGGAGGGTACCTGGACCAGAATCAAAAGTAGACCCCTTTTCTCGAGTTTTTTGACGGATTTTACGAGTAGTTGCACTAGAAAAAAGTTTACATTTTTGCTTTAATATATTACCCATAGACCAAAAGAATTCCTCTCTTCTCTAAATATTTCCCCTGTCCCCTTTATTCTTTTTCCCACCAAAAAGGTCTACATTTTTACCTATACCTGTTCAGTAATATTAACGCACCACCGAAATTCGCCACAACTTTGATGTTCTTTATTTTCTGAAACTGGTGCCCGATTTGAATGAACTTTTATTACATTTCAGGTTTATTTGTCAAAAATATCATTGTGGTCGTATTTTGTGTTAAAAAGTATATTTTTATTTTATACTGGTTGAATAACAATTTGTTTTTTTTGCGTGTGCGCGCGTGTGTGCGCGCGTGTGTGCGCGCGTGTGTGCGCGCGTGTGTGCGCGCGTGTGTGCGCGCGTGTGTGCGCGCGTGTGTGCGCGCGTGTGTGCGCGCGTGTGTGCGCGTGTGTGCGCGCGTGTGTGCGCGCGTGTGTGCGCGCGTGTGTGCGCGCGTGTGTGCGCGCGTGTGTGGGCGCGTGTGTGCGCGCGTGTGTGCGCGCGTGTGCGCGCGCGTGTGTGCGCGCGTGTGTGCGCGCGTGCTTGCGCGCGTGCGTGCGTGCGTGCGTGCGTGCGTGCGTGAGTGTGTGCGTGCGTGCGTGCGTGCGTGCGTGCGTGCGTGCGTGCCTGGGTGCGTGTGTGCGTGTGTGCGTGTGTGCGTGTGTGCGTGTGTGCGTGTGTGCGTGTGTGCGTGTGTGCGTGTGTGCGTGTGTGCGTGTGTGCGTGTGTGGGTGTGTGCGTGTGTGCGTGTGTGCGTGTGTGCGTGTGTGCGTGTGTGCGTGTGTGATGGTGTGTGTGTGTGTGTGATGGTGTGTGTGTGTGTGTGTGTGTGTGATGGTGTGTGTGTGTGTGTGTGTGTGTGTGTGTGTGTGTGTATTGTATTACATGGCACTAGTTTAAACCAACTGGCCAGCTTTCTTATGTAATTAGATATGCCGTTTTACAGTTTAACGTGCTTTTACTAAATATATAAAATAATAAATAGAACAGAAACATGTTGAGTTATAAAACGTCATGTCCCATTAAATAACAGACATACAATTAAAAATGAACGAAAAGGGAAAATGTTAAGGAAATATAAGGCTAAAGTTTTATTTCAGCTGCGTATGTGATATGAGTGCTAGTATCATTACAGGATTTTACGAAATTTAGGAAAAAAATTTAAATTATTATTACACCTTGTATAATATGAACAGAACCTTTTTGAAGAAAATTACGACTACAGTAACATTCTTAAAGTTGTGGCTGGTGGTGCGTTAATTTTGCAGGACAATGTATTATATCATATGGTATAAATATAAAGAACTAAACTCTATTCACATTTCCGATACGACTCATATAAACAAAAGCACGTGATGATGGTCTGTCGACCAATAGCGTCCAATGGTCGACCACGAGGCTAGATTGCCGCTCACAAGGCTTGGCTAGCATGTTGTTTGTATCGGGCGTATTTGAAATGTGAATAGACTTTAGAGTTGCTTTCTTTTATTGTATTTTCTTTCTGTAAATAGAAGTTCGCAATTTTTATTTTGTGTAGTTTGAAATAAAGATCAGTACATGACATTGTCACAGACAAAATTATTACGGCATGGAACTTAAATAATAAAACATGGGGCCTTCTGGGAGGTGTGGCCGTAGGCTATAGCCTAGCTGCCTAATGGTTAATCTGCCACTGACGAAGCTCTTAGAAAGGATGTTGTTAACCTTCACAATCTGGTAGCGATCAGACAAATACGATCGTAAAAACTCGCAAACGCCTCTGAAAGGATGTAGCAACGTTATGTATTGCGTCATGCGTAGAACTAGCTTGATAACTGAACTGCGACGGATTGAAATTTACACCTTTCAAAACATTTTATACGTCTCTTCTGTAAAAGTACTTCAAAAACTTTTCCAATGACAGTACAATAGAATTCCTTTGTATAGGAATATGAACACTGCTAGAAACTAGTAACATTAGCTCGTAAGCATATTTATTTGGGATAAGCCTTTTGGTGTACTTTCGTGTACTCGACGCAATCGTTTACCCAATAAAGCTTAGGTTTGTCGTATATCCTAACAAATGTTATATTTTTTAAAATGACCCACTGCAATCAGAAATAAGTTATAGAGTAATAAATATATTTCCGCATCATTAACGACTCTAAATGACTTTTTGAGAACGACACAGACAGAGCTTAGTAACTTAGTTGTACTGTACTGTATTGTATTGAACCGGGTCATTCGGCTCTGGTAGTCCTACATCCCTTGTATCAAAATAGGTCTTTTATTGTCTACGTTATTTATCCATCAACTGCTAAAGCACCCTCGAGATATTGTAGCCCTTGCCGAATTATTACTCTGCATTCCAGAGCAGTTTCGTGACAAGATCTGCAATATTCTGAAGTGATACTTATCTCCAAAAGTTGTGTCCTGTGAGAAGGCAATTAACCCATCAAAGTTCATTTTTCTGAAGCTTCAGAAGCTTCATTGTGTAGTCAGGCCGATATGTAATAATTCCTTTTGCTTGTCTTTGTCCTGGAGCTCACTTATTCCAATGGGCAATTTTCTATTTTTTTTCCATTATCTGAGGTTTTCCAAAAGTGACCTCTAGTAATGTCGCAGAAGGGCTCAGGTCCATAGAACGGTACTCGTGCTCCTTTTTTAGTTAGAAATATACTGTCTTTGTATGTCTTCAATATCTCGCGGCATTTTAAGGGTAAAAATACTATTTCTTTGATTTATATTAATTCGTTTAAAATGTACATTTTGAACGAAATGAATATTTTGCCAAATAAGTAAATAATTCAAGATATCAAAACATATGAATTCTAAAAACTCCAAAAAATCACCTTGTATCTAAAACTACGCATTATTGCTAGGTGACTTTCAAAATTTTCAGGTTAACGTTATTATAACATGAGTTTTATCAACTTTTGACAAATCTTTATCTGTGCATTTGACAACTAAATATGATGGATTCGGATGAAGACTTATCTGTAAATCAAAGTGATCCCTCAATTTTAAAAGATTCTTCGCAATTTAAAATATCAGAATCATTGTTTTCCTTATCAAAGTCTGATTTAACAAGTACGACTGAAGATGTTTCAATATTCACAAGAAATATAATAATATGCATTTTAAATGAATGTATGAACGAGTTAAGTATCTTGCGAAGTATCAATCTTCAAAATGATTTAGGACCTAATCCAAATAAACCCATTACGTACTTCAGTATAGAAGATAGGTACATGGGTCAAGAAAATCATGCAGAATGTAGAATTAACTCTACAGATAATAGTTTTGATAAACTTGCCAAAGATATTAATGAATTTTATGTAGTCTTTAAATATACGTGTCAGGAGATTAAAAAACACGGCAGATACAGGGTACTAGAGGAAGCTGTTAGAATTACTAACCAGATGCACAGTGAAGAACTGCAGTTGCTTCGAGATGAACAAGAAAAAGAAGAAGCTATTGAGGACCTAAAGAACGTGTACGAAGAGGAGAGATTAGAAAATATTCGCACAATTGAGGAGACTGATGCTAAAATTCAGAAGTTGAGATTTCAAGGTGAAGATATTTATATTTATGGCCAACATGAAGTTAGTTACTTTGATAAATGGGAAAAAGCTAGGCTTGAGCAGAATGAGATGAAATGCAAAGAAAAGGAAAATTACCATTTGTTTATAATAAAAAATATGAACGATAAGATTAGGTTGGAGGAACGCTGCCATAACGAACTGGTTAATTACCTAGATGAAAGTAAAAATGATTATTTGGACGAAATACAATACTGGATGAAACGATACGATGAAGATCTAGAACAAAGAGAGGGAGATATAGTTAATCTCAAAACTGATTTTGAGAAAATCACTGAAGAAAGGAAAATTTTAACGGCAAAATATGAACAACGTACTGCAGCTATAAAAGACTGGTTAGAGTATCAAAGGATAAAAAATGAGAAAGACCAGCAACGATTAAAAGAAATTAAGGCTGCTAATCAAATTCAGGCTTGGTGGAGAGGAGTTATGGTAAGGAAAAAATTAGGGCCTTACAGAAAAAAGAAGAAAGGCAAAGGCAAAGGTGATAAAAAAGCAAAGAAAAAGAAAAAATAGACTGATTTTTATACTTTATTCAGTTTTAAAATAATGTACCTTTTTAAATCGTTGATATTATGATTTTAAATAAATGTGTATAGTTTGCTAACTTTACAATCATTGAAAAAGACTAGTGCATAAGATTATGCCTAAATACATTAACGATAAATAATATTCAAATGTATGATACATCAGCATTTGTAGCGCTGAAACTTTTTTTAAACCATCGTGTCATTAGGTCGAAACCCCCCGTTGATGAACTGTAATTATTTTGTGATCTCAGTGTCTATAATTGCTCAGTTGAAGCTGCGAAGTATTTGTTTCAAGGCAAAGAAGGTACTAAATTATAAACTAAATATTTACATCTACTCTTCCCACAACTTATATAAAACGATATAGATGAAAAACTGCCACACATTTTTTCTTTAACAGAACAAATGTGAAACATACAAATTGAGGTTTTTATTGTTTTCATAAAATAAAATTTCTTATTTTTTGTTGTTATTGGCATGTAAAATGTTATCGTTTTGAACAATGTACAGTGGTGGTAAAAAATCGTTCATTATTTTATAGCATGAACACACCTTAAGGGACTTTTCGTAAGAAACTGTCGAAAGAAATTTTAAGTTACTGCTAGACAGAATATATAAACTAAAACAATAACAGCGGGCTGTAGAAAGAAAATTTAATTTGTGATTAGCTAACACCGTGTTAAGGGTCTATTCCGAAAGTCACCAAACAGTAACCAATACTTATCGGTATGGTTGACAGAAGAATCCTTTTTTCAGGAACCAATCTATCTCTGGTCACATACGGGACACAAAATTACCAGGATAGTTACTTTCGGAACATACCCTAAATCTTTGTCACATTAACTAAGCTGGCCAAGGCCTGCCTTAACAAGGAATCGCTTCACATCGGCGTTTACATTTGGTGTATAGCTGCCAAATGTAAAAGGTTCTACCTTTCCTGTCTTGTCTTTGTTCGAAGTATAATTGTGTGTTTTTGGACAATTGATAATTATGGAAAAGAAACAAAGGGACATATTCTGCAATTATGCTGAAAAGGAAAAAGATTTGTAGCTAAAAATAGTAAGAAAGTAAGAAAATGTTATTTTTATTTAAATAAATATGCATATACTTTATTCAAGCTCGACATAGTTGTTTAATTTCCATTTATATTCTCCTAATGTTTCACACAAATATCCGTGATTAAGGCTTGATTTTATATTAGAATTTTCAGCATTAAACTCTTGCAATAATTCTTTGTCCCTTGATTTCCATTAATGTCCATTTTCAACCAAATAATTATAAGAGTAGCAAAAACATGGTCCTAATTATGAAATTTTGAAGAACAACCATGTGGTATATTGTTCAAAAGTTATTTTATGCTAAAATGCACTTTATCAATTAGCTCTATTTTTTCTACAGCTTTCATTATAGTGCGCATACTCTGATATAAAGGTTATACCTACTTAGTTAATAATGATAAATTAGATGCCCATCTGGATTACACAAGAGTATAATTTTAATTTCAAATACTAAAGAATGGATTTTTCTTTCAATTTCCTAGACTGGAAAGCAAAATTTTGCCAAATTAACTAGTGTTTTAGCAAAGATTTTACCAAGGTCGCAAATTTAATCACAGCGTATTGTGGAATTAGTTTAATTTAGCGTCAAAATCTCTATGTGTTAAAAACAAATGAAAAGATAATCATCTCCAAGGATTTTGTAGTGGAAATTGTCTGTTTAGTCATTGATTAGCTAACATTTCGCGCAGTTTCTCTATACAAAATTTAACGCATGATAAACTGACTCTCTTTTGTATTTAATACTAAATTAGGATTTAACGGTAAATAGAAAGTTTTATGCAACCGACTATGTAAGAATTTTTTTCATTTTGTAAGTATACCGGATTTTTCAAAATAATTGTTACATCCAAATAGCTAATTTTTGGAAAAAGGCTGGAACATGTAATGTCATGTAATATAAAAGAAGTGAAAAAGCTATTTTTTTTTCAATGTATTTTATATCTACACCTGTTAACGAAAACGATATCCATTGACAATTTGGCATCTATAATAAAAATCCTTTAAAATATGAATCAGTTTATTTATCTTGTCTCTAATAAGCTCCGCCAAAACAGCAATACTGTCTGATCGATCTTAATAAACCCTTTCCTTCCATAAAAAAGGCTGGCGGTGTTGGATTTGGTGACCTAGGAGGCCACATTATTATTTCCAATCAAAAGACACGGGCAAAACTTGTGAAAAATTTTAAACAATTAACATATTCCAGCTTTTTTCCCCAAAAAATAGTTATTTGGCAATATTCTATTATTTCGAAAAACCCGACATACAAAATGAAAAAATTCTTCCAGCCTCTTGCACAAAACATTTTATTTAGCATTAATTTAGGTAGCGCCAGGTGCCAGGACTGAACCTTGGGGTACGCCAGCATTGATAGGATGTAAGTTAGATGAGTAACTTCCACCATGAGGGATATGCATCGATTAGAAAGAAAGCTACCGATCTAGGTACGTAGTTTGAGAGGAAGGCCATAAGAAGGTTGAGACGCCATACTTGGTTTGTGAAAGGCCTTGGAAATGTCAAGGGCAACAATCTGGGATTCGCCAGGAAATTCGATAGAATTATTCCAGTTGTGTGTGACAAAGGTAAGGCGATCGCTGTGGATTTGTAATTATGAAATCCATACTGTCTGTCGAGGATGAGTTTGTGTTTTGCTGGATATTTTAACATGTCCAAGTTTATGACTTCCTCCATAACTTTACAGACAACAGAAAAAAGAGAGATAGGACTAAAACTAGATGGAAGGTACTTGTAACCTTTCTGGGGAACAGGCATATGAGCAGTATTCCAGCTGTCTGCCAAGATACCCTTGTCATAGGAGATTTAAAAAAGATGAGTTAAGATGGGTGCAAGTTCTGGAGCGCATTTGGTTAAAACGATTGCTGATGGTATGCCATTAAGACCGAAGGATTTTTTTGTATGAAGTGTGAATTTTTTGAACTTGCTTGAGCTTAAATATTATTTCGGGCATTTTGTGAGGTATAAACGTAACGGTTAAAAGAGGGAAATTCGCAGGAGGTGTAAGGATGGAATTGATAGCGAATTGTTGGAAAGCAGTTCAGCTTTCCCCAAGGTAGAGGTAATTTCGTTGTCAGCTATTAGGGGAGGAAAAGTGCTTCTACAGAAGTTTTGGCTAATATTTTTGGCAAGTGATCAGAAAAATTTACTGCCTTTGGAACAGCAAAGCACTTTATCTTTTGTGCGGTTGTTAAAAGCATTTGTAGACTCCGAAATAGTTAGATTGTAATAATTTATTGCCTGGCCGAAGGTTTGACGATTTTCGGGTGTAGGATTTTAAAGAAACCTCTTGTTAGTCTGAAGTTTCTTGAGCCTGGCTTATTCCCATGCTTTGGAGAACCAGGGCTTTTGACGGCGGAGTTTAGGTTTCTTGCGAGTATATTATATTAGAAAACTTTTGCTTTGTGTTGGAACTTTTGAGAGTCTTGATAAGAAATTTAGTTAATAACACATAATTAAGACACAAGCTTTTTTACTTCTAGATAACGTTCTTAACATTAAGTTGTATTCAATATGCTGGAAAGCTTTCATTTGAGAAGTCAGTTCTTTCTGTTAATTTACCGTTAATTTTCATTAAATCCAAATTCTCATGTACACAGGTTCCGTTGTTTCTTTCCCTCTTACTGCTGCGCTGCGGTTGCCATAGGGACAAATCGAAATCAAGACAAAATACCGCCTAGATATGGCTTCCTATTCCGGCCAATATTGGCTGAAGTAAAATATTTTCAGGAAACCATTTTATAGCTTCCTATTATTGTGTATACAGAGACGTCAATAAAATTTTAAGTTTATTTTGTTCTTAAAATAGAGGTCTGAAAATTAAAATAAACTTATAATATTTTATAGCATAATAAATAATGCATACTATATTAACATAACGTAAAATAAAAAAAAAACGTCCTCAAAGTATGTCATGGAATCAATCACGCATGTCTTGAATTTTTACTCTTGAAATGTAACATCGGTAAAAGGTATAGGTGAATGAAAAATAAAACTGTCATGTCCTGAAGTTTTTATTTTTAAGAAAATTACATAATTGTCATTGCATAATACAGAACTAAAAAAAAAAGATATACCACGAAGAACCTAAAATTTATAAATTTAAAGTAAATAAAAGACGTGTCCATCTTCTACTTCCAAACATGTTCTCATTCTTCTTTTTACAGCATGAAAAACATTGGTGAGCACTTGGGAGGAGTTGTTAATTTCCTGAAATTTATTTGTAATTTTAGCCCGTAGGTCTTCTAAATCTTCACAAGGGATTTCAAAAATGTAATGAAAATTAAATGAACGTTTTTAAGCACGGCCTGAGATCGCAGGACCGTGGTGGCCACCTAACTGTCATATTACGACTAATGATTCGGTCTTCGAAAAATTCTTCCAAAAATTTTAAATTATCAAGAGTAACGTGAATTGGTGCGCCATCCTGTTGGAAGTAGCCTTATCGCATCTCTTTATCGTCTAATGCGTAAAATTTTCTAAAATTTAATTTCGGTATCGCACCGAATTGAGAGTCCCTTAAAAAATCGGTGCAATTAACCTTCTTTTCGATATGGCCGCCCACGGGCCAACTTTCTGTGAATGCATAGGCTTCTCTATAAAAAAATATGGATTTTCAGAACTACACATTCTCATTTGTTGAGAATTTACATAGCCAGAGAGGTAAAACCATGCCTCGTCAGTAAAAAAGGTTTGTTCAAATACGTTTTCATTATTATGCAAATTACCCATAAACCATTCTGAAAATTGTATTCGCTGGGGCTTGTCGTTTGGAAACAATTCTTGGACTGAGCTTAGACGATAAGCGTGCAGATGCAGGTCATAGTTCAGGATTGTATAGCAGTTTCCATAGGATACATTTACTTGCTGGCTTACCTAAACGCTGAATAGGGGTTTGTGGGTGTTCATTAACAATTTGCCTCACTTTTTCTACTTTTCGTGCAGCGTGAGCTTTGGGTCTCTCACTGCCTTCCTTTCTATTCACACTTTCTGTTTCTCTAAACAAAGCCACAGATTTGGTCAAAACTTGGCGAAACTGGTCGAAATCCATGACTATGGGTGGAAATTCTGTTTGAAAATCCTGAATAGCGTCCCGTGTTGAATAAACCCACTGGTCATCAATCCTTCTACAATTTCTAAAGTAACTTTCGATCATAAAAGTTTTTTGTTCTGCTGTGATTACCATAAAATATTTAATTATCGTAAAAATAAAAACTTCAGAACTTGACAGTTCTATTTTTCATTCACCTATGTATACTTTTTACCAATGTTACCTTTTAAGAGTAATAATTCGAGACATGCGTAATTGATTCCACGGCATACCTTGAAGACGTTTTTTGATCTTACGTTATGATCCGTTGGAATAAAATATTTTAGAAAATCACTATCGCATCTAGAGAGGAATTACTTAAATTTCGGGTAAAGTTTCTTTTTAAATTAGAACTTAGAAAATTCTAGTAGAAATTTATTTACAATGCTTTACCGGTTTTACTACTGTAACAATAATATATTTTTTCTACAGAAAAGTTATAAGTTTATAAATATAAGTTTATTTGTTTTTACTATAGAAGTTTGTAAATTTAAGTATACCTACTTATTTTATTGTATTGCATAATTAATTAAAATGGTTTGTTAATATATGATCGGTGGAAGTAAAATGCTTTTGTAGACCATTTTAAAAATTGATTGTAAATAAATAATCAAAATTTCGAGTTCACTTTGGTCTTATAATAAAACTCTTTATCATTTCCCAACATCTCGCCAGTATAACAAGTTATTAATTAAGTAAAAGAAATGCAAAAAATGACAAAATTAATGGTTTCAAGAACACATAAATTGTTAATATTTTTGTGACAAAACTTGACTCTACACAGTCATTGGAGGTGTCATCAGTGGCCATTGGTACATGCGTGAAGGTGTAGAACCCCAAGATATGGTATAGTCCTTGCAGATTTGCGACTGCATTTTTTAACAAAATAATGCCAACGCCAGCTGGCAAGGGATTCCTTAGACCGCTTTTGAAATTTTTAAATCTCCCCTTCACCAAGATCTCCGGATCTGAACATTTATAAGATATGACGAGAGAGACTGATCAATTAACCAGATTCACCACAAACTTCGGCAACTCTCCTGCATGATGTACGTATAGAGTGAGATCAAATTCGCCATAAGAAGATTAATCATCTTGTTGATCAGTGCTGAGAAGACGCAATGATGTATAGCATATGGATGGAACTAAAAAATTAGTTAACTGTCAAACATTTTCCAATAAAATTTCAATTATTTCTATCATTGTTCGGCAACTCTCCTGCATGATGTACGTATAGAGTGAGATGAAATTCGCCATAAGATGATTAATCATCTTGTTGATCAGTGCTGAGAAGACGCAATGATGTATAGCATATGGATGGAACTAAAAAATTAGTTAACTGTCAAACATTTTCCAATAAAATTTCAATTATTTCTATCATTGTTCGGCAACTCTCCTGCATGATGTACGTATAGAGTGAGATGAAATTCGCCATAAGATGATTAATCATCTTGTTGATCAGTGCTGAGAAGACGCAATGATGTATAGCATATGGATGGAACTAAAAAATTAGTTAACTGTCAAACATTTTCCAATAAAATTTCAATTATTTCTATCATTGTTTAAGTATCGGTATATGTATACGAGGACTTGATGTAAAATAAAATAATTTTTACTGGATATTTGTTTTTTTTTCTATGTGGCTTGGTGTATTTTCTGGTATATTTAAATAGCATAAGCAAAATGTTGTTCATTTTAATTTGCATGTATTAAATAACAGGTGTATTTCATAAAACATGTTAATATCTCAGCTAAAATTATACTTGTATAATATAAAGTTATTTTGATATTTTCAGGTGCGCAGGATTGGTCCAGCCTTCCAGCCCTTTTTTCATTCGTTATGGATGCCAGTTACGTACCTAACAATCCCCAGTTCGGACTACAGTTTGAGTGTAACTGGAGTGCTCCGGCTGCGGTACAACAGGTATATTGCGATTTTTTCCTTTATTCGAGTAGTTAAACTTAGTATATTAAATTGCAATTATACCACATATACTTGCCAGTTGCATGTTCCTTAGAAATAAAAATTTAGTTTATGTTTGTGTTTGCTTAAAATGAAAAATCATCAACTTCCTTAAGTTCTGAAAATAAGTTAGTGAAACTGTTTTAAAAAGTTTTTTTCAATATGATATTCTTAATTATATTTTGAAAAATGAAAAGAAGTTAAAATATATATTGCGAAATTTTCTTTTATAAGGAAATAACAAAATGACAGTAAAATTTTATAGTTTCAGTAAAATTATTGTCTTTGGCATTGTTGTCGTCAAAAGATGTTCAGTTCAGCAAACCCACAACAATATTGATGGATTAGTGAAGCTAATTCCCGTTTTTCCCGTGTTTGAACATATTGTGCTGACGTTTCCGTTCTGTTGTAATACTTTTTTCTTTAAATTGTTAAGTGCGCAGCTCAAAAAGTTTTAAAGCTATAACGTTTGAAAGTATCTAATTAAGTTTATTTTTGCACTCTTAAATTTCGCTCCCTTTATTGTTTTTAAGTATAACAATTAAGACAAAGTGTCAATTTTTAAGATGGCGGATCTATTTAAGGAGCTTATTCAATGACAATTTGTTAGAGAAGACACTTAACAAATTAAAATTTTTATGTCAGTGTCATATCATGTCGAACAAATAGCATCTATCAAATTGAAACACGCCCAAACAAGAAATTAAATCGTTGTTAAATTTAACAAACTTGTTGCTCAAAATTCTGTATAGGGAATATTTGAGCAATGTTCTAAAAATTATTATTTGTAAGATGGTTTTGATGTTACCAAATGAGATATATGATTTAGCACTTGTAAGCTTAATGCCACTTTTTGTCAGATTCTTTAAAGGAAAAGTATCTTTTGATTTCAACATAACTGAAAAAATACAAGATATAAGAATATAGGATGATTATGAACTTTTCCAGGTTTCAAATTGCACAGACGACTTATCGTCGTGCTGGACCGACGAAATGGGATCTTTTTCGCTACCTCTGGATTTAGAGCCACTTCCTAGTTTATTTAATATTTCACCTTGTGGAAATGGGATGACAAATGCAGGGTACAAGTAAGATATATTTTTAACATTCAAGACAAAAATATTTAAATTATTTATTATGGTCTAATAAAATGAGACATAGTTTTTTAAACAAAATAGTGAGATAAAATTAAGGACATTTAAGCATTCGAAGGTTAATCGCAACCTCACTAAGGGAAAAATATAAAAATATATTAAAATTAAAATATTAATAACAATATAAAAATATCCTTAAATCCTACCATTAAGATTTCACACAAAAATATCTCATCTATTTATAAATAATAATTGTTATGGTACCTTTTTGTTTCCTATTCTTTAAATAATTAAAATTTACAAAAATGTAACTTCTATTCATTATGACGGGAATGTTCTATTTCTGATTCCATAGCCCTTACGTTAACATTCACAAAAACGTGAAGTAGAACTTAAATTATAAGCTTAAGATTTACAGGAATATGACTATCATCTATTTCTTCAATTTCTGATTCCGTTTTCTGATTACATCCCAACATTAAAATTTACAGATTGTAGCGTTTCGCTACGTTATGTAAATTTAATTATAAATTAGCATATTAATTTAAAACATTTAATTTTAAGTTGATACATGGGTACTGCTAGTTATCTAGCGCATTCGCCAGAAATATATATAAGTAGTACCGTAGTTCTGAATAGATTTACGACATTAAAAATATCGTGAAAAATCAATATAATGGAGTTTGCGTATCTCTTCTTTGGTATGAAATTTAGTTGCTTAGGTTAACATAAATATACAACGTAGTTTTTGAATGCTAACCTTTTCTAACTTGGAATAAATCAAAATCAAGGTACTACTTCAGAGTGTTCTGAACGAGATATTCAAAAAGGCCTTTTTCCTGTTGCTAAGACAGGCACTTCATGTGTCGAATGTGGTGTTTTACACACGAGAACCATCCCTTAACCCAGAATGGGCTTTTGTATCTAAAGTTTTTTTATTATAGAATGGTTCTTTCGTGTCTTACGAGATTTTATTACCTTATTAACAATCTTTTTGGACACTGTGCTGATGCTGAGTGGTGAAGAGTGTATATTAGTCGTATTCCTCCATGCCTTCATTCTTCATTTAGGTATGTTAATTATAATCAAGTTTTTCGTGATCATCTTTTGAAAATTCGTTTCTTATTTCAGTTCTTTCATTAGAATATGCCTTTATCTACCTTCAAGTTCCTGCATTTTCGTCAAGAAATGCCTGTTTTGATTCAAAAACTCTGAAAATATCTTTGAGGTAAGATACTTTCAACAACGTATAATATGCCATTACATTGTTTTTTTTATTGTTATTCTAGAGTTTTTTGTTGGGGTACATACTGGTGTACAATGTTCAAGTACATTTTTCCTCCTATCTACTTATGTTTCCTGCCTGAATAATACGTATTTCATGGTTAGTTCTTGAGAAATTCCGGACAAACATTTATTAATCTTTTCCTGCCAAAGAAATATGCTGATAGCAAAGGCTAGTATATTCCATGTATTTATATGACTTAACATCACTCAAATATGATCTGCCATGCTTTAAATTAGTTATATTTATACATTTTATGCGTATTATTAAAAATAATTTAAAATGATAATTTCATAAATTTCTCTTCTGTAAAACTTTTCTGATTTGATATTAGTGTTATATTTTTTTGTGCGTGTCAATTTGATTGATCAATCAACCATTCGAAGGCGTAATTAAGTTGGGGTGGGGGTATTTTAAGAATTGAAATTCTGCGATCAGAAACGTTATTTGTAATTATTGTTAATGAATTTATTCTTTTTTTACGTAAATAAGTACTAGAATACTCATTAAATTTAGTCAATGGTAATCTGCTTTTTATTTTAACATCTACTTTTCTAAGAGTTCATTTCCCAGTCTGCCGGTTCTTCTTCACGTAAAGCAAGTTATACAGACTGGGTGGCGCCTTGTTAGAAAAGTGAACCACAACTCATAACTTAGTGCTCACCGATGAACAGCTGCCGCCGATGGAACGTTCAAAAGTATTGTATATTGTATATTACTATATGATATATTTTATTTTTGTGAAAAAAACCGTGACAAGATATGTGACTATCGTGCATTTAAGACTTATGAAAAAAAGTTTTAGTTCTAATTCTTTAAATCTATGTACTGAATTTACAAAAATATCACTCTCATCTAATTATGACTGAAATGCTATTTCTGATTCTTTAAATTATTTTATTAAGATTTACAGAAATGTGTGACTGTCATTCAATCTTAAATTATGATGAAAATGTTGTGTCACTGATTCTTAAAATTTACCAACAGATTTACAAAAACATGACTTTCGTATGATTAGAAATTATAATGGAAACATTTTGCTTCTTACCACATAAGTCCTTGTGTTAAGATTTTACAGAAATATGACTATCATCTAATGATAAATTATGATGGGAACTTTATACATTTAATTCTTTAAATTTTTACAGTAAAGTCTACGACAATGTATCTATAAATTATGACTGAGTTGTTCTATTTCTGATATTTACGCAATATGGCTATCCTTCAGTTACACATTATGACGCAAACGTTCTACTTCGAATTTTTAAATCATTGCACCTCTAAGTTATAATGAAATTTTTATATTCTTGATTCCATAAATCTTCATTTAAAAAAAATCACTGTCATGCAATCACATGACCGTCATGCGTCAACATGCAGTTACAAATTATAAAGAAACTTTCTATTGTTAAGTCCTTGAATCCTTACACAAAAATTTCCTGAAATGTGACTTCCGTGCCTTTAGAACTTATGACGGAAAGTTCTATTTTTGGTTTCTTATATCTGATTATAAATCCTTATTATAGAATAGACTTTCATCCACTCATTTATGATAGAAGCGTTTTGTTTTTGATTTGTTAAATCTTTACATTACAATTTACATAAATATGTTTATTATCTATATCAAAATTATGATGAAACGTTCTATTGTTAATCCTATAAATTACATTAGCATTTAAAAAAATAAAACTTGTGTATAAAAATTATGATGGAAGTATTATATTTCTATTTGTTTAAATCCTTACTTTAACATTCACAAAAATGTGACTGCCGTGTAGTCTTAAATTACGGTGTAAACGTTCTATTTCCGACTTTTAAATCATTACACCAAAATTTATAAGAATATGACTCTCATACATTTATAAATTGGGCGAAAACCTACTCGTTTAAATCCTTACATTACATTACATCACATAAATGTAACAGCATTTATAAGCTATGATTGAAAAGTTCTATTACTGATCCTTCATATCCCTACAATATATTTTCAAAGAAATATGACTACCATATGGTAGCAACTTCCTATTTCTGATTTCTACGGAGATCTGCATTTAAAAATTATAATTTTTTAATCATAACGGAAATATTCTATTTTTAATTCTTTGAATCTTCGCATTAACATTTCTACAAACGTGACTGTCGTGAGTTATAAAGTATGATGGACAAGTTTTATTTCTAACTCTTTAAATCCATGTACTAATTAAGATTTACAGAAATGTAACTGTCATTCAGTCCTAAATTATGATGAAAACGTTGTGTCCTTGATTCTTAAAATCTACCGTCAAATTTACAAAAACATGATTTTTGTATGATTAGAGATTATAATGGAAACATTTTGCTTCTTACTACTGAAGTCCTTGTGTTAAGATTTTACAGAAATGTGACTTTCATCTAATGATAAATGATGATAGGTACTTTATACTTTTAATTCTTTAAATTTTTACAGTAAAATTTACGACAATGCATCTACAAATTATGACTGAATTGTTCTATTTCTGATTCTGATATTTACCCAATATGGCTGTCATACAGTTACACATTGTGACGGAAACGTTCTACTACGAATTTTAAATCCTTGCACCAAAACTTACAAAAATGTGTCATTTTCTATTTCTCTAAATCCGTACATTAACCTTCCCCTGACTATCATGGAGTTATGAATTATGATGGAAATGTTTCACTTCTAATTCTTGAAATCATACACTAAAATTTACAGTAACGTGATTACCAAAAACTTTTATGATGGAAACATAGTTTTTCCAATTTTTAAAATAAATTAACATTCCCAAAAATGTGACTGTCATGCAGTTATAACTTATTAGAAAATCGTCTGGCTCTTGATTTTTTAAATACTAATAACAAAATTTACAGAATTATTCTGAATTTTTAAAACTTTCCATTAGGATTTAGAAAAATGCGACCACATATACATAGGGACATATTCTATTTTTGGTTCTTTAAGTATTTACAAAAATACAACTGTCGTGCATCTCTTAGTTATAATCAAATCTTTATATTCTTGATTTCTTAAATCTTGATTTAAAAATAAATCACTGTCATGCATTAGCAAGCACATGACCGCCATGCAGTTACAAATTATAATAGAAACTTTCTATTGTTGAGTCCTTGAAACCTTACACAAAAATTTACTGAAATGTGACTTCCGTGCCTTTAGAAATTATGACGGACCGTTTAATTTTTGGTTTCTTATATCTGATTATAAATTCTTAAAATAGAATAGACTCTCATCCATTCATTTATGATGGAAGCGCTTTGTTTCTGATTTCTTAAATCTTTACATTACAATTTACATAAATACGTTTGTTTCTATATCAAAACTATGATGAAACGTTCTATTGTTAATCCTTTAAATTACATTAGCATTTAAAAAAATAAAACTTACGTATAAAAATTATGATGGAAGTGTTATATTTCTATTTGTTTAAATCCTTACATTAACATTCACAAAAATATGACTGTCGTGTAGTCTTAAATTACGATAAAAACGTCCTATTTCTGACTTTTAAATAATTACACCAAAATTTATAATAAGAATATGACGCTCATACATTTATAAATAGGGCGAAAACCTACTCCTTTAAATCCTTACATTACATTGCTTCACATAAATGTAACAGTATTTATAAGTTATAATTAAAAAGCTCTATTACTGATCCTTCACATCCTCACAATATATTTTCAAAGAAATATGACTACCTTACGGCTTTGTAGCAACTTCCTATTGCTGATTTTAACGGAGATATGGCTCTCCTGCATTTAAAAACTATAATTTTTTACATCGTTAATGATAATGACGTTCTAATTTTAACATCGTAATCTTGCATTAAAATTTACATAAACAAGACTGACATCCGTTTACGATTTGTAATAGAAATGTTCTATTTTTCATTGTTGGAATTCTAAACTAACATGTATGAAAGTATGACTTTCATGCATTTATAAATCATAACGGAAACATTCTATTTTTAATTCTTTGAATCTTCTGAATTTCTGATTTTTTAAATTTTACAATAGAGGAAGTTGGTAAATAAGGGCCATTTTCCGCCTATCATCTACACAATAAAAAGTTGCCTAACCTAGACCATTCTTCAATTTTTCAAATTAATTTTTATTTATGAAGATATGCCTTTTATGTTTAGATGGGATTTGTACTTTGAATATAAACATAAATCATTATAATAGCCTTATTTAAATTGTTTTAATATTTCTGAACATCTGCGTATTATTTTACCAAAAAGCGTTGCCTAAACCGGTATAATTTTTATGGATGGATAGATAATTCCATAGGCTTGCATATAAGTATCAATTTAATTAATTCACTGTATTCTTGTTTCGTTTTAATGCATTTTCTCCCATAAAATTGCGCTAAGACTCTAATAAATTTGTAAAGACACTAAAGTGGCCTTATGAATCGCGCATCCGTTTCTGCAATATTTATATTACTAGTTAAATATTCACCTTAAAAGGGTTCTCATGCAATTCTTTTCTTTTCACATTTTTTCCGCTATTTCTCACGAGTTGTGTAATTTCCACCCCCTATGACTAACGCCTATACCACACATCAAGTGTAGTGAACATTTCTTTCCGATTGTGTCTGAATCACAAGGATATAGTGAAGTAGCACAGCCGGAACAAGACCCCCAGAGGTAAGTAGTTTTAGTATCCTCTTTGATTCCGCTTATATTGTTGTATTATTGATTTTATTTATTTAATATTGACGCAGTTGGACAGTGCTTATTCTTTTTTTAATCGCCACCTATTGATTGGACTTAATTTCATGTTTCTCTCCAGCTAACACTGAGATATCGAGGCTTAACATTGGTCCTTTGAGCCGGATTTCTAGTAACTTTCGAAAATACCTTTTTTTAAATATAATTAATAAATAATATTAATAACGCCGCATAATATTAAAATTGAATTTTGTTATGCTCTTACAAATGTTAATTTTACACATTTTTAAGCAAATATTTCGAAAGTATTGCCCCATTTTTCAAAGAGTTATTAAAAACTTTTTAATTTATAAGTAAAATAAATTGGAATTTTATTATCGCCATTTTATGCCTTATAAAAATAAGTCATAAGTACACTGGATATACTTATTTAATTTTCTTATTATATGTCAGGTATATAGGTAAGTTACTGAGTACTATAAGGATCAATAATTTTTATTTTTCCAACTTTTAGAATTATTTCACCTCTCCATAGCACTCCTTAAACATCCCTGAATTGCTGCTTGCTTTGTTTAATTCTCTGATTTCACAACGTTTTATTCTTTTTTCTTTTTTACTTTATCATTTTTATATTTATATTTTTAATTGTTTTATTGGCATAAATAAACATCTTTATTATTATTATTATTATTATTCCTTTTTTAGTTTTTCAGCCATACTCTGTATTTTGGATCCTACCTTTGCGCTTGTCACTCTGTATTATTTCTAATTTGTTAAACTACATTTAAATTTGACATTCCATCCTAAAACTTTATTTACTTTCGAACTTTTAAAAACTGTAAATTTAGGGTTATAACCACTACACTAATTGATCCCATTTTTGTTAGTAATCCTGATATTGTATTTCTGGCATCATTTCATGTGATTGAATCTCTGATCATAGCCTAGTTTATAGTAATCTTAGATTGAGTTTTTTCAAATCGAAGCCAAAAATAGTGAACTAGAGATGTTTTAAAAATTTGAGTTTTATCAATTTTAACGTAGATTTGCAAAACTTAATTTTTTTTAATAATTGTGGAACTAAATATTGATAATAAAATATTTATTTTCAATGACTTATTTTTATCAGGTTTTCAATAAGCACGCTCCACTTAAGCAATCAAGGTAACAAAACTTAGAGCTCCTTGGCTTAATGACAATCTCTAGAGAATGAAAATGTTGCAAATGAGTTATTAACTTATAAAAGATTCCGTCTAAACGACTTTGTAATCAAAATGTATCTCTAATGAGACAGGTCAAAAAAAAATTATTTACGAAATGCTTGCCAGGAATATAACCTTACAAAAACTTGGAAAACATTTAGAAACCTTAATATTCGCTCAAACAAAAATAATAGTTTTCCTAATCAGCTTTTAAACTCAGAAGATGTTAATCAGTATTTTTCTACTTTTCTTCAGAATACGTCAAATAACTGTAACAATAAAACATAATTTTACAATAATAACATTTTCAATCTAAATAATAATTTATTATTTTCTTTAACTGAAGAAGGACTACATATTTTTATAGTATAAAAACTGAGGTTTATAGTGTGATAATGTTTCAAGTAAAATGCTTAAAAAACCTCTTATAGATGTATATATTTTACATATCATTAATTCCTGTATAGAACAAAAATATTATCCAGCCCTGTGGCAATTAGCTATAGCTAAGCCATTGCCCAAAAGTACAAATCCTAAAGATTTGAGCGATCTTAATTAGTATATTATTGCCAGCATGTCTACGATTTTTGAAAGAGTCCTGTACAACCAAATATTTAAATTTTTTATTGATAAAAATACTTTATGCGATAAGCAGTGTGAGTTTCGAAAAAAAATTTAGCACTGCAACAGCGTTAGCTGCGGTATCGATGATGTGATGAGGGCTTGGTTGCTGTTTTGGTTCTGTTGGATTTCTCGAAAGCGTTCAGAGGGTTGTTATTGATGGTGTTTCCTCTATTATTAAAACCACTAAATTAAATATTTTTTACTTTTTCATTACTTGTAACAAATCCTCAAAAGGTAAACCTAATGAACATTTTAAAATTTATGATTGCAAGCTTTTTTAGAAATAACAATTTTATTAGAAATTATACAAGTATAGGATAAATATAAAAAGCAATTTTACTTCAGAATTTTCTTATAATTAATAAAATAAGTTTGCCAAAAAAATGAAGAAACATAATAATAACTAAAGTTTTGAAAAGAGAATCTCTTTCAAGATAAACAATTAAATGCAATAAATAGTACAGTATTCTTTGATGGAAGTGGCTAAGTGAAAGCTGTGGCAACACTGTCAGGGGACATATGCAAACGTAGCGACCTCTGGGATGAGAAGCTTCCATAAGAATATATAGATTTACGTTCGTCTCCTAATGGCGGCCTAACCAACTCCAAGCGGGGTTGTCAAGTTTGCTTCCTTTTATTAAGCGTTCTTTACCTTTCAAAATTCAATGCTGTGGTTAAGCTAGCTCTGGTGGCCGAGTTGGTACGGCGCCAGCTTTGCAACCGGGAGGCGCGGGTTCGAATCCCGCTTCGACCATGGATATTTTGTGATTGTTGTTGGAAGGTGGTAGAGGAATTCTTCCTCGACCGAGGTGGTACCACCCCACACATCCTCTTAAAGGGCTGGTGAAATCCCTACGGGTGTTTCCAGCTCTGGATGTGTGAGTCGATTCCCCAGTACACCCATGGTACGTATATAGTACTTAGACTTCGGTCTTCGTGGGCTGTTAGAAGATAAAAAAGCCTTATCAGGGATAAACAGGATCTACGTATCTTGGAGCATCCACTTTTCATTATTTACACAACAGACATTTTTAATTCCGTTCAGAACTGTAAGGTAGTAGCATATACCGACGATACACAACTGTATTATCCTTTTAAAGTATCAAATAATCTTGAGGCTCCAGTTCTCATAAATAGTCGCATTTGAGCAATAATGCGAGAATGCGAATATTAAGAGTTTAATAATAAGTTATGTTCCACTGTTATCAGTGGAACATGAGATTTCGTTTTTTAGAGTTTAATAATAAGTTATGTTCCACTGTTATCAGTTGTTGCATCCTTTGTTAAGTCTGCTAGAAACCTAGGACTAATCATTGATGAACACTTAAGATTTACAGAACATATTAAACGTTTGAATAAAACAGCGTGTTCCTCCCTAAAACAGTTTTTTAATAATAATAACAAGAATTTTATGTGTTAGTTTAGTTCTTTCTCATTTTAATTATTGTGACTTATGGCAATGCTCTTTACTACAATGATAAAATAAGAATACAAAATACATAAAATACGTGTTGTAGACTATTTTTTTGCCTAAGGAAGTATGATTGTGTTTGACATAGAATTACTGAGTGCAACTGGCTTAATATGGTGCATCCTAGGAGGCACCCTCTTGGCAGCTTTTTGCATGCATTGCTTGCTACTCCGCATTCTTCCTCTTTACTGGAGGCAAGATTTATTACTCGATCAAGTGTTCGTAATATAAATATTAAGGTAAGAGACAAAATTATTTGTTTATAATGCTGTCATAGTAATTTACGTTATAAGTCCGGTAGGTGACTTATTACAGTACGAATTGTTTTACGCTAGGCGACGCAGGATCCGAGTCCGGAATATAAACGAGTACTGTAATAACGTACGTGTATCGTATAATATTTTAATTCATACTGTCTTTATAATCATTTTTAATGTGAATAAAAAGTTTTAATTCTTGAAATTTAAAAAAATATTAGTTGGCAATTTAACAATCGCATCACCTTAACGATGTTATAGCCATTGTTTTCCATAGCTAGGTGTAATTGTTGCTCCGGACTAGGTTTTATTTTAAATTGGCCTCACGAAAAAACAGTAGACGTCGCTACCCATACTTCATCGTGTCATCAGCGGCCACTAGGAAATAATTTTCTATAATTTTTACCGACTATTGCAAGGCTGCGTTGCCAGCGTGTTGTTGGCCTACAACGCAACGGGTGGATTTAGGCGACCGCGACGGCATTAGAGTTGATACAAAACAGTATTTTCTGGTAACAGGTACGTTACGTTCCGGTTCCAAGTTAATACCTGTTCCAAATACCTGTTATTTTTTACCTAGTACAGTAAAAAGTACAATTCAAAATACATTTCAAAAAAACATGAGTTTAATTACATCAGAAAATATATATCATGCAACTAACGTAATTATTAGGTAATAAAATATTATTTATTGCTCTTAAATAATCAAACTAATTTATTTCGTGCTCTTTTCCGGCTATATACAGGGTGAGTCGAGAGGAACGCACCAAATTTTAGGAGTATATTTTACACGTAAATATAAGTCAACAAAACCCAAAAGTTGTAATCCGGTTTTCATTTGGGGTCCGGAACGCTTTCCGGGCACCCGAATTATGAATTTTTCACATGTCATCAAAAAATAAGTATTTCCAATAGTATTTCTTGCAAAAACATTTGAAGAATATTCAATACTTTTCTTAAAAAAATTATTGAAATTTGAAAAATTGCATAATAAAATGTCTGTTGTATGCGGTGTTACCAAAATTTTATACCAACACGAGTCGCGCAATCGCAGTAAAAAACTTTAAAAAGATACTGATGAAACCTAAAACTGAGCAAACCTGTCCGAGAACGTATTTCACAACTCCATTGCCAGAAGAAGAAATTATATTATTTCTAACAACAGCTTTAATGCCAAAATTTCACAAAAACGAATTAAAACACCAAAAAAATAATAAATGTGGCAACACTGTGTTCCCATAATCCAAAACGTCATCTAAAATTGATATTTACCTTCGCAAATATGTTGCAAAACCATAAAATGGTTCTTAAAAATCATGTTTTTTTTACTAGTAAAGTAATTTCTGAGTTAAAATATTGTTTTTTCCACATTAAAGGTAAGTAATATCAATATCAATAAAAAAAATGTGTTAAAATTCCAAAATTAAGGGTGTCCGGATAGTGCTATGAATCCTTCATTTGTTTTCAAATTACAACGTTTTGAAAAAACACCTTACCGACATATTTTTTTTAATTAAAATTTGTTTAATAAAAAATGTCCAAAGACCCCCTTTACAAGTACAACGGCATGATTATCATCTATACACCGACAAAAAACAACAAAAAATAAAAATAAAGCATCGTTATCATATTTTTAAAACTTTGTAATTGGAAAAAAAATCTGATTAAAACTTTTGAGTTTTTTCGACTTGTATTTGCGTGTACTCCTAGAATTTGGTGCGTTCCCCCCAACTCATCCTGTATAATATAAATAATAAAATAATTTAATCTGTACTAGCTATATCTTCTGTGCAGGAATAGTCTAGTCCACAAGTTCAAAAGCGTGTTAATTCTTGATAAAGGTCCTAAAACTATGTACGATAGCTCATTGGATTCGGAATGACGTCTAGAAAAATGTATTCGAAGGATTTTACTGCATGATAAAAATTGCAAAAGTTATTAACAAATTAAGATGAAAAAAAAAAGGTTTTTCGTTTTTTGGCAATTACTCAAAAACTATTAATATTTAAGAAATTAAAAAAAAAGATTCATAAAGAGGAGAAAAGTTCCAAAAAAAAAGTCCCGACTCCCGTTACTCTACCTCCATTATTTATGATTTTAATTTAGTGCTGAAAATAGGGCCCCGCTCGCTCGGCCGATACAGCATGGCCGCGCTACCGCTCAACAGAGTCTATTACATAAAATAATTTTTTTATAGAGTTAAATATCAATAGAAAAATTTTAAAAAATTATGGTGTCAGAACACTTTAAAGAATATAGTCCCGTTGGAAAAAATTTTTTTGTTGATTTTTCAAAAAGTTATACTATTGTTAACTAAGTAATTTTTCGTGGGCTTTCCTTTTAACAAAAGACAGTATAAAAGTTTAAATAATTGGCCTATAAATTTTTGGCTTCTTGGAGCTTTTCTTATATATATATACTTAACAAGACCACGTTATAAAAGCATCTTAAATTTGTGTCTTTTGTTTATTATAATTTTTGTAAGTTAACAACATTTTCGATAATTGCTATTTTTGGCTAACTTACAAAAATTATAATAAACAAAATACACATATTTAAGATGCTTTTATAACGTGGTCTTGTTAAGTATATATATAAGAAGAGCTCCAAGAAGCCAAAAATTTATAGGCCAATTATTTAAACGTTTATACTATCTTTTGTTAAAAGGAAAGCCCACGAAAAATTACTTAGTTAACAATAGTATAACTTTTTGAAAAATCAACAAAAAAATTTTTTTCCAACGGGACTTTATTCTTTAAAGTGTTCTGATGACACCATAATTTTTTAAAATTTTTCTATTGATATTTAACTCTATAAAAAAATTATTTTATATAATAGTCTCTGTTGAGCGGTAGCGCGGCCATGCTGTATCGGCCGGGCGAGGCCCTATTTTCAGCACTAAATTAAAATTATAAATAATGGAGGTAGAGTAACGGGGGTCGGGACTTTTTTTTTGGAACTTTTCTCCTCTTTATGAACCTTTTTTTTTAATTTCTTAAATATTAATAGTTTTTGAGTAATTGCCAAAAAACGAAACACCTTTTTTTCATCTTAATTTGTTAATAACTTTTGCAATTTTTATCATGCAGTAAAATCCTTCGAATACATTTTTCTAGACGTCATTCCGAACCCAATGAGCTATCGTACATATTTTTAGGACCTTTATCAAGAATTAACACGCTTTTGAACTTGTGGACTAGACTAGAACGCGCTTTCGGGGAAAATATCGAAATGAACAGCTGAACGGCGCCGGCGTGACAGAGAAATACGTATCCATAATCGTACCTATTACTTCGTATCAAATATCAAAATACTGAAAATAGTCAAAACACCGCGGCAGATATCGGGACCGGCGCACAGTGGATCATTTGGCTACATTAGACGCAAAAAAGTCAAGTTAATATTTTACCAATTCTTCTATTTCCGACTGATAACAAATAACCATTGACCCCAAAAATACATTTACTAATCGCCTACCTCCTATGTACATTTGTTAATACCTTCGCATTAGGTCAAGTGCACAGCGCCGCGCGCCGGGCGCTGTGCTAAAATATTACAACGTAAGTACAAAATGACTAAAGAAGAAGGTATATACTAAGTAAATATATTATATCGTAAGACGTAACGTTAATATTTCGTTCACAACAAAAAAATAGAATTAGCTTTTGCTTTTTTGTTTTAATTATAAATTGTGAAAATACTTAAGACAATCTAAACATGAGTGTATCTTTATATCTCAATCATTTATAGCCTAATAAATAAGTTGAGGTATCTACTTCTAGAAACCAAAGTTGGTTGATTTCGCACGACTTTGCATAATATTTTTTTTTGTCATTTTAGGGAACAGGTGTTTATTGGTATTTCTGGGTATTTATAGGTATTTATCAAACCATTGAGTTCAGACATATAGCGTGTATTATAATGCATACTAAGAATTATGGACAGAATTCAAAAATACTTTAATATACAGAGTGTTCCATTTAATAAAAAAGCAAAAATGGGATCCCGACTCCATCTTGACTTTGACAACGATGCAATTTGCATCAAAAAAGATAGTAATTATACAACCCTTGAGGTAAACCGAGTTTTAATTATTTATCTTGAATGGTTCAAATTATAACGTTAGGAGGGAGGTTATACTTTAGACGCGCACTGTATAGTTGCTATAATTATCAGAATTGTGTTCTTTACGTAAACTTATTCCGTTATTCTTACCTACAGATGTGCCATGGGAATGTTCTCAACCGAATATTTCTGGAGAACGGTAAATTACCGAGAGTATTTCAGACCATAAATTCTCGAGAATTTATGATTTTAGAAAAAAATATAAATTACTGGAAAACTACTGAAAATATTTTCGAGAACGAGAAAGTTCTCTCGGGAAAATTCTTCTGGAGAATATTCTCCTAGAATTTATGGAAATTTATTTTAATTCCGCTATTGTATCGTAGATGGAGCTTGGAGCATCTTTATCTGTATTTCGTTTCTGTGTTGTTTTAAATAACTTGTTTAAAATTATTGTGGAAACTACTTTTGGTAAAATATATATTTTTTTCAATGTATGCAGTCAAAACAAAATTCTCCAATATATAAAATAAACTCTCCAAAATTTCCGATAAATTCTCATTGTTCTCGGAGAGTATTTCCGAAAAATAAATTCTCGAGAATGTTTTATCTCTATTCTTACCCACAAATGACTGTCGGTCTTCTCTCCAAAAATGCCATTGTTACACAATGTCTAACCCCTAACATAATGTCCATTACGCATTATGCACGTAACTATGGATACCTACGTTTGATGACGTCAGAGCAAAAATATTATGTTTTAAGTGCACATAACCCTAAATATAACTAATTTGACCATAATTATGCGTAATTTAATTGATTTGAATAGTTATACAAAGTTTCATAATTATTTGCGTCTAAAGTAGTCAAATGGTCCACTGTGCGGCGGCGCCAAAGCGTATTTTAGGTAAATAATACTACACGTATACTTTAACTAAAGTTAAGTGAAACCGCAAAAAAAAGGTAACGAAGCCGACACCTTTGACGCAGCCGTGCCGATAAGGTCCAGCCATAGGCGTCCCAAAATATTATAACCAATTTAAGATGGGACACAATAAAAAGTTTTAACATTTTAACCAAATATTATTTATAGGTATATCAAAACCTAACTGAATCTGCAAAAACGATGTTTAACCATAGAAATAATTGTATTCATGGGCGTACCGTCGACCGATAATTAAGACTTTAAATTAATCGCATAAATACGTTGTTATTTTTATGATCGTTTTGTAGTAAGTGTATCTATATTATATTGTAACTATATCTATTGTCATGATCGAGATCAGCTATTCAACTGAGAACCAAGGGCACACATAATGGCTCGGATGCGTTCCCGAGAATCTTGAAATTATTGGAGTTTCTTACGTGACCATGGCCATCGTAATACTGTCTAATTTTTTTTTGGGGTAAGGGGAGGTTCCTCTTGAACACGGTGCATTTAAACTGCAATTTTGAGTTTCATCTACCCAACCGTACTGAACAACATCATGAGTATCAAACCATGTCTCATCTAGATACACTATATACCTATTTGATTCCCGGTGTTCTTTTATTTTACGCAAATATTCTTGACGATGTTCAACAAGACGGCGCGATTCCATTATAACCATCCGATTATCAATTTTTTTGTGTTTAAATCCGCAATCTAATAAAATTCCTCGAAGAGTTTCCAATGACTGGTAATTGTAATCAGGGTAATCGCGTAACTTATCCCGGATCATTTCTAATGTTGGCACCGTATTTTTCTTATATAGATTGTACACAATTCGTGTAATGACATCTTTTGCTGCATCGGCAACTTTCTGAAACTTTTGATTAGTTTTCTTTCGCTTTACCGAATGATCTGTAACATCTCTTGTTTTAATTACGCGATAAATTGTAGATATCGAAAGTTGTGTTAATTCGTTAACTCTTTTTATAATGGCTTTATCTGACTGGGCCGGATTTTCTTTTTTTAAACAGCCGTAAATATTTAAAATTATTCGTTGACTTTGAACATGTAAATCTTTATTAAACTCCGAACATCTTTCGACTGGCGATGCCACGGTCGGTACCGAAGGTAATTCAACATGTAATAATTCGCTTTCATCTACCTCAAAAGGTCGCCAAAAAGCCATTATTATAATAAAAATTCACTTACATAAACCAAGTAAAAACACTTATAATACGCACTTCACTGATCAAAACCTAAAACTTAACTGTTTCACATAAATCATGTTCTAAACGAGCATCTGTCTAGACGTAACGTCTTAATTATAATAAAATGACTCCGTCCTCCGCATGCGCCAATATAATATTACCCTTAGTGGAAAAGAGACAAAACGAATTGTCGCTGCAGGTGTCCCTTCACGAGACAGGCAGCTGCTGTTTGCATTATATACCGAAGTTATCACTAACAAATCTGAATGAAATGTGGGATACTTGCTATGGGGAATCGAGCGAGCCCGGTATAAGCGGCAGGCCTTTGTCTGGCTTTTTATACCACTTAAATCTTAATAATTTAGATTTATGAGATTCAGGTAACTCTGGCAAAACTATATTTCTTGTGCTGAACGGCCGAGGCATGACTCCGACCCGTTATTCCATCGAGGCCAAATATCGCGTTCGCGTATATGAGTATTTAAATACGCATCTAGTATTTTTGGTAAAATCGATACCTGTTACCTGTAACTACCCCTTATGCGGTCATAACTGTTACAAAATACGTGTTCCTAGTATTTTGTATCAACTCTAGATGGCATTGGCAGTGCAGTCATTAACGAAGGTAAAGCTTTGCAAACGGGGTAATTCCAGAGACGGCTCTAACCTAGTTGGAAATAAAATTAGGATTCGATTTGAAAATAAAATACAAATATTTATTTACCCACATTGTGTTATTTGAAAGTGCGAGATAAGAAAATACCATACAGGGTGTCTGAAAAGTCTTAGCATTGGCAAATATCTTTACTATTGACAAAGATAGACACCAAATTTTAGTTGTAACTTATTGGTTAATAAATTTACTTTTTTATGTAATTTGACTTTTACAACCCCCTTGGGGGGTTACGCTAGGGAGTTGAGGTCAAAAATCTTGAATGCAAACCTATGCCGGGTGGCCTCTTCTTTTAAAAGTCTTCAAAAAAGAAACGTTTTACCGCAACTCCCGTATTTTAATTCATTTTTAAATGGCAAGCCTATAAAAATTATAAATCGTATAATCGGGCGGGGCACAAGTCGACCATTAGTCGACCTCTTGTGCCATACAGTACCAGTCTGCGCGCACATTTATTTTTTGTTTTGTGGGGCACTTTTTTTCTAACTTTTTTCCAACTTTACTTCGTCATTTGTCGTTTTTATATTTTTTGTTTTTTGACATCTGCGCAGTAGACCAAAATGCGTCCCTCGCGCAAACCGAGCGTGCTAGACATGCGTACGCAATTTCAGGAGATGTACTTGGGTGTCTACATTCGAACCCATTCACTTTTAAGAATGTATCCCCAATAGTCAAGGTACCACTACGTAGTTCATTTTATAACTTTTTTGCCATTTTTTTTTCGACTTTATTTTTCGTTTTTTCCATCTGCGCAGTAGACCAAAATGCGTACCACGCGCAAACCGAGCGTGCTGGACATACGCACGGAATTTCAGGAGATGGACATTGGTGTCTACATTTGAACCGATTCACTTTTAAGAGTATATTCCGAAAAGTCAAGGTACCACTACGTATTTAACTTTATAACTTCTTCCCAAGTTTATTTCGACTTTATTTTTCGTTATTTGCCATCTGCGCAGTGGACTAAAATGCGTACCACGCGCAACACGTATTTAACATATTTTTACGATTTTATGACGTCTTACTTTTGTGAACATTCTTAACTATGTGACATTGTGACCAACCGTGCCAGCATTACTAATCAGTTATATTACGCACTGACTTATTTCCGGCATGGCCGCCTCTTCTTATTTATTCAAGCATTAGCCTTACCATAGCTATTGAGACTTTTGCGTCCAGTGAGAAATTCACAATATTGTATGTCTCACGGAATCCTCTATGCGCGAGTCGAACTTGCACTCAACCGTTTTTTTTTATTTCACACAATCACGGCAACGCCCATCAATTACATTATTTCTGTCAAATACCGTATGTACTTATTTTCGGCATCGACGCCTCTGGTAACAGACCAACAGTGACTGCCTTACTTATTACGTTAAAAGTTGTTTAGAATGGCCACCATGAACTTCTTGGCAGTAATAAAGCCCGTTTTTGAACTCTGCCAAGAAGTAACATCTGAGAAAAGACCTTTAAAATGAGGTACCACACGGCATAGGGTTGCATTGAAAATTTTTGACCTCAACAACCTCGTAACACCCCAAGGGGATTGTAGAAGTCAAATTACATAAAAAAGTAGATTTATTAACCAATAAGATAAAACTAAAATTTGGTGTCTCTATGTTTGTCAATAGTAAAGATATTTGCCCATGATAAGACTTGTCAGACACCCTGTATGGTATTTTGGTATTTCGCACTTTCAAATAACACAATGTGGGTAAATAAATATTTGTATTTTATTTTCATAGCGAATCCTAATTTTATTTCCAACTAGGTTAGAGCCGTCTCTGGAATTTTTTTTTTAGTTTAAATACATTTATTCCCAACCAGCATTTACAATTGCTTATTACAGGAAAATAATTATAAACTACAAATAAAAATCTAAAAGTAAAATTTACAACAAAGTAAAACAAGTTAAAGCAGTATAACAGTAATAACAAAGAAGATTTTAATTAAAGGCTATTAAATTAATTAATTACCCCCGTTTGCAAAGCTTTAGACATCACTACTCGAGTTGCTGATAAGAAACGATGTCGGTCAATCGGAAGCATAGTGAAATGTATATTTTCAGTGGGAAAGGTTTTTTAGTAAGCACTTTTGTTAAAATCTTGGCGGGGTAGTAAATTAAATTAACAAAATTAGAAATAGTGTACTTATGTAATGTAAATAAGTTTTTATATACCTAGTTGCCAGGAAACTTCAGGAATAGCTTCTACGACATCAAATATTAAGAAAAGTTTCCATTAACACATGTTCGGAAACGCTTTGTTTAAGAGATACAGGGTGTTGAAATTTTATTTTTTTCCGAGTTTTTTTCATTTTATCTTGTAATCATAATAATAATTGTCTCGAAATTAGTGTAGGGTTAACTTTTGACACATTTTATTAAAAACTTTTCAAACAACATACAGGGTGATATTTACCCTGAGAGCATGATCCCTTTTATTGTACCCTCCCGAACTTTCGTTTACGACGCCACTGGCTACTTTTAATTAAATAATTAGTACCGCTATTTAGTTTTAAGACATTTTGGTCGCTCGAATTTTGTTGATGAACCTGAAGCTAGCGGCCAGCAGTTGGCTGACGAAACCTGTGACGCGAAGTATACCTACCCGGTATTGGAAACAAGTAATTAAATACAGTACCATAAGCCGATGATAACGCCCTTTAACTGTTAAATTTTTATCTCAACTTGGTGGGGAGGTTTCAGAGTTTCCAAATTGCCCAAAAATACTAGAAAAACCAAACAAGTAGCGACTACAGGGCTCACCCAAAAAATTCTATTGTCCTAATTAAAAACTTAAAACATACAAGCATATTATTTTAGTTGATATTTATACTTGGTGGAAATTATGGAAAGATTTAAAATAAGGCAAAAAATATCATACATAAAGCATTTAACAAAAATCAGAGGCTCTTTGAAAGTTTAAAATTTTTGTCATTAAAATTTTACTAAATATAGCACAATATTTTAGTTCACGTATAAACTTGGTGGAAACAAGAGATTTGATATAAGGCAAACAATCATATACCTACATAAAGAATTTGACAAAAAATAGAAGCTACGGGGTCGTTTCGAAAGAGTGAAATTTTCATCATTTTACTAAATTTAGCAGCATATAGTTGACGTTTATGCTTGGTGAATAGATTTAAAATAATGCAAAAACACACTTTTGTAAAGGATTTGACAAAAATCAGAGACTACGAGGTGCCTTGTTTAAAATTTTCGTCAATTTACCAAATATACATAGCACCATATTTTAGTTTACGTTTATACTTGGTGGAGAGATTTAATATAAGGCAAAAAAATAATATACATAAAAGATTTGACAAAAATCTGAAGCTACGGAGTCGTTTCGAAAGTTTGAAATATTCGTCATTTTACTAAATATAGCAGTATAGTCTAGTTCAGGTTTATAATTTGTGGAGAGATTTAGAATAATGCAAAAACAACCATTTATAAAGGTCAGAAAATCTAATTTTGTTTACCTGATGTAAAGAAAATTAAAGTGTGGGGGAGAAGCGGCTAGAAATGTATCCAAAATGGTAGCTAATGTCATTTTCAGGGTTATTAAGGTCAGGTTCTAGTCTGGCCTGTTGGAAAGCTTCCAGAGCCATTGAAACTTACTTACACACACACACACAAGGTCAGGTAATCTAATATTACATGGACAATACAAAATTGAAGTTTTCGAATACTAACTTCATTTATAATTCAAATATTCGAATTATTGAATGTTCGAATAGCCTCCACGAAGAGTCGATTCGACTGGTAGAATTTCGAATGATCGATTCGAATATTCGGATAGTCGACTCGACTATCGAATAGTCGATCCGACTATTCGGATAGTCGGATCGACTATCGAATAGTCGAATCGACTATTCGATAGTCGAACGGACTTTTCGAATAATCGAATCAACTATTTGAATAGTCGAAGTCGAATCGGCTATTCGAATAGTCCAATTGACTATTTGACAATTTCAATCGACTATTCGAATAGTTGAGTCGACTATTCGAATATTCGTGGGACAATTCGAACATTCAATAATTCGAATATTTGAATTGTATATGAAGTAAGTATTCGAATACTTAAATTTCAAATTCAAATCCCTAGTCTACATTTGAACCCATTCACTTTAGAGAATATATTATTGCCAACAGTAAAGGTACAACTACGTATTTAACTTTTTAACTTTTCCCCAACCTTTTTTCCAACTTTGTTTTCGACTTCTCTAGTTTTGTTTTTTTTAATAACAAAATATAAAAAAATAAAACATATTTCGATAAAAACATGTTTAAAATCTTATCTATATGCAAAATATGACTTCTCTAAAATGCATCACCTTTAAATTAAAGCAACATAGAAATTAATTTATATATATATATATATATATATATATATATATATATATATATATATATATATATATATATATATATATATATATATATATATATATATATACATATATATATATATATATATATATATATATATATATATATATATATATATATATATATATATATATATATATATATATATATATTCCATCTGAAGTTTAGTCTGCTTCGAGCTCGAGCCAGTGTATATGTATATGCAAATTTCGTGTTTTCTGGTTAAGTAATTTTTTCACTTTTCGTGCCAACAGATAGACAGACCGACCGAAACAGAAAACCATTATTTCCGTGATCCAGAGACTCCAAAAAGTGGAGATTTAAAAAAAACCTGAGTGATTTTTTTCACGAATACGGTACTTCTTTCAGCGTGAGAATTAAAATATTTCTGTCCGCGACTTGCTAAAGACTAATTTTTAGACAACCTCCCGTACATATCACGCCCAGTTAAAACTTAGAAATGTTAATAGAAAAGATGTAAATTCTCTCCTGTTTACTATTTAATTGTACACATACATAAAATAATACAGCTACTATGCACTACAATCTTTGTTCCAGACCCTGTATAATAACAAAAGAGTGTTAAACAAGCAGTACGGAACAACAAGTAATTACAATAATCTGATACGTATTTACAAATATTGTAACAAAACATAAATCAAAACCATCTGGCAATAATGGACAAACAACATAGGCATCTCGGAGCAAAGTATTAAACCACAGCGAATCCACGAAAATATCGCAAGGGAGACCGGCTCAGGCCGAACCGGTCTCCCCGGCAGGCCCGAAATCGGTGCACACCAGTGTTTCTCTTATTCTATCTACTCTCTGGCACTATATAAATTCATTAAAACTAACAGAGAAACAGACATACATATACACATACTAAGTTAAAAAGAGACAAAATTTGTCGACGGCCTACCAATAATATCGCGCCACTCCCTCTATGGAAATACACTCGAACCGCCCCGTGAAATATACTCTTTCAAAGCATTTGGGTTAGATAAAGAAGAACTAATTAGGTACCTAATATGCGCATGTATATTGTATTATTAGCGGCTAAACATAGGAATACGTTCTCTCAGCCGAGCCAATGTGTCATAGTCATTTCTATATATAAAAGAAGAAGCTGACTGACTGACTGACTGACTGACAGATCAACGCGCAGCCATACCGCTGGGTCTAGAGACTTGGAATTTTGCAGAGGTTCCTTATATAACGTAGGCGTGCACTAAGGCAGGGATTTTCAAAATTCAACCCCTACGGGGGTGAAACAGGGGTTCAAACTTTGTCTGGAGAACAAATGGATGGAATATAGATGGTCCTATTAACTCAAAACTTCATATAGGTACTCTAAAAAGTAAGTGTTTAAACACGTGTTTTACAGTTTTTGAATAAATCAACCACGAAGGGGGTAAAATGGGGGTTCCAAGTTTGTAATAGAGTAAGTGTTATACAGCTAAAACTACGTAAAAATACTCTAAAAAATAAACACATTGTCATGTTTTATAACTTTTTAGACATCAACCCCTAAGGGGGCGAAATGGGGATTCGAAGTTTGCAATTTTATTATGGATATCGAGACTGGATTCGAACACTACATTCCAGGAACGAACTCCGTTGGAAAGACAATGTACAGGGTTATTGACCACATTTTGACCAATAGGTAACTTTTTTATTTAAAGTTTTTGATATATGGTTTAAATGTAACATTTATATAGGTCCTTTTAAGAAGCGCCAGTAAAAGTTGGTTTCGGATATACAGGGTTCCCCATTACGAAATGTCAGAGCAATGCTACTTTTTTTAAACGGAACACTCTGTATATTATTGAATTTTTAGATTCTCCAGACAAATCTAAGTATATTTCGTGTATAATATCCTATATCTATCTTCAACAGTTTCCGAGATATTCATAATTGAAAATCGGATTTTTTTATTATTTATTTCAATTTAATTAAATTAAACACCGAAGCCTACTAAAACAATGAATAAAAAGTTAAACGAATCGGCGAAATGAAATAATTGAAAAGTATGAGTAAAGAAATGAACTAATTCGTTAATAAATGCCAATAAATAGCCCAATTTAAAAGTCCGAAAATCCGATTTTCAATTATGAATATCTCGGAAACTGTTGAAGATAGGTATAGGATATTATATACGAAATATACTTAGATTTTTCTGGAGAATCTAAAAATTCAATAATATACAGGATGTTCCGTTTAAAAAAATGCTCTGACATTTCGTAATGGGGAACCCTGTATTTCCGAAACCAACTTTTACTGCCGCTTCTCAAAAGGACCTATAAATGTTACTTTTAAACCATATATCAAAAACTTTAAATAAAAAGTTACCTATTGGTCAAAATATGGCCAATAACCATGTACACAGAAAATATTAAAAATATTTTTGACGACACTGTGGGATAACTGAGGTCCGAAAATCTAATTTTGTCTCACAGATGGTGGAAAAATTAACGTGGTGGGGGGGTCGATATTCGCCGCACCTGGCTGATCGTACACAAGGCGCTTGACGGAAATTTGCGCGCGAAAAACTTTAAACAATTGAATTTGTTGAAACGTTGCCAGACATTCGGATTAGACACCCTATAGGTATTACGTTATTAATGATATAAGCGTTATTCCTACTAGCTTAAACTTTCTGCCAAGGAAAAGTTAATAATCAAAACGAAAATACTAATTGAGCACAACTACATACCTACGTTCATTTCTAAAGTTTTGACCCCTCAGTTTGGAAGCTTGTAAAGTAAAAAGTACAATTTAAAAAAATATAACTTTCACATATTTCGGTAAAGTTACTTGTCTCTATTACACATGTAAAACATTGTAACCGTAGATACCTTGGTGCTTTTATAATGGGAAGGTAATTGTAAAATTGTCACCATTTTTATCCTATTTCATCAATTACTCAAGTTTAAAAATTTATTGTGCCTTACTGGTACTCCCAGGCCTAACTAATTTTTTACAGGCGATAAAGTGAACCTTGCTTTATTCCCAAAAAATATTATTTTTATTTTTTTTTCTTAGGATTGTTAGTAATAGTCAAAAAATGATTGTTGTTATGTAATTACTACCAGTAATCTTACAGCAAAAATTTTTGTTTTTTTGTATTACATATAAAGAGATGTAACTTTACGTTTAACGAAAATTTTGTTTTTGCCGTTGTCATAAACCTAAATACAAACAATTAATTTGTGTAAAGGATAGCAGCATTGAGCTTGCGGGATGGAGCGGGGCGTCGAAGGTGCAATAGTATGGGTATTAAGGTAATAGTCATTAAAGTAATGCAATATAGTGAAGGTTTTCTTGTGCTCTATATGATAAAGTAGGTAACTGGTAAAATTAAGAAAAAATAAGTATATGCATTGGTAAATATCTACATTTATTTGTATTTAACGATTTTCTATTGTTTCATTAAGATCTATAAAATAGGCAAAACGTATGTAGTAGAACAATAGTAATTTAAAAATATTATTTCAAAGTAAGTAACGTAAATAGGCCAGTTAGCTTTATTTATTTATACTTCACCTAAAAGAAAAACAATATTTTTGATGTTCCCTTATTTTTATGATTCGCATATTTGGAAAATAGTAACAAATGCTGTGTTAAGTTTGTCTGCATTTGCCTTTGCTTAATAATAAAAGAAATATGTGAAAGTGGCCTGTTTACGTAGAATCACATCTGATTTAACTTTTAAGATACAAAGCCCTGACAAAATTTATTTAAACCTAAAACTAAAAATAACCTGATTGGATTACACCACTCTTTTTTATCGAAGAATACCTACACTTATGGATCGTTTTCTCCTTCTTCATCATTACGAAAGTCTTCATTTGAATCATCATCTTCATCTAAATTTATAATTAATGGTTCTACAACAACATCAACTACTATCAATTTCTAAAGTTTTGACCCCTCAGTTTGGAAGCGTGTAAAGTAAAAAGTACAATTTTAAAAAATATAATTTTCACATATTTCGGTAAAGTTACTTGTCTCTATTACACATGTAAAACTTTGTAACCGTAGATGCCTTGGTGCTTTTCTACTGGGAAGGTAATTGTAAAATTGTCACCATTTTTTCCCTATTTCATCAATTACTCAAGTTTAAAAATTTATTGTGCCTTACTGGTACTCCCAGGCCTAACTAATTTTTTACAGGCGATAAAGTGAACCTTACTTTATTCCCAAAAAACATTATTTTTATTTTTTTTTCTTAGGTTTGGTAGTAATAGTCAAAAAATGATTGTGGTTATGTAATGACTACCAGTAATCTTACAGCAAAAATTTTTGTTTTTTTGTATTACGTATAAAGAGATGTAACTTTATAGGTCGGGAGCCGGTGACACTGAAAGTACCGTCATCGCGGAATCAAAATTTTTTTATGTAAATTGATAGTTAATAGTCATACGAACAAAATGAGCTCGGTACGCCGGGATCCATTAAGCCGAAAGTATTTTTAAAACAATTAATTATTATAAAAAAGCAAAAATGTTTTTTTACCCAGGATGTTTTCTAATTGAATGTCAATATTTAAGGGGCGATTTTTGGGTCCATTCTAAAAAGAAAACTTCATATGAACGTATGTCCTAAACGTCTTAACTTTTGAGATACAGGGTGGTAAAGTTTTCAAAAATAAATACTTTTTTATTAAAATCTGTAATCCCACTTTAGATATTTTAATTAAATTTGGCATACATGTACTATGTATCAAGAGGCATTATTTAGTGTACCACAATTTTTTTTTTCTTTAAACCAGTGGCGTTCGTACGGAATTTCACCTGCCTATTTTGGCAGATATTGATGGTACGCCACTGATTTCTCGTAAAATTAAAATCATTCCTGAAATTCCCAATCATTTCTAAGCAAATTTGAGCTCTTGCATTTTTCAATCCGATTCACGGTTTTCGCTTAAAAAAATAAAAACCTTTTCTCTGCTATATGAACGATATTGTTATGATCATGCAGAGAAAAGGTTTTTATTTTTTTAAGCGAAAACCGTGCATCGGATTGAAAAAATGCAAGAGATCAAATTTGCTTGGAAATGATTGGGAATTTCAGGAATGATTTTAATTTTACGAGAAATCAGTGGCGGACCATCAATATCTGCCAAAATAGGCAGGTGAAATTCCATACGAACGCCACTGGTTTAAAGAAAAAAAAATTGTGGTACACTAAATAATGCCTCTTGATACATAGTACATGTATGCCAAATTTAATTAAAATATCTAAAGTGGTGTCTTACAGATTTTAATAAAAAACTATTTATTTTTGAAAACTTTACCACCCTGTATCTCAAAAGTTAAGACGTTTAGGACATACGTTCATATGAAGTTTTCTTTTTAGAATGGACCCAAAAATCGTCCCTTAAATATTGACATTCAATTAGAAAACACCCTGGGTAAAAAAACATTTTTGCTTTTTTATAATAATTAATTGTTTTAAAAATACTTTCGGCTTAATGAATCCCGGGGTACCGAGCTCATTTTGTTCGTATGACTATTAACTATCAATTTACATAAAAAAATTTTGATTCCGCGATGACGGTACTTTCAGTGTCACCGGCTCCTCACCTATTACCGTTAACGAAAATTTTGTTTTGGCAGTTGTCATAAACCTAAATACAAACAATTAATTTGTGTACAGGATAGCAGCATTGAGCTTGCGGGATGGAGCGGGGCGTCGAAGGTGCAATAGTATGGGTGTTAAGGTAATAATCATTAAAGTAATGCAATATAGTGAAGGTTTTTTTTGTGCTCTGTATGATAAAGTAGGTAACTGGTAAAATTAAGAAACAATAAGTATATGCATTGGTAAATACTCACATTTATTTGTATTTAACGATTTTCTATTGTGTCATTAAGATCTATAAAATAGGCAAAACGTGTGTAGTAGAACAATAGTAATTTAAAAATATTACTTCAAAGTGAGTAACGTAAATAGGCCAATTAGCCTTATTTATTTATAATTCACTTAAAAGAAAAACAATATTTTTGATGTTCCCATATTTTTATGATTCGCATATTTGGAAAATTGTAACAAATGCTGTGTTAAGTTTGTCTGCATTTGCCTTTGCTTAATAATAAAAGAAATATGTGAAAGTGGCCTGTTTACGTAGAGTCAAATCTGATTTAACTTTTAAGGTACAAAGCCCTGACAAAATGTATTTAAACCTAAAACTAAAAATAACCTGATTGGATTACACCACTAACACTTAACCGAAGAATACCTACACTTATGGATCGTTTGCTCCTTCTTCATCATTACTAAAGTCTTCATTTGAATCATCATCTTCGTCATCTTCATCTAAATTTATAATTAATGGTTCTACAACAACATCAACTAAGTGGTCTGTTTCTCTGTAGGATTCCTCAATTTTATTAGCGTGTCCAACGCAATTTTCCCAAACAGAATTTGGCACGTTCTGCATCGTTTTAAGACACAAATTTAGCACATTTGTGATTTTAAACGTAGTATTCACTTTTGCCACTTTATTTTCACATATGCCCAAATTAATTTAATTGCGTTGAATTCACAGTGTGCACCTGGCAACCATAGAAGCTTTACATTATCATTACGTAACACCTTTGCAATTGTATCTAGAAGATACGTTTTTGGAAAGTGATAGTTCTTGCATAGGTCGAAAAGCATTGGTTTGGTTAATTCATTAAACGTTGTAAATCCATCGGGCAATGTTGCTTTTCGCTGGGACATCCATTTTATTATTTTTTGTTTTGTCCAGGCAGTTGTAGGATTTCGAAAATTAGGATCCAACATTGTATGATACGGTGCTTGGTCAATTACGATTACTGATTTGTCAGGTATTACGGAAAGCACTGTTCTCAACCATTCTTCGTAATGTTGTTTATTCATCTCGTTATGGTAATCCACTGACGCCGCACTTTTCTCCCAACGAAACACTTCAGGCAGCCATCCAAAAACCCATTTTTACTACCAATATGTAAGATAATAACCCGTTGTCCTGATCCAGATGGCCGTTTTATTCCACCTCTAAAGCCATTAATTTCCTGTATACCACCTCTGTATTCATCAAAATTATCCCGTTTTGTAACTCTTTCAACCCAGCCAAACTTCCTTGAATGATTTGCACCGCACCATGTTTCATCTGTATAAAAGATTTGCCAAGAATCTTCACGATATCTCTTTATGGCGTACCTATAAGAATTCCGCTCTTCTGGCAGTAATTGTGTTTTGTTCCATTAAAATTGGTTTATTAATTAGTTTTTTTTATAGGAAACCCCAAGTTCTTTAATCCATCGGTACAAAGTCATTTCTGAAAATTCTGGTAAATAATCGACATCTTTCAATTTCTGGTAAACTTCGGGGCCTTCCACTTCTCCCTTTTGATGGTATAATAATACCGGAACTTTTTTCTTCCGCAGTAACACGATTAACAGTGCTTTCACTAATACCCCGGCAATCTGCTGTTCTTTTAACCACTTGCTCAATCAAAATATTTTCCAAACCGTTGTCTTTCTCTTGTTGAAAGTACGCTCTGACTTTTAATATAATCTTTTTCATTTGTTCGTTGCACTGACGAGACATTTTAACTAGGTACTTAGAATGTAGTTTGGTACCATATTTTTGGTTCAGATATTACATCAGGTATTTATATAAATTCGAACAAGATAATCTTAAAAATCGTGTGAAAACAATAATAATTTCAAATTACTAGCTACCGCTAAAACCAAAAATTTAAATCAACAATACGTAGATATAAACAACCACAATCAAATAAATACTATTATTTTACAAATCTTTCCAATACATAACAAATAGATTAAATTCTACACAAATAACAATACATGGACCTACGGACTACATACGGATAAGCGTGACCTTACGACGACGCCACCGTACTGTGTTTGTCGGTAAAGGCGTTTTTCATCTCTTTCTTATGTCGCTTTTAATATTTATTGCAATTTTTACAAGAACTAAAGGTGCTTTTTTTAATTTTGTGTAATAAAATACATTTGTATAATAATAAATACGTCTACGAGTGTAAATATTTTTTTTAAGGTTTTAAATTGTCCACAGTACAGCTGATACAAAAACATCATTAAAAAAGAAAAAAATACAATTTCAGACACATACTACGAATCTCTTGCGAAAGTATAGATATTTTTCTATCTACCTTCAAAATTTCATTGAAATAGGGAAAAAAATTAACCAATATCAACGATATATGTACACCTAGATGTTTCACTGGAGCGGTTTTATGGGATACCATTTGCTATTGGTCAGTTTAAATAGTCTTCTGCTACGACATGAAACGCCGCGCTTCGAATACATCGAGTCTCATTCCATTCTATATTTTAAAAAGAGAGAGAAATCATATCGTAACACTTTTACTACGTCGCGACATTAGACCAGCGCATTAGACCCGAGAGGTGGCGGCCTCACAGTATTTTAATGTTGCAATCCCAGTGAAATATGAAATCTTCTATCGGCTTGGCTAGCACAAAATACGAATTGGCTAGCCGACCTTCAAGCTTCAGTGGCGGGCGGCTGAGTCGTTGTTGCCTTCGGCAGCAGCAGGAACGGATTTAGAATTTCGTCTACCACTTCGAGCTACACAAAAGTACAGAACAAAAAAAAACGAGCAATCTCAAGTGCGACATTACTTCTTTATTGTTTAGGGTTCTAAGAAATGTACACTATTTCATAATGGACGAAATATCTAAACCTGTTCTTGCGAAAACAGAACGGTTTTTTATGCTAACTTACCAATATTATAGCATTTTTTAAATTTACTTATACCTTCTGTCCATTTGGTCTAATATACGAAAATTTTTCGGAAACACATTTTTTTAAAAATATGTTTTCTCGAAAACAGAACTTTTTCAATAATACAGATATTGAAAAACTAGTAATGTTTTAAAATTTTGTTTTTCTGAAACCAACTTTTTTTAACCACCTTTTGAAACTAAATTTTTTCAAGGAAACGTGCATTTAGAAAGAACATTTTTTAAACATTGTTTCCAAAAACTCTTCGAATATTCATATTAAAAAAACAACACTTTTTTAAAGTAATTTATTACAGAATACCATAGTAAATACAAGGAAACGTAAACCTGACGAAACACAAAAAAGGTTAGTTTAGGATCTTTTTCTCATTTTTTTTAATGACATTTTCTAAGTCATTAGAGTTCATTATTTAAATTTAGAACCCCTGTCTAAAAAATATATTTTTCTACGAATGTTAATAAAAACCTTTATTGTATGTTCAATAGTAATTTCGGAACATAGTGCATTGTATGTTACACATTTTCATTGTGGTTCAATCACCATGGCGATTCAACTACAAAGTTCCCATTGTGCACGGGTATATTTTTACAAAGGTGGCGTTGACCGTCGCCGCGTCAAAATCTTTATAATTTGATTGACATTTTTTGACATCTTAAAAAGAAAAATATTACTAATCCCATTTTATTAACAGTAACATTCGTAGAAAAAGTATAGTGTAAAACTCGCATGGAATGGCCATTTCCTACTCGTATGATTTGCAGCACTCGCCTGCGGCATCGTGCTGCAAACGTCATACTCGTAGGAAATGCATGTCATTCCATGCTCGTTGTACAATATACTATTGTGGGAAATATATTTTTAAAAGTTTAAAAAAAAAGATATTTTCGAAGAAGCTGTTTTTCGAAACAATTTACTTATTTAACATCAAAATAGTATATTGTACAACGAGCATGGAATGACATGCATTTCCTAAGAGTATGACGTTTGCAGCACGAGCCGCAGGCGAGTGCTGCAAATTATACGAGTAGGAAATGGTCATTTCATGCGAGTTTTACACTATATTTTTTCTACGAATGTTACTGTTACATAAAATGGGATTAGTAATATTTTTCTTACTATGGCGTGTGGACACGGCGCAGGTCAACGCCACCTTTGTAAAAATATACCCGTGCACATTAGGAATTTTGTAGTAGAATCACCATGGTGATTGACGCACAATGAAAATGTGTAAAAAACAATGCACTATGTTCCGAAATTACTATTGAAAATACAATAAAGGTTTTTATTGACATTCGTAGAAAAAAGATATTTCTTGAAAAAAGAAACAGCTCGAAGAGTAGGTCATCTTAGCTTACACGCGACTAGACAAATTGTTTGATTAATATGAAAATGTAAATATTGTAGCACTTTTTTTTTATTTATGCATGATACATTTTTACAAAGAACATCTTTTTCCATTTTTTCGGATAGTATTAATTTTTTCAAGCAAGGGCTTTTTGAAAAAGTAATTTTCGAGAAAGTAATGTACCAAACGTAAGGAAACCTGATCAAACCCAAAAAAGGTTCGTTTAGGTGTGTTCAGTTTTTTTTTCGATTTTTTTCCTTTAAGATTTTTGAAGCTACTAGAGTGCCTAATTTAATTTTCTAAATATTGTTTTGGAAAAAAGTTCCTGTTTTAAAAATTATTTGTTAGGAGACATTTTTTTTAAAAATTGCTTTTGAAATACGGGATTTCGGAAAAAAATCAAAATATTTCATAAATCCGTTTTCTAAAAAGCATCTTTAAAAAGCGGTCAGGACATTTTCCAAAAAATTTAGGTTCGAAATATGTTTTCGAGAAAATATTTTTGAAAAATTTCGTCAATCCATTTTCGAAAAAGCTGTTTTTTAAAAAAATTTACTTTGCTTTGTTTTCTGAAAAAAAAATTGGGTTAATTTGTTTCGTTTAGAAGCCAAAACTATCCGGCGCAAATTTTGTTAGGATCGCAGTAAGATGTGTAGGGAATGATTTCAGAAACTATCTAAGAGCTTGTAAATCAAAAATGCCGAAAAAGGCTTGCATTTTTTATATTACATATTAGTATTGATCTATTATTTATATTTTTTTGGTATAATTCATTTCAAAGACCTACAGAGACGGCAAAATATTTGTTTTTGTTTATAATTTTTTTTGTGGAAGATTTGTGGTAGAAATGGTTAATGTTTATGTTACAGTATTTATTTTTATAAAATTCGCTATTGAAATCTTTTTTCTACAAGGCTCTAGGGGGGCGCCCCCCCCCCCCTAAATCCGCCACTAGGCAGCAGGTGTAAAAAATAAGTATTTTTGCAAATTCGGTTTACAAAAACTGCATTTAGTTAGTATATGAGTTTGACTGTATACGCAGTAAGTGGAAAGTTAAAGGACTATTAATTTGAAATCAACAAAAAATTCGTCTTTGTAACACGCTTTTATTAGCTTGACTTGTAACATTGTAATGGAATCTTACAACTCACTTTTCACCCACTTGGAATTGTCGTATCGATTTGAAACTTTGCAAACTTATGCAATTCCGGTGACAATACAGTAATATTTTTTTTATTAAAAAATAATATACAGCATGTCTACAAAATGGAAAAATTTTTATTATTGAATTTACGAAAAAAAAGTGTGTCTTTATTAAAACGTCGTGAGAAAAAAGCATTGCCATTAAAAAATTTGATCAGGTACATACAGGGTGGCTCAAAAATGTAAAAGTTCTAATCCACCTGAAGCTAAAATGACAGAACCGTTATTTAAAGGGAACCTGCCACTGCAAATGTACCTACTAGTGTTAATTTTTTTATGTTAGTGAGTTAGGTTAGGAACATACAGGAAGTCCCAAAAATAAAATTAATTTTTCAATAGCGCCTTTACAAAAAAAGTATATCTTCATAAAAAGTTTTACATTATGAAAAAAGGACATTGTTATCCAAAAATTTTATCTAGAGCATACAGGGTGACTAAAAAATTTAAATTGAAGTTGTGAATTTTAGCTTTTTGAGCCACCCTGTATTGTCCTACATCAGGTGTTTGAATAGCCATGCCTTTTTACAATGTAGAACTTTGTATGAAGATATAGGAACTTTTTTTGTAAAGTCGATAATAAAAAAAATATTTTATTTTTGGGACCTCGTGTATGTTCCAGACCCACTTCACTAAAAAACACGCTTTTATGAGTAGCGCACTAAAAAGTTAAAAATAAATATTTTCCTTTTATAGGTAGTTAACAGAAAACCAGGGTGTACAGTGCGCGCATCTTGCGGAAAGTAAAGCAGCTTACAAATTGCGCCTCCCTTTACTCCGCACACATGCATACCACGGTTGTCTGTTAACTTGTACAGCTATAAAACATTTGGTCTTTAATTAGGTACCTAATTAAATTTAAAAGCGTAGGTTGCAGTTATATAGCGACCTAGGCATAATAAACACAATGTAGTGCATGCCTAGACCGCTATACCGTTTGCAGTAATATAAAGACGCCGGAATTGGTATTTTGCAAACAGGGCTTGTTTATATGTCGCCAACTGCTATTTTTTGATGACCAGTGGTAAATGAAACAAATTATTTTGAAATGTACCCACCTGACGGCACCGGCCCTTCTTAACTACTACGACTAAATCGTTGAAGTTTCGCATGATGTGTGGGTCCAAAGAAGGGGGTAAGGCGGGGCTTTTCAAAATTTGAACCCAAAGGGTGGGGATATATTTTCAAGGAATTTTTAATTGTAACTAATATATAAATGAAAAAATGTATTTGTCTGGCTATTGTTACATCACATCTAAACGTCTTGACGTATTTAGCTGAAATCTTACAATAGGGCACCGATCCATCAACAACAAGTTTTAATCTTCTATGACAATAAAGGATAAGGTAAAGTAGTTAATGTAAAACAGGAAAGGCCTTTTACAGTAACTTGAGAATCGTAAATTCAAGCATGTAATATATGCCGTGCAGGTTGTGGGCCATTAAATGATTTTATAATAGGCCGACTTTTTTTCTAATAAAAAGAAAACGAGATACCGCATATGGCAATATGTATTATTAGTATAAAACTTTTAAAAATTTTATTATTATTTTGTGTTTTAATTAATACGTATTAATAAAAAATTTACGTATTTAGTAAAAAAGATTTGTTATTTTTTGGAACCGAGGAGGTTAAGGCAGAAAGCAGTTAATGCAGTGCACAATTCGGATTAAATATCATATTCACAGTAAGATTAGAGAAGCTCTGCATGTCAACTTGCAGATGCAAGTATTTTAGAACATTGCTTATTTAGCTCATTCAGAATTACTATGGTAACATCTAACCTCCTGCTATCTGCAAGTTCACTTGCAGGGTTTCTGTAATCGCACCAAGTCAATTTCTTGTTCCGTCGCTTCTCACAGTCGCTGATTTATGAACACATAGAACTCCTTGGGTTAACCCGCCACTGCTGGCGTGTTAACACCATCTATTAAAAAGTGTTCGCACTACTGCGTCGCTTCTAGCTGCTGGCGCCTTCTATCAGTGTTCGCAGTTACTTGCTACAAATCGATTTGGCCAGTGTCGTTATATCGCCATCTACCAGTGATACATACAAATCAAATACACGATCTACTATAGATCATACCAAGCTCATTTATTAAGGGGTCTACGACGTTGTCCTCTCGGTAAATTATCTAGGTGTACATATATCGTTGCCAATATATAGACATGAGAAAATCGTTTATCAGTATTAACGCAGTAAAATCGTTGTTTTTTCTAATTGATTATGAATAAGTTCAATATAGTTTACACTACAATAATAAATGTTTTGGGAGGAACTCTTGGATAACGTCCTAACAAGCTGTAATTTTTTCAGTTTATTCTGCCCCGTGGTTTTTCTGTTATTGACCCTCAGACTGAAGGGTCAAAACTTTAGAAATGGATAGTAAGTGGTCTTTTTCTCTGTAGGATTCCTCAATTTTATTAGCGTGTCCAACGCAATTTTCCCAAACAGAATTTGGCACGTTCTGCATCGTTTCAAGACACAAATTTAGTACATTTGTGATTTCAAACGTAGTATTCAATTTTGCCACTTTATTTTTCACATATGCCCAAATTAATTCAATTGCGTTGAATTCACAGTGTGCAACTGGCAACCATAGAAAGTTTTACATTATCATTACGTAATTCCTTTGCAATTGTATCTAAAAGATACGTTTTTGGAAAGTGATAGTTCTTGCATAGGTCGAAAAGCATTGGTTTGATTAAGTCATTAAAAGTTGTAAATCCATCGGGCAATGTTGCTTTTCGCTGGGACATCCATTCTCTTATGTTTTCTTTTGTCCAGGCAGTTGTAGGATTTCGAAAATTAGGATCCAACATTGTATGATACGGTGCTTGGTCAATTACGATTACTGATTTGTCAGGTATTACGGAAAGCACTGTTCTAAACCATTCTTCGTAATGTTGTTTATTCATCTCGTCATGGCAATCCACTGACGCCGCACTTTTTTTCCCAACGAAACACTTCAGGCAGCCATCCAAAAACACATTTTTACTACCAATAATAAGATAATAACCCGTTGTCCTGATCCTGATGGCCGTTTTATTCCACCTCTAAAGCCATTAATTTCCTGTATACCACCTCTGTATTCATCAAAATTATCCCGTTTTGTGGGATTAACTCTTTCAACCCAGCCAAACTTCCTTGAATGATTTGCACCGCACCATGTTTCATCTGTATAAAATATTTGCCAAGAATCTTCACGATATCTCTTCATGGCATATAAGAATTCCGCTTTTCTGGCAGCAATTGTGTTTTGTTCCATTAAAATTGGTTTATTAATTAGTTTTTTATAGGAAAACCCAAGTTCTTTAATCCATCGGTACAAAGTCATTTCTGAAAATTCTGGTAAATAATCGACATCTTCTTTCAATTTCTGGTAAACTTCTTTCATAGAAGGAAACCGGCGCTCCAGGTAAAAATTTAATATTGTTCTCCTTATGACGCCCTGCAAAATCTCATCACATTCCAGTCGGGGCCTTCCACTTCTCCCTTTTGATGGTATAATAATACCGGAACTTTTTTCTTCCGCAGTAACACGTTTAACGGTGCTTTCACTAATACCCAGGCAATCTGCTGTTCTTTTAACCACTTGCTCAATCAAAATATTTTCCAAACCGTTGTCTTTCTCTTGTTGAAAGTACGCTCTGACTTTTAATATAATCTTTTTCATTTGTTCGTTGCACTGACGAGACATTTTAACTAGGTACTTAGACTGTAGTTTGGTACCGTATTTTTGGTTCAGATTACATCAGGTATTTACATAAATTCGAACAAGATAATCTTAAAAATCGTATGAAAACGATACTAATTTCAAATTACTATCTACCACTAAAACCAAAAATTTAAATCAACAATACGTAGATATAAACAACCACAATCAAATACATAATATTATTTTACGAATCTTTTCAATACATAATAGATTAAATTCTACACAAATAAAAATACATGGACCTGCGGACTACATACCGATAAGCGTGACCTTTACGACGACGCCACCGTACTGTGTTTATGTCGGTAAAGGCGTTTAACACTTGTCATCTCTTTCTTATGTCGCTTTTAATATGTACTACAATTTTTACATGAACTAAAGGTGCTTTTTTTAATTTTGTGTAATAAAATACATTTGGATAATAATAAATACGTCTACGAGTGTAAAGATCTTTTTAAGGGTTTAAATTGTCCATAGTACAGCTGATACAAAAACATCATTAAAAAAGAAAAAAATACAATTTCAGACACATACTACCAATCTCTTGCGAAAGTATAGATAATTTTCTATCTACCTTCACAATTGCATTTAAATAGGGAAAAAATTAACCAATATATAGACATGAGAAAATCGTTTATCAGTATTAACGCAGTAAAATCGTTGTTTTCTTCTAATTGATTATGAATAAGTTCAATATCGTTTACAATACAATAATACATTTTTTGGAAGAAGCTCTTGGATAACGTCCTAACAAGCTGTAATGTTTTCAGTTTATTCTGCCCCGTGGTTTTTTGTTATTGACCCTCAAAACTTTAGAAATGGATAGTAGTACTTACTTCAAAAGTATAACCAGATCAGCTAAATTACTTTTGCACCGGCAAACGTTACCACAATACGTAAATATTATTAGTGTTTTAAATTAAATTTAGTTTTCAACCCTATTACGCTACTCACTCAAAGAAACTAGATAAAACTGATCAAAATATTGGTTAACGACGGATCGACGAAGACCATTTTCTAGGTAGTGAAAAGAAATTACATTATTTAAATCTTTAAACGAAAAAAAAAATTAAAACATTCATTGTGTGGCTTGTGTGCTGTTGAAAATGCTGTTGAATATGGCGCACGGATCTTTGATGACATTAAGAAATCCTTCTGTTTCGATCTCCCTTCATTATGAAACATGTCTCTTTGTCACTTCCTGTACTTTTATTTGGCGCGAAAATTTAAAATAGGACGCGTGTTTGTATTATTGTCTTTGAAACACTAGAGTTAACTGCTAAGCCCATATATCTAAAAAGAGAAAAAAGGCGTCATCGATTTTAAGAAAAGAAGAAGAATTAACCATTAACCATACTTTTTTTATGTGTCAGATTTTTAGTACAGATTGATTGTTTTGCAAATATTTATTAATATGTGTGAACAGGAAGGTAAGTTTTTGCCAGATTTTCACTTTACCGTAGAATAGAGCAATATTTCCTTTTTTAGGTATGTCGGAGTTTTTAATATTGCCCTCAACCGATCCTTCCCAAGCCCAAGATGAAGAAGGATCATATAAGTGGAGTCACAATTCTACACTTATCTTCTTGGATTTGTGTAAAGATTATAGGAACCAAGTTGGTTCTTTAAAAATAAGAAACCTTAAGAAAATGTTTGAGGAAATAGCAAAAGAATTACGGTACAAAACCAAACAAAACATAACTGCTGCAAATTGTGAGAATCGGTGGAAACATTTAGAAAGAATGTACAAAAAATATATAGATAACAATAACAGGCCGAGGAAGGAAAGATTTTGAATACGCAGAGATTATGGATAAAATTCTAGGTAAAAGGAATATACATCCAGCTATATTGCTATATTCAGACACTGTGATTTATTCAGCAATTGAGAAGGAAAATACTGGTTTAGTGGACACAAACATGGAAAAGTAAAATATAATGCAGGATATTATATATTATATATTATATTATATTTATATATTATTATTATTATTATTATTATAATTATTTAAGGTTGCTTTGTTAACGAGAATTTTTATTCTTATACAATAAAGCTTATTTTGACTTGACTTGACTTTGACTTGAAGACAAAGGAAGTACCTAGCATCTGTAAAAACAATGTTAGTAAAAACTAGTTACAAGAATAAAAAGTTAAGGACAGATATTCTAAAGGAAATAAGACAGGATAGAAAAGATTTCTATAAAAAACTTCTGGAAATAAAAAAAAAAAAGTTACAGGAAAAACAAAGAAAAAATAACATTTTAGAAGAAAGAAACACTATATTGAAACAATATAAGTATGCTTAAAGAATTGCCATTGGTACATATAGAAGACATATACCTAAAAGAAATAAGTCGACTAACTACTTTAAATATCGGATTTTGTTCAAAGAATTATTTATTTTGATTATTGTTACATTCCTCTATGGAATTATATTTTATTTTTTGTCTTCAGACAGTTTTAGAGTTTAGTTGTTTTTTGAAAATAAAACATCTAAAGTTTTATGTCGTTTGTTACAAAACAGGAGCATGAGCTATCGTGTATCAATACAGAGGAATTATTTTTTTATTACTACCTTTTCATGCTTCTTATTAAACTAGATCACGATACACTTGCAACAGTATGCTACATATGACGTCACTTCGAGGGAAAATCCTCAACTGACTAGACACTTGCACCCCTTGTACATATGTAAGTACAGGTCAATTTATTGTCGGGTAGTGTATTGGGTTGACGTTTATTAAAATATTACAGGTCAGTTTATTATAGGGTTGTGTTGAGTTGACGTTTATTAAAATATTATTGTCATATTTCATTTGCTAAGGTAAGCGCCTAGTGAATTTAAAATTTTCCCTCGAAGTGACGTCATAACGTAGCATACCATTCTAAGTGTATCGTGAACTAGATATAATGGCTAGTAACATAGGTCAGTACCAGTGACGTATGATGAAGTTCCAAAGTTGTATATCTCTGTTCCTATTTACAGGACCCGACCAAATTTAGAGGTTTTAATAGTGTGCCCACTGGGAATGTTCTGGTAAACTCAAGCAAAAATTCAACTTTTTTTGCAAATTCAAAACGTTTTTTTTTTCTTTACAAAAACATTCCCAGTGGGAATTAAAACCAATTAAAATTGGGACCGGTCCTGTAGGTAGGAACAGAGATATATACAACTTACAAATTTCACCATATGCCACTGGTCACTACCATCTCTATAGTTGTGCCTTTAAACAAATTTATATACGGGGTGCCCATTTTAAGTTTTAACCACCATCATATAAATAGTTGGAAGCTCTACAATTTGCCCTTTGCCCCCCCCCCCCCTCCTTGATGGCGCCCCTTGTTTGCATTATTTTAGCATTTTTACAACAAATTCAAATTGGATATACTGTGTACGTGGTAATATGTACAGGGATATCCAAATAAAAGTGAACAGGCCTTATAACTTTTTTATTTTTAAAAATGAGAAAAAATGTTAAATATGAAAGCTTTGGGGATTTTTATGAATCATTCGTATATCTTATCAGCAAAACAACTGAGTATCGAATAAAAGAAATATAGTATAAAAGATCGATTTTCTCGCTTATTTTAAATTGGATGGTATGATTTTTATCATATTATTGGATTTTTTTTTGTTTGATGCTCGATTATTTTGCTGATAAGATATATGATCCATAAAAATCCCCAAAGCTTTCATATTTAACATTTTTTTCCATCTTTAAAAATAAAAAAGTTATAAGCCCTGTTCACTTTTATTTGGATATCCCTATACAATCGTGGTTTAAAACAGTGTAATTTTCTATTCAAATTCAAATTCATTTATTCATGCTATTACAAATAAATTGTTTACACACGTCAATTACAGATAAAATAATTTTCATATTTAGACAATAATAAAAACATTCCTGACAATACAATGCATTAAAATTTATAATTCGAAATGAACACAATACAAACACATTAAAAAACCTAAATAAAAATATTAAAATATATTTAAACTATAATCTAAGTACTGTTTTGTGATGCAAAAAGCATGTTTTATTAGGAACTGTTTCACCTTCATTTTAAACTGCTGAGTAGAGAGCTCTTTAACATTTTGGGGTAACTTATTAAACAGTTTTATTGCATAATATTCTGGTCGAGCCTGACATTTACCCAACCTGCAGTGTTGTGGAACGTAGTTGGTCTTATTCCTAGTGTCATGGTCATGTATGTCTTGGTAAGACAGTAGGTTGTCCTTGTCTTTGATTTAGAGCAAATTTTGCAGGATGTAAGCCGAAGGAAGGGTAAGAACTCCCAACTGAACAAAGGCATTCCCACAATCCTCCCTGTACCCTAAGCCAGCCATGATTCTGACTGCCTTTCGCTGGAGACCAAAGACTCTTGTGCATGAGGTGACCGTCCCCATGCGATAATGTCATATGTCATAACACTATGGAAAATTCCATAATATGCTGTTCTCAGGGTATTTATTGAAACACATTCACTCAAATTTTGTTCCAAGTCTTTTACAAACATTAGCTACATGAACATCCCATTTCAGCTTCCTATCTAGGTATAGCCCTAGAAACTTGACAGATGCAGCTGTTCCACCACCACGTGACTGACTTAGTGATGTAGATGCGCTGACAACATAATCCAGCAGGCTCACCGTATCTATTTCTTCCTGTTCCAGCCAATGTTCTGTTAAACATAAGATTCCCAGGTCACAATCAGCAATGGCAGCCTCGAGCTCGTGAAGCTTGTTTCTCACAGAGCGGACATTGTAATGTAGCAGTTTTATACATGACGATTTGCTACCACCAGGCTTCGCCCCTGTTGAGGTTCTAACCTTCTTAGGTTTAAAAAACTGTTTACTTGAATACCAACTGGCTAAACATTTTCGTCAAGAATGACAGATTTTTTATCCTTGGGCACACCAATTTTAAAAGAACTATATTTCTGTTTCCACTTTGTTTTTATCCGTTCGCATTCACAGTCGATGTTATAATTTAATTTTAGGTATTTTCCAATATCCTCAGGTTTTGTGTCATTAGACAATCGTGATCCAAATAACCAAGAATAGCTACCTGATGAAGCGGCTTTCAAGGTGGTTGCATCCTCTTTTTTGCCTTCAATTGAGTTTGGTCTCAGTTTTGGGTCCACTTGTTTCTTTTATTTTTTACTGTAAGCTTCTGTTTGTTTTTGTTCAACTACGTTGAAAGCATAGAAAAATATTGAAGGGGTTGAAAATAGGGTTAATGTCTCTGTCATTTTCTTCTTTTTTCTGGTATGGCTTGCAGTCACGCTAGACTGTTGTTGTGGTCCTACTGTGGCAAGTCGTTTTGTTCGATGCCAATTTCTGCTTCTTTTGTTTCTTTCGCAGCTAATTTCACGGAATTTTTGGTTTTACCGCTTTTTTTATTAGGTTAGAATTTTCGAAATTTTCTATATTCTTTTCCAAGTAAGCATATTTTTCTTTAAAGAAGTTTATTGTTTTCTTGAAGAATTTCATTTTTACTCTTTAGTTCGTCCACTACAGTCTTTAAATACATAATTTCGATATACTTCTCTGGTTTGGGAATGTCATCACTTTGTTTACATTCCTTACACATTAATCAAGTTTTGTAACTTATTATTATAAGTATATTAAGTATATTAACTTTATTATTTAGCGAAAAAGAATGTTTCCAGTGCTATAAGGAACACTGGACATTTCTGGCTATTATTTAGTGAAGAAGAAAGTTTCCACTTCCAGTGCTAATAAGTACGTTTATTTGAAAATTATTATTTTACACTTCATTTGAAGAGCAGTTCTCTGTATTGTTTTGTGTTGTAATATTTTAGCTCTTTGAAATTAGTGTTACTAGGAGTTCTTTCTTTAAAGGTAACAAAAATATTAGGTTTTCAAACTTGATTCATAGAAATATGGTAAAAAAATATGGCAACGCCTGACGTCGAAACAATTTTTTTTTCTGTAACTGACATTTCTTGATGTTTTTTATATGGCCATGTATTTATGACAGTGGCGCGCAGGTACTAAAAATTTTTTTTTCGAGTGCCGATATCTAACTTTTTTTTATAGTGAAGCACCATTTATGAATATTGTTATTCAATCTGAATTCATATCAGGAGTTACCCATTCCAATATATTAAATGATTTCCATAACACAACATATATATATATATATATATATATATATATATATATATATATATATATATATATATATATATATATATATATATCGCAACACATGGGAAAAATTTTTATTAGGAGAGTATTGGAAAAACTTTTCCGGGGGATCGGTTCTGCATGTCCGATAACCTAAAAATCAATTTTGACATACGTCACGTGACCACTGGTATAGCGTCAAATTAAAAAAAAAATTGTTAATTTACAAAAAGTGAGGTTAGTTGACGAGATATCAAAAAAAGTTATTTGAAAAAATTGCTTAGAATTAAATTCTAGGTCCTTGTGCAAAATTTTAAGATTTTATTTAAAAAAATTGGAAAACTCAATTTTTTTTAAATATTTTTTTATCGATTTACAAATTTCCAGTTTTTTTCGTTTAGATAGCTTGGCTAATGTAAAGCCCATGTATCTGGATGAAAATAAACGAATGTGGTAGTTTTTTCTACAATTGACAGGACAAAATTAAAAAAAAACAGGGTTTCGCCAGACGCTAGCTGTTGCAATGATTTGTATCTAGCAGTGTCAAAATTTTAGAGACATTTCAATGAGATTACATTGAGAAAACCTTAATCGTCTTAAATATATCTGAAGTTCGACTTTTTGTAAAGTTAAGGGGATTAAAATAGATAATAAACAAAAAAGTACCTGTTTATTTAATCGAAATTTCATAAACGAAAACCAATGTAAGAAAAACTTAAAAGTAGTCAAATTCTGTACTAACAACATAAAAAATCATTGTTTTTCCTTGGGTGCACAAAATTTAAAACTCAGTATGACCACCATTTCTCTCCATACATACTATTGTTCTCGAGCGCAACTCTCGATTAACATTTCGGAGCATTTTACGATTTATTTGCAATACACAATTTCTAATGACATTCTCTAAATTTTGTATATTCCTAAAGGGTCGATGTTTGTACACAGAGTTCTTTAGGTATCCCCACATAAAAAAATCTAACGGAGTCAGATCTGGTGATCTCGCAGGCCACGGATTTTCAGAAAACCGTCCTATCCACTGGTTTCCAAATTCTTGATCCAGCCATCTCTTCACCTCATTTGTGGAATGAATGCTAGCTCCGTCTTGTTGAAAGTATAAATTTCTTCTTTCGGCTAATGACAAATTGTCTAAAAAGTCAGATATCTCAGTTTGTAGAAATTCTAAATATCGTTCTGAATTTAAATTGTCTCTAAAGAAAAAAGGTCCCACTATTCTGAGGTTGAAAATTCCGCACCACACATTAACCTTAAAACTATATTGGTCTTTACTCTGAATTACAAAGTCTGGGTTTTCGGTGGCCCACCATCTACAGTTTTGTGAACTGACGGTTCCGTTAGAGGTAAATGTAGCTTCATCCGAGAAAAGAACGTTCTTTGGGAAATTAAAATCTTCCTCAATCATACCCTGGAACCAGGCACAAAAATCGAAGCGGGCGTCATAATCCCTATCTTTTAATACTTGTACAAATTTAGGTTTGTACAGATGAAATTTGTTTCTTTTTAATATCCTCCGCACAGATCTTTCGTGAATGTTAGTGATCTCCGATATTTGACTAACTGCTAATTGGGGTGTTTCTGTGATCGACAAACACACATCCAGAGAACCTTCGTCACCTGTTACCGGTTTTTCATGGGAAACTTTATACTGATTTTCTACCGATCCCGTTTCTTTAAATTTATTGACTAGACGAGATACTGTGGAATAATGGAGGGATTTATCGGGGTGCCTCTCATTAAAAATTGCTGCAGTTTCTCTATGGCTTTTGTAATTATCTCCAGAAATTAAAATAATTTCTATCTTTTCCTGAAGAAGTAGTGTGGGTGCCATTTTAAGGAATAAAATATTAATAAACTTATGTAAAATATCAAACTTAGTAAGATGCGAGACATAAACCAATGACATAGGTTGAAATCAAACAAATTATAATTTGTTTGACATTTTCTGTTGTTTTTAACCTACTAGATTATTTGGTTGTTTTAATTTCAGAGCCTGCTTTGGTAGTTTTAAGTACAACTAAATAGACCTGGTTGTTAAATTTATGTGCGAAAAATCTTAATAAAATCTTGATACAGTCATTTCATTAGATTCAAACCATTGCAACAGCGAGCGTCCGGCGAACACCTATTTTTTCGATTTTGTCCTGTCAATTGTAGAATTGTAGATCTGACTCCGTTAGATTTTTTTATGTGGGGATACCTAAAGAACCCTGTGTACAAACATCGACCCTTTAGGAATATACAAAATTTAGAGGATGTCATTATAAATTGTGTATTGCAAATAAATCGTAAAATGCTCCGAAATGTTAATCGAGAGTTGCGCTCGAGAACAACAGTATGTATGGAGAGAAATGGTGGTCATACTGAGTTTTAAATTTTGTGCACCCAAGGAAAAACAATGATTTTTTGTGTTGTTAGTACAGAATTTGACTACTTTTAAGTTTTTCTTACATTGGTTTTCGTTTATAAAATTTCGATTAAATAAACAGGTAATTTTTTGTTTATTATCTATTTTAATCCCCTTAACTTTACAAAAAGTCGAACTTCAGATATATTTAAGACGATTAAGGTGTTCTCAATGTAATCTCATTGAAATGTCTCTAAAATTTTGACACTGCTGTTAGATACAAATCATTGCAACAGCTAGCGTCCGGCGAAACCCTATTTTTTTAATTTTGTCCTGTCAATTGTAGAAAAAACTACTACATTCGTTTATTTTCATCCAGATACATGGGCTTTACATTAGGCAAGCTATCTAAACGGCAAAAACTGGAAATTTGTAAATCGTTAAAAAAATATTTAAAAAAAATTAAGTTTTCCAATTTTTTTAAATAAAATCTTAAAATTTTGCACAAGGACCTAGAATTTAATTCTAAGCAATTTTTTCAAATAACTTTTTTTGATATCTCGTCAACTAACCTCACTTTTTGTAAATTAACAATTTTTTTTTAATTTGACGCTATACCAGTGGTCACGTGACGTATGTCAAAATCGATTTTTAGGTTATCGGACATGCAGAACCGATCCCCTGGGAAAGTTTTTCCGATACTCTCCTAATAAAAATTTTTCCCATATGTTGCGAACTTTTTGCCGGTCACTGTATATATATATATATATATATATATATATATATATATATATATATATTTATACATATATATATATATATATATATATATATATATATATATATATATATATATATATATATATATATATATATATATATATACGAGTATATATATATATATATATATATATATATATATATATATATATATATATATATATCCCACTATTGCTATCTCCGAAACGGTAAAAGATACGAGGTCAGTTAAATTAGAGAAAATGTGCCATTTTTAGTCTCCATTCATATTCCGATTACGGAGTTGCCAAATTCTCTATAGTTCCTTATCTACAGGAGATTTTTAAAAATAGTCAAAAATTTAATTCTCAAATATCTCGAAAACTGTTATAGCTAGAAAAAAATCGCTTTAACAAAAATCACACGATTTTTTACCTTCTATAAAGTAACGTTATTGTTTTTTTATACCGTTTGTTTTTATTTAGTTTCTGATACTAACTTGTTTCTTTCAAATACGGACCTGGACTTTTTGCTCCACTTTTTGAAAGAATACTTTATACCCTTTACAACTGTGTATAACTTGAAAATATTTTCCGACGTTTTGATCAAGAATAGAAACATCATCAGGATTTTCTAACAATACGCACCTGGGATATTCCATGTTAAGGCACAATTCACAACCTATCGCTATGTTTTGTGGTTTTTGTGGTTGTGAAATGGCGCATTTACTTGAAAGATGCCAGGTCCGTACCGGTAGAATATCCCGATGATGCTATTCTTCACCAAAACGTCGAAACACATAATCAAGTGATACACAGATGTAAAGAGTATGCAGTATTCTTTCAAGAAATGCAGCAAAAAATTCAGGTCCGTATTTGAAAAAAACAAGTTTATTTATTTATTTATTTATTCAATATATACGGCATTACACCATTTTTACAATAAAGTACTTAAAATTAACAAATTACAATCAGATGACGGATGATCGCTATTTCATTAAGTAATTGAATCAACAATAATTGGTACAGTAGACTAAATAGATCCTGAAAAGTAATAATACCGAGTGAACTAGTTCACACCCTCCGTTCAGCCCACAGTCCATCACACATTCTCCCAAAAGCCCTGCGTGACACTGCCAGATCGAGCCCCCTAGAATAGCCATTATAACTTCGTTGCATCCTGGACATAGGACAATAGTATCCATAATTCGTGCGATGATAGGAACACCTAAACAAAGGCCGATGCCTCAAACGGCAAGAACCGATAGGAGCATTAAAATTCAGCAGCGCCAGCAGATCAGCTGAATCCACAACGCCATTGACCAGCTTATGTAGGAAACCCAATTCACCGCGTAATCTACGGAATTCCAAGGACTGTACACCCAGCAACCTACACCTATCAGGATATTCCAAACCAGCAACATTCATACCAGTTCTAAAAGCACAGGCTCTAAGAAATCTCTTTTGCACACTCTCTATAGAGTTTATATGAGCCCGGTAATAAGGCGACCATATCAGGGAACAGTACTCCAGGCAAGGTCGTACATAGGTAAAATACAACAATTTAAAAGTCTGAGAGCAAAAGGCACTACTATGGCGCGATATAAACCCCAGCCGCCTGGATGATTGACCAATAATTTTGATGAAATGACTACGAAAGCTTAGTTCTCTATCCAAAACTATCCCCAAATCCCTAATCTGACAAGATCGATTCAACTCATCCCCATTAATGTTATAAAAAAATCGTTTAAAGTCGTGAAGCCTGGAGAACGTAATCACTGTACATTTCGATGTATTCAAGCTTAGACCATTTGAGTCAGAGCAGGAGATCAGCCTATCCAGATCGCACTGTAGTCTTTGATTGTCAAAATCATTTCTTATAGCTCGGTAGAGTTTCAAGTCATCCGCAAACAGCAGATGGCCAGATTCCAAGTCACTGCCAACGTCATTGGTAAAGAGTTTAAAGAGAATCGGACCACAGTGAGATCCCTGCGGCACCCCCGCTGACACCCCGAACTCCTTGGAAAGAAAGTTGTTAACTTTAACACATTGGAATCTGCCCACTAGAAAGCTCTTCAGCCATTCCAGTGCTGTACCCCTGACACCCATCTGTCCCAGTTTGCCCAGCAACACTTGGTGGTTGACCCTGTCAAACGCTTTACTGTAATCAGTATAAATACTGTCTACTTGAAGACCCTCTTCCAGGGACTCGATCAGATATTGCTGGTATTCCAGCAGGTTAGTGGACGTTGAACGCCCCGGGCAGAAACCATGCTGTTCGGGAACAATTACGCCCCGACTAGACAGGGACAGCCGATCAGCCACCAATCCATCCAGAACCTTGGGAATAGTCGATTGCTGACAAATGCCCCTATAATTCTGTACATTATCCCTGTCACCAGACTTAAATATTGGGTACATATAGCTATACTTCCATAAACTGGGGATAATTCCCGTGGAGAGGGATAAATTAAATAGTTTAAACAGAGGGTATGCAAGAGTGTATACACAATTTTTTAATATAAAAGGGGGAACCCCATCTGGCCCATATGAAAACGATGGACGCAATTTAGACAGCTCAGCAAAGACATCGCAGAGCCCAACCGAGAAGCTACTCACATCGAGCACCTCGCCACTCCTGCAAACTGGGACTTGGAGTCCATCATCAGAATACATAGATGCAAAGAAGGTGGCAAACATATTGACGATGTCCTCGCCACTAGATCCCTCACCGTCACCAAGGGGCATTGACTCCGGCAGATCTGAGGATCCTCTCATCCCGCTCATGTGCCTCCAGAATGCCTGAGGGCGCTCCCGAATTTCGCTCTCTAACTTAAATATATAATTCCTGTAGCAAGCGTCATGCACCCGACTGCATCTCGCGCGTAGCTCCGAGAACTGCTCATAATAGTGTCCCACACCCGTGAGTTTATACTGCTTATGTACCGATTTCTTTTTTATGATCAGTTCCCGAAGCTCAGACGAGAACCAACTAGGAAAATTATTGCTCTTGAAAGTCTTTACAGGTACAAACATATCAAATGCATAATAGATATAATCATACATTTTTTCACATGCTTCAGCCACACTAGAGCAGCCCATACAAGCATCCCAGTCCAGACAAGCAAAAAACTCATTCATCGCTTGCAGATTGGCACTGCGAAAGTCATAATATTATACATTATATTTAAGTTTCTTATCTATACCTGTAGGCACATCCATAGCATAAGAGACATGATGATGACTATCATTCAAAAGCCTGTCACTCGCCTCAGTCACCTCCATGCTCGCAATGTTGGAAAATACTAAGTCCAAAAAAACTCCACTTTTATTAGGGACAGGGTTATGTTGATCCAAACTCAAAAATGAAAAGGAACTGTGAATTACATTCGCAGGGGAGGTAGGAGGGCAGTCGACCAGTGATCCGGAATCAGACCAAACCGCGTCTGGCAAATTATAATCACCCGCCATAATCATATTACTATCTGGGTACTGCTCGGCCAGCCCCTCCACCACCCTGCAGTGGGCCTCGTAAGTGGAGATGTCCGACTTAGGGGGAATATAACATGCTCCTATAATATACTTATGCTTTTCTATTTCAAGTAACACAAAAATATGCTCAACCCTATCAGCATTAAGTTTAATCATTTTTGACTTTATATTTTTTCTCACCCCCATCATGACACCCCCACCACGCTGCTTCTGGCTAGTAGCCGAACTCCGATCTAACCTATACAAATTAAAATCAGGAACATTAAACTCACTACAGTCAATATCATCGTTCAGCCAAGTCTCAACTAGGATAACAACATCATAAACACTCATACTCATGGCACTACCCAAACTCAACATCTTTGTCCTAATACCACCAGCGTTTTGGAAATAACAGCTTAATCGTTTTTTGGTACGTTATTTTGTTGTAGCTTCTTTACTGTTGTGATATAAGGATCCCCACACTTGTAGCGAATGGCCAAATTGGTTTCTCCCGCAGATATTCGGTCTTTCAGTTCCGTTCTCAATCCATTAAGATGCTCTCTCTGGGTCTTTGTTAAATCAGGTCCCAGTCCAATTGCACACTCTTTCAGCCTGTATTTATTTTTTAAACAGGATCTGACAACGTCCGAGTTTGGCAATATAACCTTTAATGGTCTTGTTTTATCAGAGTTCACTCTTCCAACTCTAATTGCCTTAAATGATCCAATTTCAGTACCCAATTTGTTTATCACTTCCCTCACCTGAGAAACATCATGATTTATTCGAGTTTGGAGATCAGTAGATTTTTTTTCAGGTATATTATACAACATAATGTTGCAACCGCGCGAAGCCCTGTCCTGGAACTCAGCCAGAACATTAGACCTGCCAGTTAGCTCTACATTCCCCTCATTCCTGCCAGCTGCTGAAATTTCGGACTTCAAGTTCTCGACTTCCTCGCGCAAGACAATCACTTCCGACTGTAGTTGAGATACCGCGCTCTCTTGGGTGTTCCTAATTTCTTGCAGTATGTTCTGGGTGAAGACATTCTGTTCAGTAATGGCAACACAATCACATCCTTCATTCCAACACTTTTATTGTTCAGTAAGCCAGAAATGCTACGGCTAAAATCCATCAAGGGCGAAGGCGCACTGGGCGGCATCGACAGAGCACCACCGGGCCCAACCTCATCACCAGCTATTTCCAGCATCGACCGCCGACCGGTCGATATCGGCTGACCATCACTACCATAGAGCGACCTTCGTCCTCCTGACCCTGATGCTGTTTGTTTACAACTTGCTTCATTTTTTGCTGAACTTAAAACACGACTTTCTTGTAAACATGCGGGACAAATCCAACTGTGTTTCTTTCGTTTTTTAACTAAATTGTTATTTTTATTGAACTCATCATTCGAGAGGCCCGAACAGCCCTTATGGCATCAAGTAAAACACTCAGAACACTCTACAGCCGATCTATTTGCGAAAATTTTATTGTCGCAAACTACACACACATCATAACAATCCGCCATCTTTAACCTGTAGTTAGTTAGTATCAGTAACTCAATAAAAGCAAATGCTATAAACAAGACAATACCGTTACTTTAGAGAAGGTAAAAAATCGTGTGACTTTTGTTAAAACAATTTTTTTCTAACTGTAATAGTTTTCTAGATATTTAAGAATTAAATTTTTGACTATTTCTAAAAAATCCCCTGTAGATAAGAAACTATAGAGGATTTGGCAACATCGTAAACGAAATATGGGTAGGGACTAAAAATGGCACATTTTCTCTAATTTAACTGACCTCGTATCTTTTACCATTTCGGAGATAACAATAGCGGTATCACCTATTTTAGACACCCTATATATATATATATATATATATATATATATATATATATATATATATATATATATATATATATATATATATATATATATATATATATATAATTTATATATACATGCATAGCTATCTTTTCGGCCTCCGTATGCCACGCAGTCACCCAAGCCTCCACTATAACCAATGCGTTTTACGGTGTGTATTTTGCATATTTAGGAACGATAATTTATGGGCTATCTCGACACCACTAGAGGGGTAGTAAATTCATTAAAAATATATATACAGCTTTTCGGTAAACTGTTAAATGTAACACGCTTCCGAGCAAATAATGTCTTACTTGCCTTCGATTTGTGTATGTGTATAAGGGCTACGCTCGTACTGGACTCCGACAGCGTTGCCTCTGTTAACGCCCGATGATTTAAGGCAAATGAACCGGTTTCATGACCTTGATCTATTTTTAGCTCTCGAGTACCAAATATCTAGTAAGTTTATTATATTTTTGCATGTCGGGTGTTATGCGTGTCTACGCTTGAGCATATACACGGTGTTTCGGCCTCCGGATTTAACGTTCGTATTATTTTATATTATTTCTGGTTCAGTTCAGAGGAAGCTCGTTGATTTGAGCTGGTTGAGCTGAGCTATAGTTTAGTTTTAATTTGAAAATATCTTTATTTTAAAACTAAAATAATAGGCTCTGAAATTACAATAATTTTGAAATCATTTTTTTTACAAGCTTTTATTGAACTTCACCTGTTAGTTTGCTTTTATGTATGTATGTATGTATGTATGTATGTATGTATGTATGTATGTATGTATATATGTATGTATGTATGTATGTATGTTTAGGATAAATATTGCAATCAAAATTTCGACTTGTAACTAATTAAGCTAAAGCTGTGAAATTTTGCACACGTGTACAAGTCCGGTGACAATACAATATAGTATATGTAATATTGTTCTAAATCCAACATGGCGGACGCCCCAAGATGGCGGATTACCTTTTTCTTTACAATCCCCTTGACATGGGTATCAAATGAAAGGGCTTGACGAGTAGAATACGATAAGCTACATGACGTCATTCTTAACCCAACATGGCGGCCGCCACAGGATGGCGGATTACCTTTTTCTACCCAACCCCCTTGATATGAGCATCAAATGAAAGGGTTTGACGAGTAGAATAAGATAAGCTGTGAGTCATTCTGAACGCAATATAGCGGACGCCACAAGATGGCGGATTACCGCTTTCTTCACAATCCCCTTGATATAGGTATCCCATGATAGGGTTTGACGAGTGGAATACAATAACAGGTAAAATGTCTTATAATAATATAAAGCGTCATGCACCCGACTGCATCTCGCGCGTAGCTCCGAGAACTGCTCATAATAGTGTCCCACACCCGTGAGTTTATACTGCTTATGTACCGATTTCTTTTTTATGATCAGTTCCCGAAGCTCAGACGAGAACCAACTAGGAAAATTATTGCTCTTGAAAGTCTTTACAGGTACAAACATATCAAATGCATAATAGATATAATCATACATTTTTTCACATGCTTCAGCCACACTAGAGCAGCCCATACAAGCATCCCAGTCCAGACAAGCAAAAAACTCATTCATCGCTTGCAGATTGGCACTGCGAAAGTCATAATATTATACATTATATTTAAGTTTCTTATCTATACCTGTAGGCACATCCATAGCATAAGAGACATGATGATGACTATCATTCAAAAGCCTGTCACTCGCCTCAGTCACCTCCATGCTCGCAATGTTGGAAAATACTAAGTCCAAAAAAACTCCACTTTTATTAGGGACAGGGTTATGTTGATCCAAACTCAAAAATGAAAAGGAACTGTGAATTACATTCGCAGGGGAGGTAGGAGGGCAGTCGACCAGTGATCCGGAATCAGACCAAACCGCGTCTGGCAAATTATAATCACCCGCCATAATCATATTACTATCTGGGTACTGCTCGGCCAGCCCCTCCACCACCCTGCAGTGGGCCTCGTAAGTGGAGATGTCCGACTTAGGGGGAATATAACATGCTCCTATAATATACTTATGCTTTTCTATTTCAAGTAACACAAAAATATGCTCAACCCTATCAGCATTAAGTTTAATCATTTTTGACTTTATATTTTTTCTCACCCCCATCATGACACCCCCACCACGCTGCTTCTGGCTAGTAGCCGAACTCCGATCTAACCTATACAAATTAAAATCAGGAACATTAAACTCACTACAGTCAATATCATCGTTCAGCCAAGTCTCAACTAGGATAACAACATCATAAACACTCATACTCATGGCACTACCCAAACTCAACATCTTTGTCCTAATACCACCAGCGTTTTGGAAATAACAGCTTAATCGTTTTTTGGTACGTTATTTTGTTGTAGCTTCTTTACTGTTGTGATATAAGGATCCCCACACTTGTAGCGAATGACCAAATTGGTTTCTCCCGCAGATATTCGGTCTTTCAGTTCCGTTCTCAATCCATTAAGATGCTCTCTCTGGGTCTTTGTTAAATCAGGTCCCAGTCCAATTGCACACTCTTTCAGCCTGTATTTATTTTTTAAACAGGATCTGACAACGTCCGAGTTTGGCAATATAACCTTTAATGGTCTTGTTTTATCAGAGTTCACTCTTCCAACTCTAATTGCCTTAAATGATCCAATTTCAGTACCCAATTTGTTTATCACTTCCCTCACCTGAGAAACATCATGATTTATTCGAGTTTGGAGATCAGTAGATTTTTTTTCAGGTATATTATACAACATAATGTTGCAACCGCGCGAAGCCCTGTCCTGGAACTCAGCCAGAACATTAGACCTGCCAGTTAGCTCTACATTCCCCTCATTCCTGCCAGCTGCTGAAATTTCGGACTTCAAGTTCTCGACTTCCTCGCGCAAGACAATCACTTCCGACTGTAGTTGAGATACCGCGCTCTCTTGGGTGTTCCTAATTTCTTGCAGTATGTTCTGGGTGAAGACATTCTGTTCAGTAATGGCAACACAATCACATCCTTCATTCCAACACTTTTATTGTTCAGTAAGCCAGAAATGCTACGGCTAAAATCCATCAAGGGCGAAGGCGCACTGGGCGGCATCGACAGAGCACCACCGGGCCCAACCTCATCACCAGCTATTTCCAGCATCGACCGCCGACCGGTCGATATCGGCTGACCATCACTACCATAGAGCGACCTTCGTCCTCCTGACCCTGATGCTGTTTGTTTACAACTTGCTTCATTTTTTGCTGAACTTAAAACACGACTTTCTTGTAAACATGCGGGACAAATCCAACTGTGTTTCTTTCGTTTTTTAACTAAATTGTTATTTTTATTGAACTCATCATTCGAGAGGCCCGAACAGCCCTTATGGCATCAAGTAAAACACTCAGAACACTCTACAGCCGATCTATTTGCGAAAATTTTATTGTCGCAAACTACACACACATCATAACAATCCGCCATCTTTAACCTGTAGTTAGTTAGTATCAGTAACTCAATAAAAGCAAATGCTATAAACAAGACAATACCGTTACTTTAGAGAAGGTAAAAAATCGTGTGACTTTTGTTAAAACAATTTTTTTCTAACTGTAATAGTTTTCTAGATATTTAAGAATTAAATTTTTGACTATTTCTAAAAAATCCCCTGTAGATAAGAAACTATAGAGGATTTGGCAACATCGTAAACGAAATATGGGTAGGGACTAAAAATGGCACATTTTCTCTAATTTAACTGACCTCGTATCTTTTACCGTTTCGGAGATAACAATAGCGGTATCACCTATTTTAGACACCCTATATATATATATATATATATATATATATATATATATATATATATATATATATATATATATATATATATATATATATATATATATAATTTATATATACATGCATAGCTATCTTTTCGGCCTCCGTATGCCACGCAGACACCCAAGCCTCCACTATAACCAATGCGTTTTACGGTGTGTATTTTGCATATTTAGGAACGATAATTTATGGGCTATCTCGACACCACTAGAGGGGTAGTAAATTCATTAAAAAAATATATACAGCTTTTCGGTAAACTGTTAAATGTAACACGCTTCCGAGCAAATAATGTCTTACTTGCCTTCGATTTGTGTATGTGTATAAGGGCTACGCTCGTACTGGACTCCGACAGCGTTGCCTCTGTTAACGCCCGATGATTTAAGGCAAATGAACCGGTTTCATGACCTTGATCTATTTTTAGCTCTCGAGTACCAAATATCTAGTAAGTTTATTATATTTTTGCATGTCGGGTGTTATGCGTGTCTACGCTTGAGCATATACACGGTGTTTCGGCCTCCGGATTTAACGTTCGTATTATTTTATATTATTTCTTGTTCAGTTCAGAGGAAGCTCGTTGATTTGAGCTGGTTGAGCTGAGCTATAGTTTAGTTTTAATTTGAAAATATCTTTATTTTAAAACTAAAATAATAGGCTCTGAAATTACAATAATTTTGAAATCATTTTTTTTACAAGCTTTTATTGAACTTCACCTGTTAGCTTGCTTTTATGTATGTATGTATGTATGTATGTATGTATGTATGTATGTATGTATGTATATATGTATGTATGTATGTATGTATGTTTAGGATAAATATTGCAATCAAAATTTCGACTTGTAACTAATTAAGCTAAAGCTTTGAAATTTTGCACACGTGTACAAGTCCGGTGACAATACAATATAGTATATGTAATATTGTTCTAAATCCAACATGGCGGACGCCCCAAGATGGCGGATTACCTTTTTCTTTACAATCCCCTTGACATGGGTATCAAATGAAAGGGCTTGACGAGTAGAATACGATAAGCTACATGACGTCATTCTTAACCCAACATGGCGGCCGCCACAGGATGGCGGATTACCTTTTTCTACACAACCCCCTTGATATGAGCATCAAATGAAAGGGTTTGACGAGTAGAATAAGATAAGCTGTGACGTCATTCTGAACGCAATATAGCGGACGCCACAAGATGGCGGATTACCGTTTTCTTCACAATCCCCTTGATATAGGTATCCCATGATAGGGTTTGACGAGTGGAATACAATAACAGGTAAAATGTCTTATAATAATGATGCATTATCAGAAATGCTAAAAATTTAAAAATAAAACGTAAAAATACTTTTTAAAAACAACCTTTTATTATTTAGATGTACTAAAACGAAAAAATATGTATATTTTGTTCATTGTGGCATGCGTGGATCCTAATAAAAGTTGTATCAAAGTTATCACTGAAACAGATATAGTATAACTATTATGTTAAATTTACTGTCTTAAAAGCTTGTAGCGCGAATAGAAAAGAAAAAAATACATACTGAGGTATCTACATACTTACAATTAATTCCTGCCAAATAAGATTAATGAACTTTTCGCGCGCGACGAGCTTTTAAGGCAATAAATTTAACATAATATAATAACTTTGTAATAACTTTGATACTACTTTCATTAGGATCCACGCATGCCACAATGAAAAAACTATACTAATTTTTTTCGTTTTAGTACATCTAAATAATAAAAGGTTTTTTTTGAAAAGAATTTTTTACAACACTTTATTTTATTATAAACTGGTCAACAAAAAAATCGCCAAAAGCGATTTTAACTCGACTTTTCGAACAGCTATAACTTTTTAAAAACTTAACTTTTTTGAGAGCGGTTTTCGAATACCGATAGCTCGGCTTGCCCAGATTAAGTATCAATTAGTAATTTGGCAATGGAAACGACATTTTCATGCTATACAGGGTGATTAACAAGGTACTGTAAAACTGCCAAAAGATTAGGTGTGTACCATATTGCCAATAATTTTTTTTTGGTCATTCCTACACAGCACGTTAGTAAGCCGATATCAATATCTCCAGACGTGTTCGCCGAAATTTCGATTAATGGTCTTTGACGGAAAATACAGTAGGCAACAAAAAAAGCACACAAATTTTGGTGGCGTCATTTTTAAAACGCTGTAGCTCGAAAACGGATTGATAGACTTTGTCGGGCTTTTTAGGTATTGAAAGCCCTTTCGTGTGGCGTTTTATCTAAAAAACTGTTTTTTTTCAAGGTCAAAATGTTTGCGTTGTATAGGGGTGAACTAAAAAGTAAATGAAAACCATTGTTAAAAATGTTTTTTCTTAATTTGTGAAAATTGAGCAGTAAGTGTTTGTTTTCTTCCAAAACGAGGGCGTTTTGTCCACCTCTCGGTTAGTTATACACGTGTCCAGAAACCATCTTAACAAATCGGAAACATTTTATTTTTGACTTTACGGAAAAAAAGTTATTCTATAAAAAGTTCTGCATCGTGAGAAAATGACATTGCAATTCAAAAATTCGATTTAAGACGTACAGGGTGGCTCAAAAATGTCAAAGTCCTAATCCACGTGACGCTAAAAAGACACAAATCGTTATTTAAAGGTAAACTGCCACTATAAATATAGTAGAGGTAACTTTTATGTTAGTGAATTAGGTTTGGAACATACAAGAGGTCCCAAAAATAAAATAAATTTTCAATTATTGACTTTACAAAAAAAGTGTCTTCATAAAAAGTCAACTATGGAAAAGGACGGACGTTGCGTGGAGGTTTACATTTAGGTAGTTATTTAGTCATGTTCAATATGTTTTTTACCCTAATATTTCATTTGTTATTAAAATTATGTTAAATAACAATAAACCTTTAATCACCCTGTACGTCTCATTTTACGTTTAAGTGCTTACTTATAACTTAATTAGTAACCTTGTACAAATACCATAGTGGTTGAATTGAAATTTAGCTTACCCTTGTTATAAGGCCATTTCAAAGTTTTAAATTTTTTAGCCACCCTATATCCCCTAGATCAAATTTTTGATTCTCGTGTCTTTTTTTCACAATGTAGAACTTTTTTTAAAGATATAGGTACTTTTTGTAAAGTCGATAATAAAAAATTATTTTTATTTTTGGGGCCTCCTGTATATTCCAAACCTAATTCACTAACATTAAAAGTTAGCACTAGTACATTTGCAGTGGCAGTTTACCCTTAAATAACGATTTTGTGTCTTTTTAGCTTCACATGGATTAGGACTTTTACATTTTTGAGTCACCCTGTATGTCTTAGATCAAATTTTTGAATGGCTATGCCATTTTCTCACGATGTAGAACTTTTTATGAGGGATTACCTTTTTTGTAGATCCAAAAATAAAAAAAGTTTCGCATTTGTTTAGATGGTTTCTGGACTGTATAACTAATAGAAATTTGAGCAAAAGGCCCTAGTTCTGGAAGAAAAAAAAACGCATACTGCTCAGTTTGCACAAATTAGAAGAAAACTTATTTTTAACAACACTTTTAATTTATTTCTTAGTTCACCCCTATACAACGCAAACATTTTGACATTGAACAAAAAACAGTTTATTAGGTACACAAAAAGGGCTTTCAATTCCCAAAAAGCCCGACAAAGTCTATTAATCCATTTTCCAGCTACAGCGTTTTAAAAACGACGCTACCAAAATTTGTATGCTTTTTTGTTTTCTCCTGTATTTTTCGCCAGAGCCCATTAATCGAAATTCCGGCGAATACGTCTGCAGATATTGATACCAGCTTACTAAGGTTCTATGTCGGAACGACCAAAAAAAAATTATTGGCAATATGGCACACACCTAAACTTGTAGTAGTTTTGCATTACCTTATTAATTACCCTGTATAGCATCAAAATGCCACTTCCATTGCAAAATCACTTCTTGATGCTTAATTTGGGAAAGACGAGCTATCAATATACGAACACCGCTCTCAAAAAAGTTAAGTTTTTAAAAAATTATAGCAGTTTGAAAAGTCGGGTAAAAATCGCTTTTGTCGATTTTTTTGTTGACCAGTTTAATTTAAAAACGATGTATGCTAAAATTTGGTACATTGACATAATTTTATGGGACAAAAATACCAAATCAAAATTATGATAAATATCAATCCATAGGCATAGAAATTGTTTTTTTTTAATAATTTAATAATTTTATAATAAAATTAAACTCTAATTGTTATCTCTTGTTAGTTTGGGTAAAAACCTTTTAAGCTAGAGAATTTAAATTCAGTTGCTTTAAATTGCTCAATATTTTTGGTAATGTTTTATCAACATACTGCCGGCTTCTTCATACAACCCTCTAAAGAAGCCACTAAGATTATATTTATGCAAAATGTCAGTAATACAATAATTGTGGAGACAAAATTAAACAATTTCTATTATGAGTTTTTTTTTCAGTTGATCCAGGTACACGTAAAGTTTTAAGAGAAAAATTGTACGATTATGATTTTTTGTCAGTTTAATAGTTCTTTGGGTTAAAGCAATAAACAAGCTTAAAAGTGTATTTTGATCATTTTGAATACGAACAACCATTTTTGGGAAAAACTTTAAAATATTCTTTTAAAGTCCCTGTTTGATTTTTATAAAATTATAAAGGTGCCCAAAATATTGGATACCTATAGAAATAAATTATGGGATCCAATAAAATTAAATATCAAGGACGTGAATTGAAGACCATTATTATATTTTCTCTAAAACGGTGGCTTATCATAAAAAAATATACAGGATGTCTATTTGGGAACTGTATCGACCTATATAGGAAAAACTAAAATGAAATAAAATTAAAAATTTGGCAGTTAGTATACTAAAGTCGCTGGGGGCCTTTCGGCTAAATTATTTTCGAGAGTCTGGTGCTTCCTATTATACCGGAAAAAATGACAACTTGCTTATTTGAAATAGGACCGCCCGTATATTATCTCCTTTTTAGGTTGTACTTAATATTCAAAACACATTTCATGTATAATAATATTGAACTTTTTTAAAATATTGACTGTTGGATAGTTTGAACTCCTGTAAAATCTAAACGGCTTGACGTAGAGCAAAACGGGTTTCATATCCCCATCTTACTTTTTAATACTCTATTTAAGGACGTTATCTACCTAGGTACCACTACGTAAACCAAAAAGTGTGATACTTTTAATCGGTCTAGTTTTTGACGCCATTAGATAAATTATTAAAGCTTTATACAGGGATGTGAAAACCATTTTGCTCTAAGTCAAACCGTTTAGACTTTATAGGGGTTCAAAGTGAAATGCCAATTGCTAAATAATAATATCCAAATTGCTAAAGTGATTTTCGAAATAATTTGAAAAAACTGAAAAGAAATTGTAAAACTTTAACACCCTGTATCTCGAAAACCAAGCGCTTGCGCATCCATCTACATATTAACTTTTTGTCTTATTTTTTTACAAGGAATCTCCCTTGAAGCAATGACACATCTTTTTTGACACCCTGTATATTTTTTCTAGTTTAAATAGTTTTATTTATTTATTTAAAAAATATACTAAACTGACAAAAAACATTAGCGTATACTTTATCTAATGTTAAGTGAAACCGCAAAAAAAAAGTAACGAAGCCGACGAAATAAGTCACTGTGGGGCTTTCAAAAATTCGTTTATAAATTATGACGGAAACGTTCTATTTTTAATTCTTTACATATGACTTATAATACAATGCATTTATAAATTTTATTGATAATGTTCTATTTATTCTATTACTCTGTTAGTCTTGAAGTCGCTACGTTGACATTTACAAAAATGTTATAGTGGTAATTATTTTTTTAATTCTTAATACCACCAAGTGAGTGGATATACCTACGTGGCGATTAATAATTTCTCAAAATTAGCAAATTCATCGTTATTGAATCATTAAAATTGTTTTTAGTTTAAGAAGTAAAAAGTCTATTTTCTTTGGATCCTGGGGGGAGGCCAAAAGACCCCTGCTCAACATCTGCACATCCTACGGTACCCACTGTTAAGACTAACCATTATTTTGTAATTTATACATTACCACCAGTAGTCCAAGGTGCAGTTGTGCCCGACAGGCTATTTAATGACAGACAGGTGTTCAGACCAATATGTTTATAGCCCACGTGTGCTACAGCGTTTGAACTTCGCGGTGTGGCATCGGCGGTACCTTTTGCAGCGATCTCGCTAATGTGTACGGTCTAATTTATTGCCCACGTGAGCTGCATAGTTTCTCCGATTTATGATGTCGGCAGACGAGTGTCATGCGATGGATTTATTGTCTGTCAAGGTTTATTATAAAGAGGGTTACATACATTTTGTCTTATGCAAAGCATATATTTTTGAAATGCCGGGTTTCAAACCTTTTTGAGATTTATGGCGTGTCAAGATTTTGTGGGATTACACGTGGAAGATAGAGATTTATACCATAATAAAAGAATAAGAAAAGGATAATAAGTATTGACATTTCTTAATTGAAAGTAATAAAGGTGATATATATGATTAAATCGCGGTGACGACCGGCGGTCACGGTGCGTTCTGCATAGGCTTCACTCACGTGTACGAGCTATTTTCCACGTTCGCTATATGATTTTTCCTTTTGCTAGTGTAGATAGAGATTAATAATACCATCATCATGTGATTTATAGATCTCGAGCGTACGATATGATTTTCCCTAACTTTGGTGTACGTGTGTAAAGAAAAATTAACTCCTTTAAAATAAGAGTTAATGTACAAAAAAGCAAACTTTATTAAAAATGTTACAAATTCAAAATCCAAATGAGTAATACATGTAAATAAAATTACACAGGATAAAAACCCATTGGACAGAACATACAAGCTTAAATCCCTTTTGAAAATACGATTTCGAGTATAATAACCTTTTCGGATTTAATTCTGTATTTGACTGCAATTCTACAAGGGTAACAATTATTTTGAACCGTATTAATGAGTGACTATAAAAATGAGCATTTTTAAAAACATAATACTCTCTGTTTCTAAAAATTACAAACTCTGATATATAGCTCCCCCGACCATACTGATCTAATTCATCTGTAAGATCCCCTATAAAGTCGCCCGTAGGAGGCTCAGACTCCCCCTCTTTATAGGTAAAAATTATGGAATCTGTATCGTAGTATAGTACTCGAGAGTCTAGCTGCCCTAGGTATGAATAGAGTTTTAATCGTGCCTGCGCTGTGACATAATCGGCTATAGCTACACTAACAGTTGGTAGCTGCTCGTAACTTTCTGCTGTAAATCGATAATTAACTAGAAGAGTATCTTCATTTACAGGAAGAACGTTCTGTACTTCTAAACACGGGTTAGTCAGCATTGAGTAAAATTGTTCTGTGTTGTTTATTATTTTACATTTAGGTTGACATTCGGCTTGATCAAACTTTCCCCAAAATCTATTCAGCATTAATTTCGACTGTGATCTTAGTCCAGAATTTTTTGAAATTTTGTCGAATTCCAACACTACGCCCTCCTTTTCAAAAAAGTCTTTAATGTATTTTTCCTTCTCTTCAGCAGTTTCACATTCTGCAGGCCACCCTGAAGCCTCCTGTTTAGACTTGATGAAAGCATTCTTCATTTCGACAAATATACCGTCACTCTTTTGCTCAGGGTCGTATATATCCACATTATATTTCCAGATTTCGGAAATGCTTAATATTCTACACCCCTTTTCTATGACCTTTAACACTTCATCTATCACCCACGTTCCCTCAAGAGCACGATCGTTATCTTTGTGATTACTTGGTGCATAACTCATGTTCTCGCCGCATTCTTTACACAAAACAAACATTAATTTATTATTAATTCTTAATGGTAATACCGGGTGATATAAGTCTGTTGGGGGTAAAATTTTGCATTTTATTAGACCTTCTGTGTCTTCTAAGGTTAACTGATTACATTCTTCTCCTACGAAAACTTCAGGGTGTCCTACGGGGAATTTTCTGTACTTGCAAACCCAGGGGTAGAGGGAGCAGACATCTAGGTACTTTATTTTTTCATTATTTTCAGTTTTATGATATGTTTTGCAATTACCTGTGCGACCTCCAAAAAACGCGTCTCGCGGGTTTAAAGATATATTTAAAAATAGTGGGTGTTTTTCCGTATATTCAACTATTCAGGAGTTTCTGTAAGCTTTTTTCTAAATTGACATTCCCATATTTCAATCACTTCATATCCCAACACTCTCAGTCGCTCAGTTTTTGCTATTTTCGTAACGGATGTCCAACGATTCGGCAGGATTATCGGGGAGTGGGGAGTCTCTGTGATGTTTTAGGCAGGTCGGATGTCCGTGGTAATAACACCCGTGAAATTCAAACACTTCAAGCACAATATCCATCAAGTTTCACTCCATTTAAAACCGATTCTCTCCCTTTTGCAGCATGAAAAATATTTATACCACGTTGATGTTCTTCCCAAATGAGCCATTTAATTGCCATTTTAGATTGAGTCTCTCTGTATCTGTACCCATTTTGTGGGATTAAACCAATGGGGTTGGGTTTTAAGAAATTTCGTCTAAAAACCCTGCTGCAAACGGAAGCTAAAGTGGTTGAGTCTGTAAATGGACAAACATTTGTAGTACTTATCATTTGGTCTCTAAATTTCTTGCACGTTGCATAGAGTATTTCTACATCAGAAACACAATATTCAACAATCTCTTGCTGAAAATTAAACACGTCATTTTCGTGTTGATTGTACCATTCTAGGAAAATTGCTCGGTCCTCTGCTTTCATACTGTCTGGAGCATAATATTCAACAGGTGGTAAGGTTCCGACATAACTTTCGTTTTCTTTTTTATTAAGAAAGTGGGGGAAGTATCCTTTTTGAATTTGTCGGCTAAACCAAATGCTTTAGGTAATTTTGAAAGTGCCATAGGAAAGTAATTTAAACAGTCAAGAAGTTTTATATTTAATAGTTGCATTAGGATTATTTTAGTTCTTCTCATAACTACTTCAGGGGTGTGGTCTGTATCGGACCTAAGTTTATTTAATATAAATTGGTTATCAAACACTCCGCCTTTATGACTTATCACTATGACACTTTTAAAAAGCAACCTTTGATTCACAACATATTCAACAAATCTATCTAGAGGATTGACCCGCAACACTTGTTTTGTGAGACCGCACTTTTCGCACAACAACGGTTCTGTATCAATACAGGCATCACAAAATTGTTTAAAAACACACAAGTTAACTTCGTGCAGTAGCGAGCCATCAGCCAGCAATTTTTCCTGACGTGTTTCCAGGTCAAAAAATATGAATAATATATTTTTAGTTTTTGCTTTACATGTATCCACTTGTATAAAGCAAGATGGTTCTGCGGTTGATGACTCTTACAGAATTTGAAGAAAACTTTCCCACATATGTTATTTCTATTAGCCTTTATCATCTTGAGACATGAGGAACATTGGTGTAAGTGTTCACATACTGTACTTTTCTTATCATAGGACGAGGGTTTTTTATGATTGTCAAAACACTGCTGACTTCTTAATGTCCGAAGACAGTCCTGGCATTTAATTTTGATTTCAATCGGACATCTTGGAGATTGGAAGAATCCAACGCATTTTTTTCCACAACTGTGACTACTTTTAGTGTTGTAGGGTACGTGGCAGATTTCACAGTAAAATGAGCAGCAAAACGCAGCCGTTAACGAGGCTATTACGCAGTGGTGTCCGTCATGATATAAAATGTTCAAGTTTTAGCATAGCTCTCCCCCTCAAAAATGACTTCTCTTCCCTTCAATCCATATTGATATGCCACTATTTTGTATACATTGGCGAAATATTCTTGAAACTTCTGAAGTTCCGACACACCACCTCCTCCCTCTGGAATTGTCACTTTTGCATCCCTCACTAATTGCAGTGCTTTCCCGCTCTGGATTTTACCAATATCTTTGCGCACTTTAAGATAATTAGGGTATTTGTTGGTGCGAGCAATAGCGACCACTAAAGCTCTTGGTAAGCAGAGATTATCGATATTATTTATTCATATTACGCCACGCCGTCTAGCAATTTCTTCTGCAAAAGACGTTGTTATGTTTCGACTTTTGCAACCTCTTAAAGAACGTTGGGTGCCAGTGATATGTTTCGACTTTTGCAACCTCTTAAAGAACGTTGGGTGCCAGTGTTATGTTTAGTGTTATGGCGTGGCTATGGCGCGGGTTTCTGCTGTCTCTTATAATGTTGGGTGCCAGTGTAAAGCTTTCCCGCCTTAAAGAGAAACTATAACGCAAAGCCACTACTGCCAAATGTTGCTAAAAATGAATCGCCCAATCCTGTTATCATACAGATAACAACCTGTGACCCAGGTACACCCTGAGAAGGTTATCTACTTACAACTCTTACCTAATCGACCAAATCAAGCTGCTTGTAGAACACCTCCATACGCTAGCTCTATCTCAGGTATAGGTTCTTTTAGTGACACTTGAGCGTTTAGCTTTTAAAGTCAAAATCGAGAATTTAGTCAAAATTTAGAGAGGCGCTACCATAGTTTTACTTTCTAAAGTTTAGGCTCTAAATGGTGGTCCGTTTAGCCTATAGCGTTGAAACAAAACCAGGAAAAGAAAACTGATATGTCAAATCCGGTATTAAAAATTACTAGGTAATAAAACCAAATTATTGTTTAAGGTCAATACATTTAATCTTTAAGAAAAAAATTTTAGGACATAATGACGAGTCCTGTTTCTTTTTTTTTAATTAAATGTAAGCTCCTCAGAGACAAAACAATACATGAATTACCTATGTAATTTACACTAATTGGTGAGTGATAATTCACCCAGTAGGATTGATTCAAGTGTATTTGACGGCAGCCACTATATCCACACAATAGAGTCAGCTGTGCCTTAAGGTCTTTATGTTTCGCGTTTATAAAAACACGTTTTAAAAAAATGTTACTTTAATTTAACAAAAATTCGTAAAATTGGTAAAATACAATACAGGTAATTCTACGTGTTAATACGTTAAAGTCTATGTCGATTCTAGCTTGAAAACCTCAAGCAAAATGCATTATTAGATTCGCATGGGAACGATGCTTAGCTCAGCATTCTGCAAGACAGCAGTTCCATGAAATGATGAGCACATAACTCCTCCATCCCTAAAAGGAACTCGAGGGTGGAACCATCTGAGTTGCCATAAACGGTTCTTCAACTTGTTTTCTTTTAGCTGCTGTAGGCTTCTTCTTGCATATCAATTTGCAGATCTTTTCTTTTCGTGTGATCAGGATATAGAGAGTGACACATGAGACTAGCGTCACGATGCAACCCAGGGACCAAATGGAGTATTTCGAATGAAGGTGAAATTCTTCCAGTGGCTCTTCTTGTAGCTGTTGGAGCTGGACTTCATGGAGTTTATCCAATGGTACGTTTTCTAGTTTCAGTTTGTGTACTTCCAAGGTGGGGATATGTAACACCTTGATGACTTGTGACTGGGTGGCCGGAAATAAAGCCTTTTTCGTTTTTGTAGGTGAACTTTGCGTCTTTGATAGCGCAATTTGGCGGGACAACAAACAGGTATATTCCTTGTAGTAGGGCGACGTCATTTTCGGCGCATTCTGCTTGAAGTTTCTTTGTTCTAGGAAATATACCAATGTAGTGAGCATCGTTTATCTCTTCGATAATTTCTTCACTGATATGGACGGGAACTTGTTGACAATTTTCTATCTTGGGTCCATTGGAAACCAATGATGTTACACAATCTAAGTTGTCTTGTAGAGGTAAGAGGTGGTTCTTCAGGCAGAGAAAGTTTGGTCTTAGGTCGATGCACTCGTCTTCTTGATATTGGTAGCCATTGTTGCTTATAGAAAGGTATGTGGATGGTGGAATTATTATTGATTGGTTTTGGTTTGGAATGGAATACAAATGATAGTAGTCGAAGGTATCGGGATGTATCAGAGGAAAATCGAGTGAAAAAACAATTTTTTCTTGAATGAAGAAAACATTTGTTTCTACTATGCTGTAGTATTTTAGATAATCGTTATCAGTAAATAATATTTGCGAATGACTATGAATTTGATATAGGTTATTTACGATTTCTTTTAAGTCTGTAGGAGAGACGATACTATGGTGTAGTGTTTTGAGACTGGCGAAACTTATAGCATTTTCAATTTCTGAAAGAAAGTTTAGCAACTAGTCTAAGTTTAATTTTATTTCATCTAATATTTCACGTAGTTCTATGTAATGCATATAACTAAAAGTAAGGTCATTTAGCTCTTTTCGCAATTCTTCAATTTTTGCTTCGATTAGCTTTTGATTGCGTGTTACTCTTGTCATAGTTTCGTTAATATTTTTCACTAAATTTGACGTTAAAGACATTTGTTTGTTTACCTTCTTTACTATTTTATTTTGGTTAGATTCCAGTTCTGACAAATTATCATGAATTTCTTTAGCATCTTCCTGATCTAAGTTACCAGAAATATATTTTACTAGAGAGCCTAACGGGTTGATAAGACCGCGTTTACTACGTTTTTCGGGGAAGACTGATTGTAGTTTCCTGTTAACAGTTGTTACTTCATATTCTAAATGTTTATATGCACTATACAGGGGATCTGAATGAGTGGTGGATGATTTATTAAATAGTCCTTCTAAATTATTGTATTGATCGGTTATTGACTTAATTTGTTTTTGGAGAGGTCTAAGTTGAATGTAATGTAGAAAGGTATGGGAAGCTATTTTTATTTTAGCAGATCCTAGTTTAAATGGTAGGATTCCCGGATTGGACTGGAGGGATAGTATTTGAATTTTCTGTGTCATCAAGGTTTGAACCAGAAAGGTCATCAACCTGTAACAATGATTTGTCTATAAATTTTCGTGGTTTTTTGAATACTTGTTTGTGGTAGGTATTAAGCGGGGCAGTAACTGTGAGATCGTTGCTTCTTACTACATGCTCGGGTCGATAAAGAGGTTTAGTTTTTGACTGTCTGTCTGTCAGTTTTCTATAACCGATGGTACCCGGTTCGATGTCTGGTGGGTCATCGCGTTTTTCATTTAATTTTGTAATAACATTGGATTTTTGTTTAGAGGTGTTCTCGTGTATTTTTTTGTATAGTTCCACCATAGTTCCTTTATGTTCATAAATTTGGTGACTAATCGGTTCTGCTTGATTATCGATGTCGATTGGATCTTTAAGTTCTAAATGTCCTAGTAATAGGTCGATTGGTTTTCGTTTAGTTACTGAGTGAATGGAATTATTATAGCCTAAAACTGCGTATGTGATTTTTTCAAAAGGGCTTAAGTTGGGTTTTGTAATAGATAGTGTACGCATGTGTTCTAGTAGTGTAGAGTGAAATCGTTCTACTATAGCATTACTATTGGGGTTTAATGGTAAAGTGCAATGCCAGTTAATTTTGTATAATTTTGCAAAATCTTTTAATAAGTTTTGGGTAAATTCGCTTCCATTGTCAGAAATTATATTTTCAGGTATTTTGTATGAAGAAATAAATTGTAATAGTGATTGGTATACGTGTAAGGCCGAAAGGCTAGGTAGTACGTAAGCCTGGCCAAATCGAGAAAAACTATCGCAAATTGTGAGGGTTACGGTGTTGCCAAATTTAAAAGTGTCTATATGAATGGTTTCAAATGGTTTTTTAGGAGTAGGTGTTAATTGTAGTCTAATTAATGGCGGGTGTCGTTCATATTTTACTTGTTGACAAACTTGACAATTATTGATAAATTTTCTGACGTCATCACTCAGCTTAGGCCAATAGTATTTGGTCCTTAATTCGTCAATTGTTTCATGAATACCGCGATGGTTCGTAATACCTTCACGTTGTGTTTTTATTAGACTTTGCTGTGTATTATCACGTGTGACGTCATGTAAGATAGTGTTAGATTTCAGAAGTCTGTATGATGAATTTTTAAACGTTTCGGGGATAAATCTGCACATTTCTTTATAAAATTTTTGATCGTCATCATTTTCGAAATAAAACACATATTGCCGTCTTGGTTCGGCATAATAATATTCTTTTAAAAATTGTATTGTTTGTTCGCGAATTGTTTCATTTGTCACGTAAAGATGCCACCGCGTACGGTTAATTGGATTGCCAAAAATTCTCTTCATTTCAATGCGTGGGTTTTGGTCAACCTTTTTAATGATAATTTGACAAAGAAAATAATTTATAGGTTTTTCGGTAATGTTAATAGTTAATATGGGATTTTCCGCACTAGTATGCACTGTCTCATTATCGGTGTTTTCTTCAGGGTCTGCTTGTGCCATTATCGATTGATTATCGGTTTCGCGGCTCATTGAAGGTTGTGGGTCTAAAATGGGGTTCTCGTTAAATTCGTTCATATATTGTAAAACAGGCGGGACGTCAGTTTCGGTGGGGTATATTTCTACCCTAGAAAGCGCATCCGCGTTTGTATTTTTCTTCCCTTTCTTATATATTATTTTGTAGTCGAACTCTTCAAGTTTTAGTCTCCACCGAACTAAACGAGAATTTGGTTCTTTTAACGACATCAACCACTGAAGAGGTTTATGATCTGTAATAATGTTAAATTTTCTGCCAAACAAGTAAGGCCTAAAATATTTAGTTGCCCATACTATGGCTAGTAATTCCTTTTCTATGGTTGAGTAGTTTTGTTCTGCGTTGTTAAGGGTGCGCGACGCGTACGTGATCGGTTTGTCTTTTCTTATTACGCCTTGTGATAAAACAGCGCCGACGGCAACGTTGCTTGCGTCGGTAGTCAGATTAAATTCTTTAGAAAAGTCTGGGTACTCTAAAATCGGGTCGTTAATTAAAAGAGCTTTGCAATCTTCGAATGTTTTAATATATATCGGGTCATCGATATTAACTGTAGCGCCCTTTTTCAGACACTTAGTGAATGGTTTTGTGATGTTCGCAAAGTTTTTAATGAATTTTCTATAATAACCTAAAAGGCGTAAAAACCGTTTAATTTCTTTTGTAGTTTTCGGAATGGGATAATTTAAGATTGCCTTGATTTTATCCGGATTTGGTTTGATACCATCGGGCGTTATAACATGACCCAAAAAACGCAACTTCTTTGCGCAAGAATTCTGACTTATCAAGTTGCACCTTTAGGTTGCTTTCACGCAATTTTTGAAATACAGCTTTAAGATTAACTAGGTGTTCTTGCAGAGATGTTGAGAATACGATGATGTCATCTATGTAAACAAAACATATTTTATTTATTAAATTTTTGAGCACATTATCCATGACGCGCTGAAACGTTGCGGGGCGTTCTTGAGCCCGAAAGGCATGCGCAGATACTCATAATGCCCGTTTTCCACATTAAATGCCGTCTTTTTTATGTGGTCATGATGCATTTCTAGCTGATGAAAGCCGCTGGCTAGATCCAAAGTTGAAAAGTATTGGCAACGGCCAAGTTTATCAAGGATATCCGATATATTTGGAAGTGGATACCGATCATCGATGGTTTTATCATTAATTTTACGATAATCTACAACTATGCGCCATTTCTTTTTCCCGGACGCGTCAGATTTTTTGGGCACGATCCAGATTGGAGACGACCAGGGTGAGTCACTTGGTCGTATGATTCCCTGGTTTAACATGTCATTTATTTGCTTTTCGACTTCCGGCTTATGTATGAATGGGTAACGGTACGATTTAGTGTATATTGGTATTTCGTCTGTCGTTTTTATACGGTGTTTAACTTGATTTGTAAAAGTAAAGGGTGAATTTTCGCGATGAAAAATATCGGAAAAAGCTGTGCATAAATTTTCGATGTGATATTTTTCTTCGGGATTCATATGTTCTGTTCTTATCAAATCCGGTATTTTGACTTTTTCCGAATTTTTGTTATGTTCTGCGGTAACATGAAAAATTTCGTATTCTGACTGACTGATATTGGGGAATAGAGATAAATTTCTTGTACACTATCGGTGCGGTTTTGGATGTCAGCCGGAGTATATCCGTTTGTAGATGTTGTTAAGCCTTCGCGAATTAAACAATTAAATAGTCTAGTTTCAATAATAGTGACGTCACCATTCGCTACGGTGACAGGAATTTTTAAGGTTCCTATAGTATATGGTTCAATACGTGTAAAAAATAAAAGTTTGTTTTTAGTTTCGTAGTGTGTTAAGGGTAGTTTAGCGGAAGGTGTTTTTACAACAGAATTTTGTAAATCTAGTTGAACATTTAGATTTTTTAAAGTTTCGTAACCGATGAGACCGTCGAAGAAATGATGAAATTTAAATCCATAAAATTTTATCTTTTTGTCGGAGTTAAATTCTTGAAAAGCTGGTATTTCGGCACATAGATCTCTACTAGTACTTTGGAATATAGATGATATTGTGAATGGCTCGTTTTTTATAAACTCTTGGAAATAATTTTCGGCAATTTCGGGGTTTAAAAATGATTTCGTTGCACCGGTGTCAATTAGTAATTTTAAAGGTGGGTTCGATATTTTTATATATGGTAGGTCCTTTCGGTCATAAATAGAATGAATTTCTATATGATTGGCTCTTGAAAATGATATGATTTCCTGAAAATTTTGGTCGGAATCATCGTTTTGTTCAGGGGTGTATGTAGTATTTTGTTCGTCAAAATTTTCACAATTTTCGTTTTGCTGATCGGGTACATTCACGTAATTGGGATTGTCATAATTTGAATAAAAATATTCGGGTCCATAGGAAGCATAATTTTCATAAGAAGGACCGGGGGTATTCGGGTCAAAGAAAGGGGGTTGCTCCATGTTATAAAGTTCTTCGAAAACAAAATTTGGTCTATAATATCGTGGGGTTTGTTGTTGCTGAATCATAGTTCTAGGTTTGGGAAAGGTCCCGTGTGAAATTCCGCTCATAGGTGTAGGTCTTGGTTGATGTTGAGGGTTAGGTTTCCAAACGTTTGTTGGATTTCTAGGGGGTCCAAAGACTTGTCTGTTAGTAGGAAATCTTTGATTAAATGTGGGCCTTGGTTGAATATTAACAGGACCGCGTGGAAAATGAGAATTAAAATGAGATTGTTGGGAAAAACTAGGTTGAAAATTATTATTATATTTATGGGGTTGGTTGTTATTGTTGTAAAAATTATGTGGTTGGTTGTTACCTAATTTTTGTTGTGGTTTTTGCAAATGACGAATATTATTTTCCGATATAATAAACTGTCTGGCGGTTGCTAAAGAATCTGGTCGCATAGCACGAATAGTCGAACCTAAGGGATCTTTTAAGCCTGCTAAGAATATTTTTAAAGCATGTGTGTTATAAAATTCCTTCTTTACGGCAACAATGCCGGGGTTATTTTCATGTGTGTCTACGTAGTTATGTAGAGCACTTAGATTCGACATTATTCGGGTATAAAATTGCAAAGAAGGCTTGTTATTACCTTGTCTCATTTGATCTAGATCGAATAATAATCCGTTTTCGTCACGTTGGTCACCAAAATGAGCTATTAGTGCGCTTTTTACGCTCGGCCATTCTTTAGAAATACAAATGCTATAAACTTCCCTAGCTTTGCCTATCAATTTGGCGTAAATGCCGTAAATAAGTGTGACATTTCGGACAGAATTTTTATTTTCGGGTGCTGGGTCCCAATAAGTATGAATCAAAGAATTGGCAGTATCCAAAAATGAAGATAATTCTAATGGATTTCCATCGAATTTTGGAACAATTTCTAAAAGTTTACTTTCAAAGGTTGGTCTTGCCATTTTTGGTTTAAAGTTATTGGGGGTTACTTCTATTTTGTTCAAAGAAAGACTTGAAAATAACCTATCTAATGTAGAATCAATTTCAGTTTTATTTTCGCTTAAATCTAACTCGTTATCACTGTTTTCCTCTATGGAATTAGAATGAGACGAGGAGAATGACATAGACAGGAAAATTGGAAAGCAACTTACATAAATGAAGCAATTTTCATTCTTCTAATCCAATTGGTATAGTCCAACACGATGCTGCACTTTCTCTACCACTTTTTTCGGACAGTTTTGCGCGATGCAAAAAGTTCGATTTTTGTTCTTAGAACAAACGGTTAAAACCGACGGGTTTTTCACTGTGAAAGTGCCTTTCTAAATCCTACCGACTGCGCCACTTTATGTTTCGCGTTTATAAAAACACGTTTTTAAGAAATGTTACTTTAATTTAATTTAACAAAAAGTCGTAAAATTGGTAAAATACAATACAGGTAATTCTACGTGTTAATACGTTAAAGTCTATGTCGATTCTAACTTGAAAACCTCATGCAAAATGCATTATTAGATTCGCATGGGAACGATGCTTAGCTCAGCATTCTGCAAGACAGCAGTTCCATGAAATGATGAGCACATAACTAGGTATAGTGACCACATATACCAGACAACTGGAATTTCCGCTTGGTCAAAAACACTTGTATCAAAAACTGTTAGCCGCCAGAAAGTAAGATATATTTACAAGAAAGATCTTGGTTTGACAAGAAAACCAGTAAAGTTTTAAAGTTACGGTAATGAAAAATTTACAGTTACTGAAAAAAGATATACAAGGTTATTTCCAAAAAGGTCCAAATGGTTGTGGACACTAGCACGCTTGACGGTGACTATACCCCCTGCACGAAAAATCCAACTGTGCCCCTACAGGGTACAGTCACAAGTACCAGCACTGGGTCAGCTCAGCTACTCTAGCACCGATAGGTCCACTAGGCCAAAAAGCTGCTAGAATCCACCAGGCGCGGCCCGTGAGTTTTTTTACAGGTGGGTCAAATTTTGTGGGAAACTAGTGCAAGCCTTTTTAATATTATTTTTTTTTTATAATTTACTCACCTTTTATGTAGTTAAATGTGTTTGTATATCAAATCGATCCTTCTATCCTTCTGTTGGGAGAAATGTTCACTCACTAGCTCATTAAAATTATAAATACTTCTAATAAAGGGTTTCTCAATGCTCAACATAGCTCTTAACCTCGACTCCGCCATTGTATTTCTTAAGAAAGTCTTAATCCTTTTTAGAGTCGAAAAGCACCTCTCACTTTCCACTGTCGTCGTTGGAATAGTACATAAAATCTCTAATAATTTTACACTTTCTGAAAACGTTTCACCAAAATTCATTTCTAACAAGAGCTATAAAATGGCAACAGCACCTGCACTATTATAAAAATCTTCACGACTAAATAAAACAAGCAATTCTGATTTAAGCTTGGAAACGTTTATCATCTCATAATTATTTTAAACATGTTTTAAAATGTTAAAAATATTTAACATTTTAAACTGTTTAAAAAATACAAAAGTTATTTGTATTTTAATACAAATAAATCAGCAAAATTATTTGTATTAAACAAACGTGTGACAATTAAATGTTCTGTAAAATTAAAACGACAGCGGATTTCTGACAAAATTAATAAAATTATATCCCATATTTATAAAGAAATTGTTCTTTTGGACTCTTTCGGACTTTTTTTAGATGTACTTGCCTCGATGTTAATATTTGCGTCTGTAGAGATAACACACTCTCTAATTTTTTGAATGTTTGAATTAAAATCTGCAATATATTTACCAATCAAAATTGCATCAATTCCAGATTTTTGCAATTGACAAAAAAGATATCAACATGAGGCAAAACAGAGTGAAAAAATTGCAACCAGTAAAAGTCAGAAATATGGTACATACTTGGCTTAAAATACCTGCTAATGTCTTCTCCTCTGTCTTTAGTGGTCTTCGATTTTACATCCAAAAGAGGTATTGGGCGTCCTTTTCCTTTAATTTCTAAACGTTTTTCAAATGGTAATGAACTATTATTATTATTTTACACTGCAGTATTTCTTGCACTGTTAAAGCCATTGTTAAAATAAGTACCCAAGTAGGTACTAGTAATGCACAAAAATAACGCAAATAACCAATAATATCCAACTTGAAAGTCAAAATATTTGAACATAAAACCGATAAATAAAAACAAAGTCTTGACGTTTGCTCCATCACTCACTTCACTTGTCATTTCTGACAAAGCGTCGAATGCTGTGTTGCCACGTTGCTGTTATTACTGTAGGTTTTAATGTCTTATAGACACAATACAATTATTCTATTATTATTAGTAGTAGTAAATACCTAAATATCTTAACATAAAATTAGATAAGCTTATATTAAATGTATAAATGTATCGCGAATTGCGAATATTGTTCTAATAATAAATTGGTCAGACTTAAATTAGTGAGTCAGAATTTGCGACAACCCGACACCTAGCGCGGTGGCGTTGACAACCACGCGCGCCCCGAAAGCGATATTATTGGTGGGTCGTCGACCAATTGTGTCTCTTTTTAACTTAATGAAGCGCGTATGTCTGTTTCTCTCTTACTTTTAATGAATTTATATCGTCCATATAAACCTAGAAGATCAATTTAAAATATGACCCAACCCGGAGCAAGCTTATTGGATATCCTTTGACGACGGCTTGGTTTGATTCTGTCTTGGGGAGTTTTTGCATGGAACTTTGAAACAAAAGATACTTTTTTGGTTTTAAAAAATTAAAAAATAAATTATTAGGTAGATCACTGAAAATTTTAGGTGGGTCATTGACCAAATGACCTTATGGACGGGCCGCGCCTGGAATCCACCTCCCTCTACTAATAACCCCATGAAAATAAGTGCTACCCCAAATGTACACAAAAAAAATTTATGCCCAAGTAAAAATGTAGTTACATACTACACGTATAGATTCTAATATTTAAATTTTGTTACGTGAAAATTTACAAATTTACCAAAAGAAATTATATGTCCAGTTTGGACCAGCGAGGCCTGGTAGTACGCATGCGTGTTGTCGACAATCCGCCCACGTTTACAGTCACCGGGACTTTACACACGTTCGAACGCACAAGAGAAAAAGGATATTAAAAAGGTAAAACAAGATGATCACATTATTATAGCAAATTAAGTGTCTGAAGGACTCCACCAGTGAAGTTCATAACATTGATTCCCCAATAAGGCATTCCAAATAAAAGGACCTCTATGAGGTACAATCAGTATCATACCAGATAATTTAAAAATAGGGAAAAATTGCCCCTTGACAAAAATCAATGTCGTTAACTCCACGGGTATGTAAAATTCTAAAGGCTACACTTAGCTGACTGCAACCATCGAAGTTGCCTCTCAGTGCGTTGAAACCATGGAGAAGGTTCACAAGTTCCTTGCAGAACCTTGTTGTCCCGACGTGGACAGGATATAGAAGATTGTTCCAAAAACTGACAACTACAGAGTCCCTAGGTCATTCAAGGTCATGTCAAAATTTCCGATTGGAATTTTAGGCTCTAAAATACCAGCCCCGATGTCCAGTCCAAAAGTTCAGGTACTCTAACCGAAACTTAAAACGTTTGATCGAAAATTAGGTAGTTAAAATTTAGTCCAAGCCAAAAACTTTATCCAACCAAAAAAAGGTTTAGGCCCTTCCAAAAAACTTAGTCCATCCTAAAAACCCTACAAAAGAAATACCCTATATAAGTAAGATCCTTTCATACTAGAACTACTTAAATTAATTTTGAATTTACAACCCTAAATCTTATCTATACAATTTTCGCTTACCTTAAATTAATAAAGGTTTTCCACCGCAGAGAAAAACACATATTTAACGGCATCTTGGCCAGGGAATGTATACCATCAAAAAACTACTAAAAACATTCCAAAGGGGATGTTCCCAAAAATTATATTTACCCATGTGGCATTTTCCAAAAGAAATTTATCTCGGTTTAATCCCCATGTGCTTCCTTATCGGCGGCCAACAAAGGAAAGGGACACGTCTAGTGTTGGGCTCACTCGAGTGAAAAATAACCTATCATCCGGTTTTTTCAATAACCTGAATCATCCGGTTATCATCGGTTATAATTCGAGTGACGGAAATTCGGTTTTTATTTTCCAACACGTCTCCAATTAGTTGTTGCCCGCATGCCAATCACTCTCTGCGGCTGGCGACGCGACGTTGCCACAGCGTTGCTATTGTTGGTATCACTCAAGTGAAAAATCACTCGATCACTCGGTTATTGCAATCATCGACATCACCAGGTTATTAAAGCCAGTACCGAGTTATAAGTTTGAGTGAAAACCTTCGCTCGTAATTGTCCACCGAACGCCGCACCTAGTGTTGGGATCACTCGAGTGACAAATAACCTATCATCCGGTTTTTTCTTTTTCAATAATCTGAATCAACCCGTTATCATCGGTTATAATTCGAGTGACGAAAATTCGGTTTCTACTAAACTACATATACATTTATCAATATAAAAGAACCATTGTTCGGCTCGCCACAAAGCACAACGGAGACCAGACTGACGATAAAGATAAATATAAATATTGAATTCTAAGAACTTTTAACCCTTTGCTTCAACACCGATGTATGTAAACATTCGCATTCGAATTCGTGTGAAAAACCGACGAGTGATAAATTAGTTTTTAAAATAAAATCATTTCAATTCTCAGTAGTCAGTAATTCCCAATACAAATGCTGTATATGAACGATGAACTGCCAATATTAATATTAGTATTCGAGTGAAAAACCGGCCATCATCCGGTTTTTAAAATCACTTGAATACTCTGTAGTCGGTTATTAAAATAAGTCGGTTATTCCCAACACTAGACACGTCATCTCCCCCCAATCCCTAATATAAGTACTATTCCTTTCAGGTGTCTGATGCCCCGGGGCGACTCGCCCCGGGGTCACTCGACACCATTCCGAAAGGAACAATTGACAAGTTTGACATTAAGCTCAAGCCATAAGTGATGCACGAGAGGGCAGGGGGGATAGGGCTCGAACGGTTCAGGTGCTTGATGCCCCAGTTGAATGGAACAACTGTGTGCGGCTCTGGAGCTGTACGGGAGCTCCTCCTTGGGGTGAAAGGAAGACACCTATAGCCGGTTCCTTCCACAGCCGGACCAACTGCAAACTTTAAGAAACCAAAATCCCTAAGAATCTACGCCAATTCGACAAATCGCAATACAAAGTTAACCCTTTTTCTTATCAAAATCTCGGTCGCCTGTGTCGGCAGAATACGACTTACGGTAGGTTCTCGCCTAAAATTCCACAGGAGAAATGTCAGCGTCCTGACATTCCAACTGTCAAACAGCTGGCTTATATGTCACATAATAAATTGTTTAAAAAAAAATAAACACTTTTGAAGAAACCCCATTTCGAAAACAAAAAGATCCAATCGAAGTTCAAAACCCATGTATCCAATTATCAAGTCTCTACGACTAGCAATATATACCAAGAAATTGTCATAAAGATATACTACCCAAAACATGGAAAATAATAATGAAGAAACCACTCGAATACACATCGAGCCATATGTTTGTCTTTTACTCTTAGCGAGGCTTTACAGAAGGTATAGGGTATTATTTATTTAATTATTACTTAATTGCTTATTAAGGTCTCAAAAATTCCACAACAAAAATATTTACTTAAAAAAATGAAGTCTAAAACTGAAATTTGTTACTAACTATTTATTACATCCGGTTGCTATTTTCTGCCCATAACAACTTGTCCCCACTTTTTCTATGTCCTCCTCTTCCCTCCGGCATTCGTACACTGGTAATACCTAAGCAGAAGGTATCGGTATTAAATCCGGTGGAATTTGATTGATATATGCTATGAATTATAGACCATACATCTTCTACACTTATTTCGCGAGCTTCTTTAAATGGGATCCATCCCTCGCCTCTTGAAAAGTATTTTGAGCAAAAGCTAAGACCAATTATGTCCGTAGGTTTTAGGCCCATAATACTGAAGTCCAACATCTCCGATAAGGCATTTTTAATCCAGGAAACTGGTTCTTCAGTCCTAGGGATATCTTTAATTCTAAAGTCAATATTGCGACCGCGTAGATTGAATCGCTTCACACGTTTTACTGTATCCTTGATTATAATAAACTTTTTCCTTTCTTCCGATGTAATTTTTTACGCCTGCACACTACTTGCAACGCACAAAGAAATGGAGAAAATAATTGATATCGAAAAAAAATTTTTTTTTAAAGTTGGCAGAAAGCAGAAGAACACTGACACTCTTATCAAAGGTTAAAATGTAACTACGATTTAACATTGAACACTCATTACATATATAGTTTATGAATTGTAAATTCGCCACCAAGTATGTGACTGTTTTTAAAAAAATTATTCACCAACGAGATAGTACATGCGAATTCGTTCGCCACCAGGTATGTGACTTTTTTAAAAAAAATTATTCATCAACGAGATATATATGTCTATATATGTCTATAAATGCTGCATTTTTTCTGTAAATATACATTTTTAGTTAATTTAATAGTACTATATAAGATGATACATATTGTACATTAAAGATGAAAGTAAGACCGAAAGTAACGCCGCCACTACATTTGCTATTAATCAATATAATTCTATAATTATCTAGATAGTAACCAAGAAACAATTATTTGAGAGGCCACAAACAGGCCCTTCGCCATGGATTTAAAAAGACGTATTTAACTCGAGAAAACTAAAAATTTATTAATAATTACTCATAATATTTGAATCAATTTTATATGTAAAATTTTAACTTGATTTATTAAAAATGTATAGAAGAAGAAAGTATATTACAAGTTTACTTCGACCTACAAATTTGAAATAAATGGAAATAACACTTAATTTTTATGTCCATTTTATATAGGATGGAGAAAAGCAGGGTTTCATAAAAGTGAGAAAAGGGACCTTAAAAGGTATAGGTACCTGTACTACGACTCACACGAAAATGATCACTTTAATACATTTCATCTTTTTATTAATAAAGTAACAAGGTCTGATTAATTCGAAAAAGTGGCTAATTTCTCTATTCAGAAAATTTTACAAATTAAAGAGGTTTGAGACTCTGACTTTCCGATTTTTTTTATTTCTCTCTAAAGTCTGAATATTTAAATATAAACCGAAAAATGTCACATAATCACAATATGCTCCGATTCATCATTTTTTATGTGAATGATATTAATATCTACTTATAAAAATACCTGACTTTCACCTCTCCTAAATAAATTATCCTACAAATAATTTATGAGCCATGAACAAAAAAATGTCAATTAATCAAAATATGCTCTGGGTCATCATTTTTTATGTGAAAGATATTAAAATCTACTTATAAAAATACTTGATTTTTACCTCTCCTAAATAAATTATCCTGCGAATAATTTATGACACATGAATAAAAACAATATCAAATAATCGAAATATGCTCTGTGTCATCATTTTTCATGTGAAGATATCAATATTTACTTATAAAAATACCTGATTTTTACCTCGCCTAAACAAATAAAATTATCCTACGCATAATTTATGACAACTGAAAAAGTCAAATAATCAAAATATGCTCTGTATCACCATTTTTCATGTGACAGATACCAATATCTACTTATAAATACCAGATTTTTACCTAGCCTAAACAAATTATCCTACGAATAATTAATGACACATGTATTTTGGTGAACGTAAGAAACCGGCACTGCAAATAATTTGAGGAAAATCTGTGAGCGTTAATTCGAGAGACCTAAAAATTTAATAATTACTTGTACTTGATTTAACATTTATTATATGTTAAATTATAAGCCGATTTATTAAAAAATTTTAGAAGAAGAATGTTTCGTCTTTAACGAAATATAATGTTTAGAATTTATTGTATTATTTCGTGGGTAATTTATTAGTAATCTCTGTGCAAACTGAAATTAATTTCTTTTTATTTTATTTTCGCGTTATATATTGTCTCGCGTTATTTGTGACAATCTGTACAATTTTGGCCACGAAGAGTCACGCGCGAAGGCATGAACGCGCAGGGGGTTGGTGAAAGAGAGTCGTGCTCGAACCATATAAGTAAAAGTACACAAGTACGAGTGCAATTCCCAATAAATTAAAATAATTTAATCACAATGCCGGCTAATCATTAAAACCTCACTTAAACTTAAAAGTGATATGTAATCATGCATGAGCTGGGAACATTCAGTATTTAAATCTCCAAGACTGGAATCAAGATCAACTTTGTACCCAAGAGTCAGCACAGCGAACACAGGTAGGCCATTTTCAATTCGCAGATTGTCATATGATCGTCGTCGTAAAAACTGAATAATTTACTGAAATTAAATTTAGAACCAACAAAAATACAGTCCACTCTCTTAATCGCTAACATTTTGTGGTCCTTCAAGCCGGATGTATGTTAAAAGTTTACCTCGACCTAAATATCTTGATGAAACGGAAATTTCATTTCTATTTAATAAAAATTCTAATATTTTCAATTTATGAATTTTATTAATTACGAGAAGATACCTAAAATAAACAAGATAAATACATAATATTAGTGATTTTGTAAATAGAGGTATTTATGTATTTAAATGTAAGATTAAGAGCAAAAAAAAATAAAAATGCTTAAGCTTAAAAGACATTGGTAGACTCGAAAAATTACACAATGGATTTCATAATAATAATAAGTAAACGCATGCTCCTAATGTTTAGTATCATTAGACTTTCCTATCCATTTAACGAGGCACTTTTATAGAGAGAAAACCTGTTCCATTTTATAATAATGGAAATAATTGAAATAATTGACGCAAGCGCGAATTATATTAAATTTGCAGGTCAAATCAACAGGTTTTGCTTATAAAATCTGACCTATTAGAGGATCTTATGAAAATAATATAATATATTTAAACCAGTGAATCCCTGTATAAAAACAATTGTAAAATAGTCATAAATGTCGCTTTCCCGTAATATGAATGAAGAACACGCACCATATTGTTATTTGAAGAATTCGGTACTCACTCTGTAGCTTTTTTACATTGATCTTCATGCTATACATACATACTATATATTTGGCGAGATGTTACCCAATGTAAAGCGGCCAAACCAACGTTTGTCTGACTGTCTGTCTGGCTGACGGTCTGTCAGTTTACCTGCATGTCTCTCTGTGTATGTCTGTCTGTCTAACTACATATCAGACTGTCTAGTCGGCTACCACTCTGTCTATCTGATCGACTATCTGGGCGCTTTTTCTCATCTAACTTCCCATCTATTCACCTACCTATTTGGTACGAACCTCTAAATTACGCTTACACACGTACACCAAAATTAGGGAAAATCATATCATACGCTCGAGATCTGTAAATCACATGATGATGGTATTATTAATCTCTATCTACACAAGCAAAAGGAAAAATCATATAGCGAACGTGGAAAATAGCTCGTACACGTGAGTGAAGCCTATGCAGAAGGTACCGTGACCGCCGGTCGTCACCGCGATTTAATCATATGTATCAACTTTATTACTTTCAATTAAGAAATGTCAATACTTATTATCATTTTCTTATTCTTTTATTATGGTATAAATCTCTATTTTCCACGTGTAATCCCCCAAAATCTTGACACGCCATAAATCTCAAAAAGGTTTGAAACCCCGCCTTTCAAAAATATATGCTTTGCATAACACAAAATCTATGTATACCTCTTTATAATAAGCCTTGACAGACAATAAATCCATCGCGTGACACTCGTCTGCCGACATCATAAATCGGAAAAACTATGAAGCTCACGTGGGCAATAAATTAGATCGTACACATTAGCGAGATCGCTGCAAAAGGTACCGCCGCCGCCGCACCGCGATGTTCAAACGCTGTAGCACACGTGGGCTATAAACATATGGGTCTGAACACCTGTCTGTCATTAAATAGCCTGTCGGGCCCAACTGCACCTTGGACTACTACCACCTTTGAGCTTTAAACCTCAAACAGGTTGCGCACTCGGTCATGAAATAAAGTTTGTGATGTCGACATACCGAATGACTTGGACTTGAAAGTTTAAATTATTAATCCTTTTATGAAATTATGATGGAAAAGTTCTATTTCCGATTTCTCAAATCTTTACACTAAAATTTACAAAATGTAACAAACCTGAGCAAACCTGTGCATGTAAATTGGGTAACAACGAGACCGATCTATAGAACCTTGTTTTGATGCCGCAGGGGATAAAAAATTGAAGTTTGCGATACAGGTGGGGTAAAACAAGATGTATATTTTTTTTATTAAAGATTAAAGGTAAATTATAATTGATTGTTTAGAAAGCGGGATTAGGTTAATAATTTTAAATGGTGTCTTATGTATTTTCTTATGTGTTTCAACTAATACATACACAATCCATTTTTAATGGTTCTCACAAGTTGCCATTTGTTCTTAAAATGGCAACCCAAAACAGACTTTACTAAAATTTAGTATGATGACGTTTCAATATATGAATTATCTTAAACTCGATTTTTCCTGAATTTAATGGCACTGTACTGATATATCAAAATATCATAATGTAAGGGCCAATAGGTAATTCTCGTAAAGTGCAACACACTTTACCACATTATAACTTCTTTTAGGTTAAAAATAAAAAGATATGTATTATTAAAGAAATTACCATGATTCAATTTCTTTTTTTTTTTGAAGGAGGTTTTAAAAAAGTTTTTGTCTTGTAGGGGAAAGTGTTCCACAATCAGACAAAAAATGTATTTTGCTCTATATGTTGGTTAATTTATTGAACAAATCAGAACAAGTTTTCACTAATACAAAAAAAAGGCTAAACAAAACTTTTTACGGTAAAACATAAATAAAAGAATAATACAAAAAATGTGTTCAAAAATAAAAGGAAAACTGTCTGATTGTGTACATACCATGTTCCACATTCAGACACTGCATGTTCCACAATCAAACAAAAAATTTAGCAATATTTTAACGCACTTCTAAGGTTGAAAAATTTACTTCAAACTTAAAATATGATTGTTGCCGCTTTGTTGTTCCCACGTGTGATGGTTTTGGTAATACCATCTTAATTTTCTCTAAGCATACCAAAGAATTGTCTTCTATTGGGGGGTAAATGGAGCTGTTATCATACTTAACCGACTTTCGCAGAAATTTAAGTTCATATTCTTTATCTTTTTTAAATAATACTTCGGCTACGTAGTAAATTTTTTTCTTTTTGTGAATAAATTCAGTCAAAATAAAATCACCAACTTCCGGCTCTTGATTAAGCTTCTCTAGAAGAGGTGGTGGATCGATTTCTCCTACAAAATCAATATCATCATCAGAATTTTCAGTTCCTAGCATTGTCGCGTTTTCATTTTCTTCGTCTGTTGAGTCTTCATCCATTACTTTTCTTTTTACGGCATTTTTCTTGCGAACAGTTTTTCTTCTTTCTCGCTCCTTCTGTTTGGCTTCCAGAGTAATCTTTTCTGGAGTGTCCGTGGCGATAATACTTTTAGCTTTTTCTCTTTTGTTTCTCTTCATTTTTCGTTCTTCAGCGTTTGGGTATCCTTTAAATTCTTGTTGACTTATAAATGTTTCTCTGCTTTGATTGTGTTTAGGAGTTGTATTACTGTGTTCCACAATCAGTGTCCGATGGTGGAACCAACATGCTGTCTGAAGGTGGAACATAAGCTACTATACAAAATTATATTTAACTGTGAACTTGATACATATCCTACAAAAGTAAACTCGCTCATAAAATGTCGAGAAAATAGCCCTAAAGCTGATCAACAAATTGTTTTCAAAATGCTAGTTTCAAACGAAAAATGTAAGCATATAATATTACTATATTACATCAATAGTTGAAAAAATGTACCTAGAAAAACGAATTTTTATTAAAAAATGCACAAATTTAAAAGAACACCGTTCAAGCTTTGTTTACCGAAACTGCGTGTGGAACCCTACTATCTATACAAAAAACATCAATTCCGTGGCGGTAATTTTAAAGTTAGAGGCTTTGTCTGATTGTGGAACATGTCTGATTGTGGAACACTTTCCCCTACATATATTAATGTACAAGACAAATATTTTTGTAATATTTGGTTAAGGTACGCTAGAAAATATCCCATGGTATTTTCCAGCATAAGTTTAGTTTTTATACCTATAGCTCAGTTACTTGTTTAAAATCTGCTTTAAAAAGGAAATATTCAAATCATGATAATTTCTTAGTAGGTACAGGTCTGTTATTTTGTAGCATGGGAAAAGATATTTTGACAAATATATATTTGGTAACCATATACGTTTTAATGAGTTGAACTTGCTTTTTTCCGACCGATACACTTCATTTCCTTGTTGGCATTTCAACCAGTCTAATACTGTTTTTTAATTTAATATAAAGTAAAATTAATTTGTTAAAGTGCAGTGTGTTCTAGAACCACTAATTAATGGTAGTATTTCAATATTTGGCGTTATGAAGAGGGAAGAAAAATAGAGTTGATGCTAATGAAAAGTAAAACCTATGTTATAAAATATTAACATAATATTTTACAGAAGACTATTTAAATGACAGAAACGCACTTCAACCGTTTTAAGACACTACTCAGTAGGAAATTAGTCGATGTTGTGAAAATGGCGTCATACTGAATTTTAGGAAATTAAATGGTGCTCCGTCATTTTGCCAGTCGTCAATAAAATGGAAAATTCTTAATTCATTTAAACACGTAAAAATACATGGGAGAATCTGGAATTAATATGCTAATTTTTTGTAAAGAAACATATGTGTATTCATCAACTCCAACTCAAAAAATCTCTCTTCCTTAAATGACAAAAAATAAAGGGTTGTGAAACGATTTCGTTATCACCCTGTATTTGTATGTTCCCAGTTAGTCCTTTAACAAAATTTTTGTAGAACAGAGCCGAATTTTCAAAATCAAAATTCACTTGTCTTTCGGGACCAGAAGCAACCATCATCAGACGTAGCAGATGTTCTCTTATCCTTAAAGCATGCGGTAGTGCATCCTGGTCAAAGTCCAACGGAAAAATACGACTCGCAACAACATATTTACCATCCACAAATGCTTCTATCACCTGGGGGATATGCTGCCGCTAGCCTGTGCGACCAGAATTTTGGAATAACACAGCAAACATCGCTTTTCCCAAGTATGTCTGTAAATGTGTCCATGAACATGACAATGCATGGATATCATCCTAATACAACATATTCATCAGATATCTCGTGTCCTCAGGTAAGAAAAAAGCACCATATTTTTTTTTATCATGTCTGGTTTGTATTAAAAATAATATAATTTATTAATGTTGTTAACGTGTCACGGCCATCATCAGCAATAGTTCAATAGTGCAAGGTCTATATTTTAAAGATAAAATAATTTTAAATTCACGTTGAATCGGGCCAACGCATAAAGGCTTATGGCCTGACAAGAAAGAGGATACAGACCAGTTTGGGTAGTATGTAGTAGTCGTAGCTAGAAAACCAAAGCACTTAAGCAAGAAAGCAGTTAATAAATTTAATGATATAAAAAAACAGCGCGCCAGCAGAACGTAAAACAAAATTCATATGAGATGTGGTCAAGTGGGTGTTGATCATATCCGCTGGTACAGCCTCAGTTTCTTTAGTGATTTGCCCAGACTCTTTTAACTCCTAAATTAGCAGGAGGATCGATATACAGCTTTTCCTTGAAGTATCCTCACAGAAAAAATCAAGGAATGTTAAGTCTGGGCTTCTCCGGGGCCAGTTGATTTCGCCTTTTTTGAGCTTTGTAGTGTTATACATAATGAGAGGTTAAATTTGAAACAGTGAAAGTGTCGATATGGGAGACATTTAGACAGCACTATTTTTTTATAAATAAATTATTAGATTTAGAGATTTAGATCTTTTAGGTGATGGTTAGGTTTCGACAAGTTGTGGCCCTCTCATTGTTAATTAGTTGTCGTTAAAAAATTCTGAATTATTTTCTTATTTCTGCAATTTGCTTGGTTTTCAAATGATTTTTATCTTGGAACTTGTTGCTAAAATCAATTTAGTTCTAGTAGGTATTATAGAAAATAAATACAAATTTGCAAAAAGGTCTAAAATAAATTCATGGTACAAAACTTAGTTGTCAAATTAGACACAGGAATAACAAAGCTGGTCATTGAATTATAACTTCCGCATTAATTTAAAAACGTAATGACGATATTCAGATTCATAGACATTACTCATTTAAACTAATTTGAAATTAAGATAACAGAGTGATGGCTTTGATCTGACCAAACATGACAGCGATTAGGTTGTGTTTCCTTATGCTAAAAGAAATATTTGGCTGAATACTCGTAATGGGTGAATTTTTTTTACGGAATAAACTCACTTCTATTAAATACGACTGTAGAGTAAGTAATGTATTTATTGATAGGTACAATGGACTGCAAATACTCAAAATCCATCACAGGCTACCTACCAAAGTCAAGGTCTATTAAGTCCTTCATATGGAGGTACTTATTCTTTTACAGCAGATTTCAGACCCCCTCAGGATGCGTCACCAATCCTTGCATCTACCACAACCTATAAGTCATTGCCAGTGTCATTTACGTCACCGAGAAGGAGACCAAGTTTTAATGTATTGGATGAAGATAGTCAGAAACCAAATGTATGTCGAATTTGTGGTAAGTAAACGTACACATTTTCATATATTTAATATTGTATAGTTTTCTAGTTGCTTTCGTTTAAAATTAGCTCGTTTTCTACTTTTCAGTAAAAAAAAATTAGTAAAAAGTAGCTAATACATATTTATTTCTTCAGCTCTTATCATTAATAAGTATACCTAATACATATGTACATATTTCATTGTATGTGTTTTATTTTAAGTTTACGCAACAAAAGTCGTGTTTGATAAAATACTTTGTATATTTTTACATCATGTCAGGACAAAAAGTTATTGGTGAACCAAAGAAAATGCGAAAAAATATAATATTAAAAGTATGTCTCAATCACAGAAAATAATAATTTTGCGACAAAAACGAACTAGTAAACTGGAAGTTCTACTTGCCTAATAAAACCCTAATTTTATATATTAAAAAACTTGATATTATTTTTTAGGTAAAAGTTACGCTCGTCCGAGTACTCTTAAAACACATCTTCGCACTCACAGTGGAGAGAAGCCATTTCGGTGCGCTGATTGTAATAAATCATTTTCACAGGCAGCCAATTTAACTGCGCACGTCCGCACGCATTCAGGAGAAAAGCCCTTTAGATGTCCTGTGTGTGATCGGCGGTTTTCACAGAGTTCATCTGTGACAACGCATATGCGTACGCACTCAGGCGAGCGGCCTTATAGGTAAGGGACTATTGGTTGATTATAGCTGCCAACTTTTGTGTAAACTAGCACCCAATATGGGGTTATATTATTTCGGGCTATCGAAGCAAAAACCGACTGAAATAATCTCTTTAAGAAAAGGCAAATGTTTTTTTTTAATACACCGAAATATTATTCATATATAAAGAAGAAATAAATCCAAGCTGATAACCAATAGTTTTAACTCTCAAAATTTGGATGCTGTGCCTTGTCCAAATCAGATTGTCTCCACCATCCAAATTATTTGTCAGCTTTCTTGATGACATATTTCATTATGTATGTACTGCCAGTTCTCTAATTCATAATTATCCTCATACTTTTTTATATAGCCTAAGGAACTTACCACGCAAATACACTATTTAGGGTTATTCCGTCAGATGTTATACCTACAAGATTTGAACAAGCTTTTTTACTTCTAAAAATTGAATTTCGCAAGGTGCGAAAAATTGGTAAATTTTAGGGTTTGTTATAAGGTTGAGCCCTATTAAATTAAATTAAAACAAAAATAGGGTAGGCTAATACTAAAAGCACGGCAATTGTTTGTCTCAAAAACAAACAAAAGTTCACGGTAGGGTTGGGTTTGTCAACATATCAACAGTAATCATGAACAATAATGACCACTCGGCAAGATACGCGACCGAAAGAACAATCATAGAACAGTGCATCGGAAACCTTCGATTGGCTCGATGGATCGGTAAAAGATAATTTTGAGAAACTCAAGCAACCGGTCATCATGGGATAGTAAACAATATTTCCGTTCAATTTTCCGGACGCTTTTTTTTGTTTTTTGTCTTCGTTAGAACTATTTATCTCAGGTGTGTTTGTTCAGATTTGATACGCGACCTAAGAAACAATCATAGAATGTCGGAAACCTCCAGTGGGCTCATTGGATTTACACAAGCTAGACATTTTATAAGCTGTATAAAATATTCGGTTCGCTTAGTTTATTCCGTTTAGAAGAAAATTTAAAATTTGAGGAATGTTTTACTTTTATAACGCCATTACACATGAGCAAGGAGCTTGTCAGTATTTAATTTCTAAGGGTCTGTTAGATTGGGGAGGGGCGTAAAATAATCAATATATTTTATTCTCAATAAGATACTAACTGTATTTGTAAAATGCATGCAATTTTGATATATTAACAATTCCGAAAGGGGTTAAATGAGGGTCTTTACTCTGATGTTTTTATCTTTATAGACATTATTGTTAATTTGCTTACGAATATGATTTTAAAAAAATTTTATTTGTTGCACTCACAACAAAAATAGATTCGGTTAACTGCAAGTTATAGCTGTGTGTGTAACTATTGTGATAAAATAATATTTAAAATAGGCTGCAACTGCTGATAACTATTTCTAAAGGTTCTAGAAAACAATTACTTGTACATTGTTTGTATACTTCAAAATATTGTTTTTTATTAAATTTAAAATATTATATCACAATATACTACATTTAAGAGAAGAACACCAGAGTACTCTACTCAATTTTGTTTAAGTTTGAATAATAGCACAGGCCGACAAAAAAAAGTTTGTGTTTTAGAGACGTGGCCCTACCTATTTTTAGTAAAATTTTCCGCTGAATCCGAAAATGATATAAAAAAAATTCTGACGTATGGACTACCCCCCATACACCCTCAATTCCCCCCAAAAATTCAAAAAATCCAAACTGGCCATCCAACCCACCTATCTTTAGTAAAATTTTCCGCTGAATCAGAAAATGATAAAAAAAATTCTGACGTATCGATTCCCCCCATACACCTTTAATTCCCCTCACAAATTAAAAAAATCCAAACTGGCCATCCAACCCACCTATCTTTAGTAAAATTTTCCGTTAAATCTGAAAATGATAAAAAAAATTCTGACGTATGGATTCCACCCATACACCTTCAATTCCCCCCAAAAATTCAAAAAATCCAACTGGCCATTCAACCCACCTATCCTTAGTAAAATTTTCCGCTGAATCAGAAAATGATAAAAAAAAATTCTGACGTATGGATTCCCCCGCTCCCCATACACCCTCAATTCACCCAAAAAAATCCAAACTGGCCATCAAACCTACCTATCATTAGTAAAATTCGCTGAATCTGAAAATGGCAAACAAATTGTTTGGACGTGAGGGATCCCCCCTACTCATCCGTAACTCTCACTTGCTTCTTTCAAAAATAAAAATAAATACAAAGATACTGCAACCGTTATAACTTTTATAAAATTTGTCGGTAAAACCAAATCTAAAAAACATTTTTGAACTAAAAGTTCCCTTTGTTCGTACACTTAACCTCGCCCCCAGATAGCATTTCCAAATTACAGTTAGCATCCTAGCATTGATGAAAGTTTTCAGTGAAAGCTTACTGTTTTCCAAAATGTCTTAAGCTCTTAAGTAACTTTAAGTTAGGTAGCATACGGAAGGTATTTTCTAAATCCAGGTTATAACTTACCCTGGGTTGGTAGACGCCTTAACTTGTCCCCAGGGCTTGAATCCGCATTTTGATTGATTGCGGAACTAAAATGTTTTAGCATTTTGATTCATTGCGGAATTAAAATGTTTCACTGAAAAATTTCATCAATGCTAGGATGCTAACCGTAATTTGTAAATGCTATCTGGGGGCGAGGTTAAGTGTACGAGCAAAGGGAACTTTTAGTTCAAAAATATTTTTTAGTTTTGGTTTTACCGACAGATTTTATAAAAGCGTAGCTGTTATTTTCTTTGATAAAAGTTATAACGGTTGCCGTATCTTTGTATTTATTTTTATTTTTGAAAGAAGCAAGTGAGAGATACGGATGAGTAGGGGGATCCCTCACGTCCAAACAATTTTTTTGCCATTTTCGGATTCAGCGAATTTTACTAAAGATAGGTAGGATGGATGGACAGCTTGGGTTTTTTGAATTTTTGGGGAGAATTAAGGGTGTATGGGGGGCGGGGGGAATCCATACGTCAGAATTTTTTTTATCATTTTCTGATTCAGCGCAAAATTGTATTTAATATAGGTGGGTTGGATGGCCAGTTTGGATTTTTTGAATTTTTGGGGGAATTGAGGGTGTATGGGGGACAATCCATAAGTCAAAAAAAAGTTATACCATTTTCTGATTCAGCGGAAAATTTTACTGAAGATCGGTGGATTGGATGGCCAGTTTGGATTTTTTGAATTTTTGGGGGGAATTGAGGGTGTATGGGTGGTAATCCATACGTCAGAAATTTTTTTTCATCATTTTCTGATTCAGCCGAAACATTTTACTAAAGATAGGTGGGTTGGATGACCAGTTTGGATTTTTTGAATTTTTGGGGGAAATTGAGGGTGTATGGGGGGTAATCCATACGTCAGAAATTTCTCTTCATCATTTTCGTAGTCAGCGGAAAATTTTACTCAAGATAGGTGGGGTGGATGGCTAGTTTGGATTTTTTGAATTTTTGGGGGGAATTGAGAGTGTATGGGGGGTAATCCATACGTCAGAATTTTTTTTTCATTTTCGGATTCAGCGGAAAATTTTACTAAAGATAGGTAGGGTCACGTCTCTAAAACACAAACTTTTTTTGTCGGCCTGTATAATCATTATTTAGAAAAATTCTGATCTGATGAAACACGTGCATTTGTCCTTTTCTGTAGAGAATCTAATCAACTTGTTTTTACGTAAAGTTAATAGAAAAGGGGGAAAGGGCGGTCCTTTTAAATTTCTGGGAAGGAAGGACGCTTAAGGGGAAAAACCTAAGGACATTTTGGTACACGGGCGGATGTTGAAATTTTTAAGTTGTATATCTCTGTTGCTACTTACGGGACCCATGCCAAGTTCAGGGGTTTTACTAGTAAGCATAGGTACTAGGAATGCTTTGGTAAAAAAAATTGCAATTTGCGAAAAAAGTTGAAATTTTGCTGCGCCGGCCCTCCCGCCCCCTAGCAAAAAATTAACACGTTTAGTTATTGTAACTATTATTTTTTTAAAACAATTTTTACATCTTGTCGCGAATTTTTAAATTATAAGAGAAAAAATGTCTTAATAGAAAGTTATAGTCATTTGAATTTTTTATATTATATTTTAGTTTTAAAAAAATTTAAATTACTAAAACTTTCCACTAACACCTTTTTTTCTCTTAAAATTTAAAAATTCTCGACAAAGTGTTGTAAAAATTGTTTAAAAAAATAATAATTACACTACCTAAACGTGTTAATTAAAAGCAATCAAATCAAAATTTAACTTTTTTTTCGCAAATTACAATATATTTTTTTTTACCAAAACATTCCTGGTAGGGTCACTATTAAAACCTCTGAATTTGGCATGGGTCCCGTTAGTAACAACAGAGATATACAACTTTAAAATTTCAAAATCCGCCCGTGTTTTGGTATAATCCTAAGAATCCATTTCATGATATAAAATTAACTCCTGGAATTTTTTCTATCACAAAATACTTCGTATCTGGCCTATATTGAGCATCTAAGCATATTAACTTTTCCGAAACTATTGATAAATTTGCTCAGGTTGGGTTTGAGTATTAGTTTTGTTTTCACAGAAATCACAAACCTGTCACATGGCATGTCTGATGAACTCAGATTTTCCAACCTCAAATATGTGAAAAAATCACGGTACCTATTATTCCCTTCATATAATAAAGTGTTATCGGCGCCTGGTAATCACTGTTTTCACTTATTTTAAAATTCAATTTGTGTTTTAAAATTTAAATATAATAAACACGAAAAACTCAAGTTGACAGTCAAGGGTTTAAATTGGCAATGTAGGAATAAAACAAGTTATTCATTATTAATTTATTTCTGTTGTTTTTTTTACAAGTTTAAAAAGAAAAGGGACATTTTGGTATTATAAAAATAATTAAGAAACCAAGGAAATAGTGGAGATTATAAAATAACAGCGGGTTGTAGAAAGAAAATGTACTAATTGATGAAACTAACAACGGTTTAAATTTACTGTTAAACGGCGCGCTTAGATTCGGCCCGGTTCGGATAAAAATCGGGTCACATCGGGAAAAAGTCAGATTTTGATATTACAGAGACAGATGGCACATGACATAGAGTGTATTATTTTGTATTCCTTGTAAATCGAAGTTGTTTGGTATGGTTAAAGGGAAAAACTAAAGTGAATAGGCAAAGCGAATAGAAAAATTAAACAAACATAGAAGAAAATATACTTCCTAACATATATTTCTAAGGTAAGCAGTTTTGCAGGTGATTACAGATTCAAAAATTTTATTTTAACATTAATTTTTTTTGTAAGGCAACTATCATTTTTATCATACTTATGCAAATATTTTATGTATACCACACATCACGTGGTTTCACTATTTATAATAAAATATCTATGAACAAGTTATTTTCCTGGTTTGTAGAGCATAGTTGATTTATTAAAATTACTATAACTCTTTTCTTTTTTATTATCTGCTCCGTTTTCTTTTGTTATAGGTTACAGATAATCCACAAAAAAAAATTTGAAGATGTAATCTGAAGATTGGCTCAAAACAATACACCTTTTTGACGTAGATGCTGAAATATACAGCGTGTGTGTGAATATTGGCCACAGATGGAAAACTTTTTTATCTTCGATTTTATAAAAAAAAACTTATTCTTCATAAAAAGTTGTGCTTACATCAAAAAGTCGTAATCTGTGAAAAAATCACAGAAATAACATACAGGGTGGTCAAAAAATAAGAAAATGTACTATTATGCTAAGAGTAAAGTACCATTATTTCAAAAGATATAAAAAAAAGTTATTAAAAAAAGTTGTTTAGAATCAAATTTAATGTTAAAATGTATAATCACAACCACCTACGAACAAAAAATACCTTAATTTGGAAAACTTTTTTATTTTAGATTTCATTGAAAAAACTTATTCTTCATAAAAACTTTTGCTTACCACAGAAAGTCCTAATCTGTGAAAAAAATCACAGAAATAACATACAGGGTGGTCAAAAAATAAGAAAATGTACTATTATGCTAAGAGTAAACATGTATAATCACAACCACCTACGAACAAAAAATACCTTAATTTTTTTTGGATGTCAATGTCAATGTTAAAAATTAAATGCTTGAAAATGCGACTGAGTAACACAGAAAAGGTAGAAATAATTGTGCTTATTGTGGGCAATAATTACCGGTCATTTAGAGGTGCTGCAAATGAATTCAATGCAAATCATCCTGAACGAGACAATATCACACATTCCATAGTAGCTCGCATTATAGCAAAATTTAAAGCTTGTTCCCCAAACATTTTGAAATTTAATGATCCAGCAAGAAATGAAGAGGGCAACGAAAGTGAAGATGAATTAGATATTTTAATCCATGTGCAGGAACATCCTAGAGTAAGTTTGAATCAGCGACACCGGGACTTGGAGTTTAATGTTAATTTTATAAGAAAAATTTTAAAAAAACACCACTACAAACCATTCAAACCAAAATTTGTACATTCGTTGTTACCAGGAGGTATGGATACCTATTAGGCTAGATTTTTGTTTTTGGATGATGGGTCATTTTGAGGATGATAGAAATTTTGCTTATAAAATATTGTTTTCCGATGAGGCGACGTTTACTGCAAATGGCATTTTTTCGTCGCAAAACTATCGCTATTGGAGCACTGAAAAGCCTCACTGGGTGGTTGAATGCAGAAGCCAAACCAGAAAAAATAAACGTATGGTATGGTATTGTGGGAAATATGATTTTGGGACCGGTCTTTTGTGATGTTAATTTAAACGGGAACATTTTTCTAAATTTTTTACAAACAGAATTTATGGACATAATTGAAGAGTTGCCATTAGCTACAAGGCATGGATTAATATTCCAACTTGACGGAGCGCCTTGCCATTTTTCCGTGCAAGTAACGGAATGGCGTAACGTAAATTACACAAATAGATGGATTGGGCGCGCTACTTACAATGACAACCAATTTACAAATTGTCCTGCAAGTTCACCTGACCTCACCCCTTTATATTACTACCTATGGGGAAGAATAAAAGAAATTGTTTATAAGGACAGACCTGCAACTGCCAATGAATTAAGAAACAGAATTACACAAGCATGCAATGAATTACAAGGATCTGAAATTGAAAACGCAGTTCGAATATTTGGAAAAAACCTGGTTAAATGCATTGAAAATGATGGTGGCTCAGCTGAAGCTTAATAAGAAAACCATTTTTTGTTTTTTTGTACCCTGTACATGGTACATTTTGACATTAAATTTAATTGTGAACAATTTTTATTAATAATTTTTTTTTGTATCTTGTATATTTATGGTACTTTACTCTTAGCATAATAGCACATTTTCTTATTTTTTGACCACCCTGTATGTTATTTCTGTGATTTTTTCACAGATTAGAACTTTTTGAGGTAAGCACAACTTCTTATGAAGAATAAGTTTTTTAGATAAAAAAGTTTTCCATGTTGCCATACACACACACGCTGTATTTAAGTAGAAATTTGTTACTTTTACATAAATAAAATGTGTTCTGGGATTTTTCAAAATATAAGTGTACAATAATTACTTTATCCCTTTATTCATTTTTATTTCTTAAAAAATGTAACGTTTTGTTGAACTGGCTAGCTCTTGTTTTTAACAAGGAGTTAGTATTTAACGCTTGATTAAAAGTTTTAATGACGATTTATTAACAGTGACAAGACAAGAACGTGTTAAAACACAACTGATTAACCAGAAGATCACACCAGTACTAAGTCCTAAACATCTTTAGTGAATCCCGGTGTTAAATTTTTTACTTCTCACTTACAAATACAACCTTCAGTAACAATAAATATATCAATATATTTTTTCTCTAAAGATTGTAGAATGTGTAATTTATGTTGCATAAGAAATTTAGGCAAGAAATATTAAGAATAACCATCGCCTAAGAGTACAACGTTGCCGCGTTTCAGAGGTAACGATGTGCTAGGTTTATCTACAATAATCTACATATATACCAGAGGTATCGATGTAGTAGACGTGTTTCTTGATCGCGCGACACTAGCGCTCTTGATTTACGCTTGAACTAACGGCATTACGAAGCAGAGACTTGGTGAACGTTGTGACCTCAAAAAAAAAATCGTTTTTCGGTCGCATACGCCCTCTAGATGATGGTGGCAGTGGAAAATATGGCAATACGTTAATACCTCCAAAACCGAATATAATATAATATATATATATATATATATATATATATATATATATATATATATATATATATATATATACAGAGTGTTATGAAATTCACTGCATATATTGGAATGGGTGACTCCTGGGGTAGTCTACAGACATATCCCATACTTTTTTTTTCTTAAATCGAACATTTAAAAATTTTCAAAAATACCCTAAAACCAGTCTATATTCGCCGCATCTGGCTGATCGTACACAAGGCGCTTGACGTAAATTTGCGCGCGAAAAATTAAAAACAATTGAATTTGTTTAAACGTTGCCAGACATTATTATAAATCTTTAAGAATAATTTATTTTCTGTTATTAACTGTAATTTAAGACAAAGGTAAAACAAATTTAAACCTTTTTCGAAGAGAAAACAAAAAAAATTAGTAAAAACTGCGAAATCAATCCTTTGTGTCAGTAGCTTTAGTTTTAACTAATAATTATGACACCCTATATTATGATATTAATGATTATAAGCGTTATTCCTACTAAGTAGCTTAAACTTTCTGCCAAGGAAAAGTTAAAAATCAAAACGAAAATACTAATTGAGCACAACTACATAGTACTTACTTTAAAAGTATAACCAGATCCGCTACCATCCGTTACCATAATACAATACGTAAATATTATTAGTGTTTTAAATTAAATTTAATTTTCAGCCCTATTACGCTACTCACTAAGCACAAACTAGATAAAACATCAAAATATTGGTTAACAACGGATCGACGAAGACCATTTTCTAGGTAGTGAAAAGAAATTACATTATTTAAAACTTTAAACGAAAAAAAAATTAAAACATTCATTGCGTGGTTTGTGTGCTGCTGAAAAACCTAAATATGGCGCATGACTCTTTGGTGACATTAAGAAATCCTTCTGTTTCGATCTCCCTTCATCATGAAACATGTATCTTGTCTCTTTGTCACTTTATGTGTAAAATAATAGCCATATTTTGGCGTTTATCAAGCAACGCAATTTTGGTAACCTGGTATAGATCAGTCTCTCTTCAACGATATGGAAATAAAAGAGATAGAAAAATCACCACGTCGTAACCTAGTAAACGCCATATGTCAAATGAGTGATGTGTCAAAATGAATTGAAGGTTGAAGGCAAACATCTGTATTTACGTTAACCTGTATTTGTCGCGTTTTGGTTTATTTACATTTTGCTATGTTTTTTAGCGTATAAAAGTGTTAAAACAAGTCGTATTCGTTGGTTAAAACTGTTTGTTGCGATTGTAAGGTGTACTACACGTTTATAAGAAATGTTTACACGAAAATGTCATTAACCTGTTGTGGAAGTCGCTTCAAAATGAATGAAGATGGGTTGTTTTTTATTCTGTACGTGTAGTCTTAAATCACAAGGTTTTAACCCATTTAGATGAATTATTAGGCAGACATAGGATGGTTAACTAGTATACCTAATAAGAGACAATCCTAAATTAAGGAAGTTTCCAGTACATCTTTAATAACAGGTAAAACACTTTAAGACACGTTTTCGTTTACATTTAACTGTCTCTCACAGTTTTAAACCTTTATTTTATATACCTAAAAACTGTTTTTGTTAAACTTGTATAGTCTGTATCAAGACTAGTGAATAAGTATGTATACCAAAACACAAAAGTACACCAGTTACAATTTTACATTTAATTTTAGAAACACCTACTGCTCTGAAGGATGGGAATCATCCAGATGCAATTATTTTACTATGGGACTATCAAAAGTAAACAAGACGCAGTTAACAGAAGAGAGAGAAACGGAGATTTGAAACGAAATTTTCAGAGGTAAGTAAATTTAAGAGTCTGTAACATTAGATTTTGGTGTAATTTATTAGATGGGCAAAGAATGTAAAATATTATTTTTGCATTTTACATTAGGTTTGTTCCAATTGAAAAGTTCACAGTTCAGAACTGCTTGGAATCCATGCGAGAACTTATTGTTCTAGAATCGACTTGACTAGTGTTGGAACGATTTAGAACTGGTTGAGAATTTTGTTTGTTTATCCTAACCTATAAAATCACAAAAAAATACCTGTTAGAAAATATTGCCGCTTTTATTAATATAGGTATGTCAACAAGAAATGGAAGAAAAATTGCTGTGTTCTTCTATTACTAATTTGATTAATAACAAAAATAAAATAAGTGAAGTTAGATAGCACGTTAAACTGATTCAGAATTATCTTGGAACTTTAAGACCGCTTCAGAACTAGCTTGGAACACAATTCACTCGTTCTAGGAACACTGCACTATAAAATGTTTAAATCGACTTGTAAAGTGACAGTAAAATAGCTTTGTGCAAACTCAGTAAACTTTTGAACTTTTGTTGCAACAAACCTAATATAATACCTGTATTAAATAAAACACAATATTTTGTCATTCTCAAGTTATTGTTTAGTAATAATTCTATTTTTTATTTACAGCGAAGAAATGTACCTCACATCTGGGAGAAAGTCTGTCAAAGGGAGGATAGAGTGGTGTTACTTTTTGTTTTTTGTATTTAGATTTTTGTGGAGGATAACCCATCTTTATAGAAATTTCACTATGTTGGGTAAAAAACTGTAATAAACGATATTCCTGATTTTTACTTTTTTTGTTCAAAAATTGCATCAGCTCAGTTTTACCAATAAGTTAACTTCACTTACTTTACTTAACATTTTTTGAAAATAAAACATCTAAAGTTTTATGTTGTTTGTTACAAAATAGGAGCTTGAGCTATCGTGTATAGATACAGGTATTACTACCTTTTCATGCTTTTTATTAAACTAGATATAATGGCTAGTAACCTAGGTCAGTACCTGTGGCATATGGTGAAATTTCAAAGTTGTATATCTCTGTTCCTACTTACAGGAACCGTACCACATTTGGAGGTTTTAATAGTGAGCCCACTGAGAATGTTCTGGTAAACCCAAGCAAAAATTCAACTTTTTTTCGCAAATTCAAAACGTTTTTTTTTCTTTACAAAAAATTCCTAGTGGGCTCGCTATTAAAACCAATAAAAATTGGTACCGGTCCTGTATGTAGGAACAGAGATATACAACTTTGAAATTTCACCATATGCCACTGGTCACTACCATCTCTATAGTTGTGCCTTTAAACAAATTAAAACGATTTTGATTTTGTACAAAATCTCATTATCTCATTGTTATAATTATATTACATAATTATCACTAAAGAAAACATTTTAAAATGTTTTTGGTAAAACTAAATTTTAATAAAATATAGTACATATGTATGTATTAAAAAAAACAAAGACAAGCAGATCTTAATTAATGCCAAAAAAATACAGTGATGTTATCCTAGAAATGAGTCTAATCCATATAATATGTAAATTACAATAACATTAAAAGTATTAAAACAATAGTTACACAAGCAAAAATTACTAGATTTCAGTTTCAGTTTGCCATCAAAGCTTTGCAAATACCATTTAAACTTGGTAGGCAGCAAATAGATCTATAAAAAAAATAAAAGTACCTTTTTTCAAAAGTAAATTTTGTTTACTTTGGAGTAAGTTAGTTTTTAGGTTGTATTTCACTATTTGTCTAGACATTTCATGAAAAGTCCAATTACGCTAAACGGCTACATACATATACATCATTTTTAGAATGAAACATGTTAGCTATAAAAAAGATAATGAAACAAGGTATATTTTTAAATTTGTGAGAAATAATGTTTTCAGTGATGTACAGACATCACTGAAAATTTTATACAGGAAGTTGGCCCCCCAAATGCAAAATTTATTAAAAATTAATGGAGTTCTGAGTTTCTTATGAAGAGTTCTAGAGTTCTTATTTTTATTAATAGCTCCGTTAAAATCAAAGTAAAAACACTATTTTAAAAATGGGGGGCTAACTTCACGCAGCCCCCCATTGTTGCAGAAACAAAACTTTCGCCACAGTGCTTAATAGTTATAAAGGAGTTATACAGTTCTTTATGATTTTCGAGCCCAGAACTCTTACCAAAAAAATTCTAATACATGTTTTGTGCTTTTTGAGAAGGAAAAAATTCAACAACAAAATGTCATTATCTTTCTGTAGAACTGTAAAATAATGGCAGCACTAACGGGAACTCATGAGTTTTAAACCAGAACTCTTGTTAAACAATATTTCATGGGGGGTCAACTTCACACTTTTTTAACAATCAAAAATATAAGGTGTAAATAAAAAAATACCATTCTAATTCTACAGAACTGTAGAGCTGTTGCAGCACTAACGGGAACTCATGAGTTTTAAACAGAACTCTTGTTAAAAAAATATTTCATGGGGGCCAACTTCACACTTTCTTAACAGTCAAAAATTTAAGTTGTATCCATTTATCTAGTCAGTTCTAACAACACGTGAAATTGTAACATATTTAGGTACTGTTGCAATAATCAAATACGTTTATAGTAACAAGAGTTCCGGTTCCCGTTAGTGCTGCAATAGTTCTACAGTTCTGTGGAATTACAAATTACAATGGTGTTTTTTTACAACTTAAATTTTTGACTGTTAAAAAAGTGTAGAGTTTACAATTTGGCCCCTATGAAAATTTTTTTAACAAGGGTTCTGGTTTAAAACTCATGAGTTCCCGTTAGTGCTGCCATAGTTCAACAGTTCTGCATTTTGTTGAATTTTTTCCTTCCCAAAAAGCACAAAACATGTATTAGAATTTTTTTGGTAAGATATCTGGCCTCGAAAATCATAAAGAACTGTAGACCTCCTTTAGAACTATTAAGCACTGTGGCGAAACTTATTTTTGCAATGATGGGGGGCTGCGTGAAGTTAGCCCCCCATTTTTAAAACAGTGTTTTCACTTTTATTTTAACAGAAATATTAATAAAAATCAAAAAGAACTCTACAACTATTCACAGGAATCTCAGAACTCCATTAATTTTTTAAAAAAATTTCATTTGGGGCCAACTTCATAAGATATTTTCTGTGGCATATAAAAGCGGGGTCAGCCCCCCATACTCCAATCCATTATCTTTTCTGGTACTGGGGAATAGTTTGAAGAAGTCAGATGTTGAAGATCCTGAATGGCGTCGTTATTTCACAACTAAAAAAAAAAACAATAATACAATCAATGCTTCAAGCAACAATTAAGATCATTCAGATTTAATTAGAAAATAAAAAAGGGTTTCTAGAAATTTATAAAAAAAACTTTAAGAATACTTAAGAAAGGCGCCTTTTTCTTTGTAGCATGTGAGATTGATCCGATCTTTACCAAACGTTGTAAAATTATTATTTGTGACAACCCACCACAATATCAAGTCTATGGACTTTGCTCTTGGCATTTTTCAAAAAACTTCGTTACTGGGTGTAGATCCCCGGTCAATAGGCTTATTTGAAAACTGTCAAGAGCAAAGGTCCCTTATTTTAGGGGCTAATGCCATCAAATCATGCTTGAAGTTAAGGGTTGGTGCATACAATCATGTTGCCAAGTTTGGTAAAGATTGTGTTTGATTGACCCCCCAGTCAATAAGTTTTTATGAAATATGTCAAGAGCAGAGTACCCCTATTTAAGGGCCATTGACTTGAAATTATGGTGGGTGGTAAAGCTTGGGACGTATAATAATTTTACAAAGTTTGGGATTGCTTGGCTTAATCTATACCCCTGGTCAATTGATTTTTATTTTGGTCAATAAATTAGACACGTCCCTTAATTTAATTAATGAAAGCGAACTGTTATTGTCTACAATCTACTTTCTCTGGAATGTACTATAATTAGGGTAAAATAACTCTTACCTTGATATTAAAACATATTTAAGTTGGATATCTGAAGTACTTCCTAGACTGCTACTACTTGGTTGACACTTCAGACTAACAACGTGGAGATTGATCTGCAGCTGATGACAAGCCTTGCTGAATAAGCATCTCAATACTGTCAGTTTCTTTAATTATTGAGGGAACTGCAATAGATAAACAAGGTTTATGTAGATAAGTCAAGTAATGTTCTCATTATTTATCAAAAATATTATCAAATTCATGTATATTCATGGTCTGTTAAAAATGTTATTTCTATAAAGCAGGTATGCTCATAAGTCATTAAAGCTGGCACTTCCAAGGCAAATTAGTTATAAAAATATGTATAAATACACTCCCCGACAACAAATTCCGGACAAAGATAATTTTAGTCAGATTGATAGCCCTGTACCTAACTTTTTTAATTGTTTTAAAGTTGTTGTTAAAGTGTAGACTTGTGTCTCGAAATGTTAGCCTGAATTTTAGTTCTCAAAAAATTCGGATGGCTTGATCATTAAACAGGGAGAAACCAAAGTTATTTTTTTACCCTTAATTTCTTAACGCCCTGTGGAAAAATTGAGCGGTAAAATTTAGCTACATTATGTTTTGTTTTGAAGTGTGACCTTTTCTTAACACAATGTTTTTTGGTTCACGTCATTATCTGCTTGTTAAGAGAATATACAAGTTTTTAAAGAAAGTGTTGCAGTTTTTAATTTTTATTTACAATTCAGAACATTACATTATATCTTATCGACTAGCCTAAACAAATATCTAAAAATTAATAGTGCTTACTGCCACCTCGTGTTCTTATTACTTGTACTATGCGATGTGGCATGCTTTCAATGCAACGTGGGGCCTGGCATTATCTTGCTTTAAAATAAAGTCTTGTCCAACAAATTGGGCGAAGGGTACCACGTGATCAGCTAAACATTGTTGGATATAAAAGCCAGCAGTTAAAGAACCATTTTCTATCACCACTAGGTCCGTACGGGCATATAATGATACCCCGGCCCACACCATGGCACTACCGCCTCCAAAAGGCGTTCTAGGAGATATGCAACATTGGGCAAATCTTTCACCTGGTCTCCTCCAGATACGTTCACGTCCGTCAGGTGAGCGCAGACAAAAGCGTGATTCATCCGTGAATAGTACATTCTTCTGTTCCCCAGTTTCTGTATTCATGCGCAAAATTTAATCGTTCTGTATGGTAGGCTGGAAGTAAAGCAGGTTGGGTTGGGTTGGGTCATCAATCCCCCTTCCTGTAACCTACGGTGGATGGTTCGTGCAGAGGCTATGGTACCACGTACATCTTGAAGTCTACGGCTAATAATGGTAGATGGTACGCTACGATCTCATAATGCAGTTAGATTTATGAAATGGTTATCACGTCGATTGATAATACGTGTTCTCCCTGATCCCCCACGTCGTGTGTAGGTACTGATCGCACCTTGTACAGTACTTTTTGCTTTGCCTAGGAATTCCGCAATGTACCGTATATTGCGGCCATCATCATTTAATTCAACAACACGTGCAACATCTTCTGGTCTCATTTTTTTAAATGAATCATTTTAAAGAGTGTATTCTGCAATGACAGTATAGTGACACTTGGGTAAAGAATGCTCTTAACATTACTATGCAATCAAAGGCTAGTCGATAAGATAATGTAACATTATAAATTGTTAATAAAATTGAAAAACTGCAACACTTTCTTTAAAAATTGGCATCTTCTCTTAAAAAGCAGATAATGACGTGAACCAAAAAACATTGTGTTAAGAAAAGGTCACACTTCAAAACACAACATCATGAAGCTAAATTTTAGGGCTCAATTTTTCCACAGGGCGTTAAGAAATTAAGGGTAAAGAAGTACCTTTGGTTTCTCCCTGTATAATGATCAAGCCAACAGTATTTTTGGAGAACTAAAATTCAGGCTAACATTCTGAACCACAAGTCTACAGTGTGGTAAAAACTTCACTAAAATCGGAAAACAATTTAAAACTTACAGTGCTATCAACCAGACTAAAATTATCTTTGTCTGGAATTTATTGTCGGGGAGTGTACCTATATGTTAGAGTGTCCAGTAACTACAAGTTTGTGAGATACAAAGTGAGGCTTACAAAATTTCTTTTGGTTTTATTTAAACTGAGTTATTTTTCTAAATAATTAGTAAGTGGTGCAGAATTAAAAAAAAAAGACAAAAATTTCTAAATTAGTATGAAAGTAAGTTGAGTCAAACTTATTTTATAGAAACTGTTAAAACATAGTTATGCTAATCGAATTGGAATTATCATAAATTAAAAAAAACTGTAAAATATGATTTATGTAATCATGAAGAAACTGCTCATAATACAAACGAAAAATAAAAGTATTTTAGTTTACCCATTTCACAGCTAAAAACATTCTCTGATGACAGCATCATCAACTTGATACATTCCTTTTCTCAGAAAGGTTACTGGTAAAATTTGAGATGGAACAGCTCCAAAATTAAGCCTCCTCAGACGCCCCCAGGAGACAAAGTCTTCAGGCAAAAAATGTTCTGAACACACCGTGCTCCTGTCTAATATGCCTCATCTGGGTTCCTTTTAATGGCTAAAAGCCACTGACTCTTCTTGTAGGGACTCCTTGGTACTTTGTACATAAAAGAAAAAGTACTACTACAATCTAAAACATACTAATTCTTACATTGCATTCCTACAACAATCATATACCCATCATGAAATAATTAGTTTAAGGAAAGTTTTAAGGAAGAGAATAATAACCTGAACAAATTATTTATAATTATAGATGAAATAAACTTTATTTGAAGTTAGTTTTATACCCAGATGAAATATTTCTGGTTATTATACTACATTTTATCTCAAGAATGTCGATATCGAAGACATAACCTACACACTGATTAAAGAAGGTCCAATATGTAATACTCCATTATTTAAGCAAGCCTGCAACCAGCTTGCAAGTTAAATGGTGGTATTAAGTCTATTTTAGCATGTTTAATCTTTGATTTTAAGCAATATACCTGTGAATATGCTTGCATAATGTAATTAAAGTGTTTTACTTACCGGTGAAATGTAACATTTTATCCCGTATTTTTGTCCCTGTTAAAACAAATATGCACTATGCACTTGGGCATTGTTCAATAATTAATGTTTTTAAAATTAAATGTTTTTTGATCACACAAAGACCTCAAAATGCTATAAAAATCTCGAGAGCGACCGAAAAAAGTAAACAAGACCGCCATAGTGCCTGGCCGGTTTGACAGTTGACCTTCGTCAAGCAGGGATGCCAAAACAGTGATATGAGTGATACCTAGGTACTACGAATTTAAAATCCTTCTTTAAGATGTATTTATTCTTCAGAAAATCTTTGCATAAATGGAATCTGACCTTCTGTGTCCTTATAATGTGTTTTTAGACATTTGACATATTTATTCGCAATATTAAATAAAAACACTACCTAAATTACTCCCAGAATTTCAAAAACGCCGCCAAGAACGACGTCGACACGACTTTTGGTAGCTTGTATTTTTTACCGCCAGATGTCCCACGCGGCTTTAAAGCCGTGGCGGCCCCGTGGCCGGTGGTCAATGACACAATGACTCAGCGTTATTTGTCGTGGATTGGATTTCCATACAGTTTTATCTATAATTCTTTATTATTTAGTAAAAAAAGTGTCTAGCTCTTCACCAGTGCCGTTATTATTAAAAATATATCGTATACGCTTATAGTGTTGACAGAACGGTTGAAGAAAACTATCCATTTCGGTAGCTGTTAGGTGTAGTAAACAGCATATTAACTTTATTATTAAAGTGAAAAAGAAAGTTTTCTGCGATATTTAAAATCAAAGAAAATAAAATGGTATTGTAAAATTATTGGGCAGATGAAGATTCGAATAACTATTTCAACAGTGGAAGAGGTTTATGAACGTAAAGTTTGTAATTAGGTACATAATTTAAGTTGTGAGAAATTTCGCTTAAAAATTAAGGACGATTATAAATAAACCTTTTAATAAATGCCAAATATTCTGTTAAATATGATTACAAATAGGTAAATAAAAAAAAGTACATGCGTAAGTATTAGAATTTTCTTTGTTTTAAGCTAATTTTGAACTAATTTTTTTTGTATAGGTACTCATAGGTTTGAACAGCTGTTTTTTGGATTTTTTGTGTGTTGTAGTACTTTAACTTTTTGAAATTGAATGTTTTAAAAGAGTTAGTATGATTTCTTACTTTAAAGATAACAAAAATATTATTAGCTACATAAGAATATTCCAGATACACGTGGCAACGTCTCTCGTTGAAACAAAAGAGTTTTTTCTGTAACTGACGTTTCTCCTTGTTTTTTATATGGCCATGTATTTTTGAACAGTGGCGCGCAGTCACAAAAAATTTTTTTTCGAGGGCCGATATCTACCATTTTTTATCATGAAGCGCCATTTATAAATATTTTTATTCAGTCTGAATTCATACCAGCATTTACGGGTTTCAATATATGCAGTGAATTACATAACACCCTGTATATATATATATATATATATATATATATATATATATATATATATATATATATATATATATATATATATATATATAGTATATATATATTAGGGTGCTTTTTTTCGACTATTTTTTTCCCATCGTGAAATTTTGTTGGAAATAACAAAAACAAAATTGCCTGAACGTTTGAGCCCTTAATATTAATATTAAGTCCTAGACCAAGGCGTGTAAAGATTTCCCATTGAAAATACACGAAAACTCTGATTTTTTATCTTTAAATTTCTATAGCTCAGCGGCATTTTATGGCATCGCTTTGACCATAGACAAGTATTTCTCAGAATTGAACGCTCTACAAAAAGGCCCATTGCTGCAAAGTCGTAACTCACACCGGCGAGGTAGTACGGGCCACTAAACCTGATTTTTCGCTTTTATCTCGCAAACGACAAGAGATACAGAAAAAAATGTATAAAACAAACTTGTAGGAAATTCAATTTTCTACAAAAAAGGTCCTTAGTACTGAGTCGCTTGATGGATAAATGATGGTCGAGTGATGGATAATGAAAGAACGATATTTTTATAATTTAACGTGATTTTCGATAAAAATTTGAAATTACAAAAACTTTATAGATAGTTATCTCCAGAAATATTGATGTTAGCGACTCAGTACTAAAGACCTTTTTTGTAGAAAATTGGATTTCCTACATGTTTGTTTTATACATTTTTTTCTGTATCGCTTGTCGTTTGCGAGATAAAAGCGAAAAATCAGGTTTAGTGGCCCGTACTACCTCGCCGGTGTGAGTTACGACTTTGCCGCAATGGGCCTTTTTGTAGAGCGTTCAATTCTGAGAAATACTTGTCTATGGTCAAAGCGATGTCATAAAATGCCGCTGAGCTATAGAAATTTAAAGATAAACAATCAGAGTTTTCGTGTATTTTCAATGGGAAATCTTTACACGCCTTGGTCTAGGACTTAATATTAATATTAAGGGCTCAAACGTTCAGGCAATTTTGTTTTTGGTATTTCCAACAAAATTTCACGATGGGACCGAAAAAAAAATAGTCGAAAAAAAAGCACCCTAATATATATATATATATATATATATATATATATATATATATATATATATATATATATATATATATATATATATATATATATATATATATATATATATATATACAGGGTGTTTCCTAACCTCTCTGACAAAAGAACGGAGAAGAATCCTCACATAATTTTAAGACGAAAATGTGTTATAAAATTTTTTAGAATGTCGCTTTGTTTTCGAAATACAGGGTGTTAAAAAAATAAAATTTTATGCGTTTTTTTGGCAAGCAATAGTCCAGTGATATCCAGGGTACGCGGGTGTTTACTGGCTCATGGAGGACATTTTCAGCAGTTTATTTGACTTTTGTTCATGTGAGTTCATTATGTAAGATTTTTAAATAATTTTATTTAAATGATTTTTATTGATACTGTATCAACTACTAGGTACTTCGTGTAACATAGCAAATAAATTACATTTTACTCTAAAACCCTAAGAGATAGGAGAAAAACGCAAGAGACGTAATTTGCTTAAAATTATTTTTAACATTAGATAAGATCAAAATATTCAATGCTAAACAGGCCCGTATTATTTATTTTTGCGAAATTATGGTACTCCTTACCCGGATCTCCGCCACTGAACTATTTGAAAAGTTTAAAATGGACACAAAGTAAAGTATGTAAACCCCTTATTATGTGTACTAAATATCACTGGAATATCGCTTGCCACTAATTAATAATTTAAAAAAACGCATAAAATTTTATTTTTTTAACACCCTGTATTTCGAAAACAAAGCGACATTCTAAAAAAATTTATAACACATTTTCGTCTTAAAATTATGTGAGGATTCTCCTCCTTTCTTTTGTCAGAGAGGTTAGGAAACACCCTGTATATACCGGGTGCCCACGGGTTTACTGGCCAGCTCGTTATTTTGTTAAGAAACAATATTTCGATTTGAAAATTTGGGAACTCGTATGGTTGCCTTAGTTGCAGATTTTGAGTGCTCGAGCATCTGACTATCGTTTCCGGTTCAACCGGAAACACAGTCAACTTTGTTATTTTAAACGAAACACCCTGTATATTTTTTAAAATTTGGATTCCACGTAAAATTCTAATTATAAAACATGTATCATACCCCATACCTATCTTTAACAGTTTTCAAGAAAATGGCGTTTGAAAATGTCGAAAGAGTCGCAAACTATACCGTTTTAACATAAAACAAATGAATATGCGAAAGGTTTAATATATTATTCTTGCTTCTTTTTAGGGGCCTTGTATGCTTGTGTCATGACAATCTCACTTCCGGTTCAACCGGAAGTGCTACAAAATATGACATTCAGGCACAAATTACTTCAATAATTTCAATTGAACGACCTACTTTAAACTCTAAATTCTAATTTATCTGACTTTTCTCTATAATTTTTGTATACACCATCCCAGGTCTAAAGTTGATAGTTCTTGAGATATAGACAGCTAAAAATTTACATGCATTCCAAATTTTAATCTTTTTAATTTTATCTAGGCGGTTATGGATATCATTTGCATTAAGAAAATGTAGAAAAGATACACATAATTATTAATAATATCAAATATCAGAGTAATGCTTGAAGTAATAATTTTATTAGGCTTTCATTTTAAAAAATAAGAAATTAGCCATAAATTAAGTGTTCGAATTGTTGACCTTTTTCTCTCAGACGAAGTCTTTGAAATTCCTTGAGCACGTTGTTCATTTGTTTTGGGGGTGATGTTATTAATAGCAGTGTCTTGTATTCATAGCCATCTTGATTAAATAATTGGAAATTGACATGGTTATGATCATGAAGCAGTTCAAGCGAGAAATGATCTCCATAGCCGCCTAGATAAAATTAGAAAGATTAAAATTTGGAATGCATGTAAATTTTTAGCTGTCTATATCTCAAGAACTATCAACTTTAGACCTAGGATGGTGTATACAAAAATTATAGACAAAAGTCAGATAAATTAGAATTTAGAGTTTAAAGTAGGTCATTCAATTGAAATTATTGAAGTAATTTGTGCCTGAATGTCATATTTTGTAGCACTTCCGGTTGAACCGGAAGTGAGATTGTCATGACACAAGCATACAAGGTCCCTAAAAAGAAGTAAGAATAATATATTAAACTTTTCGCATATTCATTTGTTTTATGTTAAAACAGTATAGTTTGCGGCTCTTTCGACATTTTCAAACGCCATTTTCTTGAAAACTGTTAAAGATAGGTATGGGGTATGATACATGTTTTATAATTAGAATTTTACGTGGAATCCAAATTTTAAAAAATATACAGGGTGTTTCGTTTAAAATAACAAACTTGACTGTATTTCCGGTTGAACCGGAAACGATAGTCAGATGCTCGAGCACTCAAAATCTGCATCTAAAGCGACCATACGAGTTCCCAACATTTCAAATCGAAATATTGTTTCTTAACAAAATAACGAGCTGGCCAGTAAACTCGTGGGCACCCGGTATATATATATATATATATATATATATATATATATATATATATATATATATATATATATATAGGGTGTCTAAAATAGGTGATACCACTATTGCTATCTCCGAAATGGTAAAAGATACGAGGTTGGTTAAATTAGAGAAATTGTGCCATTTCTAGTCCCTGAGTTGCCAAATTCTCTATAGCTTCTTATCTACAGGGGATTTTTTAAAAATAGTCAAAAATTTAATTCTTGAATATCTCGAAAACTATTATAGTTAGAAAAAAGTTGTTTGTACAAAAATCACACGATTTTTTACATTCTCTAGAGTAACGTTATTGTTTTGTTTATACCATTTGTTTTTACTGAGTGACTGATACTAACTTGTTTTTTTCAAATACGGACCTGGATTTTTTGCTGCATTTTTTGAAAGAATACTTCATACCCTTTACAACTATGTATCACTTGATTATGGTTTTCGACGTTTTGATCAGGAATATCAACATCATCAGGATTTTCTATCGATACGCACCTGGGATTTTCCATGTTAAGGCACAATTTCACATCGCTGTGGTTTAGATTCTTCAACTGATTAATTTTAAACTATGTTCATGATTACTAACCAGAACCCTTTGGTCATTAAAGTTGGTCAAATTGCACTTAAGCCAATGAGTTATTGAAAGCAAAAGTTTAGCAGACTCAGATCAGATATAATAAGCGACCTTTATTAACATCACCTAACTAGTGGTTAAGTTTACTACATATTGTAAAAGGCACCCTTGATGATACGTCTTCATTATTTACGTTTTTAATATTTTCGTATCCAAAAATCACCTTTCAGTTCAAAAGATAATAATAAATAATCCTATTTTACCTAATGGTTTCATTTCTGCATCAACTCAATCTGCTGGTACAGTTGAATTACTATTTACTGGCTTTGAAAACAAACCATATTATCTGCAATTCAACACCTTTAACTATATTCTAGCATAAAACCATTGTCATATTTACTGGGTTCGGATTATAAGGAATTCGAATATAAAATCCGTTTTCTGCTTTGTTTTTTGACTTTGCGTTGAATTATACCCAACATATGGACGGGCGGACGAACAGGTTGATGGATGCGATTGGACTGACCACACGAAGCCAATCACGCCTCTAATAATTAATTAGGATTTGTTATAATTAAAACTAAGCTTATGCTTTTTTCAGGCGTTGGACCAATTTTACAAACTTGAGGGTCCTGGTTAGTAATCATGATTATAATTCAAATTTACCAGTTAAAACAATTTAATCCGTAGTTACTGATTCTGACCTAATTGTCGCCATAATAGGTCGTGAAATGGCGCATTAACTTCAAAAATGCCAGGTCCGTACTGATAGAATATCCTGATGATGATACTATTCTTCACCAAAACGTCGAAAAAGATAATCAAGTGATACACAGCTGTAAAGGGTATGAAGTATTCTTTCAAAAAATGCAGCAAAAAATCCAGGTCCGTATTTGAAAAAAACAAGTTAGTATCAGTAACTCAGTAAAAACAAATGACATACACAAAACAATAACGTTACTTTAGGGAAGGTAGAAAATCGTGTGATTTTTAGAAGAACAACTTTTTCTAACTATAACAGTTTTCGAGATATTTAAGAATTAAATTTTTGACTATTTTTAAAAAATCCCCTGTAGATAAGAAACTTTAGAGAATTTGGCAACTCCGTAAACGGAATATGAATAGGGACTAGAAATGGCACATTTTCTCTAATTTAACCGACCTCGTATCTTTTACCATTTCGGAGATAGCAATAGTGGTATCACCTATTTTAGACACCCTGTATATATATATATATATATATATATATATATATATATATATATATATATATATATATATATATATATATATATATATATAGATATACATATATATATATATATATATATATATATATATATATATATATATATATATATATATATATATATATATATATATATGTATATGTATATATATATATATATATATATATATATATATATATATATATATATATATATGTATATGTATATATATATATATATATATATATATATATATATATATATATATATATATATATATATATATAGCTATCAAAAAAGCAAAATCAAACAAATGTAACATAGTCAATAACCAAATAGAGATACCTTCAAATGCATACACCATAATAAACAGTGTAATTAGATAAATATCCAAAATACCATAATTAAGAATATAAACATTAACCAAACAACTCTGTAAAATCCCACTATTAAAAACATTAAGGTCCTAAATCGAATGACTACAACAGTGCGTCATCTATATCCCTGTAAAAGTGAGGTTATGTCATAGACAAAATATATTTAGACCATCACAACGTATTCGCGACACCAGCTGAATCCGTCCAATGTATGGGCGAAAAAGTGCGTTTGTACGCATTGGGCGCCAGTCAGATTTTTAAACGAGGGTCCTCTCGAGGCATGCGCACTCGGGACGTCTAGCAAAAGTGGTTGTTGAACTCAATGACGCAACTCGGCGATCAGAACCGGACCCAATTGTAATCACTGAAGGAGACACATGGAATACAGCTGTTGTAAATGCTGAAGTTGCTATTTCCATTTGCAAAAATACTTTTAAGTTTTGAGTTATTAAGATTAACTCTAACCAAATAAATTTTCTAACTTTTATCTTTAATGCACTCCGGTGTTGAAGTGAACACACACACGGAGAAGTAGAAATATTTATCAGTGACGTATATTGGGTGTGGTCAAGGTGTCAGAAAGGCACTGATGGGGTGTGTGTGTATTAGGGGCATTGTATAAGGGGTAAGATGGTGTAAGAAGGTCATATATAGTGTCAAAGACTCCTTCCCCTATATTGCATAAGGGTGAGTGAGTGTCCAAAAGGCATATTTGCGCTTTCGCCAAAGGGGCACTGAAAACACTAGTGGATTAGGGTAGAGGGGAGTATTTGAAAAGGGATGGCGAAAGAAAAAAGCTCTTTCGCCAAAGGATCGCTAAGATATCAGTGGATTAGAAGGGTGAGTGTCCAAAAGGCATATTTGCGCTTTCGCCAAAGGGGCACTAAAAATACTAGTGGATTAGGGTAGAGGGGAGTATTTTAAAAGGGATGGCGAAAGAAAAAAGCGCTTTCGCCAAAGGATCGCTAAGATATCGGTGGATTAGAAGGGTGAGTGTCCAAAAGGCATATTTGCGCTTTCGTCAAAGGGGCACTAAAAATACTATTGGATTAGGGTAGAGGGGAGTATTTTAAAAGGGATGGCGAAAGAAAAAAGCGCTTTCGCCAAAGGATCGCTAAGATATCAGTGGATTAGATTGACATGGGGCCGTAAGTAAGTAGCGCTTTCACCAAAGTATCAAGTGCACACACTGTAAATAGGTGTAAAAATATTTACATCTTACCATAGAACTTGGTTTGTTCAATAATTATACAGGATGGGATGCCAATCCAATGAAATATACACATAGTTTTGGAAATTTTTTTATTTACTATTTTACTTCTTAAAACAGTTGCATATTTTATTTCTATTGTTTAGAATATTATGTTTATATTTTATTTCAACTTTCAATTTGGTAAATGTAACGTTTAAAAAATTAAGAGGGGGGACATTAAAGAGACGCACTGTATATGTATAAACTGAGCTATTTTCGAGGAATTATCGACAGTTTTGTATAGCAAGAAAACTCAGATTTAAGCCAACAAACTATACAATTTTTGTTAAAATCTCACTAATGGTTACATTTTTATCATTAATAAAAAGAATAATTACAAGTAATATATTTAGCATTTATTACTCGATAAAAGATTCACGGCATGTGTAATAACTTTTGAAGTACGGTCCTGTCTATCACAAGGCAAACGTTCGACAAGGCGCAAGCCCGCAGAAGACCGTCTGTGTTTACGGATTCAGCTTTCTCTATGGGTTATGTACACATTCTTCTTCTTCGTCCAAAGTGCCGAAATACCTACTTATTTATTGATATTATTTAGTATTTCAGTTCACGTATCATACTTACTAGAAAAATTTTCGAATTTGTTTTTTTCTTACTGCTAGGTCTTGTTATATTGTTTAGGTACTAAGTTCCATGTAGCTTTTGTTTTGTCTTCAGCATTCTTTAAGTATATCTGATTTGACCTTTTTTAGCTTGTTTTATGACATTCTTTACAATTCTGCAATACTTATTAAAATATTCCCCAGATACTTGACCTCTATTTTTTTTTATAATACAAAATTCTCTTTGTTCTGCAAGAAATCTTGATTCCAGTAGTAGTCCAAGATTCACGCTTTCTTGTTGTGTTTATTTTCTTAACAACAAATATGTGATCAAAATTACTTTTAAAAATATTTAGAAAAGCATTATATGCAACATCCACACTATCACACTCATACACAGACATCCACTCTACGTTCTGGAGCTCAAGCTTGAAGTGAGACCTTCTATTTTTAGAAAATATTATTTTAAAGCAAAAGTTAGTTTCCTTACCTTTAGTACTTTGAGTGATATCAACACCATTCACACACAGAAGCTGGGCATGATGATAACAGAGTGCTGTATTTAAAACATATCCGTCAGCCTCTAAATCAGAACTTAAATTACAGAATATATTATCAATCACAGTGGAAAATCTTTCAGTAACTCTTGTAGCATCAGAAATAGTTGAGAACATATTAAAACTGTTCATTAAATATAAAAAACTTTTGGTTTGATTTTATTTACATCATACAAATTTATGTTAAAGTGTCCTGCGATTACAATCCTAAAATTTAAAAAATTGGAGTATTCATAATTCATGACGTCCTCTAGCTGTTCGATTTTCCTCTATAAACATACAATCAGTACTTTTTGTCTTCTTTCTACAGCTGCTGCAATTTCTACCACTCCCTCTACAGAGAGCCCCACTATATGGTTTTCTCCTTAAAATTAAGATTTTCTTGGCTGTAGATAGAGACCCCTCCATGCTCAAGGGTCCTCATTGCAAAAAAGGAAACTGATTTGTAGTCACTGAGCTTGATATATTCCATTCCCTCATGTTCCATTACCCAGTGTTCGCTGATACAAGCACAGCGGGCTTATTGACAAGACCATCTATTAAGGCCTCAATCTGTAATGTTTTATTTCGAATGATTTGTATATTCTGTTGCAAAATATACAGTTTGCATGGCTGCCCTGAGGTATTTCTTTGTTTTTCTTCTCTTGATTACTATTGCTGATAACAAATCTTTGGTTTCGCTTTATTTAGCATACTGATATAAACAGGACATTTAATATCGAAGGAGAAATGGTTTATATCATACTTTGTATCATAATTATTATTTGAAACACAGCAATTTGTACATCTATTTCTTTTCTCTCAGTCTTTTGTTTCGTGGGAGGTACTGTTACACTTGCCACATATTTTTTGATTTTTACAGTCATTAGATGTAGGTCCATACTGATAACAATAATAATAATAATAATATTTTCCCAATGAGAAACCAGTTTAACATCTACCCGTTTCTCCACATTTTCCATCGTTTTACCGAACACAGCGTTGTTCATAAGTTTAAAGAAATCTTTCTCGAACTTATTTTTCGCCTTATTGCGCATAGCTGTGTTTAGGTCAATGTATTTCTTAAGCCATGGTGATTGATCAAAAGATATAACGCGATGAATTGTGGTGAGCTTAAGCCCATAATCTAAAGCCTGACGCAAATTTTGGTAATGAATTATATATTTCTCTTTCTTTTTCAAATTTGGAATTAATTTTGTAATGTGTTGAAATTTTGATTCCGGTGGAGCTATGGATTGTGGACAAAAGGGTAGTTCGTTGTGTAAATAATGCAGCTGTTCGGGATATTCTAAATCTACCTCTAATACGTAGCCAGTTTTAGAATCATTCGCGACATTCATGTAATCTAAACTTTGAATTTCGGTCTCATCCAACCACTTAAAATTCCCCGTTGGTAAATATGGTGACATGGCTGCACCATACAGGTTGGTGGCGTCCAAATACATGATGTAAGAAGTAGGTTTGGAAGCGTCATAATGAGGTAGAAATTTATTGTTCGCAAAAGCTTTTCTAACGCTACACTGACTGACCCCACCGCGAATACAGTGTTTAAAGAAGTGTACCATGTCTAGATCTGTCAGTAACTCCAGCTTTACGTCCGTTGCCTTAAGGGCCGAATTTAGCGAAAGTCCTGGTGCGCTAAAATACTGCGCAGGGTCGACGTGGTAAGTATCTAGGCACACGTCTCTAAAACTTTCAAACACATCTGTTAATAATAAAACGTCGGATTTTAAATAAATATCTGAATATTTGCCTAGAGTTTTACATTCAAATAAATTCCACACAGCCCCAGCACGCTTGTAATCCTCGTTACTGATATCTTCTTTTTTCAGTTGGTTATAAAAGTCTTTCTGTGATGGAAGCTTTGTATCGTTCAATTTCGCGAAACTATCCACGTAATTATATGGGAAGACACCCTTCTGTCGAATAAGCTGAAACTTATTTTCCTCCGCGAAATATTTTCTAACCGCTGGCCATGAAACGAAAACTGTCGAGAAAGCGTAACTTTAAAAATACCTGCCGTTGTTTACCATCCCTGTTTTCGATGTTATCCACCAAAACATGTTTAGTAAATGATATATACTTTTCCTTGTTTTGGGGGATAACATCCAGCTTTTCTTCGTTGGCAGCCAATTCCTTGACAAACAGGTGGGAATCAAAGTTGGACATATTGTGGAAAAAGATGGGTATAAATTGAGGGATTTTGTAATTTAGGTTACATACAGAGTGCGAGGCCGCCCGATATTGGCCATTGGTGTGATCGTGATCATGCACGCGATCGTTTAATGCAGGCATGGGCAACCTTTTTTTGTAGAGGGCCGAATCGAATAATTTAATGTAGATCAAGGGCCAATAGAAAAAAGTTGATAATAATAGTAATACTATTTATTAACAACGATATTTTATAGGTATATACATAAGCATACCTAGCGTTTTTATTATAATAAAATATCGAAAAAATTAAACTTAAACTCATAAACTTTAACAAAGAAATAACTAAATAACTTCTTATAGTGATACAACTCTAATGAGAAACTTGGGATTGCCTTTCTTTTACCAGAACTTCAATATCGGGGGGAAGTGATGTTGTTGCTATGCGTAATGTGTTTTCCAAATTAGTATCAATAATCCTTGATCTGTTCTTCGATTTAGTGTTATTCATTCTTGAAAAGAATTGCTCACAGCAATAAGTACTGCCAAAGAGGGACATTATTTTACAAACAAAATTAATTAAATTTGAATATTTGTCTTTCGAAACATATTTCGCGTAAAAGTCTTGCAGTGGTACCTTATGAAACAGATTTTTCAGAACATCATCTGCCTGAAGTTCAATTAACTCCATTTGAAGGGACATTTCCACTTGCTCCACGTCCACGTCGAAAGGAGTCATGAATATTTGTAATTGAAGTTCACGTGAACGGAAATCCTGAAATCTAAGTGTAAATTCTGTATTCAATGAAGATAGTTCCTGTGCTAAGGCATTTTTATCGAAATTTTTATAAGCAGCCAGGGTAGGAAAATGATAAGTATTTTCCATAAGAATATGATTTTCCCATAACCGAAGTTTGCTTTGAAAAGACTTTATATGGGTAAATAGCTCATGGACAAATTGTCCTTGTTTCTGCATATTTGTATTTAGCTCGTTTAAATAACTGGTGACATCAACCAAAAATGCAAAATCTGATAACCATGCATCATCTTCCAAAGGTTGGACCAGTTCGGGTCTGCCCTTCATTTCCATGAAAGTTTGAACTTCTTCTCTTAATTCATAAAATCGCGTCAACATTTTGCCCTTACTGAGCCAGCGAACTTCACAATAAAAAATAATGTCTCCATATTCTGTTTCCAAGTCCTGCAGGAATTGCTGGAACTGGCGGTGATTCAAACCTCTTGATTTAATAAAATTTACACATGAAACAACTGTCTCCATTACGTGCATAAATTTTAATGATTTAGCACACAGGCTTTCTTGGTGAATTATACAGTGAAATGTAAACAAATTTTTAACGTCAATATTTTTCTGTGATAATATTGATTTTATTTTAGCAACTACCCCCACACTGTTTCCTACCATCGCAGGAGCTCCATCAGTAGTGACACCGCTTAACTTTTCCCAGTTCAGATTAAAAGCATCAAAAACATTAACAATTTCTTTATAAATATCTTCTCCCCTTGTAGTGTCTTTCATGGCTCGTAGCGCGAGCAAATCTTCTGTTATTTTCAAATTTTGGTCGACTGCACGAATAAATATTGCTAGTTGAGCTGTATCACTTTTATCGGTGCTTTCGTCCAATGCTATGGAAAATGCAACACAGCTTTTTACTACTTCTCCAAGAGCAACTTTTATGTTTTGGGCCATTGCATCTATTCGTCTTGTGACTGTTCTTCTGGATAAACTAACTTCTGCGAACTTTTTTCTTTTTTCTGGGCACAAGATATTTGCCAATTCGATTAAGCATTCTTTCACAAATTCGCCTTCTGAGAACGGCTTCGAATATTCCGCCACTTTCTTACTAATAATATAACTGGCCCGAACGACATCTTCAGCTTCTTCACTGCGTTTAACAAAAATATTTTGTTGACCGGTTAAATTCTTTCTTAACTTCTCGATTCTGTCACTTCTTAGTTGCCCTGTTAAACTTTCATATTTTTGCAAATGTCTCGTGATATAATGTCTTTTTAAATTGTACTCTTTTAAAACCGCGACGGATTCATTACATATCAGACAAATTGGCTTTTCCTTATAAATAACAAACAAATATTCTTGGGTCCACTTTTCTTGAAAGGTACGACGTTCTTGGTCAACCTTTCTGTATTTACTACATGAAGGTCCCGACATATTTTAGAAATAAATTTTCCAGAGCTCCAAAACAATGTATAACATTATTTACCTTAATTTTGCACTTCTAACATTTCCAAACGCTAAACTACTTAGTTCTAAGGCGCGTGGCTGAAGCATCTCGAATGCTCATGAACAGCGCTGCCGCCTCGTGCAAAATAAAGAAATGAACTACGGCCGTGTCAGATGTAAAGGAAACCAATTCTCAATAAAAATACCTACATACGAGGTGTTAACGGGTAATAGAAAAGGAGTTTACAAACAAATTCTACTTTTACATATTTCCATGGCGGGCCGGAAAAGATCCAATGGAGGGCCGCATTTGGCCCGCGGGCCGTGGGTTGCCCATGCCTGGTTTAATGCTACATCAAATGGCTTTTCGCATATACGACACACCGCAGCATTTTGATGCTCAATCTCTTGTTCCGCAGATATAGGAATCATGGGTACTACTTCCTTCATAAAGCGATTATAGATGGATTTACAATCAATCTCCAAGCGTTTTACGAATTCTTTGTGGGCATCCGGACCCCTATAGCTTTGGTAAATCGAATGAGCATCATCAAAGTCACATTTGATGTAGTAACCGAAAGAGTACGGGACATGCTTGTGCGTTCTCACAGTGTATGACGTATCGGGATCCTGTACATTTTCCTCTGTATCGATAGGTTCAAGGATAGTTTCGAAATCGGCATAAACAACAAAAGGCACCTTTAATTTCTTTTCAAAGTTTGTAAATTTCAAAATATTCTCGGGAATCTCTTCGCACTCTTCGCCATATTTATTTTTTTTTAAATTTGTTGTTGGGACTTTAGCTAAAACGTGCCCGCAATCATGTTCTTGGTGTTTTTTTAATTTTTGTTCTGAATCAAAATATGATAAACAACCATCACATAAATACTTAGCACCATCATGTAAGGATAATTGCCTTGAGATCAGGCGAGATAAACTTCTTATTAAGCAGTAATGACTATTACCATGATCATCAGTGATTACTAACAAATTTACATGTCGCTCCCTATTGTGAGAATTTGTAAAGTATAAGGGACCCACGACTTCAATACTATTTTTACCATCTTCGAACAGTTTCTCCAGTCCGTATACGTTGATAGAAATATTATTGAGTCGCTCAAACTTAGCGATGTCGGTAAGTTTAATCGGAAATTCCATACCTGTAAAGTCCAACTCGTTTTCAAACGGCAAATAGTTCGCGACTCTATTTGCATTTTGAGTCCAATGAACTGGATGTAAGGCGGCTAGGACTGACCATAGGAAACATTTTTGATCGGTGTTCCGGATGTTTAGAACAGCTTTCTTTGCTTCAATCTCCTTTGGCAGCGGGATGTAGGAGGATGGCTTTAGTGGCTGGATCTTGTTGATTCCTAATTCTAAGTGGAGGAGTTGTTGGAGCGACCACCCTGTAACAATAGAAATATCAATTAGTAAGAAATTTTCAACAGTTTTCAATTTTTTTTTTGCAATAGTTTTCCACTCACCACTATCCTTTTCCCGAAATTCGGAATACTTTCGATCCAGGATGGTGATGAACTGCTCGAACAGCTCCTCCAAGTCCGTAACCCCATTAACCATCTGGTATTTGCTATTGAAGGACTTCACCTCCGACGACTCGCTCGACTGCTGGAGGAAGCGGCCGAAAAGCTCTAGTCCGACCTTCAGCTGATCGTACTTCTCACGGATGTCTCCCACCAACTTGATGAATTTTTGTTTTAGATGTTGCATATACTCCTTTACGTTGGTGGGGTCCTGGCATGAAGTAAGTCGGTACGTAGCAATTCGGCTCCGGAATGATGTTTTCACCAACTCTACACCTTCCTCCTCCTGCATCACGCAGCATTTCTCCCGATGTCCTAGGGTCCTTAGATGACCACCCCATCGGTTCGTAGGAACATCTATTTGACATGTTTCGCAATGTTGTATGGATGACGTAGATGGTTCTGAACATCGGAAATACATAATGAGTACTCGAGTTATATAAAGCCAAATTTCTTCTTTAGACCACTAGAAATTTAAATTTTAAATACTCACCCTCTGTCGAAACGAGTCTTGCTCTTTTCGCCATGGATGTCTGCGTGGTATTCGCTGGTCTTTTGGGAGCTGGATGTTTCTCCTTCTGGTGACGAAGAAGAGCCCCCTCCGACTTGAAAATTCCACTGCAGACGTCGCAGATCTTGACCGCCATGCGACAATCTCCATGACGCTTGAGGCTGTCCTTCCTGGTGAATGAGGCATTGCAGAATTCACATACGAACATTTTCTGTAACACATTAAGATTTGAAAAGAATTTTTGGAAAAACCACTTTGAAAAAATTCCAGAATAAAGGCCACAAATAAAACACGAAAAAATGCAAATATCTTTAAGACGTTAAGTTTTATGACAAAAATAAAATAAAATCCGGAAAAAATGCAAATATCTTAAAAACGGTAAGTTTTCTAACCAAAATAAAATAAAAATATCACCCTATCCCACCCTTATCGATTTCAGCAACCCTCTATAACCTACAACAGTTTTAGCCCGATAGCTTTAACTTTTCCACCCCTATTAGAAATACATACCAAAAATTTTACAAGTCCACAAATAAAAAAACGGAAAAAATGCAAATATCTTAAAAACGGTACGTTTTATGTCCAAACTAAAATAAAAAAAACCCCCCTCTGTCACACCCTTATCGATTTCAGCAACCCTCTATAACATACCAAAGTTTTAGCCCGATAGCTTTAACTTTTCCACCCCTCCAATAAAAATATATAGCAAAAAATTTACAAGTCCACAAATAAAAAAACGGAAAAAATGCAAATATCTTAAAAACGGTACGTTTTATGGCAAAAATAAAATAAAAAACCCCCCTCTGTCACACCCTTATCGATTTCAGCAACCCTCTATAACATACCAAAGTTTTAGCCCGATAGCTTAAAATTTTTCCACCCTCCACTAACAATATATAGCAAAAAATTTTACAAGTCCACAAATAAAAAACGAAAAATGCAAATATCTTACAAACGGTACGTTTTATGGCAAAAATAAAATAAAAAAACTCCTCTGTCACACCCTTCTCGATTTCAGCGGTCCTTTCTCATCTTAAAAACGGTACGTTTTATGACAAAAATAAAATAAAAAAACTCCACGCAAGTACTCCTAATAGTCTACACGTTAATAGTAATACGCTACCCAGTAAATCTTATCGGTACTTACCCCGATTTCACAGTACACTCGCTTCACAAAGAAAAACTCTGATTGTCTAAATGCCCAACACTTTGATGCCCACTTTTTTCCCAATCGCCTTCACTTTTTGATGCTATCTGTTCGTACCTATTCCCGCTTTGCCTTAACTTGCATGATCATTGTACCTGTACTACAAATCTGTTAATTGCTTAGTCAATATGACTTCTCTTCGCACCACTTTACTCAGGATAACACGTACATGTAATACAAATATACTAATTGCTTAGTCAACATGTTTAACTTCAAACTTCCGCGAACCTTGTCTCATGTGTGCTAATTTATTTAGCTTGCTTGAGTTGATACAAATATACTTAAATTCCCAATTTCTTATACAGAGTGATGTGGAAATTTTAACATCTAATTTTTTTTGCTGATCACATCCTATTAAGCTTGCATGTACTAATGCATATTTTTCTGCTATTACATACAATTAGATTCATACTCTATCTATTTAAGCGAAAATTTACTATACAGGATGATGTAAAAATTTTTAAATCTAATTTTTTACTATCAGTTGAGATTTTTGAAAAATAATTTGATAAATCGAAAGATCTGCTCCGCCACTATCCCCCATGCGACTCTCGTCGCTCTCCCTTCAGCCGTTAGGCCGTTAATCGCAAAAAACTATATCTCCGGAACCAAAGGGCCGATCGACGCCATTCTTTTTTTAAACGCCTTCTCCCGCCGCCTCGAACACGTGACCCGCGTCAGTTTTTCATTTTGACATTTGACAAGTGACATTTGACAAGTGACATGTGACAAGTGACAGGTGACATTTGACAGGTGACTTTTATATTGCTGGCGTAAGCTCCACTGACGTAGACTTCGATGACGTACTCGAAATTTACGCATGCGCAAAGGTGGCCGAGATATGACGTCATGGAATACAACATCACCTCCACCGGCGGACGGCGTGATGGTGAACTGTCAAACTATCCCTACTATTGCCTGAGTGTCAATCTGGCTTTAGAAAGGATCACAGCACCACGGCAGCACTTTTGCATGTTATTGACGATATTGTTAAAGCTGTGGATGATAAAAAGGTAACGGCATTGGTGCTGTTGGACTTTTCTAAAGCGTTTGACACGGTCAATCACTCAGTTTTAATTTCCAAACTTAAATACCTGGGGTTTGATCACAATTCTATAAATTTTTTAAGTAACTATTTATCAAATATGACCCAAAGAGTAATAATTAACGAAGAGTTATCTAGAAGCACCCCCGTATCTAGCGGGGTGCCTCAGGGATCTATACAGGGTCCTCTGTTGTACTTAATCTATACATCTGATATGTTTTCTAGACTCAAGACATGTTCTATACAAGGATACGCTGATGATACTCAAATTTATCTTAATTTGATTCAGTCGACGATGAGTATGCGAGAAATGCCATTAATGAAGATCTTAACATTGTTAATAACTTTGGATTATCTCACAATTTAATTATCAATCCTAAGAAATCATTTTATATGTTGTTTGGCAGTCACATGCCTGAATTAAGTACAAATTTTCCTTTATCAATTAACAATATACTAATTCCATATACCAGTTGTACAAAAAATCTAGGTCTACTTATTGATAATAAACTAAAATTTGTTGAGCATGTGAATCAGCTGCTTAGAAAGTCTTACTGCTCTCTGAAGTTACTTTATGCCCACAGAAAAGAGTTTTCTTTTAATATCAGAAAGAAATTATGTGAAAGTTTGGTTCTTTCGGTTTTTAACTATGGCAATATAGTGTATGGACCATGCTTGGATATTGCTACTAGAAATAGAATTCAAAGAGTTCAGCGAACATGTTGTAGATTTGTGTTTGGTTTGAGGAAGTATGATAGTGTATCTGCAAGGCTTAAAATCTTACGTTGGTTACCAATGGCTCAGCAGTGGGAGATTAATTTACTATCTTTTACTCATCGCTTGTTGCTCACGGGAACTCCTCCTTACCTTCGCCGAAAACTTATTTTTCGATCAAATCAGCATTCCGTCCACATAAGATCGAGTCATTTATTAAGTATCCCTAAACATAGAATGGTATTTTATCAACGTTCATTTTCATATATTGCTGCTCAATTGTACAACAAAATAGATCCTTTGATCAAGAAATCTCTACCGATAACTTTTAAAGCCAAGATTAAACAATTATACTATGCAAAGGTTATAACTTAACTAGAAATCTGTGTCTTATGACATTAGGGGTGACCGTTTTTTTTGCTTTGGATTGCTTGTGCGGTGGGAGCGGGCGGGTGCAGGGGTGTTGTACTGCATTTGTTATATGTATAATATATATAATAATATATCTTTCGTTGAACTTTAGAGATAAATTGAGTCTAGGCCATCTACTTTGCTATCATTATGTTTAATGTCCTTACATTTAGGTTAATTGTAAGAGTAGCTGTTTAGCTAAAATTCGCCTAATTGAATTGTTGTAAATTCAGGTTTCTTTTCTTTAAATAAAGACGATTATTATTATTATTATTATTATATATATATATATATATATATATATATATATATATATATATATATATATATATATATATATATATATATATATATATATATATATATATATATATATATATATACATACAGTGTGTCCGCTTAAGTTCTGTACATATGGGAAACTTTTTTATTATTAACTTTACGAAAAAACATATATAATAATATATAAACAGTTCTGCTTCCTGAGAAAACAATATTAAACTATTGAAACTTGAGATAGTATGTACAGGATAGTCAAAAATTTTAAAAATGAAAATTGGCCTAAGAGAGAAGTACCCTTACTTTTAATTTTCGAGCAAAATGGAATAACAAAAAGTTGCTTGGCATTAAAAATTATATGTGTTTGTACTCGTATTAAAAATAAACTTGACATTTCAAAAAATAAACTTTTTTGATTTATAATAATATAATTAATAAATGTGTTCATTATGAAATTCAAGCTAATAAACATTTATCAATTACTTTTGTTCAAAAAGTAACATTTCATTCTTTATCTCTGTTTTATAATAACTTTATGACGCATTTAAATAATTGATAGAAACATGATGATTTATTTTGGAAAAAAGAGTAACTTTTTTTCGTCAAAGTAATAATAAAAAAGGGGTGTGATTTAAACGGACAGCGAAATTTTACAATTTTGACACATCGTAATATACGATTGGCCGGCGAAATGATGGATTGGGCGGTGAAGCTTGATCAGGTAATAAAACAAGAATTGGTCTGCGTTTTAGATTTGAACAAGCAGCTTCAAAATCTTTTAAGCAGTAAAAAAAACTAAGTTGCAACTAAATAAATATTTGGCCTGTGCGAAATAAATTACATTTTATTTTTTTTGCCTGCTCCAAAATCAAGTTGACTGCTGAAAAAATATTGTAACATTACAAATTGATGGGTAATCTAATACTGTTCTGACTGCTCTAAAATTAACTTAGCGTGTAGTAAGGGGTAATTAGTTACGTAAAAAATAAAGCATTTAATTAGAAAATTCCAAATATTGATTAATGTAAAAGCACATACATTTCATGGTATTATTAGTAAGGCTGCCCACCATGAGCGCCCACAGGAATTTTAAAGTTGTATATCTCTGTTGGTACATACGGGACCCATACCAAATTCAGGTGAGCCTACTAGGAATGTTTTGGTAAAGAAAAAAAGTTAAATTTTTGCTTGGCCCCCCCTGAGAAAAAAATGAACACGTTTAGGCATTTTATTCATTAATTTTTCTAAACAAATTTTACATCATTTCGTCTACAATTTTTAAATTTTTAGAGAAAAAAATGTGTTAGTAGAAAGTTATAGCCATTTGATTTTTTTTTAAATTATGTTTTAAGTTTAAAAAAATTCAAATGACTTTAACTTTCAACTAACACATTTTTTCTCTTAAAATTTAAAAATTTTCGACGAAATGGTGTAAAATTTGTTTAGAAAAAATAATAAATAAAGTACCTAAACGTGTTCATTTTTTTCTCAAAGGGGGCCAAGCAGAAATTTAACTTTTTTTCGCAAATTACAAAATATTTATTTTCTTTACCAAAACATTCCTAGTAGGCTCACCTGAATTTGGTATGGGTCCCGTATGTAGCAACAGAGATATACAACTTTAAAATTCCTGTGAGCGCCCATGCTGCCCACCGTTAGTGCCGCTCCAGTAGCATTACATCGCGGGGAACTCGGCCGCAGCAGCAGTTCAATTTTTGGAATTCTTTAAAATTACGGTACGTCGCCGGGCCACGCGGCACGCCGCGCCGTCCGGTACCCCTACGAGCGAGTTGCACTCGCACCTGACCGTCTTTTTTTATTTCACGTGAATATACATACGTACTTAATTTTCGGCATCGACGCCTCTGGTAACAGATCAAAAGTGGCCAATCTTAGTGATGATCAAAAGTTCAACAGACGAATTAAAGAAACCGATCGAACTAACGAATCTCGCCGCTATCTTCAAACCCTTGCCAACTAAAAATATTAAATACAGGTCATTTGACTTTCTGGCTTCTAGAGTAAATATTTTGCAGAAAACGAAACGCTGCTTAAAAACTGCTGAACGATATTTAAATACCGAGCACATTTTATTCACAGCCTAATTTATTGTGTCCCCAGCCGACTAATAATTTCACCGCCCAAAGTATTGACAGAAAATTATTATACCACCCGAGTAATTTTTTTGCCGGTTGGGCTTACCTACCTACTTATTTAAATCGCAGCAGAAATAATTACTAGCCATAAAAAAGTTTCCCATATGTACAGAACTTAAGCGGACACACTATATATATATATATATATATATATATATATATATATATATATATATATATATATATATATATATATATATATATATATAGGGTGTTTCATTAAGGGTGATGAGCTACCATATCTCAGGAATTGATACTCCGGGAGCTTTGGAAAAAAATCCTATATACATACAGTGTGTCCGCTTAAGTTCTGTACATATGGGAAACTTTTTTATTATTAACTTTACGAAAAAACATATATAATAATATATAAACAGTTCTGCTTCCTGAGAAAACAATATTAAACTATTGAAACTTGAGATAGTATGTACAGGATAGTCAAAAATTTTAAAAATGAAAATTGGCCTAAGAGAGAAGTACCCTTACTTTTAATTTTCGAGCAAAATGGAATAACAAAAAGTTGCTTGGCATTAAAAATTATATCTGTTTGTACTCGTATTAAAAATAAACTTGACATTTCAAAAAATAAACTTTTTTGATTTATAATAATATAATTAATAAATGTGTTCATTATGAAATTCAAGCTAATAAACATTTATCAATTACTTTTGTTCAAAAAGTAACATTTCATTCTTTATCTCTGTTTTATAATAACTTTATGACGCATTTAAATAATTGATAGAAACATGATGATTTATTTTGGAAAAAAGAGTAACTTTTTTTCGTCAAAGTAATAATAAAAAAGGGGTGTGATTTAAACGGACAGCGAAATTTTACAATTTTGACACATCGTAATATACGATTGGCCGGCGAAATGATGGATTGGGCGGTGAAGCTTGATCAGGTAATAAAACAAGAATTGGTCTGCGTTTTAGATTTGAACAAGCAGCTTCAAAATCTTTTAAGCAGTAAAAAAAACTAAGTTGCAACTAAATAAATATTTGGCCTGTGCGAAATAAATTACATTTTATTTTTTTTGCCTGCTCCAAAATCAAGTTGACTGCTGAAAAAATATTGTAACATTACAAATTGATGGGTAATCTAATACTGTTCTGACTGCTCTAAAATTAACTTAGCGTGTAGTAAGGGGTAATTAGTTACGTAAAAAATAAAGCATTTAATTAGAAAATTCCAAATATTGATTAATGTAAAAGCACATACATTTCATGGTATTATTAGTAAGGCTGCCCACCATGAGCGCCCACAGGAATTTTAAAGTTGTATATCTCTGTTGCTACATACGGGACCCATACCAAATTCAGGTGAGCCTACTAGGAATGTTTTGGTAAAGAAAAAAAGTTAAATTTTTGCTTGGCCCCCCCTGAGAAAAAAATGAACACGTTTAGGCATTTTATTCATTAATTTTTCTAAACAAATTTTACATCATTTCGTCTACAATTTTTAAATTTTAAGAGAAAAAAATGTGTTAGTAGAAAGTTATAGCCATTTGATTTTTTTTTAAATTATGTTTTAAGTTTAAAAAAATTCAAATGACTTTAACTTTCAACTAACACATTTTTTCTCTTAAAATTTAAAAATTTTCGACGAAATGGTGTAAAATTTGTTTAGAAAAAATAATAAATAAAGTACCTAAACGTGTTCATTTTTTTCTCAAAGGGGGCCAAGCAGAAATTTAACTTTTTTTCGCAAATTACAAAATATTTATTTTCTTTACCAAAACATTCCTAGTAGGCTCACCTGAATTTGGTATGGGTCCCGTATGTAGCAACAGAGATATACAACTTTAAAATTCCTGTGAGCGCCCATGCTGCCCACCGTTAGTGCCGCTCCAGTAGCATTACATCGCGGGGAACTCGGCCGCAGCAGCAGTTCAATTTTTGGAATTCTTTAAAATTACGGTACGCCGCCGGGCCACGCGGCACGCCGCGCCGTCCGGTACCCCTACGAGCGAGTTGCACTCGCACCTGACCGTCTTTTTTTATTTCACGTGAATATACATACGTACTTAATTTTCGGCATCGACGCCTCTGGTAACAGATCAAAAGTGGCCAATCTTAGTGATGATCAAAAGTTCAACAGACGAATTAAAGAAACCGATCGAACTAACGAATCTCGCCGCTATCTTCAAACCCTTGCCAACTAAAAATATTAAATACAGGTCATTTGACTTTCTGGCTTCTAAAGTAAATATTTTGCAGAAAACGAAACGCTGCTTAAAAACTGCTGAACGATATTTAAATACCGAGCACATTTTATTCACAGCCTAATTTATTGTGTCCCCAGCCGACTAATAATTTCACCGCCCAAAGTATTGACAGAAAATTATTATACCACCCGAGTAATTTTTTTGCCGGTTGGGCTTACCTACCTACTTATTTAAATCGCAGCAGAAATAATTACTAGCCATAAAAAAGTTTCCCATATGTACAGAACTTAAGCGGACACACTGTATATATATATATATATATATATATATATATATATATATATATATATATATATATATATATATATATATACATATATATATATATATATATATATATATATATATATATATATATATATATATATATATATATATACATATATATATATATATATATATATATATATATATATATATATATATATATATACAGGGTGTTTCATTAAGGGTGATGAGCTACCATATCTCAGGAATTGATACTCCGGGAGCTTTGGAAAAAAATCCTAAGAAGGAAAGCGGCCAAGAGAAATTGCTGGAAATAATTTTTAAGTTCCTAACTCTGCCGCTAGGGGGCGTAATTGCTGTGGTCATGTAATTTAACACTTTGTTGTAAGATGTAAAATTAGGGCGGAAGAGGAGGGGGAAAGTCTACTGATAAAAGTGTCCATAACTTTGGTTTGACTCAACCGAATTTGATGAACTTGGTCTCGTTTAAGAAAGGAAGGCTTGCTAATTTAAACAAAATAATGGCTGTGTTACATTGATTTTCGCGGCACTCGCTAGAGGGCGTTATTTGAGAAACTCTTTATTTTTCCAATTTTTCTCCAAAATTTTAAATGGAATGACATAGTTATTATATCATAATCGAAAAGTAGAATAAATTTGCAAGAGAAAATGTAAAAAATTCGATTCGATATCTTCATTAGTTTCGGAGTTATAGCCAAAAGAATAATTAATATCATGTTAATTGAAAAAAGCAATTGTTTTTATAGGTCCGTGGTCAAGCGTGCCATGGAAAATAAAAAAAAATTTTAAACTTTTTATTAAGTGCTTTTTTTTCACTTTTTACTCCATTACTATTGCATTTAATTTACTAACCTGACGTATTATTAAAAAATTACCTAGTAAGCCATGAAACAAAATCGGCAGGTTGTCAGGGAAACAAACAAATTGAAATGTCACTTTAATCAATCTTTAAGTATCTCTCAAGATTTTATCTTGGATTTTCTGTGAATTTTGAGTTCATCGTTATTCAACTTTTGTGCTGCATCTTTCAAAAATGGCATATACCAACGCCGAGGCTTACGATATGCTCACCGTATATTTTCAGTGTTTTGAAAATGCTCCTCTTGCGGAACGTGAATATGCTGTCAGGTATCCTGAGCGAAGACCCCATAGTAGAAATGTGTTTCGGCGGTTGGCAATACGTCTTAGAACAACGGGTAGTGTATAGAAAAATTCAAAATATACCGTTGATTTTTTGACTGCAATAAATCCTTAATGATGTCTTAGGCTATAAAAGCTCATAAATGTCCATCCCTTTCAGACAGGGCTGGCCCTTAATATTTTACCTGCGACATGAATTATACCAATTGTTAAGATTATTATTTTCCAATTCATTTTAGGAAAAAATGGTTAAAATTAAATTTTTACAGGTAATTAAATTAATTACCTGTAACTTAAGCACTTAATATTAATAATATATAATGATATTTTATTAAGGCACCTTCAGTCGCCTTTTTAGCTTTCCTGTGTGAGGTGCGAGTTGTGTGCGCTAATTTTGTCTTTTTATTTTAACTATTTAGTTTGCTTAGTTAAACTATTTTTTAAGTATAATGTGGCGTCCACGGACTCATGCTGATGGTGCAGCTAGTAGTGTATCTTTAAAAAGAAAGCATTTATCACCCGATGCGAAAGAAATAGTCAAAAATGTATATTCATCTTTACTAAGAAGGGGTTTGAATAAAAATGCTGCTTTAGCAGAAACTAGTGCTTTAGCTAAAATTCCCTTAACTTCGATAAAGGACATAACAATGAAACCTATTAATGCAAGAAAACAACGAAACGACGTTGGCCAATTAAGAAGTATAGACGAGAGTGATAAGGACCTATTAAGAAGAAAAATTTATGCTATGTATGAAGAACAATCTGTACCCACATTAAAATCATTAAAAATTAGGCTAGCAAAAGACGAAACAAATATTTCATGCAGCATATCAAGCCTAAGGAGAATTTTACTTCAAATGGGTTTTAAGTATCGCGCCATTGACAAAAAACAAGTTTTAATGGAATCGGAGCGTTTACGGAAATGGCGTCTTAAATATTTGACGAGTATTAAACAGTATAGATTGGAGAATCGGCCAATTATCTAGCTTGATGAAACATGGTTTGATACTCATGACACCCCAAAAAAAGGATGGAATGATTTTTCAAAAAAATGTCAAACCAAGGCTCCTTCGAATAAAGGCAAAAGAATTACCATCATACATGCAGGTTCAGAAAATGGATTTGTTCAAAACTGTTTGTTGCTTTCAGCCAAGAACATTGCAGATTCCTATTTGGACTATCATCAAGATACGAATGCAAAGGTTTTTGAAGAATGGTTTGAATATCGCCTTCTTAAAAATATTCCCAAAAATAGCGTTATTGTAATGGATAATGCTAGTTATCACAGTCATCAGACAAAATTAGTCCCAAATTCCAACAGCACCAAGCCAGAAATTCAAAATTATATGTTAAATAATGATATATTTTTTGAAGAATCTTACAAAAAAAGAGAACTTCTTCAAGTATTAAATGCTTATAATATTGAAAAAGAATATGTGTGTGATAAACTTGCCGCCGAAAACGGTCATACAGTGTTACGTCTTCCCCCCTACTATTGCGTTTTTAATCCAATTGAACAAATATGGCACGAATTAAAATCAAATGTTAGGAGAGAAAATACTACTCCCACATTAAGTACATCTGTGGTGGAATTAATACAAAAACACGTAAATAATATTTCTACGGACAGTTGGAAGAATTGTCTACAACACGTGATTAAGGTGGAAAACTCTTATCTGATTCTTAGTGATAGTGTTCATCCCTTAATAATTAGTTTAGGTTTAGATGAAGATAATAGTGATAGTGAGACAGAACTGAATATAGAATAGGTAAAATATTGTATAGAATTAAGTATAAATAAAATAATTACATTTTTTGATTTTCCAATAATTTGTCTCTTTATAAATAATTTATTGAATGTAGTATTGTTTGATAATGTATTTTCTTGTGTATTTTAGATGTATTTTAGACTTATTATGATTGTATTTGTTTTATTGGATTTTGGACGTATGTAAGTGCTGTGCAGGTATATTAACATGAATAAATAGTTTTGAAATAACAGAATATGTATGCATATAAAAACAAAATCCACCCCTGCGCCCATTCATTGCAGTTTAAAGATGTTGGGATCAACACAATGGGGTTCAATCAGGTAGTTGATTTATGGCAGTAAAAGCCAACGGTATATTTTGAACATTACTTTACGTCCCATTCCAGTGTCCATCAGGAGACGTTCAGTAAGGAATGAAGACAATATTATAAACGTTCTCGCGTACGTGCAACTGGATCCGCACTTGAGTATCAGAAACATTTCTTTAGACTTAGGTATAAGTTGCACTACAGTGTTTCGAATTTTAAAGGATTTTAAGCTGCATCCCTATCATGTAGTTTTACACCAGGCCCGTTCAGATACTGATTTTGACAGGCGGCGGGATTATTGTTATTGGTTAAGAGGTATGTGCAACGGAAATTGCCAGTTCCTCTCCTTTATTTTATGGACAGATGAAGCAACTTTTACTAGTTGTGGTAGAGTCAATTTGCACAATATGCACCACTGGTCAGAAACAAATCCTCATTGGATGCGGGAAGTTGATCACCAAAACAGGTGGAGTGTCAACGTGTGGTGCGGAATTTTAGGAAACAGAATTATCGGACCGTTTTTCTTTCATGGCCACCTAAATGGCGACTCATACTTAAACTTTTTACGAAATATCCTGCCTATCCTTTTAGAAGATGTGCCTCTTGATATAAGAAGATCCCTATGGTATCAACATGATGGATGCCCGGCCCACTTTTATGCAAGAGTCCGTGACTTTTTAGATGCTAGTTACCCAAATCGTTGGATTGGAAGGGGTAGTTTGTTTCCGTGGCCACCTAGATCCCCCGATTTAACCGTGCTAGATTTCTACTTGTGGGGAAGACTAAAAGAGATTGTTTATCAAACACGACCAACCACACGGGAGAATATGATTGAGAGAATTCAAAATGCCATAACTACGATTTCACGAGCTGAAATTGAAACTGCCGTTTCCAGCACTAGAGAAAAATGTAACTCTTGCATTTTGCAAAACGGTGGTCATTTTGAACATTTATAAAGTATTTGTTTGTTGTTTGTTTTTAACAAGATTTCTATGGCTTGATAGAGAACGTGAAGGTGGTTGTGGTTTTTATTGTTGTTTTGGCCCGTTGGCCTTTAAACACGCTTCAAATCTTGCGTTTCGCATGGTTTGGACCAGTCCTAAGCCTGATGGAAGGTAAACAAAAACAAAACAATAAATAAAAATAATGAGTGTGAAATAATAAAATCAGTTTAAAAATTAAATAAAAAGAGAAAAACTCACTTAATAAAAAGTTTAAAATTTTTTTTTATTTTCCATGGCACGCTTGACCACGGACCTATAAAAACAATTGCTTTTTTCAATTAACATGATATTAATTATTCTTTTGGCTATAACTCCGAAACTAATGAAGATATCGAATCGAATTTTTTACATTTTCTCTTGCAAATTTATTCTACTTTTCGATTATGATATAATAACTATGTCATTCCATTTAAAATTTTGGAGAAAAATTGGAAAAACAAAGAGTTTCTCAAATAACGCCCTCTAGCGAGTGCCGCGAAAATCAATGTAACACAGCCATTATTTTGTTTAAATTAGCAAGCCTTCCTTTCTTAAACGAGACCAAGTTCATCAAATTCGGTTGAGTCAAACCAAAGTTATGGACACTTTTATCAGTAGACTTTCCCCCTCCCCTTCCGCCCTAATTTTACATCTTACAGCAAAAAGTGTTAAACCTAAAAGATGTAGAATTCTAGTAGAATTATCAGTGTAATATTTTTTTGATAGCTTTTATAGGGATAATTTCCAGAAAAATATCTTTTCTTATATGACCACAGCAATTACGCCCCCTAGCGGCAGAGTTAGGAACATAAAAATTATTTCCAGCAATTTCTCTTGGCCGCTTTCCTTCTTAGGATTTTTTTTCCAATGCTCCTGGAGTAACAATTCCTGAGATATGGTACCTCATCACCCTTAATGAAACACCCTGTATATATATATATATATATATATATATATATATATATATATATATATAATATATATACATATATATATATATATATATATATATATATATATATATATATATATATATATATATATATATATATATATATATATATATATATATATATATATATATATACAGTCAACTTCGGATATAACGACCTCCGCATATAACGAACCACCGGTTATTACGAACAAAAATTATGGTCCGGCCAAAACGCCATAAGAATGTATGTATTTTTTGTTCGTTTATAACGAACCCGGCTATAACGAACTATCGGCTATAGCGAACCCTATTTTGATTAGTTTTTGCTTGTGGAAGTTCGGTTATAACGAACTGTAGAAATTTCATGTACATATCACTTCCATATTCGTACAGTAACGGCCGAGAATAGCAACCATAGAGAAGCGACAAAGACAATACAAGATTTCACAGGGCATGTGTGACGATAATGTGGACTTCTGTCTATACCGCATCATTAGTGTGACGAAATATCTGACTAAATATCAAAGGCACCGACACGTTTTGTCGCTTCTCTATGGTTGGTATTCTCGGATAACGGGTCGAGTAGCGACCTGTCAGGCGCCATTTCAATTTGTAGTTTAATTTCGGCAATAGGCGAGGGAATATTGTTCTAGCATGGAGCAGAGCGCGCCAAAATTCAGCAAGCGAAAGTTTATAAACACTTGCAGAAAAAGTTGACATAATTACAAAACTGCAAAATGGGGTTGTAAATGCCTAAATCTGTAGGGACTATCAGTTACAAAAGTCAAAGACTATTAATATTCGTAAATTTTAATAATAATAATTTTGACAACAAGAGTGTCGATTGAGTCTGGTGATTACTTACAAATTAAAATTGAAAAACATGTACTAGAAAATTTCAAATTACTGATTTTGTATAAATTATACAAATATGTATGTTTAATAAGTACATAATTTAAAAATACTATTATGTATTGATTATAATAAACGACTCATAAAAAGTACCTATACATATGTATGTACATAGTACATATTTGTTTTATTGTCTGCACTTCGGATATAACGAACGCCCTGCTATAACGAACTGTTTAAAGATCCCCTTGGTGGTTCGTTATATCCGAAGTTGACTGTATATATATATATATATATATATATATATATATATATATATATATATATATATATATATATATATATATATATATATATACTGGGAAGGGTAGTCTTGACCGACAGTTGAATAGAACGACTGTTGATTTTCTTGGGGTAGCGGTCTCGGGCCGAAGTAAAACTTTTTTCACAAACGCCAAGCTTTCGGAAATTTATTTTTTCCTTTTTCAAGGCTACAATAATGGAAATTATTACATGATGGCTAATATGTATGGCTTTCTTTTTATTAAAAAAAACATAAAAAGAAAAACGGAAAATAGTTACATATAAAAAGGATCAGGAAGTTATGGTCAATTTCAATTTACTTACGTGCAAATTGAGTAATACGCTGGTAATATGTTTGTTTAATGAGTAAGGGATCATTAGTTACATTTTAAGTTAAAATTTTAGCTTAATTTCTTAAAATTATTAAACATTACAAGAGCAACGGAAAACATTTGTCAACCTGACAACATATTTGCATATACTGCTGGTTCTTATTAGTAGGTGAATTCTTTCTGACATTTTTTTGCTGGTTGGTGTATTAAACTGCTAACAATATGGGTCCATTTTCATAATCAAGCTATCTTTACTTTAAGACTTTCTATGAATTCCGATTCATTTTCCATCACTATACTTATGTGAAATTTTTAGTTATACGGTTATGTTGGCGCTCTTGGCTAGAGAACTTTTTACAATCCAATATATGGTGAAAATAGCAAAAGAAAGAAAAAACATAAGGCCTTAGAAGAACGGCGAGAAGAGCAAGTAGCAAACTGTCACGTGGCTAAAGAACTCGTGAATTGTGTATTGGTTATATTGTTTTTATTGAGTAAGGTTGAGAAAAGGTATGAATAAATTACAATTAGGTTATCTATGTCTTTCCTCTTGTTTATGCAGTTGTCATCCAGGTAAATCTCAACCATTTCTAGATAGTTTCTTTTTTTATAGTTTTTCTCTGTGATCAGAACTTTTACATTTGGGAAATCGATGTTGTGGTTTGTTGCATTGACATGTTCTGATAAGGCACATGTGTTTTTTTGCAGTCTACGGTCACTTTTGTGTCTAGTGATCCTATCTTTTAGTACGGTGGAGGTTTGCCCTATATAGTTCTTGTCACAGTCTAAACACTTAAGACTATAATATACTACATTTGATTTATTTTGAAGTTTCGTCAATATCTTTTAGCTTGGAAAAAGTATTTTGTATTTTTAAAATGTGTTTGCCACAAATTTTGATTCCTATCTGTTTTGTGAGAATTTTTTCCAATTTATGAGTTAATTCCTGACAGTATGATAAAGAAAAGTAATGTTGTGGTTGGTTTTCAGGTAGAAAGGCACTGCTATCTGGTGATAAAAGTTGTGGAGAGCTATGGTTTAGAAAGCCTGAGATTTCTGGAGATATAGTAAATCCCTCATTGTCACTAATTATGTTGTTGTGTGAGGTATTAAAATTCTCATTGTTAATTGAATTATGTAAGAATTTATTTAAGAAAGATTTCGGGTATGAATTGTTACTTAAAATGATGTATAGTTTTTTTAAATTTTTTTCAATTAATGAGGGGTGACAAATTTTGTGAATCCTATTCCTTAGCGCCAAAACTAAATTGATTTTTATTTTTTGGGTGTGGTAGGAAAAAAAGTTAATATATCTACCAGAGTAGGTTGGCTTTGTGTACCAATCCAACATGATAGTGTTGTTTTCAATTCTAATTAGTTTAGTGTCTAAAAAGGGAACACTGTTTTCTTTTTCAGTCTCTATTGTAAACTGAATTTTGGAGTCGTAATTTTTAGACACTAAACTAATTAGAACTGAAAAGAACACTATCATGTTGGATTGGTACACAAAGCCAACCTACTCTGGTAGATATATTAACTTTTTTTCCTACCACACCCAAAAAATAAAAATCAATTTAGTTTTGGCGCTAAGGAATAGGATTTTGACAAAATTTGTCACCCCTCATTAATTGAAAAAATTTAAAAAAACTATACATCATTTTAAGTAACAATTCATACCCGAAATCTTCCTTAAATAAATTCTTACATAATTCAATTAACAATGAGAATTTTAATACCTCACACAACAACATAATTAGTGACAATCAGGGATTTACTATATCTCCAGAAATCTCAGGCTTTCTAAACCATAGCTCTCCACAACTTTTATCACCAGATATCAGTGCCTTTCTACCTGAAACCCAACCACAACATTACTTTTCTTTACCATACTGTCAGGAATTAACTCATAAATTGGAAAAAATTCTCACAAAACAGATAGGAATCAAAATTTGTGGCAAACACATTTTAAAAATACAAAATACTTTTTCCAAGCTAAAAGATATTGACGAAACTTCAAAAAAATCAAATGTAGTATATAGTCTTAAGTGTTTAGACTGTGACAAGAACTATATTGGGCAAACCTCCACCGTACTAAAAGATAGGATCACTAGACACAAAAGTGACCGTAGACTGCAAAAAAACACATGTGCCTTATCAGAACATGTCAATGCAACAAACCACAACATCGATTTCCCAAATGTAAAAGTTCTGATCACAGAGAAAAACTATAAAAAAAGAAACTATCTAGAAATGTTTGAGATTTACCTGGATGACAACTGCATAAACAAGAGGAAAGACATAGATAACCTAATTGTAATTTATTCATACCTTTTCTCAACCTTACTCAATAAAAACAATATAACCAATACACAATTCACGAGTTCTTTAGCCACGTGACAGTTTGCTACTTGCTCTTCTAAAGATAGCTTGATTATGAAAATTGACCCATATTGTTAGCAGTTTATTACACCAACCAGCAAAAAAATGTCAGAAACAATTCACCTACAAATAAGAACCAGCAGTATATGCAAATATGTTGTCAGGTTGACAAATGTTTTCCCTTGCTCTTGTAATTTTTAATAATTTTAAGAAATTAAGCTAAAATTTTAACTTAAAATGTAACTAATGATGCCTTACTTATTAAACAAACATTACCAGCGTATTACTCAATTTGCAAGTAAATTGAAATTGACCATAACTTCCTGATCCTTTTTATATGTAACTATTTTCCGTTTTTTTTTATGTTTTTTTTAATAAAAAGAAAGCCATACATATTAGCCATCATGTAATAATTTCCATTATTGTAGCCTTGAAAAAGGAAAAATAAATTTCCGAAAGCTTGGCGTTTGTGAAAAAAGAGTTTTACTTCGGCCCGAGACCGCTACCCCAAGAAAATCAACAGTCGTTCTATTCAACTGTCGGTCAAGAGTCTTGACCGACATTTATATATATATATATATATATATATATATATATATATATATATATATATATATAAATATATATACTGGGAAGGGTAGTCTTGACTCAAGACTACCCTTCCCAGTATATATATATATATATATATATATATATATATATATATATATATATATATATATATATATATATATATATATATATATATGTATATATATACATAATTGGGAAAATATGGTTCATCCAACGATTTAATGTGTTCCTTTTGAGGTAAGCTTTTCAAAAAATCCAAAAATGTTTTGAAATTCGAGGGGACCTATAATGCTCAAGAATCTTACAATTATTATTAGTTAATATTCTATTAGTAATTTTCTTTAACCTGTATGAGTCCGTAATTTTAGATTATAAATATTATTTGCTCTGAAGACAACATCTTTATTATTTTGACCAATACGTCAGACAAAAGTGTAATCAAATAAAAAAGGTGACAATGTGAATTTTTATTTGAAAAGCGTAATTTAGAAATTTCAAATTTTTCCTTAAAAATCTGGAATAAGAATTCTTTTAAAATTTAAAACAACTTTTGTATTTCTTCTGCATTAAAATTTTAAAAAAATGACGACTTAAGAGAAATTTTCCAACTACTCTTAACCAAATTTTACGTTTTTGCATTTTTTGCATCTCCTGTACAAAAAAAAAATTGGCATCGTGGATCTTATTTTTAAAGCAAGCAAGAATGACCTTTCTTCGTATTTTTCACTTTTTGGCCCATTTGTCCTTTTGTCTTCCCTATCCGTGGACATACCGTTAGGTACTGTATATTTAGGTATTAATCTTATCCTTTTAATTTACTTTCAGAATTTTAAAATTTTCTTTCTATAAAATTACAAACTGCTATTTAATAGTCTCTTATTATAATAATAATCCCTTAATTATATTTTAGGTGCCGACTCTGTAAAAAGGCATTCTCTGACAGTAGTACCTTAACTAAACATTTGCGAATACACAGCGGAGAGAAACCATATGAATGCAAACTTTGTTTACTTCGATTTAGTCAAAGTGGAAACTTAAACAGGCACATGAGAGTACATGGTGCCACTAATGGATTGCCTTCATAACATACCCTCTTTGATTATTACTTTTAGTATAAATAGTATACAATAATTATTTATGTAACTAGTTAAGAAATAAAATGTATATCACGAGTGGGATTCTTGCGGAATAGGCGAGCCGCAATGGCACAAATATCATGAAATACAAAAAATTACTTATCGTAACGTCTTTCGGACAATATTCTTTGTATTTTTGGTAAAAAAGTTTTAAAACCATAAAATAATTGCTAATATTTTATGGAAATCCGTCGGTATAAAATTTAATTCCGGTCTTGTAAATGAATTTACTTGTAGCGAAATTCTTTTATTTCCTAGCTAGTTATGAAAGACGTTTTATAACCTTAGGTAAAGAGTAACACCGTTCCATGTTAAAATTAGAAGAAATAACTTTAAAATAAATTGTTGGGTATATTTAGGGCTTATAACCATAATTTGTTTACCTAACATTATTCTCTCCATTTTTTTTTCATTCTTGATTTTAAAATTATCACTTTAACTACAATTTTGTCTCTACGTCTTAATTCAGTTTTTAAAAATTGCTACTACTTATCAAACCATCACCAAATCTGCAACCTTGTTTTACAAAACTTAGTTTTATTTTCTCTAAATATGTTGTATGTTGTATAACATACAACATTTAATCAATATAGAATAAACAAAGCGAAACCCCTTAGTGCCAATTTGGCTTTCGAAAAAAACATTTTAACTCAGTAGCAATTTTTATAATCACACTATGCACAATTTTGCCTGATATGATTTCTAGTCTTTCTGTAAGCGCTATCCTACACTCGGATAATATAAGCATAACATAGGCGCAAGTTGAGGGATTAACCCGCAAGGCAATGCCAATGGAAAGGAAGAGAAACGAAACACAGTATGTGCGCATACTTATGCCTATGTTATGTCAATTAATTGTAGAATAGCCAGAAACATCCCAATACAGCAAAATTCTCTCATTTACGATTTACATTCCTTTCGTGCATAATGATGATTGTTTTTTTTTTAATTTGGTTTGCTTGGGTTTAATTTATATGTAGTCGATTAAAATTATTTTAATGCTTTCTTGAATTCATCTTCATGGTCTCGTCCTTTGTTATGTGCCACACATCATATTGGTTTAGGCTGTTTAGATTTATAGGATCTACCTATTAATGATTATATGTTATTTACATACTGCCCTTCTTCTTCTTGAAATATCATACTTATATTTAAGCGTAAAGGTACCTCTTGCCTATACCCGTGATGTGTGTCGCTTTACAGGATTTTTCACAGACATGTAGGGCCTACTTACGAGTGGTGGTTTGCCATTAACTTTCACGAGGTGCCGACCGAATAAATAAAAGTTAGGCACCGCCGGTATTGGGTTACGATTTACAGAGCTTTTGCAAAGTCTGACACACAAACCATTGCGTTATGGTCGACACACTACCATATTGGGGCTTTATTTGAAAATATTTTAAATATGAATCGATCTGAATGATGTTTGTTGTCAAATTTAAATAAATCCTAACAAAAATGAAACGCATGCATATCTAAAAAAATTGCAAGCGAGAATAAGAGTACTAAATGTGAAAAATCTTGTGCATTTTCTCTATATTTCTTAGCGAAAAAAACGGGTGAAAGTCAAAAATTAAAAAACATGAATTCGGTGGCCGTTACCTTTATGATAAATATTTTAATAAACACATATTATTTTATTTACAAAAATATCTATAAACGACTATTCTGTTCTGGTAAAGTAGATTTGATGGATTTTTAGCAAATTATATGGTAAAAAAACTGTCGTTATAAGCCGTAAGTTGTTGCAGGCATGAACGACTCTATTTTTTGTGATATAGGATTAAGATTTTTGAAACAGGTTAACGTAATATCTTATCTTATAGTGTTTTTATTTTATATGCAGTTTATATTGTATAATATTTGATCTCATGATAATATTAAGGAGATAGATAAATCAATAAAATAACTATGTTTTTTACCTTGATCTAGGTTGATATAATAAGTCATATGCAACTATAAGTAGTTAAACATCTGAAATACAAAACTTTGAAATTTGTATATCTATTTTCTTTGAAGAAGAAGTTATTTTTTAATTGTTCTTATAATTGATCTTTTTATTACAGTTTGAAACCAGGCTATTTTTAACGTTTTGAGTGAATATGGTCAAGAAATGCTGAAATGCGGAATTTTGAAATAATGGTGTTATTTTCCTACATAATATTACGACAGCGTATTGGGGCCACCGAAAAAATATTTTAACTCTAAATTCACTGATAACAAGTGTAAATTTACAGATATTAAGTGTAAATTTACAGATAATAAGTGTAAATTTACAGATATTAAGTGTAAATTTACAGATAATAAGTGTAAATTTACAGATAATAAGTGTAAGTTTACAGATAATAAGGTTAAATTTACATATACTAAGTGCACATTTACAGATAATAAGTGTAAATTTACAGATAACAAGTGTAAATTTACTGATAATAAGTGTAAATTTACATATACTAAGTGTAAATTTACAGATAATAAGTGTAAATTTACAGATAATAAGTGTAAATTTACAGATATTAAGTGTAACTTTCCAGATAATAAGTGGAAATTTACAGATAACAAGTGTAAATGACAGATATTAAGTGTAAATTTACAGATAATAAGTGTAAATTTACAGATAATAAGTGTAAATTTTATAATGGCATTTTATGTTTGTTGTTTCTCTTATTATTAAATAAAACACTGATACGGGTACAGGCGCAACTAGGGGGGACAAGGGGGCTTAGCGATTGGTGTTCCATAAAAATAATTCACTTTTTCTTAAGGGTCAGGGCTTAAGCCCCCCCCCCCAATAGTACTGTCTAGTTGCTCCACTGGCTACGGGGCACAGTCAGCAGTGGGCATTAATGAAATTGCCCGAGCTGTACCCAGGCAAAGTTAATAATATAATGCAGGTTTGCTTAGATTTGTTTACATTTCGGCAGGATCCCTATCTGTCTTTTTTTATGGAAAAAGATCCTGAACAAACTTGAGTAAACATGCACAGTATTAAGAACTTTTCCTGGACAATGCTGACACTGACACAGTGCTGGAGTATTTTAGTTAGTAAGTTTCTGTCAAATTTTGAATAATTTAGCGCTACCAGAATAGGAAACAAAAATATGCGTACCCCGTCTGCGCCTGATCCACAGTTTAAAACCTTGAACCGAGTTCGTTTCCCTAAGCAGCCTTTTTTTTAAATTGTTATGGTTTTGGTCGATTTTAAATTTTTAAGGACGTGAAAGAAGGACCTAAAGTGATTTTATGAGTATTCTAAGAAATACTTAGTAAAGAACAATTTTAAATAAAAGAGGCCGTTTCTTGCTTATCAAGCTATTAGGCGTCAAAGAGGTACCTAGCATTTCTTAATGAGTTGATCTTCTGAACATAATGGCGCAGTTAAAATAACTCGATATTCCCCAAACAACTTTTTTAAGTATTCATTTTTATTATTCAGTTCTAAAATTTGCAAAACGGAACACTTATGTAATCACTTCGGTGTCCGTCCGTCCGTCCGTCTGTCACAGGAGATTTTCTCTGAAACTATTCGACATAAAAATTTGAAATTTAGCACAGAGATAGAGTGCGGTGGCCCAATTATAGACTTGAAGTATAAAAAGTTGAATTTTGATTCTGGGGGTTAACTTCAGGGGGTAAATTGTAAAATGGAAAAAAATCTAAATGGCATCGTGTAGGGTGTCAAATGAAAGCTTATTGAAGCACGAATTCAAAAATATATATGATGTATTTTTTATGCATTTTTTAAAACATTTTTCGAAAAAAATGCTTAAAAATTGCTGTCCCCCACCCTCATCACCAAAAGGATCGCTCAGAAAAATCTGAAAAAAATCATGAACATTGAGAATTAGGTGTAGATTGAGCAAAAATTATCAGGATTGAAAAATTCTAGCGCGATGAATTGTTATAAACAATTTAATTGTTTATTTCCTTATAACTGCTGATCCATTAGTTTTAGAGAAAAAGTCTTTCGGCAAGAAATATTTCCCACAATGTAAGGAACAACTTTTGCTCTTACACGTTTTTCAAAATTTTTAATCTGACTCATTCCAAACGGTCCCCACTCAGCTCCGCACATACGCGATGTGATACGGCGTTGGTGCCGTCGGCGGCGGGTAGCGCGTCAGATGGGCGGAGATCGGGTGGCCGAGGTGCTCAGGTTAAGCGGGGGCTGATGGCACGTAACACTAATTGTGCAAGTATAGCCTGCACGTGACCGAATTTTTTTAGTAATTCCATGTAACACAAGTTAAATTTTCGACTTAAGTACAAGGTTCTCTGGGAAGAGTTTGTAATTCTCCTTGCACCATCTTGTTCAGCAGGTATCAAAATCCAGTAAAAGTTTTTTTTCACAGCATCATACTCGTATTAACAATAACAGAGTGGTCTTTTTTTAACGGTACGCCAAATAAAAAGTATTTTAGCTTACCAAGGCAAACGTGAAAGAGTTACTTTTTATGAATTTTAATCTACTGACTACTCCAAAACTTTCTCGAAAGTATTGCTAAATTATTCAAAATTTGACAGAAACTTACTAACTAAAATACTCCAGCACTGTGTCAGTGTCAGCATTGTCCAGGAAAAGTTCTTAATACTGTGCATGTTTACTCAAGTTTGTTCAGGATCTTTTTCCGTAAAAAAAAGACAGATAGGGATCCTGCCGAAATGTAAACAAATCTAAGCAAACCTGGATAATATTATGAACTTTGCCTGGGTACAGCTCGGGCAATTTCATCAATGCCCACTGCTGACTGTGTCCCGTAGCCAGTGGAGCAACTACTATCCATTTCTAAAGTTTTGACCCCTCAGTTTGGAAGCTTGTAAAGTAAAAAGTACAATTTTAAAAAATATAATTTTCACATATTTCGGTAAAGTTACTTGTCTCTATTACACATGTAAAACTTTGTAACCGTAGATGCCTTGGTGCTTTTCTAATGGGAAGGTAATTATAAAATTGTCACCATTTTTTCCCTATTTCATCAATTACTCAATTTTAAAAATTTATTGTGCCTTACTGGTACTCCCAGGCCTAACTAATTTTTTACAGGCGATAAAGTGAACCTTACTTTAGTCCCAAAAAATATTATTTTTATTTTTTTGTCTTAGGTTTGGTAGTAATATTCAAAAAATGATTGTGGTTATGTAATTACTACCAGTAATCTTACAGCAAAAATTTTTGTTTTTTTGTATTACATATAAAGAGATGTAACTTTACGTTTAACGAAAATTTTGTTTTGGCAGTTGTCATAAACCTAAAAACAAACAATTAATTTGTGTAAAGGATAGCAGCATTGAGCTTGCGGGGTGGAGCGGGGCGTCGAAGGTGCAATAGTATGGGTGTTAAGGTAATAATCATTAAAGTAATGCAATATAGTGAAGGCTTTTATTTTTGTGCTCTATATGATAAATTAGGTAACTGGTAAAATTAAGAAAAAATAGGTATATGCATTGGTAAATATTTACATTTATTTGTATTTAACGATGTTCGATTGCTTTATTAAGATCTATACAATAGGCAAAACGTGTGTAGTAGAACAATAGTAATTTAAAAACATTACTTCAAAGTGAGTAACGTAAATAGGCCAATTAGCTTTATTTATTTATAATTCACCTAAAAGAAAAACAATATTTTTTATGTTCCCTTATTTTTATGATTCGCATATTTGGAGAATTGTAACAAATGCTGTGTTAAGTTTGTCTGCATTTGCCTTTGCTTAATAATAAAAGAAATATGTGAAAGTGGCTTGTTTACGTAGAATCACATCTGATTTAACTTTTAAGGTACAAAGCCCTGACAAAATTTATTTAATTCTAAAACTAAAAATAACCTGCTTGGATTACACCACTCTTTTTTACCGAAGAAGACCTACACTTATGGATCGTTTTCTCGTTCTTCATCATTACTAAAGTCTTCATTTGGATCATCATCTTCATCATCTTCATCTAAATTTATAATAATGGTTCTACAACAACATCAACTAAGTGGTCTTTTTCTCTGTAGGATTCCTCAATTTAATTAGCGTGTCCAACGCAATTTTCCCAAACAGAATTTGGCACGTTCTGCATCGCTTCAAGACACAAATTTAGTACATTTGTGATTTTACACGTAGTATTCAATTTTGCCACTTTATTTTTCACATATGCCCAAATTAATTCAATTGCGTTCAATTCACAGTGTGCAACTGGCAACCATAGAAGCTTTACATTATCATTACGTAACTCCTTTGCAATTGTATCTAAAAGATACGTTTTTGGAAAGTGATAGTTCTTGCATAGGTCTAAAAGCATTGGTTTGGTTAATTCATTAAACGTTGTAAATCCATCGGGCAATGTTGCTTTTCGCTGGGACATCCATTCTATTATTTTTTGTTTTGTCCAGGCAGTTGTAGGATTTCGAAAATTAGGATCCAACATTGTGTGATACGGTGCTTGGTCAATTACGATTACTGATTTGTCAGGTAAGCACTGTTCTAAACCATTCAGGAACGCACTGTTCTAAACCATTCTTCGTAATGTTGTTTATTCATCTCGTTATGGTAATCCACTGACGCCGCACTTTTTTTCCCAACGAAACACTTCAGGCAGCCATCCAAAAACCCATTTTTACTACCAATATGAAAGATAATAACCCGTTGTCCTGATCCTGATGGCCGTTTTATTCCACCTCTAAAGCCATTAATTTCCTGTATACCACCTCTGTATTCATCAAAATTATCCCGTTTTGTGGGATTAACTCTTTCAACCCAGCCAAACTTCCTTGAATGATTTGCACCGCACCATGTTTCATCTGTATAAAATATTTGCCAAGAATCTTCACGATATCTCTTTATGGCGTATAAGAATTCCGCTCTTCTGGCAGCAATTGTGTTTTGTTCCATTAAAATTGGTTTATTAATTAGTTTTTTATAGGAAAACCCAAGTTCTTTAATCCATCGGTACAAAGTCATTTCTGAAAATTCTGGTAAATAATCGACATCTTCTTTCAATTTCTGGTAAACTTCTTTTGTAGAAGGAAACCGGCGCTCCAGGTAAAAATTTAATATTGTTCTCCTTATGACGCCCTGCAAAATCTCATCACATTCCAGTCGGGGCCTTCCACTTCTCCCTTTTGATGGTATAATAATACCGGAACTTTTTTCTTCCGCAGTAACACGTTTAACGGTGCTTTCACTAATACCCAGGCAATCCGCCGTTCTTTTAACCACTTGCTCAACCAAAATATTTTCCAAACCGTTGTCTTTCTCTTGTTGAAAGTACGCTCTGAGTTGTAATATAATATTTTTCATTTGTTCGTTGCACTGACGAGACATTGTAACTTATTAGACTGTAGTTTGGTACCGTATTTTTGGTTCAGATTGGGTACATCAGGTATTTATATAAATTCGAACAAGATAATCTTAAAAATCGTGTGAAAACAATAATAATTTCACATTAATATCTACCACTACAACCAAAATTTAACTCAACAATAAGTAGATATAAACAACCACAATAAACTAAATAATATTATTTAACAAATATTTACAAGACATAACAAATAGATTAAATTCTAAACAAATAACAATACATGGACCTACGGACTACAGAAGGATAAGCCTGACCTTCACGACGAGGCAACCGTACTGTGTTTATGTCGGTAAAGGCGTTTAATATTTTGCATCTCTTTCTTATGTCGCTTTTAATATTTATTACAATTTTTACAAGAACTAAAGGTGCTTTTTTTAATTTTGTGTAATAAAATACATTTGTATAATAATAAATACGTCTACGAGTGTAAAGATTTTTTTTAAGGTTTTAAATTGTCCACAGTACAGCTGATACAAAAACATCATTAAAAAATAAAAAAATACGATTTTAGACACATACTACCAATCTCTTGCGAAAGTATAGATATTTTTCTATCTACCTTCAAAATTGCATTTAATTAGGGAAAAAATTAACCAATATATAGACATGAGAAAATCGTTTATCAGTATTAACGCAGTAAAATCGTTGTTTTTTTCTACTTGATTATGAATAACTTCAATATCGTTTACACTACAATAATAAATTTTTTGGAAGAAACTCTTGGATAACGTCCTAACAAGCTGTAATTTTTTCAGTTTATTCTGCCCCGTGGTTTTTTTGTTATTGACCCTCAGACTGAGGGGTCAAAACTTTAGAAATGGATAGTAGACAGGGTATTTGGGGGGGGGGGGGGTCTTAAGCCCTGACCCTTAAGAAAAAGTTAATTATTTTTATGGAACACCAATCGCTAAGCCCCCTTGTCCTCCCTAGTTGCACCTGTACCCGTATCAGTGTTTTATTTAATAATAAGAGAAACAACAAACATAAAATGCAATTATAAAATTTACACTTATTATCTGTAAATTTACACTTAATATCTGTAAATTTACACTTATTATCTGTAACTTTACACTTATTAGCTGTAAATTTACACTTAACATCTGTAAATTTACACTTATTATCTGTAAATTTACACTTATTAACTGTAAATTTACACTTAATATCTGTAAATTTACACGTATTATCTGTAAATTTAGAGTTACTTAATATCTGTAAATTTACACTTATTATCTGTAAATTTAGAGTTAAAATATTTTTCGGTGGCCCCAATACGCTTTCGTATAATATTACATTATTCCAGCATAAAATCATTTAAGATCTTTTAAGTTGACAAGCTAAGAGTTTTCTGTTTCGTAATAAAATAAATGCACGTTTATAGTTTTATATTATGTTGTTTAAATCTCTTGTAAAATGAAATTATTTTTCATCGTTTACGTTAATCTCACGAATCAGAAGCATTATTATACAGACAAACTCGGCCTAGTAGAAATATAGGTACTCGCATATACGTATATAGGTTATGCTGACATTTTTTAGATACGCATTAACTAAAAAGGCGTTAAATGTTCGACTGCACACCAGCGTTGCCAAACTTCGACCGAACAGCTGATATAAAAACGTAACCTTAAACTTTCCATTAATTTCAACTTCAGCCTGTTTTTCAGAAGGGTAACCAAAGCTCTTTCTTATCGTGACTTCAATTCTAAATAAATTGGTTTATTTTTATTTATTTATTTATTTATTTATTTACAAACCAACAGGCATATAGCCCAATTACAGAGTAGGAAGGTTTCAACAGAAATAAATATATGTACTATTAGGTGAACTAATCATTCACAAAGAGAAGATCCTTTAATATAGTGGTTAATTCAGATTTGCTAATGTTAAATATATCACATTCCAGACGTATATCATTAACATGCCTACACATTACATTTATTGGTGTATTTCGGAAACTATTTGTACGGTAGGGATCCATATATAAAGTAGGTGGATTTCGTGTTCTATGTGATGGTGCATAAAAATTTAATTTTGACAACAGTGCTGGATCATCAATCTTATTATGAAGTAAGTTATAAAAAACATCACAGAATTAAAAACTCTTCTCTTTTCCAAACTATACAGATTGTATTTAATTCTTAAAAAAGTGTTTGAGATATGCCGATCATATTGTCCTGTATCTTTAAAATTTAAATATCGTAAGAATTTATTTTGTACTTTCTATTGTGTATTTATGAGTACCATATATGTGACTCCATATGATGGCTGCATATTCCAAAATACTCCTAATATATGCAACATAGCCTTCCAATACAATGAACGTTTGTAAAATGCCTACAGTTTCTGACTATGAAGCCATACATTTTAAGAGCCCTGTTGGAAACATATTCAATATGGTTTTTAAATGTAAATTGGCTATCGAATATAACACCTAGGTCTCGCATTTCTCCCGATCTGGCCATGTCGGTCCCACAAACACTATAATTAAAAATTACCGGATCCCTCTTCCGAGTATAGGTAACACTAAAACATTTATCAATATTAAAACCCATTTGATTAACAACCGACCACTGTGTTACTCTATCTATATCTTCCTGAAGTAAGATACAGTCTTGTTCATTATTTACATTAAAATACAGCTTCATATCATCTGCAAACATCAAAATATTACAATTTTTCACAGTACTAATGAGACTGTTGATATAAAGAAGAAACAGCAAAGGGCCAAGATTGGATCCCTGAGGAACCCCAGATGTAGCCAGATATGACTCCGAGGTATACCCCCTAACAGTCACTCTTTGACTACGATCACATAAGAAGAATGACATAAAGTTTATCATGAAATCCGTATTCATTTTTCATTTTATCTATAAGAACCGTGTGTGACACCGTATCAAATGCTTTAGCAAAATCTGTATAGATAACGTCAACTTGCAACTTGTTGTCTAAGGCTTCTGAAATACTTTAAGTAATACTACATAAATTAGTTATGGTAGAGCGCCCCTTCATGAAACCGTGTTGAAAAATAGATATATTTTTTGAAATGGAGGCATAGAGATATTTGTAAATAATTGATTCAAAGACTTTAGCAGGAGCAGACAGTATTGCTATTGGTATATAATTTGCTATATCAGACTTGTCTCCCTTTTTGAAAACAGGGCAGATCTTGGCTTCCTTCCATTTATCAGGGAATGTTGATGTTTTTAGCGCGAGGTTGTATAATAATCTGAAAGGTTCCGCCAAGGAACCTATTAGTCCTTTGATAACATAGGGCGGTATATTGTCAGGACCAATTGCTTTATTTGCTTTTAGCCCTTTAACAGCATTACATATGTCTTCATGCCGTACAGCCCCAAGAGTCACAGCCTCAGACAACACTTTATTTTCCATTTCACAGACATGTGAATCATAATTTCGATATACAGATCTAAAATATGAGGAAAATGCATTTGCAATCGACTGACCTTCAGAATAATTTCTATCTTCCAAAAACATGTTTTTCGGTACAGACACAGACTCTTTTTTATTTTTCATGAATTGCCAGAATGACCTGGAATCATTATTTATATTTTCTTCTAATTTTTGAATATACTGGTTATAAGCTAATTTTATGTCATTCTTAAGTAGTGCTCTTAGTAGAAAAAACTGATTTTTAATTTCTATATTACCCGTTTTTTTGCTTTTTATTCTAAGTTTCTCTTTCTTTTTAATGTTATTAATGATATTTTTATTAAACCAAACAGGATATTGTTTATTCCACCGACATTTTGGCACACATATATTAAAAATTTCATATATTTTTTGATAAAAATGATCTACTGCTAAATTAACGTTGGTATATGAATCCAAGTCATTCCAATCCGTTACCTGAAACAACTGATATAATGCCCCGTAGTTAGCTTTTCTAAAATTAAACTTAGTAATATTATTTGAATGTAGGTCTTTCTGTTTTGGTTCTTTTAAGAAAGAGTTAATTTCAAGAGTTGGATGATATCTGACTTCGCTTACGAAACTGAATGTACTTCTCGTAACACTGCAGTTCATATTGGTAATTACAAGGTCCAAGATTCTATCATCATCGTTAGTCACCCGATTAATCTGATTACAGTCAAAAAAACTTAAAAGATTAATTAAAGATTCTACCAGGTTATCATGAATATTACTATTAATGTAGTAATTATTAAGTTGCGGAATGTTAAAGTCGCCTAATAAAATAAAATGATTTCCAAGGAGGAAATACAAGTTCTCTAGAAGTGCATAAAAATCATCTCTAACTGACAGAGGGCATCCATAAGCTATGTAGGTAGCAAGTATTTAAATGTAAGAATGATCGTTTATGTAAACTTTAACACAAATCACATCAATCTCAGGAGCATTAAACTCAAGTGGCATTACACAGCACTTATACTTGTCTTTAACCGCCAGAAGCACTCCACCGCCACGCATATCATCTTGTCTATTTCTGTTCCTGTGCTGCACAAAACAGCTTGGTAGCACTTCGTTTTCATATACCCCATTTGAAAGCCACGTTTCTGACAAAGCTATTATATCATATTCGTCTTCAGTAAGACACACTGTGTTGTAGATTTCGTGTACTTTAGTATTTAACCCTTGGACGTTCTGGTAAATAATGGTCAATTTTTGATCAACTGCGGCACGTGTATTTGATGAGCCAGGGGATGTTATTTGGTCGGATGTTTCAGTTATTACAGGATTATTTATAAAAAATCGCTGGTATCATAGTTTACATTTTGTCGTAGTCTATTAAGTCTCCTTTGGTACACAGGGCAATTATGATCTCTTGCAGTATGACTTCTGTCATTCAGACGAAGTTTTTTACAGTTAGGGCAGTTTAGAATTATTTCACTACATTGTCTTCCATCGTGTTCACCACCACATTTATGACAGCATTCCTGTGCTGTACAATATTTAGCAACATGTCCATACGTACAGCATTTAAAACACATAGAAACATTCGTATACTCCCGAACAAAAACTGAGCACAAAACAAAAGTGAGATTTTTGCATCTTAGTATCCATTTGAACAGTTTTGGATTAGTTTGAAATATCCAGTTTTCTTTTTGGTCGTTTCTATAGTTCTTTTTGGCAATAAAGTTAAGTTGCGATCTTACTTCTTGGCCAAAGATGTCTACTATATCGGGATTCTCGTTTAGAAATTCTTCAATAAATTCTTCTGTTGTGGGTCCTTTGAGTATACCAGTAATCATAATCATTGGGTCTGTATTTTGGACACTTTTTACTTCAAATAATGAATTTTCTTTCAAATTTGTATTCAATATTTCTTGTTGTTGTTCACTTTGACATTCAATCACAACAGTTCCACTTTGAAGTTGCTTAACATTCTTGAAAGCACCGTCTATCTTGCTTTTGTCAACATTCTTTTTTATTTCTTGCATGACTAGCCTTGCATCATTTTGTTCTTTCATTTTGATTATAGTCTCATGTCGTTTGTGTTGGGGAGGAGTCTTCCATTGCTCCGTATCCGTTTTTTTGAAATAGGATCCCTTTGTTTTCATAATGTCGCTGTAGGATGGTTTATCATTCTCTTGCAGAGTGTCAGCATTTTGATTTGCTGTTGTCTTTTCATCTGACTTGTTTACTAGATTTTTTATTCGCATATTTTCATTTTCCACTTGACCAATTCTAAATGCCAATACTGTAACTTGTTTATGTATGTTGAGTAAAGCTGATTCTACTAATTTTTGTGTTTCCAGGTTATTATTGTGGTTGTTTTCATTATTATTCACTGCAATAACATCCAGAGAATCAATAATCTGGTTTAGGATTAATTCGGTAGGTTCTTTGAAAATATTCGAAGATGTAAGTTTTATTTTGGATTCTCCCAAATTGCCAGTCACATTATTGTCATTTTGCTTCTTTACCTTATTTCGTTCTAAATAACCTGGACTAGAGCCGGATCTGGGCCTTTTTTGCGAACTATTTGTACCAACAGTTTCGTTTTTACTTCCAGGAGGCGTTCTGTGAACAGAATTCCTTGGTCTAAATAATGACTCGGCATCATCTCGGTCATTCGCAAATACATCGTCTACCGTGCTAAAACTCTCTTTGGGACTGCATATCACATTACTTATTTTGTTATCTTTTTGTGGTCTGAATTTATCACCGTACGTTTTTTGCGGTACCCGAAATACCATTAAATTTGATCTTGATGTTTAAAATTTAATGATCCGTGCGAATTACTACTTATTGGTTTTATTAACGTTTTTTCGTCTTTCTTTCTAGTTTTTTCATCATCATCACCCTCATTACCCATTCCAAAACCCGTTCATTCACTTTTAAAAATTTTATTTTGATCACTGTCAAGCAGGAATCGGATTTACTACGGAGCGATTTTTCCACTGTCGTGCGTATTATACTCGGACCGAGTATACTTCTTAAAAGTTCTTTTCTTATATGAAAAAACCCTTCTTAAGAACCCCATATGAAAATAAAGCGCGGAAAACCTGGCGTACCTGTAAGATGTGTACCTATTTTATTAAGCTGTTTTGCATTCCTCCTTGGCTACCGGATTTAACAATCTCCACTATCTCTCTCGCGACCCCCTGGCAGTAAACATTTTAAAATTTTTGTTTTCAAGCAGTTCACTTAAATTCATGAACAAAATAAATAAAACAATGTGGTGAACAGAAAGTTTATGGATCATTTATCCTGTTTTAGATTTTACAAAAAAAAAACAGCTACCGTATGAATATAACTTGTCTTATTTTATGGCAAAATATTTACCGATTTCCCGGCTTTAAAGTAAATTTTCACAAAATCAGAATGAGAGAAATAATCTACAAATATTTAACTTTGAGATTTCTTCACCGCATTGCTTAGCTTATTAACTTTTAGGTCTTGAATATCATACGGATTTTAAGGATATTAGGTAATAGACTTCGAGAATATTTTTACAAACTTTATTTTGTACTTTGTCTTTGTCACGCCTTTAAATAAAACTATTCAAAAATGTTGTAAACTTTGTAAATATTTATGGTTCAATCTGTACATATACATTCTTACACTTTGCTTTAAATACATAACTTATATATAACTATGGTCATTAGAAGCATTAGATGATTTAACCAGAGATTTTGTTAATAATTCTTTTATTACTCCTTCCTCTTGTAAATTTGGTTTATTGTTCTGTTTTTTTATCTGTTTCTTCTTTGTAGAAAAGAAAACTTGCTTTTCAATTTTTTTGTTAGCTGGTGGTATAGTAACAGTCTTTTCTGACTCGCATTTAAATTCTTTTTCTGGGATCTTACTTAACAAAACTAGAGAATTTAAACTTTGAAGAATTTGTTTCAGCTGCTCTGTACTATGAGCTTTTGACTCGACATTTTCAACAATTTGAAATGCAGCAGCTTTAATCTGATTCTGAAGAGTTTCAGTGTTTTCTTGTACCGTTTTACACACTAAATTTATTGTTAAATTCTTAACTTCAGCTACTTTATTATTCAGCCTGTCTTTTAATGAATTTGAAGACATAGTTTTATCATTTTTTAACCAAACATAGTGAATATGCTTACATATTGTATTTTGTATGTTATAATCCATACAACTACATTCAAACATATGGGCACAAATGTTACAGAATTTGCAAATTAGTTCGCAACATATTTCTGAGGAAGTTTTTATAATCGACGCTTTCTTTTCTTTTGCTTCTTTATTGGACGAGTCATTTAGCAAATAAACATTTTCTGAAATGTTCGTTAATTCAAAGTCTTGTACAAGTGCAACACGATGCCTTTTATGAATTGTATTTATATGTTCAGTATTTTGACCTTTTGTTAGTTTAATGATTCTTTCAATTATTTTATCCCGAAGAAATTTTTCCAATACATACAAAGCTTTATCAAGCCTTCGAAGAGATTTACCTTCAAGATAAATATGTTTAATTACCTTATCCATATTTTCAATATGCATATTAGTGTTGATGCATTTCTTCCTATAGCAATAAGCCCATTTTAATTTATTATTAACATAATTTCTTGAAAAATATTCAAAAAATGACACATATTTTGATTCAAGGATGCTTTGAAAAGAATTCAATCCTTTTTCAAACTGCTCTTCATCTAAAGTCGTTTGCAAATATTCTAAGGTTTTATATATCCATTTTCTATCATCAGAAAGATTAACCTTGCTAAGATTCTGCTGCCAAGCTCTGTCGACATGCCAAGAACAGAATAAATGCTTTTCAACGGGGCCCATTATTATTTGCCAAGCATTAACAAAAACTTCTGTCATATCGGTCATTAGAACTTTTGCTTTAATTTCTCCTACAGCATTTTTCACTTCGCTAAAAAAAACTTGATGGATATATGTATCTTTCCTGTTTGTGAACATGAAAGCAGCAGGAAAACCTCGGTGGAATTCGTCAATTATTAAAACTGTGGTCAATTCAAAGTCATATGGATTCAATCCATGTGTACTATCAACACATATAGTGTTTGGTCCAAACATCTGGGAGTTGTTCATATATATGAGGCAGAAATCTTCTTTTTTAAGATTGTTCTGCGACATTTTGTTCTTTATATAAAAGTACTGGATTTTCTTCCCATTGTTTCTGCAGTAACGTCATGTTACGCATATTCTCGGCGCACATGCGCTAGATTATAAATGTTATAAATAGTCGGGTGGACCAGCGCCATTCCTTCTTCTACTACCACCAACAGCCTCATTCACATCATCATTCATGTGAACTCCATTTTAAAGTTAGTTTGTAGCGACCATGTACCAAGTCTGTGATATGTAAATAAAACGACTTAAATTCTAAATATGTTTTATTAACTCGGCATCTTTAAACAACAATAAAACTTAACAGTGGCGACGAGGATTAAAAAGGAATATAAAAAAAGTGTATTTAACGACACGTGAGAAACGAACAAAATGGCAGAAGCTTCGAGAAGATTTGTAGAATTTTCACCAGAATACGACGATTGGCAAGTTTATTTAGAAAGGTTAGATCAGCATTTTACGGCAAATAAGATCAAAGAAACTGAAGATTCGATGAAAGTAGCTATATTGATTAGTTCGTTGGCACCATCGACGTATAAGTTGCTGCGAGATCTTACTCATCCGACGCTGCCGAAGGATAAAAGTTATGCAGAACTGTCTAGTTTGCTAAAAAACCAGTTCTCAAATCAAATTAGCACGTGGAGAGAAAGAAGAAATTTCTACGAAATTAAGCAAAGTTCTGAAGAATCCGTAATGGAATGGCACGCGAAGATAAAAAGTGCAGCCACAAACTGTTCATTTGGAAGTAAATTATCCGATGTGTTAAGAGACCGATTCATTGCAGGAATGTACCCGAATAGAATCCTGGATCGACTTTGTGAAGAACCAGAGGACGCCAAACTGGAAGATTTGATCAAATTGGCAGTCAAAGTTGAAAGTTTTGCGAAGACGGAAGCACGTGGAAGCATAAACTTGACGTCCAATTCAAAACGCCCGCCAAAACCCGACGGAAGTGAAAATTCAAGATGGCCGCGCCGAGGTGGCAGCAGCGCAGGACGAACAGGTCATGGGACTGGTGGATCGAGCTCGAATGTCAAAACAAAAAATCTGGTTAGTAATGATTTTTCTCATAATAAATGTAATTCAAATTTTAAAAATTCAAAATATTGCAAATTTTGTAAGTTAAACAATCATAATAGTGATGCATGTTATTTCAAAAATATTCGTTGTAATGTATGTAAAAAGTTAGGTCACAGTTCAAAGAAATGTCATAATAAAAACAAAATAAATTTTGTTCAATCAAATAAAAACGCAAATATCCAAGGGAATTGCAACAGTAAAGCACTCGAGTGTTTCGAAGGTAATAAAATGCTTTATCTGGAAAAATGTCAGAATAAAAAAAAGAGGTTGTTTGGTAAACAAACGGTCATTGAACCCGCTGTCAGTGAAAATAATTGTAAGGTCAATGAACCAAAAGTAAACAACAACAAGTTGAAGGTGAATAAACCCAATGTAAATAAAAATATGATTTGTTGTAATAAAAAAGTAGAAGAAGCAAATTTTATGAATGTTTCGAATGATGATAATTTTAAAATTTATGTTGAAATAAATAAAAAGCCTGTACTTATGTTAATTGATTCTGGTTCGTCAGTAAGTACCCTGAGCTATAACATATACTTGCAAAATTTTTCATACTGTAGGTTACAACAGGACGACACAACATTGAGAGTGTACGATGGAACGATGCTGCGTCCCAAAGGTTTCATTGAAGTAAATGTAAGCTATCGTGATGTCTCAAAGCCTGTCCGACTGTATATTGTGGAATGTAATAGCCCCGGTTTGCTCGGACGTGACGGGATAAATACGTTCAAGATACGGATTGAAATGGACAACATGTTATCGTGCGAGGAAAAGGTAAATAGACTGATGAACAAATACCCTAATCTTTTCAGTAGTAAAATGGTTTTCTTAAAAATGTAAGAGTTTCTCTCGAGCTCAAGGAAAATGTAAAACCGATTTATTGTAAATATAGGAATGTTCTTTTGGCTTTTAAAGACAAAGTGGAACATGAATTAAATTATTTGGAAAGTGAAGGAATGATAGCACCGGTCGATAGTAGTGATTGGGCTACTCCTTTAGTGCCTATATTAAAACACGGTGGTCAAATAAGGTTATGTGGCGATTATAAAACCACAGTAAACAAATGCTTAAAAGATTTTAAGTATCCCTTGCCTCGTGTAGAAGAAATTTTTGCAAAATTGAATCATGGTACACGGTTTAGTAAGATTGATTTACTTAAAGCGTATAATCAAATTGAGGTAGACAAAGAAACAAGTGAAATTTTAACGTGGAATACAAGTAAAGGTCTTTATAGAGTACTACGCTTACCTTTTGGAATAAAAACCGCGAGTAGTATTTTTCAAAAGTCAATAGAGAGTTTATTTCAAGGTATGTCTGGAGTCGTAAATTTTTTAGACGACATATTAGTAACTGGTAAAGATGACGAAGAACTTTTTTCAAATTTGGAGAAAGTGTTTGCTAAATTACATGATGCTGGAATAACAGTACAAAAAGAGAAATGTAAATTGTTTCAAACAGAAATACAATACTTAGGGCATAAAATTTCAAAAGAGGGTATTAGAAAGTCTGATAACAAAGTAAAAGCCATTATAGAAGCGCCTGAACCTAAAAGTATCACAGAAGTGAGAAGCTTTCTTGGTTTAGTTAACTATTATCATAAGTTCATTCCAAACGCTTCGAGTATCTTAAGCCCCATCTATGATTTGTTAAAAAATGATAGTAGATTTCATTGGAACAAAAGTTGTTTCAGTGCATTTAAGAAAGTAAAAGAAATTATAGCCAATGGCATGTGTTTAGCTCACTTTGATCCCAAGTTACCAATTTATGTAACAACTGACGCATCCAATGTAGGTATTAGCGGTGTATTGACTCATATTGTTAACGGTAAGGAACAGATAATAGCGTGTACCTCTAGAACTTTGACATCAGCGGAAGTAAAGTATAGTACAATTCAGAAAGAAGCGCTGAGTATAAAATATTCTGTAGAGAAATTTTATCAATATTTAATAGGTAATTTTTTTACTTTAAGAACAGATCATAAATCTTTAGTAGCGCTATTTGGGGAAAATAAAGGTTTACCTCAAATGGCAGCAAACAGATTGCAGAGATGGGCATTATTTCTGACGGAATTCAATTATAGAATAGAGTATATCAAAGGAAATGATAATCCTATAGCAGATTTTATGTCAAGAATGCCTAAAAAGGCCGAAACAAGTTCAGAAGAAGATTCTGACGATGGGTTATATATAAATTTTGCAGAAACTGTCGCAGGATGGCCAATTGACAATAAGGAAGTAAGACGACAGACAGATTTGGACCCTGCATTAAGACATGTTATGAAGTATGTACAAGGGGATAAATGGCCTCAGCAGATAGAAGATAGTCTGAAACCATATTATAACATCCGTACAGAGCTGACTGCGGATAAAAATATATTAATGTGGGGACATAGAGTGGTGATTCCGAGGGTCTTACGGAATGCTCTATTAAAAGAATTACATGCAGGACATTTTGGGATAAATAGAACCAAGACCTTAGCTAGATCAGTGCTATATTGGCCTAAAATTGGTAAAGATATTGAGAAAATGATAAAAAAACTGCATACCATGTTTGGAAAACAATCAAGACCCACCTAAAAATGAAGTGATATCCTGGCCAAAGTCAAATTTTACTTTTGAAAGACTTCACTGCGATTTCTTGTATATAAAGAACAAGATTGCGCTGATATTCTGTGACTCGTATTCAAAGTGGATAGAAGTTGCACTCGTAAGAGGCACCACAGCAATAGAAACTCAAGAAAAACTAAGAGAAATATTTGCTAGAATGGGTTTGCCGGTAACTCTGGTCAGTGATAATGGACTCCATTTTGCTCGAAAAGTTTCAAAGATTTTCTGATAGCAAATGGAATAAAACATGTAACAAGCCCACCTTTCCATCCCCAAAGCAATGGAGCAGCCGAAAATTCAGTGAAGACGTTTAAAAATAAGATGCTGACGGCACTTGCAGATCCTGTAAATAGAGAAACATCATTGCAAACATTAATTTCAAGATATTTATTGTCGTACAGGACTACGAAGCATCCCGTAACAGGAGCATCACCGGCTGAAATGGTATTTGGTAGAAACTTGAGAACAAGATTAACACTGCTGAAGGATCTAAATGAAGGGAAGCCGGAGAATTCAGTTAAAGATGTAAGTGTGAAAAGGAAATTTAAAACAGGGGAGGAAGTGATGGTAAGGTTTTATAAACATGGAAAAAAATCATGGTTAAATGCTCTGGTCGAGAAGAAGATAGGAAAAACTACTTATATCTGCCGTTTTCCATCAGGTAGCACATGTAAAAGACACGCTAATCAGATGATGCATTCAGGAACGTCAGAGGAGCCAAATGATCATTCACGCGATTATAATACTAACAATAATTACCGTAATGATTCGCTAACCTATCAGTCTATTGTAAATCCTATTTTCTGCCCCAATTATTCCGTTTTAGGTTCGTCAATGGAGCCCGAGCAGAGTAGAGAAGGACAGCGAGCGGATCACAGAGGAAGAAAGTATGAGCTATAGCGACGAGCCAGGTCCATCGTACACTCCTGAGGAAGTGGATGAAGTTCAAAATTCAAGTAAAGATAAAAATTATCGTTCATATGTATATTCTGGTATAGAAAATGTAAAGAATGACAATATTGTAAATATCAGTAGTTCTTTTCCATGTAAAGATAATAATAATAAGTTAGCTAACAATTCTCGGTGTGATTCTGTAGTGGATAAGGCTAGACAGGATAGTTTTAGCAGGCTGAGGTTAGCTAAGTCTATGAACAATGAGGATGTTGGTGTAAATGATCAAAATCATAAAAAAGGGTTTCGAAGAAACCAATCAAGTTGAAAGACTATGTAACCTAGGACTAGTAGGTCAAGTACGATTAATGAAAAAGGGTTCAACGAAAATAAGTACACATAGTAAACACTATTTCACAATGATGATCATGTACTTTTCGTTGGATACCTCATTTATGTTAGAAAACATAAGTAAAAATAAATAGCACTCTTTCCTACAGCTGCTTAAGTGTTCTGGGCAAGACTTTCATATAGTTTTGCCAATTTCATAAATTACATAATGATGTAATCGACTAAGCCAGGGGGAGTGCAGTAACGTCATGTTACGCATATTCTCAGCGCACATGAAAATAAATGACATAGATTATAAATGTTATAAATAGTCGGGTGGACCAGCGCCATTTCTTCTTCTACTACCACCAACAGCCTCATTCACATCATCATTCATGTGAACTCCATTTTAAAGTTAGTTTGTAGCGACCATGTACCAAGTCTGTGATATGTAAATAAAACGACTTAAATTCTAAATATGTTTTATTAACTCGGCATTTTTAAACAACAATAAAACTTAACAGTTTCCACTCTTCAACTCGTTAGACGACATATTAGTAACTGGTAAAGATGACGAAGAACGTTTTTCAAATTTGGAGAAAGTGTTTGCTAAATTACATGATGCTGGAATAACAGTACAAAAAGAGAAATGTAAATTGTTTCAAACAGAAATACAATACTTAGGGCATAAAATTTCAAAAGAGGGCATTAGAAAGTCTGATAACAAAGTAAAAGCCATTATAGAAGCGCCTGAACCTAAAAGTATCGCAGAAGTGAGAAGCTTTCTTGGTTTAGTTAACTATTATCATAAGTTCATTCCAAACGCTTCGAGTATCTTAAGCCCCATCTATGATTTGTTAAAAAATGATAGTAGATTTCATTGGAACAAAAGTTGTTTCAGTGCATTTAAGAAAGTAAAAGAAATTATAGCCAATGGCATGTGTTTAGCTCACTTTGATCCCAAGTTACCAATTTATGTAACAACTGACGCATCCAATGTAGGTATTAGCGGTGTATTGAGTCATATTGTTAACGGTAAGGAACAGATAATAGCGTGTACCTCTAGAACTTTGACATCAGCGGAAGTAAAGTATAGTACAATTCAGAAAGAAGCGCTGAGTATAAAATATTCTGTAGAGAAATTTTATCAATATTTAATAGGTAATTTTTTTACTTTAAGAACAGATCATAAATCTTTAGTAGTGCTATTTGGGGAAAATAAAGGTTTACCTCAAATGGCAGCAAACAGATTGCAGAGATGGGCATTATTTCTGACGGAATTCAATTATAGAATAGAGTATATCAAAGGAAATGACAATCCTATAGCAGATTTTATGTCAAGAATGCCTCAAAAGGCCGAAACAAGTTCAGAAGAAGATTCTGACGATGGGTTATTTATAAATTTTGCAGAAACTGTCGCAGGATGGCCAATTGACAATAAGGAAGTAAGACGACAGACAGATTTGGACCCTGCATTAAGACATGTTATGAAGTATGTACAAGGGGATAAATGGCCTCAGCAGATAGAAGATAGTCTGAAACCATATTATAACATCCGTACAGAGCTGACTGCGGATAAAAATATATTAATGTGGGGACATAGAGTGGTGATTCCGAGGGTCTTACGGAATGCTCTATTAAAAGAATTACATGCAGGACATTTTGGGATAAATAGAACCAAGACCTTAGCTAGATCAGTGCTATATTGGCCTAAAATTGGTAAAGATATTGAGAAAATGATAAAAAAAACTGCATACCATGTTTGGAAAACAATCAAGACCCACCTAAAAATGAAGTGATATCCTGGCCAAAGTCAAATTTTACTTTTGAAAGACTTCACTGCGATTTCTTGTATATAAAGAACAAGATTGCGCTGATATTATGTGACTCGTATTCAAAGTGGATAGAAGTTGCACTCGTAAGAGGCACCACAGCAATAGAAACTCAAGAAAAACTAAGAGAAATATTTGCTAGAATGGGTTTGCCGGTAACTCTGGTCAGTGATAATGGACTCCATTTTGCTCGAAAAGTTTCAAAGATTTTCTGATAGCAAATGGAATAAAACATGTAACAAGCCCACCTTTCCATCCCCAAAGCAATGGAGCAGCCGAAAATTCAGTGAAGACGTTTAAAAATAAGATGCTGACGGCACTTGCAGATCCTGTAAATAGAGAAACATCATTGCAAACATTACTTTCAAGATATTTATTGTCGTACAGGACTACGAAGCATCCCGTAACAGGAGCATCACCGGCTGAAATGGTATTTGGTAGAAACTTGAGAACAAGATTAACACTGCTGAAGGATCTAAATGAAGGGAAGCCGGAGAATTCAGTTAAAGATGTAAGTGTGAAAAGGAAATTTAAAACAGGGGAGGAAGTGATGGTAAGGTTTTATAAACATGGAAAAAAATCATGGTTAAATGCTCTGGTCGAGAAGAAGATAGGAAAAACTACTTATATCTGCCGTTTTCCATCAGGTAGCACATGTAAAAGACACGCTAATCAGATGATGCATTCAGGAACGTCAGAGGAGCCAAATGATCATTCACGCGATTATAATACTAACAATAATTACCGTAATGATTCGCTAACCTATCAGTCTATTGTAAATCCTATTTTCTGCTCCAATTATTCCGTTTTAGGTTCGTCAATGGAGCCCGAGCAGAGTAGAGAAGGACAGCGAGCGGATCACAGAGGAAGAAAGTATGAGCTATAGCGACGAGCCAGGTCCATCGTACACTCCTGAGGAAGTGGATGAAGTTCAAAATTCAAGTAAAGATAAAAATTATCGTTCATATGTATATTCTGGTATAGAAAATGTAAAGAATGACAACATTGTAAATATCAGTAGTTCTTTTCCATGTAAAGATAATAATAATAAGTTAGCTAACAATTCTCGGTGTGATTCTGTAGTGGATAAGGCTAGACAGGATAGTTTTAGCAGGCTGAGGTTAGCTAAGTCTATGAACAATGAGGATGTTGGTGTAAATGATCAAAATCATAAAAAAGGGTTTCGAAGAAACCAATTAAGTTGAAAGACTATGTAACCTAGGACTAGTAGGTCAAGTACGATTAATGAAAAAGGGTTCAACGAAAATAAGTACACATAGTAAACACTATTTCACAATGATGATCATGTACTTTTCGTTGGATACCTCATTTATGTTAGAAAACATAAGTAAAAATAAATAGCACTCTTTCCTACAGCTGCTTAAGTGTTCTGGGCAAGACTTTCATATAGTTTTGCCAATTTCATAAATTACATAATGATGTAATCGACTAAGCCAGGGGGAGTGCAGTAACGTCATGTTACGCATATTCTCAGCGCACATGAAAATAAATGACATAGATTATAAATGTTATAAATAGTCGGGTGGACCAGCGCCATTTCTTCTTCTACCACCACCAACAGCCTCATTCACATCATCATTCATGTGAACTCCATTTTAAAGTTAGTTTGTAGCGACCATGTACCAAGTCTGTGATGTGAATAAAACGACTTAAATTATTAAATTCTAAATATGTTTTATTAACTCGGCATTTTTAAACAACAATAAAACTTAACAGTTTCCACTCTTCAACTCGTAAGTGTACACTTGTGCTATCATTCTTGTGTCTGTATCCATCCTTGATATGAATATTGTATGACTTTTGAATGTTTCTTACATCTTGTGATGTCATTAGATCATCTCTATTAAGGTTGCTTGTGATACTATCTCGGACGCAATCTATAATACTAAAAACATATTTTATATTAATATTGGTAAAAATAAATAAAAACATATACTTAGGTACCTATTTAATATAATTGTTATATATGTGTTTGCTAATAATCCTGTCACCCTTGGTCAGGGATCACCAAATGGTGCTTAGTTCTGTAATTTAAGTAAAAAATATAAGTGGATATAGTAAAAATCATAACATACTGATCTTTGGAAACACCTGTTATCAGTTTAGAAGCAATGGTTTCTCTGCTTGCTTTTGATATTCTTAAATACTGCAATTCTTCTCCATGACTATAATGTGCCTTATAATATTTCATGAAACAATGATAATTTTTCGGCACAGTAACAATTATTTGACTTGTACAATTTTTGTTAATTTTTGAAGAACCCTGGCTTCTAGAATTTCTTTTCAAATTTTCTGGCACTACGGTTGTTCCTTTACCTAAAAAATCTATATTTACATAGTCATAAGTAGGCAACAAAAATGTTTTTTAATATGCATAGGTATACGCACCTGATCGACTACATGCAAAATACTGAATATCTACAGGTTCGCTCCCATCCAAACCACATTTATGTCCAACTTTTATATATCTCAAGTTATAACTTTTTTCTTCCAGCTTCAACCAAGCCTCAAATTCTATAAAAAAATATGACCTATCTATAAAAATTAACACAAAAAAAGTAATGCTTAGTACACAATTGGGAATATTTTTATTTTTGAAGTTATTTAGAAAAAATATTTTTGGGTAGTATTAACAAACATTAAAACAATTTTTGCAAAAAATATTAAGTAATGTAATTTTCAAGTACATTGAATTCATACATTTTATTCAAAATCCCAATCCATACATCTGCAAAAGTCAGTTGGCAGTTACCATAATCATTATTGTACTTACCATCAAATGATATAAATAATTTTGTGAAGAAGTCTTGAGTAATATCATGTTCATTTGATAAATGATTCCTTAAATCATCATTCCTTTTAAAAGAAATAGAACACCCTTCCAGGCACTTAAAACTACCAACATCTTTATCATATCCAATTGGAGCTACTAGAGCTTTATGAACCTCCTTTTGATGTCTATTAAAACTACTCTGATTAGAAAAAACTTTTTCGCATGTAAAACAATAAACACCCATTTTTGATTTTCAAGCACAGAAAGACAATGACATTAAACAGAACACAGAACAAAACAAAGAAACATCAGATAAATTAAATTAAATTATTGAGGTTATGTTTTTATATCAGCCGTTAGGTCGATGTTTGGCAACGCTGGTGTGCAGTCAAACATTTAACGCCTTCTATTAACTATGCGTGCTCCGTCGCATATGCCAGACATCGTAAAGGGCAATATTTGTTATCTTTATACATATAGTCCGGGAGCTGGCGAGTTTTTTTTTAGTGTATATAACCCTCTGACTGGTGAACAGCGTTTCGACTACGCAAAAACAGGACAGCTCGGTGGGGGTAATAATGTGTTAGGATAATACCATTTTTCTTACGACTTACGGACATCATGAAGTATTTAAAAAAGGCAGTCTGCCAGCTTACCTGCAGAAAAAAGTGCTGTTAGTCAAGTAAACACGTCAAAATAACTAAGTAGTCTGACTTAAATCATTCTACTTAAAACTTCTGGTATTAATAGTTCATAGTCTTAATTATATAAAAAAATGTAGAATGCTAGTCATTCAGCGGAATAAAGGTTGTCTGTCGGCCGTTAGAAGAGATGAATGCGTTGTCGCGCCGCGAGCCATGACCGCTACTATCAATCGCTAAAGTTGAAACTTTTTGTACTAATGATTGTAGGAAATGGATTAGGGCAGAGGCTTAACCTACCCCCTTTCAGAAAAAAAAATACACAGCGCCCCCTTATTTACGTAAACAACCAGAAAGATGCAGGACAATGTTTCTTCTTCTACCTGCATCGTACAACATAGTAATGAAAGATGTTGTAAATCAGACACCTTGAAGCTAAAAATAGTAATATTATTTATTAAAATCAACCACAGTAACATTAAAAATACATAGACGTCTAACATTAAAAGAAAACCTAATGAGAGAGATGAACCTGATGCGCTGCAATCAGTTTATTAATATTCGGTTCTATTTTTGTTAGCAACATTCTTAAATCACTGCGATTAGCTATTTGCAGTCTTTCTCTTGCTTTAATTAGCAGAAACTAACTAAACGGTCGCACAAACCCCTCATACTGGCGGAGGGGGTTTTCATCGGATGTTCACATGTTCGGTAGTCCCTTTGTTAGTTAAAACTTATAAACGATATAAAACAAACTAAAACATTAGGGGGAGAACTTTAAATGAAAATATAAAATAAGAGTAACAATGCATTTACTTTAAACAATTTGCCAAATAAAAATGAAAGGGTACCTTTTTCCTAGCGGTATCAAATGTGGGTGTCAATAAACTTTTGCTTTCGATATTAGGCTTAGTACTATGGGTCAAGTGCAATAGCACCTTTCTGTGTTAAATACAGATGGTCAGTTTGTCTTCCGGGGTTATTAGGCATTGCAAAAGATAAAAGTTTGTAAACCGACAGGTTATATAAAACAGTATTTAAAAATAATACAAATCTGCATTGTTGGGAGACAATTAAAACAGTTGTTTTTGAAGGTTTAGGTTCGTTTCGTATATTCGCTATTCGTCCTTTCGCATAAAAATTATCGTTTCGTCCCCTGTATTATTTGACCTATTCCAAGGCATACTTTCATTCTCTTTTCGTACCCTGACACGGCTTCTTCCTTCACACTTTATCTAGTAAATCTTAAAATGTACATATTATACATATTTACAAAGTTTCATTCGTCAAATTGTCCATATTGTTCATATTTTACAATGTATGTTAAACGTGTCAAAGTGTCTTCTAGATTTATTTATTGGTTAAGAAATTCGTTGATGGTGTTTTGAATTCTTACATCCACCATTATTTCATTTTGTTGAATTATCATTTTGTAGTAAATCGAATCGTCGTAGAGCACATTAATGAATTCAAAAATATTGTCAAATGTGGAACAATGTTCTACCTTCTACCTACAGTTTCGACTTGTAAATTTATATCCTAATATCCGAACTAAAATATCATTTTTTCGAAAATCCTTTTAACAAATATTTAGGTTTTTCAGTGTCGCGGGTAATTTAAGGCAGGTATTTTGGACACTCGAAGTGGGGAAAGTTGGATGGGCATGGGCAGCACTGAACGCGATCGCGTCGCACAGTGTAACGGATTTGATATTTCGTGGACATAGGGCAAAACAGTGACTATCGAATTTTAATTTGTTTTGTCTCTAGATTATTCGCAAAATATCTGGAGTTTAGTCGTTTACTAGTTTTTCTCAAATGTATCACCGTAAAGTACTTCATTTTTAAACGAAAACTTGACTTTTCTGAGAGCAATAAAAAAAGATGCGAAAATAAGTCCAACTTTAAAAATTCGTATGTTCTATAAAAAAATTCCTCTAAAATTCCAAATTTTAGAGGAAATACTTGTGAAATTTACTTACATAATTCGATATTATGGAATTTTAAAGAACCGTGGTCCTAGTCGAAGAAAAAAGTTTGGTGCTATTTTTAAAAAAATGCCTAAGTATGCGGTAGTTGTCACATACATAAGATTACACAACTATTATACATTAGGAATATCCAAACATCTCATCCAACTTTGTCAGATTATTGAAAAAAAGAATATTTTTTTAGTAATGTCGCACATGCAGGAATCCAAAGTTGCTTTTTAATGCCGCTTTGAAAATTTTCCAGGTATGTTATTAATCATATTAAATTTTCTAAGAAGTTACAAATAAATTTTAACTAATTTAACTTTTACTAAGAAAAGTGGCTAGAATAATATTAAATTAAATATTCATGAATCTAAGTACCTACCTACATAGTTTTAAAAATACCTTATTACACCCCATTCGAAAATCTTATTTTATTCTAAGAAATAGGTAATAAGTTAACTCATTAAGTACGCTTTGTAATTTCATTACGGATGCCACTACGGGTGAAAAGAAAGTAATAAAAGAGCAAAGAAAAAAGAAAATACAAAATGAACGTGCGATACTAATTAAAATAGACGTTGTAAACAAACTGAGGGACTACAAACGACGGCAATACTGCTAGAACTTTTTTTCGACATTACGAAAAATCAGCAGCAATCACTGGATTGAACAAAAATTTAATCAACAAATTTGCTTTAATTTTTAAGCCCTTTCTTCGGGTCGAAACTTAAATGTTGATACTTTTCGAGAATATTTGACAGATACTGTAAAGCTGTACGTGTCATTATATAATTGGTACTAGATGCCATGTTATTAAAACATTTCCTATATTCCAATTAGACATTTATCTGAAGAGGCATCAGAAGCTAGAAATAAAGAGTTTCGTAAATTCCGAGAACATTACGCGCGAAAGCGAGGACGGACCGAGAATATTGAGGACATAATGCACAACTTGTTAATTTCTTTAAATCTCCTTACCTATTTCCTTTATTAGACCGAAATAAACTGCGAAAAAAATTATCTGTTCTCAGAAACTGAAACACTTTTTAAAGTAACTAACGTTGAGGAAGACAATTCTGCTAGATTAGTCTCCAGCTCAGATGGTGAAAATTAGGTTAATTAAAGTATGTTTTTTATAATTAATATTTAAGTCTATTTAACTTAGCACTTTAAACCGAAAAAAGTATTTTTTTATTTATTTTGTCGAAAAATAATTATATTTTTTGAGAGACCGATACTTAGTAAGGTACTACACGTAGGTCTAAATTTAGTACAGTAATACCAAACTCCAATGTTTTTATATTTTTATACGCCACAATTTTTGCAAAACAGCGAAGTAAAGTACCAAAATCCACGAATTTTCGATTTCGTTACACTGTGCGTCGGTTTAGTAATTCTTCGCTGACGAGGAATCACTAATCGAGGATTTAGTTTTGTACGGCCCAGTGTTGCCAACTCGTGGGGAATTTCTCGTTTTCTGGGATTTCTTTAACGAAACTGGGAAAATTTTCTGTTTTTTTTTTTAACAAAAGTGGGAAATTTTGTATTAACAATTATTGTAACAATTTCTGAGTTTTGATTTGTAATTTACAAATTCTAAATCAAACAATTTTGACACGTTTGAACGTTTGCTTTGCACATTCCTGCTGAATAATAACCAAATATAAATTTGATACATACGCACATAGCGGAACGCCCCAAAAAAGTTTTTATTTTAATTTTATTTCGCACGTGAAGTAAATGATATTGAAAAACATAATATTTAATATAAAAAACAAATAAGTAAAAATTAATATATAAATAATAATAGCGAACATGCATATAACCCAAATTAATCTGAAATATTTTTTTTATATTCTCTACATCAATTAAATGTTTATGGCGGTTGATGTTATCCATTTATTTTGGTTTTTATTAACAAAAAAAAAGGATTATCTATTGCAAATTGTCGCGCGAATTTCGAAATTTGTAAAACGTGCTCCCATAGGATGTGTCGTCAAAAGTGAACTTATGACTCATGATGAGTACATGGCGAATTCCAGTGTTGTAGAGACATCGAAAACTCACTAAAAATGGCATTTAATGCGTAACTCATCCAATGAAATATCCCTGCATTTAAAGTAGAAGGTTCCTAAAATCTTATTCATGTATACTTGAAGCCGAAATCGGTCCAGGAACCTTTCAATTTTGCAACAAAAATTGGCATGTCTTGCGAAATTTTGACATATCATCTTAATAATTTCGAGTAAATAAACTTAACGTAAATAAAATTCAAAAATTTTGAAATTTTAGATGTCCCCGATGCCAATAAACCTATTTATTTACAACTTTAATGAAAAAATGAGCGATTTAAATTAGTGGGAGGTATTCTTAAATAATTAACGGATAAAATAATCCCAAAAACAAATCACTAAATAAGGTAAACAGTGTGGAATATTGTCGGTTAAAAATAGGATTTGTCGGAAAAAATCAAGAAAATCCGATTTCTACCCCTTAAATACGCTCCTGGGTGATCCCTTCAGTATTCATTTTAAAGTGTGATTATCTTTTTATAAGACAGTATTGAAAAATTGGGGAAAAATTAGATAGGAAAAAATACAGAGTGATTCAAATGTAGCGATGTCGAGGGCAAAAAGATAAAAAAATCGAAATTTAATCGGCGATTGCTCCCTTCTTATAGAGAATGAAGAAACTAAATAGTATGGATATTATATACTTCGACGAGCTCTTTCCGACGATGTATATGGGATTTTAATTTGAACCATTTTGACCCCACAAAAAATTAAAAACCGTGAATGATTGGGTCAAAAATCTAAATTTCCAGTTTTTTTCCAAATATTTCCATTTTCCAGTGATTCTTTTATGTAAATGTATTACAAGAAAAAGTATTTGAGATTTTAAAGTTTCACTTATGAATCCGTTTTTCGATCTGACGTTTTGTTTTCGAGTTATTAGGTACCAAAGATGGCATTTTTCGACACAAAAAATTCAAAACTTGCCATTTTCTGATCCTCACCAGTTTCAGTAGAGTTCTGAAGCTCTGGGTCCCATACAACCTCCGAAAATTTACATCGATTTAATTCACTTTTGCGACCTGTACCCGAATTCAACGGAAATCGCGGAAATTTCGACTTTGACGTTAATAGCTGCAAAACGAAACATCCTGTATAACTGAATTTTTTACCGAAGCTAGTTGAACTATTCCTCTATCAATCCAAAAAATAGATTTCTCTCCCTCTGACTGTTTCCGAGAAAAACAAACCTGTTCGACTTTAGGTTAAGATTTACGTTAACATATAGATTGGCACTTATATTTGCTGATCTCCTGACGTCATTCTTAATTAGGGACAGATGGCTGCTTTTTAAATTGTTATAAATTATACCGAAAAGTAAATATTTTTGTAGCTAAATTATCCTAGTAATTTTCTTCAAAATATTTTTTTGGGGTTTGTAATGACTTCCTTAAACGATTTATGCAATACAAAAATATATGAATATTCCTTATTTACATCGTTTTCAAGGTTTTCCCTTTTTATGTTTGGGGTTGAGAAATCTTATGCTTCGAAGTTTTGAAGTGGAATAGAGTCTAAGTGGCCAGGCCTTCGGCCCCTTTAGTCTGGCGGCCCACAGATATTTTCTCGCTCTCCTGTTTCAATCCGTGCCTGCGCACATTGCGGATGGCCCCAAAAAAGTTTTTATTTTGATTCTATTTCACACGTGAGGTAAATGATATTGAAAAATATAATATTTAATATAAAAAATAAATAAGTATACATTAATATGCAAATAATAAATAATAATTTACATAGTCTTAAAGGATTTTCCTTTGTATGTTTGGGGTTGGGAAATATTATTGTTCGAAGTTTCGAAGTGGGATAGAGGCTAAGTGCCCAGGCTTTCGGCCTCACCGGCCCCTTTGGGCCGGCGGCCCACCGAGATTTTCTCGGTCGCTCGCATTGATTTCTAATATGGATCCGCAAACAATAATCGCGAAAGTGGCAAATTTCTGGCCTCGCGCATGTAAACAAAGCTGATCGGCCATGGGCATGCGCACTGCAAAATTTTTTAGCTGTGATGGTCGATCCCACTCTGATTGTCAAGGAACATAAAATGGTTTGCTGATTGTTTTCCAGCTGGTTATGCAAACCGTGTAGCAGATGACAACAAGCGAGTTGTGCGCATGCCCCTCGCCGATCTGGCTCGAGAAATATGACCGGTGGTCGTGCGTACAAACACAATATTTCACCCTGCTAACTTAACTTTTGTTTGCGCACGCTGTCAGTTGTACGGGTCTATATATAGAAGTCAATGGTCGCTCGCCTGTCCCAATCCGGGCCCGCTCTGCACCCTTTCAAATAAAAGTAATTTAAACAATTTTAGCTCTCTAGAAAAATTCTTTGAAGTTTGTGATGTGGGCATTTCCCTGCAGGATGGTGGTACTCTTAAGATATACTGTATTTATCGCTCTCCATCTACCGATGTAAATGTCTTTCTTGTTGAATTATCTAAATTTTTAGAAGCTAACATCAAGAGTAACAAAAACGAACACGTTGTTTTATGTGGGGATTTAAATATTGATTTTCTTGGTAAATCAGTTGAACGCAATGAACTTATCGATTTGCTGGCTGCATACGGCATTGCATGTCATGTCGATTCGCCTACAAGATGTACAGCTGGTTCTGGTACAGCTATTGACTATATTTGTACTAATTTCTCCAATATAGAACAAAAAGCAATAATTGATTTCAACGGTTTGTCTGATCACTCTTCGCAAATGTTGGAAATAAGAGTGACTTCTTTTGCAGAGAAAACCCCACAGTTTGCTTATAAACGTTTCTTTAATGAACAAAATTATAATATCCTTTATTCTTACTTACATAATGAGACATGGTTGTCAGTATATGAAGCACACGATGTAAATACTGCCTTCAGGGTATTTAGTGAACTTTTAATTTATTACATAGATATAGCTTTTCCTCTTAAAAGGGTATGTTTGAATAAAAATCAGAAGAAGCCTTGAATGACCCGGGGTATTCGCACATCAGCTAAAAATTTAAAATTGTTATATAAAGTACTAGTCATTGAATCCAATTATAATATTATTATTACAAACCACTATAAAAAATATAAAAAATATACAAACGGGCTATTATAGCTGCTAAAAAGATTCATAATGATAGTCTGTATAGCATTTCCGCAAATAAAAGTAAAACTGCATGGAATATTATTGCAAATACTTTATCAAATAAAAATATTGTTAATATAACTACCATGTTGATAGAAAAGGAAAATACGAACAATAAACGTCTTATTTCCAACAGTTTTAACACATATTTTATTGATGCACCTCAAAAATTAGTGTCGACTCGATGGACATCATTTGAATTTTCCGGCAAACCCCATCAATATGTTTTTCTCACCCGTTTGCGACTATGATATAATCAGAGTCATAAAATCTTTTAAAAAATCTAATTCGTTTGGATTAGATGGAATATCATCAAACTTTTTAAAATCGGTCATTGATTTTATAGTAGGGCCGCTAACATATGTTGTCAATATGTCTATTGAATCCGCAATATTTCCAGATATATTTAAAACAGCTAGAGTGATTCCTTTGTACAAAAAAGGTGATAGTATGCTGCTAGAAAACTATCGCCCAATATCCTTATTAAGTTCAATTTCAAAAATTCTTGAAAATATAGTATTTCAACAAATATGTAATTTTCTGTCAGCTCTTCGAGTATTTACAAACTGTCAGCATGGTTTTAGAAAGGGTAAGAGTACAGTGTCAGCCATTCTACAGTTTTTTGAGCACCTGTATAATTACTTGAATATAAACAAAAAATGTTTTGGTCTCTTCATGGATTTAAGTAAGGCGTTCGATTTGGTCGACCATACCCTATTAATATCGAAGATAAATCATTACGGTTTTAGAGGAAAAGTTTGTGATTGGCTACAGTCATATCTTAAGAATAGAAATCAAGTAGTAGATATTGATGGAGTGGGGTCGGACAGATCGAGTGTCTCAATAGGTGTGCCGCAGGGATCCATTCTTGGACCTCTGCTATTCTTGATATTTGTGAACGATTTACCTGGGGTTGTGAATGATAAAAGTGACTTGACAATGTTCGCGGACGATAACACGTACCTATGTTGTGATACTACAGTTGAGAGGGCTGTCGCAAGACTTCAAAGTATGCTAAGTACATTTGAACAATGGTTTACTGTAAACAAATTAAGTCTTAACCCCAAAAAACTGTCTTTATAAACTTTACGCCAAGAACATCATCAATCAGTGAAAGCTATTTAGTTAGGACTAATATAGATGGACACTCTATTGCGCAGGTGCCTGAGACTAAACTCTTGGGTATTTATATTGACAATTCTTTAAATTGGAGCTGGCATACAACCGAATTGTGTAAAAAATTATCTACAATTGTACAGCCACATTTGTCTTAAATAGAATGCCTTAGACGTTGTCAACCGTGGAAGAGGGAGTGTCTGTTGCAAATCTATTGTTAAGTAGTAAATTCCTTCACTACTTTTTGCTAGTGAACGATCTTTATGCTGTAGTGCGAAAGCTGATTCATAGTTTTCTTTGTGTTCCTCACTATTGTTCCCGCTATCGCAGGTGCAACAAGTGTCACTGCGGGGTTGTCGGAAAGACAAATTAAATTTTGTAGCAAAAATTTTAGCGTAAGTGGAGTATTTCAAAAAAAACTTTGTCGGCTTGTTGTCTTCAAGACATTTTTCTTTATACAAACGGAACATCTTCGAAATATTTAACGTGGGTAAAAAGTACCATTTGTATGAATTATTAGTCCTAGAATAATGCGATGGTTCTGATGGAAACGAACTGACGTGATCAGTTACATATTTCACTACTTCGTCTGTTAGCTTATGGGGTCTCGTATTATGTTTTCCTCTGGCATCCTCAGCAGGAGCTGAAAGGCCTTTTTTAATGGACTCCTGGATATATTCTACCTTTTTTTCCGATTTGGAAGAGTGAACAGAAAGCCTTTTTACAAACAAATACAGTATCTTTCTCAATATTAATAGTGTAGTGGAATGTACAAGATTTATGTTTCCTTGCATTTTTCTGTGGTCTTGATGGAGATTTAATCGACATGCCTTTAAATAAAAAAATATTTTTACAGTTGACGTCCAGTTTGTAAAATGTTGACAGAAGTTTCCTTCTTTTTTCGACACTAAGTTTGTTTCAGAGCCTTCAGAACTATCATCTTTCCTCTTGAAATCATTTTCACACTTTATTTTTGACAAAATCAAAAGGAAAACCAACAAACTTAAGACACGATATACGCGTATTATTGGATATTTTCCACTTGTTTGTGTGGATAAAGGAGGCAACTACAACCGTAATATAATTTTGCATGGATGAAGGAGATAACTGATTTTTGTTATGAATAAAGGGGGCAAGTGATGTAACTTATCTCTTTTATTCATCAGTAGTCGTCTTACCTGTGACAGTTACCTCCTTTAGCCATGTATAAATCTGAGAATTGTGTGAGTTTAAGAGGCAAAGTCGGTGCTAAGTGACATGCCATCACCTGTCTCCTTCAGCCACGAAGAAAGATTGTTTTTTGAAAAATTGTCAGTTACCCCCTTCATCCATCGGACCCTTCAATTGTTTTTCTTTGACACCAAAGATCGTCAGTCGGATGTCAAGTTAAATGAAATTTATTTTTATGGTGCATTTTTGTGTTAAATTTCTAATTTTGTATATTATTTAAAAATACACTTTATTACAAGAACCATTTTGTATAATATGGAGACTCATTCCACAGGTATGCTTTTATAAAATAATTACAAATTATTGATTTACAATTTATTTTAAGTTGATAAAAAAATTGAAATTATAAAAATACATTTTTTTTTTGGTGTTTGTCTTAGAAAATCGTCATTTAATTAAAAATTTTATTATGTTCCGCTAATTGCCTAGCTAGTTGTATATTTTTTTAACGATCCTAGTTATACCTCTAAAAGGATATAAAATAAAACATTGCCCTTTTTTGAGCCATTTTGAAAAAAATATATAAATAGTGATCTAACTATAAAAAAAAATGTCACTAAATATCGTGTTATATTAAAAATACTTTGTTTATCTACGAAACCAAAGTTTTGAGTAATCGTATAGTATACGTTGAGGTTTTGAGGTACATTACATTTTTAAAACCAGCCCTTCTTTAAACTCGGAATATAAAAAGGTACGGGGTGATCTATTATTTTTTAGATGTATATGTATTTACTTTTGAGACAATTTGTCATTTATTAATAAGAAAAATGTCGAATAGGAATTTCAGATTATTTGATCTGTTTTGTTTGAAACCTTTAACCTAGGCTACGATGATAATATTTTTTACAGATAAAGAAGAAGCTATCATTTTGAGCAATAGGCAACTAAGTGAAATGATTATAAGAACTCCCCAGAAAAACTTAGGTGCGAAATATAATCAATTTCAAAATGACATTTTGAAACTCACCGGATTTGATTGCTTACAATCAAACTCAAGAAAGACCCTTTCAAGATTCTTCAGCAATTTCAGGAAAAAATGGGAAGCTTCAAATCGAAAAAAAGGAAGATTTTTTCTGGTAAAAATGAAAAATGGCTGAATTCAAAATTTAAATTTTTAAAGAAGAAATCAAATGTGGGTCGTAAAGTTTTAAGCTTCGATAATTGCGCTGAAAGAACTAAAAGATTAAGAACCGAAAAAATGCGTAATTCAACAACTCACCAAGAACTTGCGTATTCGGCCCAGATGCAATTTCGTGCCCAAGGTCAGATACATGCATCTAAATAATCAAAAATATTCAGGAAGAACCAATTAAAGCAAAAGAATATTTTGAAGCAATAAAAGAAAAAAAAAACACAATAAATTAAACGGAGATGAAGTACTGTCGTTAATTGTCGAGGCACAGCTCTCAAAGTTTCAATATAAGTTTATTCGAAGTCAAGCTAAATCTAAAAATTGTGACATTTATCCCTTCTACGATGAGGTCTTGTCTGCCAAAAAAAAGTGTTACCCCAAAGATATTTTTATAACGGAAGAACAGGCTGGGGTACCGTTACAATCCTTACTAAACCACACTTGCGAGCGGTTAATAGAGGTGCAGAAAGATGTAATAACATATGTAGCAAAATCGAAGAACAAAATTCAGTTAACTTTGATTTGCAAGTATGGGTTTGATGGAACCTCTGCACGGTCAGAGTATAAATAAAGATTTCAACACATCTCAACATCCAATTCCAGTATCTTTTTTACATCTTTTGTACCCATAAAACTTGTAAATAATGAAGATAATAGTGTCGTCTGGCAGAATTCAAGACCAGCCTCAACCCGATTTTGTCGTCCTATTAAAGTACATTTTTCGAGAGAAACAACAGTACTAACTTTACAAGAAAAACAGAATTTAGATCTCCAAATTGAAAATCTTGTGCCTTTTGTAGGTTTTTCCACCTACATACCAGTAGAAATTCATTTTGAAATGTACTTAACAATGATTGATGTGAAAGTGGGAAATGCTCTAGCAGAAAACAAATCGACCCAAAAATGTTTTTTATGCGGAGTCTCATCTAAAGACTTTAATAAAATTGACATTATTTCGGAAAGGCCGATTTTATATAACGATTATCTGAAATACGGCTTATCAACTTTGCACGCCTGGATAAGGTTTTTTGAATGTTTGTTACATTTGTCTTACAAAATCGAAATTAAAAAGTGGCAAGCTAGACAAGCGGAAGATAAGGCAAAAGTAGCAGACAGAAAATAGTATATTGTACAACGAGCATGGAATGACATGCATTTCCTACGAGTATGACGTTTGCAGCAAGAGCCGCAGGCGAGTGCTTCAAATCATACAAGTAGGAAATGGTCATTCCATGCGAGTTTTACAATATACTTTTTCTACGAATGTTACTGTTACATAAAATGGGATTAATAATATTTTTCTTTTTAAGATGTCACAATAATAATTGTCATTTACTTTTTATTTGCATTGTCTGCGTTACTATGCGATTACTATGGCGTGTTGATGCGGCGCCGGTCAACGCCACCTTTGTAAAAATATACCCGTGCACATTGGGAATTTTGTAGTTGAATCACTATGGTTATTGAAGCACAATGAAAATGTGTAAAAAGCAATGCACTATGTTCCGAAATTACTATTGAACATACAATAAAGGTTTTTATTGACATTGGTAGAAAAAAATATATCCAGGAACAATTGCATTCCAAACTAGGATTAATTGTAGATAAACCGAAACCTGGATTTGGATCCTCGAACGATGGCAACACAGCCAGAAAATTTTTTGAAAATTCTGCTATCGTTTCCGAAATTCTTCATGTTAAACTATAATTTAGTATTTCAGTTTCATGTTATTTTACAAACTTTATCATGAAATATATAAAATTCCAAACATCGAACAAAGTTCGATATTATGGAACGTATATCAGTTTTGATTTCTCTCTGGCGTCTCATCCCCGGACGCGTTTCGCCGTATCACGGCTCATCAGCGAGGCTAGAGACGACAGAGAGAAATCAAGCTCGAAGGTACTAATAGCTGTACCAGCATAAATAAATGGCAAAACGCTACGGGTAGCGCCATCTCGGCAGATCTAGGCCAAGTAATACACACACCAGCGCCAACACTAAAGACACATGTCACAATTAGTAATGGAAGTCACCTGCAAAGACATCAAGTCACAATTGCAGGGTGACCGCTAAATATCGAACTTTGTTCGATGTTTGGAATTTTATATATTTCATTACTACTGACGAGGATCGTCTTTGAGATGTGCACCACCCTGCAATTGTGACTTGATATCTTTGCAGGTGACTTCCATTACTAATTGTGACATGTGTCTTTAATGTTGGCGCTGGTGTGTGTATTACTTGGCCTAGATCTGCCGAGATGGCGCTACCCGTAGCGTTTTGCCAAACTTTATCATCCCGATACGACATTGATGTGAAAAAATTTAAGGAATATTGTGTGGAAACAGCAAATTATTTTGTTCATTGTATCCGTGGTATCCCATGCCAACATCCGTACATCGAATTCTCGTTCACAGCTCAGAAGTAATAAAGTCTTTTTTGATTCCAATAGGCCAGTTATCTGAGGAAGCTCAGGAGGCAAGAAATAAAGACATAAAAAAATTTAGATGCAATTTTTCACGAAAAACATCCAGAGAAGATAATTTAAGAGACATTTTAAATCGCCTTCTAGTTTCCTCAGATCCTGTTATTTCAAGTTTTAGAAAACAACGCTCCAAAAGTAACAAATCTTTGTTACCTCAATATCTTAATTTGTTAAATCCTCCAAAAGTGGACTACACTGAACAAAATATTATTGAAAATGAAAGCTCTTCTGATGACGAATAAACGTTTTTGGTTAAGACCAATCTATAATTATTATTACTTTAATTTTAAAATTTGTGCAATATTATAAACCTCCTAACTGTTTGTGACATATTTTCTCGATTTGTGACAGTTTTGTTGTAAAATGTCGCTTTAGTAAAATTTAGTTTAAGGCTGGAATTACCCAATGTCTTAATCGTAATTTGTAGTTGTAATCTTAATTTTAGTGCATAATCTTAAAGATAAAACACATGTTTTTGAACGTGATGGTTTTAACAATGTCTTATTTCTTAATCACAATTTTATTGCTTAATTGTTGACCTTGAAAGTTGCCAATTTTTATCTTTTAAGCATTAGGACATAGAAATTAAGACCAAATCCCATCTGCGCATGTGCACCAACCGTTTGGGAAGGGCTGTGGCGCGAAACATCAGTTTTGTTTGAAATTGAAACATAACCTGAAACTTTCTGCTGTTTGAGTTTTTCTGTATAAAAATGAGTGTTGAAAACGTAGATATAAGCGTATTTATCGATTTGATAGAAAAATACAGCTTCCTCTGGGACAAAAAGGAGGCAAAATTTAAGGATAAGATAGCTACAGAAAATGCATGGTCTTCCATTGCCACAATAATGGAAATTAGTGGTATGTTTTTGCTTTGTGCTGATGTTGATAAAAATGTGTAATTATTATTGTTTTTTAGTTACGTTATACCCAATAGATTTCTCTTGGTAATTTTCATTATTTTTGAAGAAAATATTTCCAGTTTTTTTTAAAACGCCAAATTCTTCAAACTGTCAATACTAGCTCTACTGTCAAAATTGTCATTTTTAAGCATTAAAAATTAGGAATTAAAATATTGGCTAACCACATTAAAGACTAAAATTACGACTATGAATTAAAATTATGACTTAAGAAATAAGAATTAAAATTAAGACATTGGGTAATTCCAGCCTTAAAGTATGACATACTGCTGTATGTCTGTATGATTAAAATTGTTTTTTTTTGCTATAATGTAATCTCCTTTTTATACTAAAATCACAAAAAAGTTGTTGTTCTCTTTTTAGTTAAGTTAATTCACCCTGTTTATTTAATTGGATATAGGAATATAATATATAGAGTGCATTTGATTAAAAAAATATATTTTAAATCAGGCTTGTATGCTCACCCTGTATATTTAATCGAACTAGTAAATTTTGCATTGAGTTACAATAATTATTAGTTATTACATTTTTAAGCGATGTGACCGAATAGTCTGCTTTAAAAATATTTATATAGAAAATACATAGTATTCGACAAATAGCTTCACCCTGTATATTAGATTTAGCCTCTAACATACACATTTTGTAGTTTTAGTATTTCAGTAAGTGCAGATAATATATTTTATACATATTGGATCTATACTTTTGCTTACTAATGTCAATGCCATGTATTAAGTGATTTCGACCAGTGTGCGGCGTGTGGAGCGACGCGCCTGGCGTGTGTAGTGCGGAGTGCCGCGCCGATGCGCTTCTGGAACGATCGCAGTCTCACGGCTTGTAGATTGACAAGTTTCGCGCCGTATAACTGTTTACACGAGTCGCTCCGTATAGGCGACGGGAACAAACACGCGGCGTGAGGTTCGTCGCGCCAGACCGTTCTCACGGCCTGTGGCGCGTCAAGTCACAGGTCAGGCGCGTCACTCCACACGCCGTGTAATGCGGGCTTAAGATATCTTATAATTTTTAATAACATCTCGATTACAGGTGCTGTGGAGACAGTGGTTCGAAGCGGCTGCGTATTTTTCAGTGGGTGTTTAACCTCTGTTTTGTGTGATTGCTTTGTGATTTTACCCTTCCGGGTAAGTGTTTTCCCTTTAGTTTGTGTTGTTCTATTTTGTTACATTAATTTAGGGGGATGAGTGATCCCGATGACCCGGGGGGAGGCTCCAATATAAATTTATCACAAGAAAAAATTAATTCTATTATTGGCGTTAGTAACGTCAAGAAAACAAATGACAAAATTAACAAATCTGACTGGAATAATGATCAGATTGATCAGGAACCAAAAAATATCGCGAAAAATAATAAGACAAATTCGACAGGACGGCAAAATATTCCTAAAGAATACAAAGAAAATCATTTAGGCCCTTTTATAGTTTATATTGAATCCACAGAGAAAACGGGTAATAATGTAGGCAAATTCAATCACTTAAAAATCGCCAAAGAAATTTTCAATCTACACTTAAAAGATATAAAAAATTATAAAAGTAAAGGTACTAACAGAATAGCAGTAGAATTCGAAAACTTTCATTCAGCTAACAATTTTATTAAAAATGAATTTTTGTTAAAAAAAGGCTACAATATATTTATACCCTCTAACTTCACTACGTGTAAAGGTTTAATTAAGCGGGTTGACAGTAATATGACTTTAGAAGAAATACAGAGCCGATGCACATCAAATGTTAAAATTATAGATATGACTAGGCTAAATCGAAAAGTTTTAAGCGGCCCCAACAAAATACCTGAATATATACCAACTAACACTATATTACTTACTTTTGAGGGAACCATATTACCAAGAGATATTTCCATTTACGGATTACCCATGCTGGTATTACCATATGTTGCCCCTGTAACACAATGTTTCCAATGCTTCTATTTTGGCCATACAAAGAAACTATGTTTTGCAAGAATAAATGTTTCAACTGTGGAGAAGAAGATAAAAACCACAAAATTGACGGAAAGGAAGGTGAAACCCCCCAGTATGAATGCCAAACACTTTGTATCCACTGTAAAAGTGACGAACACAGGTCAACAAATAAAAAATGCCCAGAATTCCTTCGCCAACAAAGCATTAAAAGACTAATGGCTTTTGAAAATTTAACCTATTATGATGCAAATTTTGCTTGCAAAAAAACCTTTCTGAATAATACTTCTGAATATACACCACATCCCTTAGATTTTCCAGCCCTTACGAACAAATACAATATGAATCAGGATAGAATAGAAGTTTCCCAAAGACGAGTTGTAGAAACAAACACAAGACCAAAACGTTCGTACCAACAAGCAACAGCCCAACCACCCAAAAAAAGAGCATCAACACAAATAGGTTATGACAAGAAAGCACATGATGATGCCCTATACTTCCCCAATTCTAGGCCCATATGGTCTCAACCATCACACCACCACACCAACACAAATATTTCATCCCAAACTGCAATCCCATCTACTTCATCTAATTCAATAACGTCACATTACATTACGCCGATTCGTGCCCAGGAAAATAATTTAAATCACAACAATGAACAGATATTAGAAAACTTAGCACATCTATTAAGAGAACTTTCAGACGAGGGCTGGAATCAATTTAACAATTATATACTCCCCACTATCAACAGACCACATCGTAATATGGATGTGGACCACTTTTTTTAGTTACTAGTCAACAATGCCAAATCCTGAATATATTAAAATACTGCAATGGAACATCAGAAGTACAAAAGCAAACAGAAGCGAGTTAATATCAATTATAAGAGAAACAAGTCCCCACGTTATATTACTAAATGAAACATGGTTAAATAATCAACAAAGATTTTTCATAAAAAGTTATAACATCATTAGACAAGATAGACAAGATGGATATGGTGGAATTGCTACATGCATAAAAGGCAACCTTAAATTTTCAATTATAAATAATGCAATTAATGCAGATTGGAATAACCTACAGTATATTACCATAAAAATTGGTAATATAAATATAATCAATGCCTACTCACCACCCCAAAACAACTTCACTAAAAAAATATTAAATGATTTATTTAGCCATCTGACTGAATCCAAAATCCTTATGGGAGATATGAATGCTCTACATCCTTCTTGTGGAAGTTCCACGACCAACCAAAGTGGTAAAGCTTTGATGGACTTTTTAAATAACAGTGACTTCATTTTGTTAAGTGATGGCACATCAACTAGACTTGTCACCCCCAATTGTACGTCAAACCCTTTAGATATTGCAATTGTGGACCCCTCCTTGGGAACAATATCGAACTGGAAAGTATTTCCAGACTGTGGAAACAGCGACCACTTCCCAACAATTTGTGAAATCAATTGCAGGAATACAAATAATATATTCTTCTCAGCATACCAGATTAAAGATTTTTCAAAAGCAGACTGGAATCAATTTTATGACAGAATGGTAGTGGAGTCAATAAACCTGGAGAGGAATGCCTCATTCAAAACAATCCAGGATATAATGGATACGGCATCAGTAGCCGCTATCCCGCTTAAATTTAAAAACACTACATTACAACTTGGCAATCCCTGGTGGGACAATGAGTGTACTTTAATGTTAAGGCGAAGAAGAAGCGCTCTACAGTACTTCAAAGATATCCCGAACATGGAAAATTACATTGAAGCTAAACGTATGATTGCACAATCAAAAAGATTTTTTAAACAAAGAAAAAAAGAAAAATTCATAAAATTCTGTGCTTCCCTAAACCGAAACTCTAACTTAACCTATGTTTGGAATAAAGTTAAAAAATTTTCAGGCATAAGTTTAAACAATAATTTTTCTAGAGTTAGCGATAACATACGTTTAGATATGTTGGAAAAAATGGCACTAACTAGAGCCCGAATCCCAGAATTTTACCTGCTTCCAACACCAGATGAAATTGAATTATTTACTGTTAGTGAACTGAAGGTCAGCATACAGGATAAAGGGAACTCTGCACCTGGGTTGGATGAGGTTACATATACAATGCTACACAATACACCAGACAAGGTTCTAGAAATCTTAGTAAACATATACAATAGATGTCTAATAGATGAATCGCTTCCTGTTTCGTGGAAGAGATATAATGTTATATGCTTACTCAAACCAAATAAAAATCCAAATACAGTAGATAGTTATAGACCCATTGTTTTGTCTTCATGTTACCTAAAAACATTAGAAATTATGATCAAGAACAAACTGGAATGGCTAATGGAAAACAAAGAAGTTTTTCCATGGTTTCAAACAGGTTTCAGAAAAGGACAAGCAACATATAACGCTGTAGCTTTACTTACTTCAGATGTTTACCTGGCCTTTGGTCAAAACTATTCAGTTCTTGCAGTATTTTTGGATATCAAATCGGCTTATGACCATGTTTATTTATTTATTTATTTATTTTTTATTTATTTATCAACGGGCAAACCCCATTTACAATTATACTTAGTATACTAACATTTATTAAATCTTACGCAATTATTCTAACATTATACCAACAGTTACAGTTCCAGTCGAGACACATTTCTCTTAAAGGAATTGAAGGAAGAGTTAAAAAAGTCAAGGTCAATTCTATTTCTATTGCTAACAATTCTAGGTATGGGAGAAGTCTTACCATAATTGCACCTATGATGGTCAAGAGCAAAGCGAGTGTGATTTCTTGTGTCCCTAGGTGGAACTCGAAAGTTTATCATTTGTAGGACATTCAATCATTCCATTCACAATTTTAAATAGAAAATAGATATCCGATCTGATTCTACGTTCAGAAAGTGGCTCCAAACCCAGTCGCCGCAACAGACCATCATAGGGTTCACCAGGCAACCTAAATTTAAATGATATAAACCTAGCATATTTTTTTTGTACTCTTTCAATGCGTTGAATATACACCAAGTAGGACGGTGACCACACACAGGTCAGGTATTCGAGACAAGACCTAACAATTGCTTTGTATACATTATTAAAGCTTACTATATTCTGAAAGTCTCTAGTATTTCTACATATAAAACCCAATAGCTTCAATGACTTGTTGATAATATGTTCATAGTGTAGATGAAAATCTAGTTTAACGTCCAAGTGTATACCCAAGTCACACACGGTGGTAACCCTCTCCAACACACACTCATTTAGGCTATAATCATATTCAAACGGATGCTCTTTGCGATGGAAGGTCATAATCTTACACTTTTCAATGTTCAGGTCCATTCCATTTCGAACACACCACTCACTCACTCTATATAAGTCACCCTGTATTCTCACAGCGTCGTCAACCGAGCCGACCCTTGCAAACAATTTCAAATCATCAGCAAAGAACAGCGGCCGTGAGAAGAGGATAGCCCCCCGTAGGTCATTAATAAATATATTAAATAGATAGGGACCCAAATGGCTTCCCTGTGGTACACCTGATGTAATTGGTATTTCCCTTGAAACAAATCCCTTAACCCTAACCAACTGTTTCCTGTCACTTACGTATGATATTAGCCACTCGAGCAAGGTCCCGGTAAAGCCGAAGGATTCTAAGTTTTGTGCCAAAATACGGTGATTCACGGTGTCGAACAACGCCTTGCTAAAGTCCGTATAAACCGCGTCTACCTGAAAATCACTCTCCAATGCGTCCAACACTGTTTGTGCAAAAATAACCATACCCGTAGCCGTAGATTTACCCCTACTAAAGCCGTGCTGTTCCTGATTGATGCAAAACATTATTGAATTTTTAATATGATCACAAACTATTTTTTCAAAAAGCTTAGGGATTGAACTCCAAATAGAAATTGGTCTGTAATTCTTAGCGTCAGACTGATCTCCCGACTTAAATATTGGAGTAACAAAACTGTATTTCCACTGCTCAGGAAAAACACCGCTCTGAAGTGACAGCTTAAAGAGCAAATAAATAGGACTCGAAAGGGAATATTCACAGTTTACCAAAAATCCAGGTGGTATCCCATCCGGACCTGGTCCCTTATTTATACTTAAATGCAAAATGTTTTCAAAGACTTCTCCCAACGTGACCGCAACATAACTCAAGTGCAAATCCTTGTCATTAGGAAGGCCAGGCTGGTCATCAATACCAACATCCAGCTTGTACACACTTTGAAAATGCGTCGCAAAAATGTCCACTATCGACTGCCCATCGCTCCCCGCCTGCCCATCCAAATGTAGACAACTCGGGGCACCACTGTTCCCCTTTCTTGAGTTCACAAAGTTCCAAAACTCTTTGGTGTCATTATTTAGATTATTCTCAACCTTATTTATATATGCAACATAACAATTGTGCTTCACAATACCACATTGCGACCTCAAGAGGGAAAACTTCTCGTAGTGGCACCATAAGCCAGTCCGTTTGTATTTTTTATGACATTTTTTTTTATTAAAAATTAAATTTTTAAGTTCATTTGAATACCATTTAGGAAACTTTGGATTCTTCAGACGGTAAACCGGAACAAACCGGCTGATCCCCCAATACAATAGTTCATCGAAAGTGCTCCTTGCTTCATTTATGTCCCCGATGGACCCCAGCACACCGTCCCAATCAATCGAGTGATAAAAGTTATTTAGGCCAATATAATCCGCCCTTTTAAAGTCATAGGAGTAAGTATCGTATTGTAGACCATTAGACCGAACTGAACAAGGGACGTCAACTGCCAGAGCAGGGTGATGCCGATCACAGGGCAATAAACATTCGTGTGCAATGTTCACAGTAGCACATCTATCATGTGCGAACACCAAGTCTAACATTACATTGTTGGCATTTGGAATGTCATTTACCTGGAAGAGCTGATTATAAGCAAAGCAGTCACCCAGACATCTAACCATTTCTCTGCTATCCTGTGGTGCACATCATTAACCCAGTTGACATGAGGCAAATTGTAGTCGCCCAACAAGCACAGCCTCTGGCGCGGATATTTTCGTGATATACAGTCAACAGCAGAACAGTGGGCCTGAATAATCTCAACGGTTTGAGGCTGCGGCAAATAAACTGCTCCAATGAGTATCTTCTCTGAACCGCTACAAATAGAGACAAACAGCTGCTCAACATTGCTTTGTTCATCAGTTATCAAAAATGACATATACCTATTATATAATAAATTAATTAATCTTCAAACTCCAATTGAGTTAGCAAACATCATCTTCAAAATTCTAAAAAACAGATTGATATATTCAAAAAACGATAATGGCGAAATTCTAGGTCATTCAGTGGCAAATGCAGGTCTTCCACAGGGTTCTCCTCTTAGCACCTTTCTATTTAACATCTACCTGAGAGATATTTATGATATTCTCCCTGAATATTTAAATCTTATTATTTATGCCGATGATCTAGTTGTATATGTAAAGGGGAGTGATATTAATGAAATGCATAATAAAATTAACCAGGCTCTAAATAATATCACTAAATGGCTGGAAGAAAACCATCTATTTTTATCAGCTGATAAATGTGCGTCAGTATTATTTTCAAAAAATTTTAGAATTGTACAAATACCTCCAATTAGGCTTGGAAACGAGATTATCTTGCCTAAAAATGAAGTACAATATTTGGGGATGATTTTAAATAGGAACCTAAAATGGGATAAACACATTGAAATGATTCTGGACAAAGCTCAGAAAGGCATTAATATTATGAAGACCTTCTGCAGAGTATGGTGGGGAGCAGATCCTACAACTCTTTTAACAGTTTTTAATGCATTAGTTTGTTCACACCTAGATTATGGCTCTATTTTTATCAAACCCAACAATAAGAAATCTTTAAATAAACTAAACACCTTACATTATCAGGGTTTACGAATAGCTCTGGGTTGTATGAAATCTACTCCTATCAATGCTCTCTTGGGAGAAGCGGCAGTTATGAATTTAGAATACAGAAGAAAATGGCTGGCTGTGAAATTCCTGTCAAAGATTATATGCATACAAAACCATCCATTAATTCCAAAATTAACGAGCATCCGAAACATATACTCTGAGAATGTAGGTTTTTGGAAAAATAAAGATTGTCCGTATCTGATCCAAGGCCTTAACTACCTTTTACCTTATAGTAATAAAATATATAAAGCAGAATTATACCCCACATTTCATATAGAATTCGAAAACCAAATTAGGAATATAAAAGTTATTAATCTTGGATTACAGAAAGACGATTTACAGGCTAATGAAAATTTTTTAAGTTCCACAGACAGGTATAAACAATCCCATGTTTTTGCATATACTGATGCATCCAAAAACTCTTCCAATACTGGGTTCAGAGTATATATACCAGAAATAAATTATAAATACTCCTCTAGATTACCATCGGAACTCTGCATTTGTACAGCTGAGATTATAGCCATTAATGAAGCAGCAATGGTCATAATTAGGAAAAACATTGAAAAATCTATTATCTTTTCAGACTCCCGTAGTGCTATATCCAAATTAAATAAAACAGTAATCAACTCCAAAAATGACTACATTAGTTTACGCACTAAAAGATTGCTTTTAGAAGCCAACGATAATGGTTTTGATATAATAGTCGCATGGGTCCCAGGACACTCAAGGATTGCTGGTAATGAGATGGCAGATACTCTGGCAAATGTAGGAAGAGATTTAAATATCCCCAAAATTATGGACCTAGATACTCAAGAAATTATTCCGGATATTAAAAAGAAAATTTTTGAAGAACACAATGCCGAATGGAAAACTTCTATCAGAAATAAAGGAAAAAGTTATGGAGAAATAATAAATGATTTCCCCAAAAATAAATGGTTTAACAATTATACATATATTGATAGAAGACATATAACAACCATTATTAGAATGAGAACAGGACACTGCCTTACTACAAGCCATCTATTTAGAATTGGTATCAAGGATGATCCTTATTGTGAATGCGGACAAGTGGAAGACTTGGAACACATTTTTCTGGAATGTCCTATAAACATAATCCCGGGTCATGATATGTATGGAGAATTCAGAAAAACCGGATTATCTCCCCCCCCCCCCCTTACTACAAGCCATCTATTTAGAATTGGTATCAAGGATGATCCTTATTGTGAATGCGGACAAGTGGAAGACTTGGAACACATTTTTCTGGAATGTCCTATAAACATAATCCCGGGTCATGATATGTATGAAGAATTCAGAAAAACCGGATTATCTCCCCCCCCCCCTAAACATTAAATCAGTTTTATCCAATTTAAACAATCAGAGCATTAAAATTATTATTCATTTTTTAAATGGCAATAAAATTAAATTATAAATTTTATTTTTTCAGGAACCTTTTCAAATCCATTTTCCTTATCCTGTATTATTTTAATCCAGCCTTCCCAAGCCAAACCTTTTCATTTTTTCCCTTTGTTGTGAATGTACCTGCTGTCCCAAATTTTTTATTATTGAGTACCTACCAAATCTTTGATATAGGTCCTCCACAGCACTCAAAATTGTATAATTTTAAATTATCCTATAAATATTATGCCTATGATGGAAGATGAATATTAAGAATTATTATAATAAGACCCACACCAATCCACAATGATCCCATTCCATAACCTCAATTATAAATAACCTCTTCCTATCCGAAGTTAACAGTTAAAAGAAGAATTCAGTGTCTGTGACGGGGTCTAGAGCCCGACAAGGTCACGGTCACTAGTAATGTGCTGGCAAATTGCCCCTCAGGGAGCAGAGCCAATAAAGAAAAAAGAAGAAGAAGAACATCTCGATTAGGTTATTGTCAAATTTAACTAAATTTGAACCATGGTAACATGATTTTTTGCTTCCACTTGAAAAACGGATTTAATGATAACAAAATCTTTGATTCTAATTTGCAACTAAACGGTAAGGTTTATTGACTCGGATGAAGAGTACATTTTTTGTTTAATATTTTATTATTTTTAAAATGGCATGTCGTTTTTAAAATATCTGTCAAAACAAAAAAGACATGGTAAAAATAAAATTTGGGTTTTGGGTGAAGTGCCCTCTGGTGGCACAGTAGAGGAACATTTTTATAACAGAATGATATAAATCACCAAGCTGAGTCTCTGTGCCAAATATAAATTGACTCAGTTAGGAAATAATCGAAATATGTAAAAAAGAAGAAAAAAATTGAACTTTGATAGGGTGTAACTAGGAAAATATTGAGATTTTGAATTTTTGTTACATAGCTTACTACCTTTATTTTACCACGTAGAATCACCTGTCCAAGTATTCTGGCGCAGTTTCCGAACACCCTGTATAGTGTATAGGTGTTTTGCAAATTTTTAAAATTATATATTTTTAAAATAAATTTGTGTTTTGTTGTGTGTTGTTGCTCCGATACACTATACAGGGTGTGTCACTGTAATATACAGAATGTGTTACTATAATATACAGGGTGTTTTTTCGGTTTGAAGAATTTAAAGTACGTCAACTCTTTCTTAACAGTATTTTAAAACAGGGTGTGCCACTATATGAAGAAAATATTATGTATCTGACAGAGGCGCCAATATGTTTTGTTTTGTCGAAGTTTGTTCACTGCAGGAAAATAGTAATGGTTTACAGCAGTGGTCCCCAAACTTTTTCGATTCCCGGAGTCATTAATGAATCAAAAATTTTTCTAGGCGCCCCGCAGACGGAACAGTCACATAGAAATGTCGAGTTACATGTTACACCTGAGATACTCATTGTGAACATACCTATATTATTTCATTTTAGTTACTTTCTTGAAGCCATATAGTATTTTAACAGCGGAAGTCTCAGCTTTGGATTTAAGTTTGTGTACACATCACATGACGATCAATATTTAATATTTTCCCAAAGCGTTTAGGTAACTGGTGGAAAAAAACACCTTTATTAAACATATTATCAAAAATGTATTCTAATAAATATACTTACATAATACAAACTTAACTAATGGGACGGATGGGCCTGTTGATAATTGTATTTTTTTCCATATCTGGGTATTTAATTTGGCACATCCACCCTCATTTCCTTTTCGACGTTTATTTTTGCTCGGTATTTGCTTCTAATCACAGCAACCGCAGAAAACCCAGCTTCACACAAGTAAGAGGTGGAACATGGTATTATGATCTTCTGTGCTTTCCTATTTAAAAGAGCATAATCCTCATTTATTGAAATCCAAAATTCAGTTAATTTCATGCTGGTAAATTTGCCTTTCAGGGTTTTGCCAGAAGGGAGCTCTATGAGACTTTCCTCTTCTGCCAAAGTAAACTTAGAGGGATGCAAAATGGATTTTTAGTCCATGTAAACTTATCGATTTTTGCTTTTTTAAAATATTTGTCAAAACGCGAATTACGCTGTGATAAATGTTTTTCAAAAACTGATTTTTTATTATGAGAAAGCTCAGCTTTATTGGCGAGCAAAAACTGCTGCAGTAATGAAGAAGAATCTTTGCCTCCGTCTTTATTCATTTTCTTCGTCCATAGTTTTAATTTTTTTACAAAACCTTCAATTTTTTTAACGCACTTTGAAATGTTCAGGTTTATCCCTGCATTGAGAGATTTAAAACATTTCAGCTTTTCAAAAATATTACACAGTAGGCAAGCTTTATCAAAAAGTCTATGTCAACTAACTTTTCTGCATTCTTGTGTTCCTCTTCTTTGAGGAAATTATTAAGTTCCTGCCGCAGTCCAAACGTACGTGATAAAACCCACGAGAGAGCCATGGCGCACTGCTGTAATGTAATAAAGATGTGTATTCGGTTACTCGCGTCTACGTACACCAAAGTGGCGAGCTTCAGACATGCGTATTTAACCAAATTATCTTCATAGTTTTCTTCTCGTAATCATAATGGCAACAGCGCAAATCGGAAGCGACTGTCGCAGTCTTTTGAGCGTGTAGATAAAGAGCGACAAATTAAAATTTAAAAGCTCTGGGTATTATCTATGCTGGTATTCTTATTTTCTATGCGTTATAACTTGAATATAAAAATATAATAAGTAAGGCTCACTAATGTTCCAAGTGATTTATCTTTTCAAAAAAAGATGACAAGACAAAGCAGAACAGCCTAGAATATTGCGTAGTGCGTAACGTATTAAGGAAAAACACTTTCTGAAGTTGTGAGGGGCCTCGGATTGCGTAACAGGCCTAGAGCTCCCTATAAGGCACTGGCTAGGGACCTAGAGTGTGACAAACGTATTAAATATTTATTAAAATAGGTCCTTTTTAAATTAGATATGCGGGGAGGAGTTACGTTTGGGGTTTAAATATGTTTATTATAAAAATTAATTTTTAAATAAACTGAGTATATAAATATGTATGTACAGGGTGTTCATTTTTCGATGGTTTTACGGGGTATCTACGTTATTAGTAAAGATAGAAGGATGCGGTTTTCGCGGCACAGTGCTACTTTTATGAGAAACAAAAGATGCCGCATACAGAATTTTCCTATCCCTCATAGTTTTTAAGATACGGGGTGTTTTTGAAAATTTTGAATTTTGGTTACGCTGTAACTTAGCAAAAGGGTAAAAAATTAACTTATTGGTTTTTTACGTAGAATCTAGTGGCTTAATCAACTTTTTTCTAGGTTCAATTTGTTTCGAGAAACAAAGCAAACTTGCATTTTTTTAAATGGGACGCCCTATATATTTTTAGATATTATGATTCAGTTTATCATAAGCTTTTTAAAAATATATAACACTTTATATTTATGTTTAATATTAAGCTTAAAACTTACATTTTTAAAATATTTATAAGTACTTATTTTTTTTAGTAGGCCATGACGGGTACTTAAGAGAACAAAATTTAAGTCTTGTCCAAAATCCAGTAGCTTCATTAGATTTTTCCTAGGTTCAATTGTTTTCGAGTAATAAAACAAACTTGCATGATTTTAAATGGGACACCCTATAGATTTCTAGATCAAACAATTCAGTTTACTGTCACAAGCTTCTCATAAATATAAAACACTCTATTTTATTACTCTAAAAAAAATTAACAATGAACTCAGTTGTGTTATGTGTTAAAAAATTAAAAACTGCTATTAATTGATGATTTAGGAAACTGTCCTATCAATATTCGAATGTTCGAATTGTTCTCCATTATGCCTAAGACATTTTTCACACATTGTTCTTATTCGCCTCAATGCATTTAAAATAATAAAAGCCGTGCCTGTAACTCCCTAAGTGGCTCCTCTTAAATCTGCCATTGTCTGATACTGGACAGTATAAATTTTATTTTGTAGGTATCCCCACAAAAAGAAATCCAAAATCGATAAGTCGGGTGACCTAGGTGGCCATCTTACAGATCTATTTGTTCCAATCCAGTGGCCGGGAAAATTATTGTCAAAATAGGCTCTTACAATTTGCGCATTGTGGGCGGGAGCTCCGTACAAGTTGTTAAGTTGCGCCAGGGGCACATTTTCTACTATTTCCGGCAGGGTTGGCTTGATTTAAATCAAATGATTTAAATCATGATTTAAATCGTGATTTAAATCAAGTGATTTTTTTTGAAAAAAATCAATGATTTAAATCATTTTTCTTCATAATGATATTTTATTATTACATAATAATTACGAGAATAATTATTTTATTTTAACTCGACTTGATTTTATTATCTACCATTATAATAGGTATAGGACAGTGGTTCCCAAATGTCTCGAAATTCTGGACCCCCAAAATTAGAAATGAGTAACATGCGGACCCCCATGAACAGTTTAGCTTCAAAAATAATAAAATAAACAACCTTTGTTAAAAAAATATTTATTTCAAAAGTGCCGATTTATTCAATGCCTTTAATATGGCTTGGCAATTTGCACCAAAAGGCATCATGCTATTTATAAATAAAAAAGGCATCCTATAAAAGTACCTAACTGAAAATCTGAACTAAACTGAACAAAATATATTCTCTTTTCTAGCAGAAAAAATATAATATATCTATCAATCATCAGTTTTGAATTTTAATGAGAAGAATCATGATACAAGTAAAGAAGGTATGATATCAAGCGCTGTCAAATTCGCGCATGACGTCACCTGGTGAATTTTTTAAATTTATAACGGTCAATATAGAGTTTAATGTTAGTTAAAGGCGATTTTATATAAATTTTATTGGCAATACACTTTGCCTCCTGCTTATAATACAAATTTTATAGTATATAATTTAAAATAAGCATGTAAATAAAGGGATAAATACATACATTCATTGATTGATTGTCCACATCACAACCATACACAGCACATCTCATTTTTACTTTTAAACTCCTAAAAGTAATATAAAATCACCAAAAAATAGTTTTAAACACAACGCGATCTTTAAAGATGTGTTTCGTTTACAAAATATCGGGGAATCATAAAAATTAAAAATTTTGGTTTTGAGAATGATGACAAAACCCCATTTTACAATGGACAAATAAAGTATATCTATCTCACCTTTTTTCTTTATCATATTTTGAAATTTTGACAACTAGAAAAAGTTAGGTTAAGTTAAGATAAACAGCAACATGACATTTCGAGCATGTCCCATAAGTTTTTTCTGTAGTGTTGATAATAAACGAATAAACCTTTATTTTTCTGTGTAGAAAATGTTTGTATAAAGTGTTGGCCGCTTAAATTTATTTATTCTATAAATCTGTTACTGGCTAACAACTACCGAAAAAGTACGACAAGGCCGGGCATTGTGGAGATGATTAACCAGGAACCTCGATCCCAAATAGTTCGTTCGATAAAGAAGTCAGAGAGGAGGAAAGAATGAAATTTACCCTACCCCTAATCATACAAAAATTTTGGTTTTCAGTTACAGTAAAAGTACCAGGGCAAAGTCTGTTTATCCTTCTAGAGCTAAAACTTTCAACATTTAATTGAGAAACTGTCACATTGAGCTAAACAGTTATAATTTTTATTTCTACAAGTACTTTAAGTTAAGAATTTCGCTGTTCGCAGGTTGAGGTAGGGTTTGTAGAATTTATCAGAGAATAGGGAATATTTCTTTAAACTCATGTTATGATTTATTTTAATAAAAAATCTTTACTCAATTTTGCTGAGTTTTCTTTATTTATTAAAAAAATGCCCGTGCATATTAGGTATACAGAAATTAAGGCAGAATTAAATTATCATTCATAAGCACATGGTTATTGGGCAGTAGCTATCTTCAAATAGTAAAATTTTTACGTTTATAATCTGCTAGCAGTATCTATGCTAACAGAGTTATGTTAAAAAAAAAATAGTTTAAAGGCAGTGAAGGTTTCGAAGATTTTGGTAAGATATTATTATAAAACAGCACTCCAAAAGTAGGTACTTCAAAAGTTTATTATTTTTAATAGGAATATTCCTTCTCTTTCCAAACTCCTCTAGGTCCACATTGTTGTGATTGAGGTTTGTGTGTGTCCACGTAGAGCAAGAAAGACACTACTGTTATGAAAGAATAAACCTCTGTCTATTAACATTATGATAGTGGATATTTTGAAATGAAATTACAAAATTCTAAGTCTGCAGTAACAAACAAATGTAGCAAAAGGTGGAATTGGCAAGGCACTGATTATTGTTCATATCAACTGTAGGTTTAGAACACACATATATATATATATATATATATATATATAATATATATATATATATATATATATATATATATATATATATATATATATATATATATATATATATATATATATATATGTATAAAGAATCTTATAGACTGATAGAGTTGCGATAAAAGACTGTGATGAAACAATCACGTGCCTGAGGAAAATTAATTAGTCATAGAATATAAAAAATTGATATTTTTTAGAAGAAATTTCTTCAGTTTTCTTTTAAACATTGTAATTTTTTTTATATTTTTTATTTCTGGAAGACAATGCATTTTAATACCAGAGTAAAGAATATACTTTTTTAAGAGTATTATTAAAACAGATGACTCTAATAAGTTGATTAAGGATAAAGTGTAGGTACAGAGTTTAAAAAGACAAAAAAAAACAATTCAATTTATATTTCAAAATTTATTTAAAGAAACAATTTAAAAATAACAAAAAATATAGGGTAAAACATACAGTTGTTGGCACCTATATAGTGATTGGCACCTAACTGATATTTTTGTCGGTTCTAAGGAGTTCAATAGATATGAAGTAAAACCAGTGGTGGCTGGTGAAATTTCAAAGTTGTATATCTCTGTTCCTACTCACAGGACCCATACCAAATTTAGGGGTTTCAATAGTGAGCCCACTGGGAATGTATTGGTAAAGAGAAAAACATTTTGTAATTTGCGAAAAAAGTTAAATTCTTGGTGTGCCCCTCCTAAGAAAAAATTAACACGTCTAGGTATTGTATTTATTATTTTTTCTGAACAGATTTTACATCATTTTGTCGACAGTTTTTAAATTTTGAGAGAAAAAAATGTGTTAGTAGAAAGTTATGTAGTATATTATGTTTATTGAGCTCAATAAAATAACATCACTTTCTACAAGTCCGTTTATTTACTGACTGGTGACCCCACGGATACCAAAACTAGCCAGAAGCACCCTATGACATAATGTCAACTACACAATATCTTACGGTGAGTCTACATTAAATAAGCATTATACTACAAGTTATAGTCATTTGAATTTTTTTAAGTCTAAAATATAATTAAAAAAAAAAATTCAAATGACTATAACTTTCTACTAATACACTTTTTTCTCTCAAAATTTAAAAACTGTTGACAAAATAAAGTAAAATTTGTTTAGAAAAAATAATATCTAAAATACCTAGAAGTGTTAATTTTTTTCTTAGGAGGGGCACAACAAAAATTTAACTTTTTTTCGCAAATTACAAAATGTTTTTTTCTTTACCAAAACATTCCCAGTGGGCTCACTATTAAAACTCCTAAATTTGGTATGGGTCCTGTAAGTAGGAACAGAGATATACAACTTTGAAATTTCACCAGCCGCCACTGAGTAAAACCAAGGACTTAAATCCAATGGCTCCTTCTCACTAGACTCCACAGGTGTTTCCAATTGGTTTTTGAGGAGTAACATCTTTTTCAACCTCTCCAAAATACCACGATGCCTCCGTAATGGTAACAACATAAGACATATCATTTATCATGGGTCTTGAAATGTAAATGTAATGTAATGTAAATTAATTTGCCAGTTTCATGGTTTTCCTGCAAGTTCATTATTTTCTCTTCATTTTACTAAAAACAAAAAAATTAATAATAATAATAATAATCCGTCCATGTTTCAGATTGTTATTATGAGTTCAATATCCATAGTCCATAGTAGAATGTGTAGGTAATCCTAACAGGGTCTAGCAATTTTCTGTTCAGATAACCCAGACATTACTGTATAGTATAACAGACAAAAAATGCAAACAAAATACTGGATAAAATATCTATTACGTATACATTAAAATATACCTACTAAGAAAATGATTGTAAAATCTTTCAAAATGTTAATTTGGGAAAACCAATACGTGCAGTTACTTACATATGTATATGCACGCCTATTGCCAAAAGCTACTTGGGTTTAATTAAAAGCCTTATCGAACAAAGAATCTATCTTATCAATGCAGTACCTACATTTTTTTAAAGCACTCCACAGTGTTTTACATGTTAAACATTGTTTTACATTTTAAGCCCATGTTGGGTTCTATTGACATATATAGGATAGGGTTAAACTTTGACATTTTTCAGAGTTTGATTGGGAGAGTAAGATAGTGTTAATTTGCCAATATTATGTCAAAAAAGCTTCAAAAATAGCTAAAAAATGTATTTACTTTTTGAAAAACTTGTTAAAAATTTTCACATCCCTTGTAGTATTGTTTTTTACCTTTTCATACCAAGTACCTACCTAAAGGTTGATTGATAATAATTTTCTGACATTAAAAACTTTATGGACACAATTTTAAATGCATTTTTTAGCCTATTTGGCAAATTAAAATAACCTTAAGACTCTGAAATTTATATAATATTATGTCAACTTTTATCTCAATACTTCTAATATAACAGGGCCTAACTTGGGGTTTTTCACATGGAAACAACGCATAAATAAACCATTTACAGACCACAGGAATATTTTGAAATTGCTTTGATACCTATTATTATTACTAAGATCACGATACACTTACAACAGTATGCTTACGCTATGACGTCACTTCGAGGGGAATCCTAAATTGATTAGACGCTTGCACTCCTTGTACATAAGTACAGGTCAGTTTATTGTCGGGTAGTTTGTTGGGTTAATAATAATAATAATAATAATAATAGTTTATTGGTGCCAATTACACAATAAGCGTTTACACAAGTCAATATACAAAAAATAGAATAAAAATCCTCACTACAAAATATGTTTGATTAAAGAAATTACAAAACAAACTCTCCTTACATATATTGAACAAACAACATATTAAAATAGTACATTAAAAATTAAGAATATTAAAAACATATCAAAAATTAAAAATGACAGATCACAACCCAAGTTGTGATGTGTCACACTTTAGGAAGTCATCTACTGTATAAAAGGTTTCCCCCTCCAGGAACCTCCTCACTCGATCTTTAAAAATTTTTATTGGGAGCAATCTTATTGCAATCAGTATTTTGTTGTAGAACTTAACCCCCAGGAAATCAGGTCCACCCTGACATCTCCTCAGCCTCCGATATGCCACCTCTAAGTTATCCCTATTTCTGGTGTCATGGTTATGTATGACACTACGTGACGTGTATTTATCCTCATAGGTCTTAATGTACAGCAGATTTTCAAGGATATAGACAGACGGGAGGGTAAGAATCCGAAGAGAGCGGAAGGCATCCCTGCAGTCCTCTCTATATGAAAGGCCAGCCACAATCCTGATGGCTCTTCTCTGAAGTGCAAAGACTCTGCGAGTATGTGTTGAATGTCCCCATACTAAGACTGCATACGAAAGTATTGAGTGCACGAGAGCAAAATATGCAGTCCTCAGCACCCCAGGGGAAACAGAGTTCTGTAGCCCCCTCAGAGCAAAGACGCTCTTTCTAAGTCTCTGGCATACATAATCTACGTGGGCATCAAATTTAAGCCCCCTATCGACCTGAATTCCCAAAAATTTTACACTGGCAAGGCTCTCAGGCTTGCTAGATAAGTCTCTCAGGGAGAAATACATTGTGTGCGTTTTATCTTTATTTAGTAATAGCCTGTTGGCCTTGAACCAACTTTCCGCCTGTGACTGTGCCACCCCCAGCCTCTCAGTGACAGTATCATATGAGGTCCCACTACAGGACAAAGACGTATCATCAGCGAAGGAGTGAACGTAGCTGCCGGGTCCACCAATGGTAAATCATTAATGTATATGAGAAATAGAAGTGGTCCTAAAATTGACCCTTGCGGGACACCGACATCCATCACCCTCTCCCCCGACGACACCCCTCCCACCATAACTATTTGGGTTCTGTTTTCCAAGTATGACTTTATTAGTTGTACACTATCTGGGTGAAAATTGTAGCACTTAAGCTTAGATAAGAGAATACTGTGGGTGACACAATCAAAGGCTTTGCTCAAGTCGCAGAGAGCAGTTGCATTATACTCTTGCTTCTCAAATGAATCCATCACATCAGAGATCAGGCTAAGAATTCCAAGAGAGGTATTCTTACCCCTTCTAAAACCAAACTGGTCCGGCATAAAAAGATTATTATCCTCAAAGAAAGAAGTCATCCTGTTTGCCATACACTTCTCAAAGACTTTCGAGAAAACAGGCAACAGGGATATTGGTCTGTAATTTGAAACCAGAGTGCTGTCCCCATTTTTAAAGATTGGAACAACTTTTGCTTTTTTCAATTTTGAAGGAAATATACTATTTTTAAAACACAGATTTACTAGCTTTGCTACTGGAATGTATATTAGGTTTTTTATACTTTTTACTACCTTCATATTGACTCCGTAGATGTCTGAGCTATTTTTATTCTTTAACTTGCTAATAATATCCCGAACCTCAATATATGAAACTTCATTAAATTGGAAAATTGGACATGATGTTGTATAGTCAGTAACATTGTGAAGAGGATCGATATCAGCCATCCCCATACCGCCGATCAGGTTCTTGGCCACTGTAGCAAAGTAGTCATTAAAAACCTGAGGTGACAGAGAAACTGCCGTGTTCCCCACTCTGTCACCCCTCTTTCTAGATTGGTTAATTAACTTCCACATTGTTTTAACAGGGTTTGGAGCTGTATTAATCAGATTCTTATTGTACTGTATTTTTGCTAATTTAAGTGCTTTTTTGTAATTTGTCTTAAATCTTTTTAGTTCTGTTTGAGCATACTCCGTTCTATTCCTCTCACAATATTCATTTAACAAGCTATTGTGTCCCTCTGATTTCTAAGTTCGTTGTTAAACCAACCAATGTTCCAAGATTGATCAGACCGAACTGGGGTTGACGCTTATTAAAATATTATTGTCATATTTCATTTGATTAGGTAAGTGCCTTGTTAATTTAAGATTCTCACTCGAAGTGACATCAAACGTAGCATACCGTTGTAAGTGTATCGTGACTAAGATACTTATAAATAGGTAGGTACCATTATAAGATAATGTGAATGCTTACAAAGAAGAAAAGGTTTAATGCTACCATAAAAATTATATAAAAAATACTTGAAAGTTTCTGACAGTTTATTTTTTTAAGTACTATGTATACCTACGGTCGCATTTGATTTTAGCTGCTTGCCTTATAAACAAAGAAGGCAGGAAGCTGTCGGGAAAATTCCGTTTTTACTTACAGTTTTCCTTCATACTGGAAATAATTTGTGAGCATTCTGAAATAGTCTTTTTTGGTACTTACCTTTTGGATGAGCAACTATACATACTCAACACATTCACATTCAGCTGCAAACTCTGGGTCCTGGAAAAGGTAGAGTTCTTTTGTAATGAAACTTTATTTCTTTTGTAATGAAGCTTTATAAATATTTATTAGCATTTCCTTTGGCCTCCACATTTAAGTTTTTTTGTCGTTTTCTTGGTGGGGATAAGGCCCTTTCGGTGGAGGTTCCTGGGATATCGTCGATTCCATTCCACTTAGCCATTGGGAATACAAAATGGGCACAAACAAGGCAAAAATACACAAAAAATACGAGTCTGTGACATTTTAGCAACATAGAATTTTTAGAGGTTATGTTATGTTATGTCAGATCCAATGTCGCCAGGTTGTCTCAGATACCAGACCAATTTATGGTTGTATTAGAATTTGTTAACGTGGATTGAAATCGTAGTGCTTTATAATTTTATTTATTAATTTAATTTCTGAATTAGTTTAAAACAAATAATTATTATTAGGTAATTGCACATTTTATTCCAAAAATTTGGCAACCTTGCAAGAGGTCCCCAGCCGGGGAACGTAGTTACAGTTCATCCTCCAAATGGCAACATCTCTTTATTTGATACATTAAGTTAACAAAAGACGACGATATAACTCTATAGTCGATTCTATGTTAGGAACTCACGTAGCTCGATCGTTTAATGTCAAATGTAATACCGATGAGCACCAGTCGCTCCTACTGACGTTTTTTAACAATATTGCAGGGTTTTATTTGATTTTACAGTGATCTTATGATATAAAGGTGTTCTAGGAAATGCAGCAAAACCAGGAAATTTCTCAAGAATAAAAAATATACACGCATATACATGCGTAAGTAGACAAGTTAAACCAGTTAAACTAAACGAACTTCAACGTGAAAACATCTGGACTGCCATGTGTATATTTTTTCCTTGTGTAAGCTGCCCATTTAATTTGACCAATGAGATGAATTTTTGTTCATTTGTTTTTTCTGTCATTTTTCTCAAAAGTCTCCAGGTGACGTCAGATATCATATCTTCTATTTATTTGTATCATGGAGAAGAATGAAATACTGTTTTTCCTGTCATAGTTCTTTCTAAATCTGGTCTAAGATTTGAACAGCCAGATTCTCCAACGTAGTGCGGTCTAATTTGACAACCAAAGTTTTAAACTTACAAGTGTAAGAATAAGACAATTAAGTTTTATGCCATGAACTTATTTTTGAGCTTTCTCACAAATTTGTAAAGAAAAGGGCAATTTTAGTACGTACTTTTGACAAAAATAGAACTAACTTCATTACAGCAACTCGTTCCAATATGAAAATGATTTGGAAACCAAGCAAATCGGTGAAATAACAGAATAATTCGTAAGTTTTTAATAACGAGTTATTAACAATGACAGGACAAAAACCTGTCAAAACATAACTGACCAACTAGATTTCAATTTAAACCAGTACTAAATATTAAACGTTTTTAGTAAATCTGAATGGAAATTTTTAATCTTAGATCCGAAGCAACATCCAGCCGATTTCTTTGTTTGGATTTTAGCAGAATGTATTCAGAGAAAGTTTGTGCACACATCGTCGTGCAAAAGGGCATCAAGTGTTTCAAAGCAAAGGTTGTCGGACCCCCGCAAAATAACCTGCGGACCCCTAGGGGTCCGCGGACCACCATTTGGGAACCACTGGTATAGGGTATAGGTAGCTATATAATATGTACCTATTGTTTTTTGTTTATGTTTTTAAAATTACCGTTTTCTGTTTCGTTTGCTGAAGTTTGAATTAATATTAATATTATTAAATTCATATTTTCTACTCAATTATTTTAATATTTACTGCATTTTAATTATTTACTATTGTAACTGTGTTACATCTAAACAAACAATAATGAAATAATACAATCCTAAAAAAATCAAAAAAATCTGATTTAAATCAAAAAAATCTGATTTTTTTGATTTTTTTAAAAAAATCATGATTTTTGCCAACCCTGATTTCCGGCACAATGTTTTCCAAAAGTTCTAAATATTATTTATTTGCAGTGAGGCTGCCTTCGAATATATTATATACGATTTTTCTTCCCAATATAAAGCATGAAACGCTAAAACCAAACCTGCCTTGCCGTTAATAATAATAATAATAATATCCTTTATTAATAGCTTTAGCTAGCATTACAAAAAATAAAAATAAATAAATACAATTTCAATTATTAGGTACAATAAGAGTGGATCTGATCAGCTTGAGTATTATCACAGTTAGATTGCTATATTTTCTTTCACGTATGTCCGACATTTTCTTTTGAAGTCCTCCAGAGAGTTGGAATTTTTTATAGAATTAGGCAATTTATTGTACATTTTTAATCCATTATGAAATATATTTTTTTGATCAAATGTCCTACGTACTGTTTCAATATAAAAGTTTCCAGCATTTCTGGTATCTCGACTATGGACGCTGCGGACCGGCACACAGTACTGTTGTAAATTTCTGGGCAGAGATCCATCTAAGATTTTATATATAAATACACATGTCTGCAGGCAAACTGTTTGTTTAACACTTAAAACTCCCACTGCTTGGAGCATGGCTTTAATATTTGTTCGCCTGTTGCAGTTCAGTATCACCCATAAAGCTTGATTCTGCTTCCTTTGTATTTTCCCAATTTCAAAGTTATTCAAGGTAAACAGCACTGTTGGGCAATAATATAAATGAGGTTGGATTATAGTTTTGTATATTAAAGTTTTTGCCCACACACTTAGTATATTCCTTACTCGACCTAGTGCATACACCTTTTTAGCCATTTTTCCCATCACGTAAGAGGCATGGTTGCCAAAAGACAAATGTTCATCAATAATTACTCCCAGATATTTAAAGGCTGTTACTTGTTCTATTTTAACACTATCTATTTCCACACCATTGTGTGAAAAAACGTCTTGTTGAGTGTACTTATTTTTTATCACCATAAATTTAGTCTTTTCGATGTTTAACTTCATACTATTAAATTGCAACCACTTTAAAATTTTACTTAAGTCTTCATTAAGGATTTCTGTTATCTCACTCACATTCTTGCCAACACAGTACAGTAGGGTATCATCAGCAAACAGTTGTATGTTGCACTTGGTAATCCATTTCACAATGTCATTTATATATATCACAAATAGGTTTGGCCCTAATACAGTCCCCTGAGGTACACCTAAGGTACACTCTCTGCTAGCTGATTCACAATCACCGTATCGTGTTTTTTGTGTTCTGCTATGTAAATAATTTTTAAACCACTGTAATGCTGTTCCATTTAATCCTAATTTTGATAATTTTTTAATAAGCAATGGTCTGCTTATGGTTTCAAATGCTCTACGAAAATCAAGGAACACAGCCCCTATAATAAAGTCTTCCTTTAATGCAGTCTTCCAGCATGCTATCACATTTTGAAGAGCTGACTCACACGAGTTGTTTTTCCTGAATCCAGCTTGGTATATTGTCAATAGTTTATTATTTTCTATGTACTCAATTATTTGTTTGTTAATAACTATCTCCAATAATTTTTCGTATAAGGGCACCATATTTATAGGTCGGAAATCTTCACAGCAATTGGAGTTTCTCTTCTTTTCAATCGGTGTAACGAACGTTGTTTTCCATGTGTCAGGAAAGGCACCGGTTTGTATGCTTCTGTTAATTACTTCTAGGAATTGATGTCCTATGGCCTCAAATGATAATTGTAATATATGTGTGTTAATTCCATCTATACTACTTTTTTTATTTTTTAAATTTTTTACAACCTGTCTTAATTGTGATAATTCTACCTGTTCGAAATTACCCAGTCTATTTGGTGTTTGTTCCATTTTTGATATAACCTCTAAGTGCGTTGTTTCATTGCATGGTAAGTCTTTTGTGATATCCTGGATGCTAGCGACAAAGTAAGTATTAAAATTTTCTGCTATATTCCTGGGGTCAGACTCCAGTACTTCACCAAACATAATACCAGTTTTCTTAATTGATCTTGCCTCATCACTTGTGATTTCCTTTAAAACTTTCCACATTTCCTTGCTGTCATTTTTTGCCTCATCTATCTTCCCAAAGTAGTATTGCTGTTTTCGTTCTCTTATCTTTGTTACAATAGAATTTCTTCTTTGTCTGTAATTGTTCCAGTCTTCTCCATTTTGGGTTATTACTGCTCTTTTATAAGATATATCACGTTGCCTGATTTCCTGTCCTATTTCTTCGGACCACCATTGCTTACTACCACTTTCTTGTCTTATTTTAATTTCCTTATGTGGGGCATGTTGGTTTAAGGTATCTGTGAGGTTGGTTACTAGCATCTTTGATATCTCTTCAAGAGATAAGTTGGGATTCCAAACTGTATCCATTAAGTTCAACTGGTATGCAAGATCATTAAATGCATGAAAATCCCTTATAATTTTTGTATCGTCACTTTTATCTCGTGATCTCGTCCCTAGCTCTAGCGTTATAATTACATGATCAGTTATTTTAGGCGTTAAATGTGTTTTAAAGTTTACTTGTTTGGAACTAGTCAGTAACAAATCAATAATTGTTGCACCTTCATTAGTAATTCTTGTAAATTTGTTTATCTGTTGGTAGATACCTAGCTCTTTTATCATTTTAGTGAGTTTATTTGAATAGAAGCTGTTAAGTGCTATATTGATATTAAAGTCCCCAATTAAGATAAAATTTCCTTCTTTTAATAGTAAATCTGGTAAAATTTCCTCCAGTGTTTCAATAAATTGGGCGTCACTTGAACTAGGAGAATGATATAAACATACAATAATGTATTTTGTACCTCCCACAACAGCCTCTAAGGCAATCAACCACATGTTTTTGTCTACAACTACATTTTTTATTTCTTTACTTTTGAAATGTGTCTTTATATATATCATACTACCGCCAGTATGACGATTGTGTGCGTATGCGCTAAAATATTTATACCCATTTATCTGCTTTTCATTCTCCAGTATGTCTTCTGTAATTCGTGTTTCTGAGAGACAAAGTATATCCGGCATATCCTTGTTTACGATCCAGTTAAGTTCTGTTTTGTGTGCAGTTAGGCTTTGTATATTGAGATACATTAATTCAGACTTCTGTGGTTGCTATATGTTTTGTCCAAATATTTCTGGGTAGTTAAATCTTTTTTGGAGTTCTTGGAAGACTTTTTTATAAGAATCACATTTCTTACTATATGAGGCATGGTTACATTTTAAATTTGTTACACCAAGCTTCTGGATGGCATGCTTACAGTTTACACACTCTTCCTCTCTTGTTGTGCAATCTACTGTTTTATGATCCCCTGTGCACTTTCCACATACAGATTTTTCCATTGTACAGTCTTTAGCCATATGCCCAAATTTCCAACAATTATAACATTGTACTATATTTACATGGTCTACAAATCGGTAGGTTCTCCACCCTATATTAAGTGTCTTCCTGTAATTTAATTGTTTGTATGTAATTGGATCAAGTTCTAGTATTAAATTTGTTTTTCCTTTAGCTTCGTATTTAAATACTACTCTTATAACCAATTTATTATCTTCTGTGGAAACTTTATTTTGCCTTATTATTTTTTCTATTAAATCTTCTTCATCTTCTAACAAGTTCTTTTCTATATTTAACACCTTAATCCTTGGTTTCTTCTTTTCAGGTTCACTCACCTCGTAATCTTGACCCATTTGTTGTTCAATATTTGGTTGAATACGTTCAGACTCATTCTTGGTGTTACAAGTTATTGCAATACCTCCTTCTCGTAGATATTTTATCCTAGATACCCCCATTCCTAAGGCCGATGGATCAATGCTATCTTCTACTGTTTGTTTTGTTACTGCACATGATTGACTTTTATTTTTTGGTTTTATAATCACAATTTTTTCAGCTTGATTTTTAACAACTTCACTGTATGAGTTCGGTCTACTTGGTTCTACATTTTCCACTAACTTACATTTTTCTAGTTCTGCTTTTAAATTGTTTATTAGCTCATCCTGGTATAGTATGATCTTCTCTTTATCATCAACTCTTGCTTGTAGCATGTTAAATGTATCGAATTTTAGACACTTTTGGCATAAAAAATTCATAACCCTGGAATTGAGTTGAAGTACTTTCACCTCGGAGGCCGTTAAATTCCCACATGTTTTGCAAATGCGTCCCTTACAATGATCACACAAAAAAACTTCTCTCTTCTGTTCAGAACAAAAATCACATTCCATATTTGAGGTTATGTAAACATCCCATTCATTACTTCTACTATTTTTCGGGCAAAATGCACCTTTTTCTAGAGATTTCGATAAAACTTATTTTAAAACACAACTAAACTGTCCTCAAAAAGTCATGAAACGTGAAAACATTCAATGAAATTCTTTAAATTTCGGCACTTTTAAAGAAAGAACTGCTACCGACGCGCAGCGTGGTGGAAATATTACATGTTGATTTTCCTGGCACCAAAACCTAGTATTCTGCCGATTAAATATACCGGCACTGGTAAAATGACTCTCATCAGACCATATAATTGTTCTTTCAAAATTATTTTCTGTATTCAAATTTTGTAAATACCAATTACAAAATTCTATTCGGCGCTGTGAGTCACCAAGATGTAAGTTTTGTACGAGATGGAATTTATATGGCTTAAACCTGTGTTTTTTTAGAATAGTTTGAACCCTTGACTTTATAACACCAATAGAACCTTCTACTGTTCTACAAGAACTACTTTGATTTGTTTCAATTGAAGCCAAAACGTTTACTTCATCAATGTCCCGGTTTTCCTTATTGTAGAATTTGGGCCGGGGTTTAGAAAATGACCCGCCTTCAATTAAGTTTGATTTTATCCTTAAAAATATTCTTTTATCCGGCTGACTTCTTTCTGGGTATCTACGAATAATAAGTTTTTATAAATTTTGAATATAAAAGAAAAATACAAAAATGCTTATACCTGTTAAAATAAACTTCCAAAGCTTCATTCGAATTTTCGTTATACTGAATATAACAAACGAGCATGTCGTACTTTTCATAATTCTCGAATTCAAGAATTTCTTAAGATGACAAGACTGTTATCTTTTGTTTTCTTAAATACCCGTCATGGCCTACTGAAAAAAGTAAGTATAAATATTTTAAAAATCTAAATTTTAAGCTTAATATTAAAATAAATATAAAGTGTTATATATTTTTAAAAAGCTTATGATAAACTGATTCATTATATCTAAAAATATATAGGGCGTTCCATTTAAAAAAATGCAAGTTTGCTTTGTTGCTCGAAAACAATTGAACCTAGAAAAAATCTGATTAAGCCACTGGATTCTAGGTAAAAAAACTACTAAGTTCATTTTTTACCTTTTTGCTAAGTTACAGCGTAACCGAGATACGAGGAGTGTCCCAAAATGCAAAATTTTCAAAAATACCCCGTATCTTAAAAACTAAGAGGGATAGGAAAATTCTGTGTGCGGCATCTTTTGTTTCTCAAAAAAGTAGCAAAGTGCCGCGAAAACCGCATCCTTCTCTCTTTACTAATAACGTAGATACCCCGTAAAAGCATCGAAAAATGGACACCCTGTACATATGTATAAAAACTATAGAACACCTATCACTTTTTAATTTTTATTTATGCCTACAACATGTCTGTTTACATAATAAGGAAACAACTTTTGAAATAAGGGAAGTAGGTGTTATGTTTCATCTCTATACTAAAGTCTCCTGTCATCAAAATTATCTTATTTTCTATACAAATAATATTTCATATTTAATGTTACATGTTGAACTCATTTGTAGATTTCTCTACAGTTGGATTCATTAGAGCTAGAGCAGTTGAATTAGAGCAACCAGATTCTAAAAATTTCTTCTTTATATTTTTACCAGTCTTTTTTGTCCGATAAAGGCGTCTCTATTGGCATATGTTTTTATTGTGAGTTTTGGCTGGTTCCATTAATATGATAGTTCGTGATTTTTTCTGATTTTTAACAGCATCCAATATCGAATCTATAGATGCAATACATTTTGAATAAGTCCATCTAATTCTTTAAATGATTCAACTCTCTTTAATTTCTCTGAGAATTCCGCTAGAACTTTTTCCTGATTATTAATTAATACAAAATATTAAAAACGTTAGATTTATCTGGATGTTTTCTTTTAACATCGGCCCTTAAGTTTGATATTTTTGAAAAATTCACAAGGCATTCTTGGCAGGTTATCATAGTTTGCGGTGATGGTGGCATAACGAAACAACACAAACACGCTCTTTAATGATCACTTTATCAATAATTACAACAAAATACAATAATATTCGCTGGCAGCATAAAAAACCAACAAGGACTACGCAACCGATTACACAACCTAATAAAACGAAAACCTTACATTTCGCGCGCAATACTTTTCTTAGCGTCGCTGTCTAATTTATTCGGGAAAAAAATATCCCGTCAGATATTAACCAATGAGCATGTCCCAAGCTTGCCACTTTTGGTGTACGTAGACGCGAGTTATTCGGTTCCCATATCCTCACAAAATCTTTTTAAAAACCTTGCCTTTAACGGCGGAGTTTTTAGAAAGTTTACTACATTCACCACACATTCTAGAACTTCGTTCAGTGTAGGACTCAGATCCTTCGACGCAACTGCTTCTCTGTGAATAATATAATTGGTCCAAAGTCCAAAGTGCATCTGGGACTTTGCTTCAAATAAAAGTGCCTGCAATCCTCCATAACAGCCAGACATGGAACGAGCGCCGTCAGTACAGACCCCAACGCAATTAATCTAATCTAAATTATTTTCGGACATAAAAGTATCAAAGATCTCAAACAAATCCTGAACTTTTGCACCTGCAGTGATATTTTTGCAAAAGAAAAGATCTTCCACAATGATATTACTATCTACAACGTATCGAATCAAATGGGCATTCTTTATTATCTGTGACCTCATCGAGTTGCAGTCCAAATTCTTTTCCTTTAATGTTTGGTTGTTATTGTAGTTGACTATTGAAGTCCTCTGCGATGTGCTGCATTCTGCGACTGACGATGTCATTGGACAATGGCAATACAGCAGGTCTACAGCAGCTGGACGAATTAATTGTTCAGAGATGGTATGAGATTTCTTACACTTTGTGATTTTATACGCCACCTTGTAAGATGCTAGCACAGCATTGTTTGGAATCGAGGCCTACTCAAGGAAAGTACTTTTTTGTTGTTTTAATTCCCTTAACTTTCTTTCAAAAAAGTCGCAAAGTTTGCTAACCATGTTGCAATGGTTGGTTTCTAAATCACGCTTTTACTTACTTGGTAGCATGCATTCTGGAGCCAAAATTTTCATGCAAATTACACGCTGTGGTCTCTCCTCGCCACTGACTTCTGTTGATGTAAAACCAAAATCCAAATAACTGGCATCATAAGTACCTACCTACGATATACGCTTTTTCACAATTTTATCGCTGATTGACGGAGAACTTTCCTTATTTTCTTTTTACGTTTATTACTATTTAATAAGAAATGGTCCAATTGTCCAATTTAATAAACTGTAAATAACTAAAAAAAAAAAAATCCGTTGGCTCAGTAATATACTTCCATGCAAAACTAACATTTGATATCTAACAAAAACTAATTGGTCACCGCGCGAAACCGATTTCTAGTTATATACGAATCCTAAGTATCAAGAAAATTCAAGAGCTAACCGAATAATCCAGACGCACAGATTTTATATAGTGACATCTAGTATCAACTAAGCAAATTACGTATACTTATTTAATTGTTTGCCTTCGCCAGGTAGCCAGTCTATATTCAATTAAATATTTAAAATATGCACTTTATTTTAAAAATCGCGGTGGCGCGGCGTCCCTGTAAATAAGTCGCTGCGCATCGGCGCATCGCGGCGCACACTTTGGGAACCACTGCACTGGTATACACTATTTTTGTGTATTAGTCATATACAGGGTGTGTCACGGCCTGTACGATGGATACTAAAATTGTTAAATTGATTTGAATTTTATAAAAAGAAAGAGGCTAATTCTTCATGATAAGATACGGGGTACGCCACAAAGGTTAGTGTTTATTATATATATATATATATATATATATATATATATATATATATATATATATATATATATATATATATATATATATATATATATACAGGGTGAGCCGGGAGGAACGGGCCTAACTCTAAGGGTGTAATCTATGCATCAAAATAATAAGAAAAAACTGAAATGCAATATTCGTTTGTCCAATATTCATTTGTTTTCAAATTACAGCGTTAAATAAAATAATATTGTTAATCCAAAATATCCAACATTAACATTGTTTTAAATAAATCATTGGTGTAGTAAATTTTCAAAAATACCGCCATTGACTTCCAAACATTTCCTGCTTCGTTTACGAAGGGCGCGCGTGGCTCTTCTAATTGATTCGTGCCTTTCTTTAATATTGAGTGCAGCATTTCTAATGCGTCTAAGTAATGCATCCCTAGTATCTACTTTTACTTTGTAAACCTCATGTTTTAACCAACCCCATAAATTATAGTCCAACGGTGTGAGGTCTGGCGATCTAGAAGGCCAACTAATAGGACCACCGCGACCAATCCAAACCCCTGGAAACCTTTGGTCCAAATATTGCTTAACCCGACAATCGAAATGGGCAGGCGCTCCGTCGTGTTGATAATGCATTTGAATTCTGATGTTTAAAGGAACCTCCTCCATTAGTCCTTGCAATTCATTTTGTAAAAAACTGAAATAGTAATCCCAAGGCGATTTTTCCAAAAGAAAAGGGCCAATTAAATTATTGTCGATCATGCCACACCACGCGTTTACTGAAAACCTATGTTAAAAATTATTTTCGACTATTGCGTGAGGATTTTCGTCCGACCATACATGGGAGTTTAGATTATTGTTGATGCCGTCATGGGTGAATGTAGCTTCGTCAGTAAAAAGGATGTGCGGTACAAGATGACGATTATTAATTATCCACTCACAAAATTACATGCTTGGCGTAGTCTCCAGGTTGAAGATTCTGTAAACGCTGTACAGGGTCTTCCAACGAGGACTGAACAGGGGCTCATTTTTGAGCTTCCTTGTATTTAAAGAAAAATCTAAAATAGCCAATCGATGTACTTTTTCCTGCAGAATTCAAAAATGAAACCAAAAATTTATTTGAACCAGAAACAAAAGAGTTACGCTATGGGTAAGGTGTTTTTTAAATGGAACATAGCTTTTTTTATACGATTTTCGGAACGAGTGATTTTTTTATGTCCGTTCTGATTAAAATATTTAATATTGTGACAGCTATTTTTATTAAATTTTAATGTTTTATCCAGTATAATTTAACTTCAACCTGTTTGAAACATACACTAGGTAATAAAGGTAAAATCACCTTGAAATCCTTCAAAGTCAAAAAATTTGACAAATTTACTATAATATTGCCGAAATGAAATATTCATTAGATGAGAGATTGCAATAAATCTCCTTGCTTCTCTTGCATTTTCTTGGCATTTGTAGAACAAGATAACAATCTGCAATCTCTCATCTAATGAATATTTCATTTCGGCAATATTATAGTAAATTTGTCAAATTTTTTGACTTTGAAAGATTTCAAGGTGATTTTACCTTTATTACCTAGTGTATGTTTCAAACAGGTTGAAGTTAAATTATACTGGATAAAACATTAAAATTTAATAAAAATAGCTGTCACAATATTAAATATTTTAATCAGAACGGACATAAAAAAAATCACTCGTTCCTATGTTCCATTTAAAAAACACCTTATCCATAGCGTAACTCTTTTGTTTCTGGTTCAAATAAATTTTTGGTTTCATTTTTGAATTCTGCAGGAAAAAGTACATCGAGTGGCTATTTTAGATTTTTCTTTAAATACAAGGAAGCTCAAAAATGAGCCCCTGTTCAGTCCTCGTTGGAAGACCCTGTACATGGTACGGGTATAAGCCTTGCTCGTGAAGCGTATTGATCACTCTTTTTTGGGAAATCCCCAACTGAGTTCCAATTCTTCGTGAGCTGGTCGTTGCACCGTCTTCAACTAAAGCTAGAACATTTTCTATTTCTTCTAAATCCTGTTGAATGGCTCGTTCGGATGTTACATTAGCACTAGGAAGCGTTCCGGTCTCGCACAGTTTGTTGAAAACTGATAAAGGCCTTTCTGTTCGGTGTTCTTTGATTTGGAAATCGTTGACCATATCCTTCAGCGGCCGCTGTAGCATTCCCATTACACAAACCATAAATAAAAACCATATTGGCGTATTCGAGATGTGAATAAATGTGTGGCATTTTATAAAATTTAAATGATACAAATCCGAAAGTTAAAGGTGAATCAATGTAAAATTTTATACTGATACTATTTACACTGACACTGACAGGATGGTGACAGCACAACAATCAAAAGCGGACAATTTTATTACGAGAATGCTAAATTAATGCAATATTTTGTTTTTGCGTTATAATTTGAAAACAAATGAATATTGGATAACAACATTTGAGTTTTTTCTTATTATTTTGGTGCATAGATTACGCCCTTAGAGTTAGGCCCACTCCTCTCGACTCACCCTGTATATGGTGCATTTGTACTGTCGAAGAAATTCGACATATACTTACGAGTATGTTTTGTGTTAGCAGCCAAACATTTTTGGAGCAACACTGGGTGAACTAGTTTGGCGCGAGCCACTACATCTTACCCATCCATTCCGAACGTTTGGATATAAGGTCTCTCTTTGATTCTACACCCTGGGTGTAAGCCTGCCTGATGAAGGGTAAGGGCCCAGAAATTGCGATACAGGAGGGCACCCAGACCAGAATCAAAAATAGTCCTCATTATTTTTATTTTTCATTTTACGGCCTTCTTGCTGCACTAGCGAAGAAGTTAATCTTTGCATTTACATTTAATATATATATATATATATATATATATATATATATATATATATATATATATATATATATATATATATATATATATATATATATGTATATATATATACAGGGTGTCCCAGGATAGGTGTTACGATAGGACAAATGGGTCAAAAAATTTTGAATTTGAAAATGACATTTTGGGAACATGCCCCGCTTGGTCCAAAACTGAGGAATACAAAATTTCACTCGGATTGGTATTATACAGGGCGAGTTATAACTAAAAATATGAAAAATGGCCAAGAGTAAAGTACTCTTATTTGTCCAAATGGAACAAAAGCTTAGTAGAAAAAGTTGTTCAGAAATGTAACTACTATCATAATTTGAAATTACAGCTTTCTAGTCAATATTTTTATTTTTGTCAAATTTTTTGAAATGTAATAGTACATTTTCCACCACTATCGTATTCGCTTTTTTATTATACTTGGAAACTACGTTTTCTAACATGTAATATGTACATTTACCAGGTATAGCCTAATAATGTATTGTAATACGATATTGGTGGAAAATGTACTATTACATTTGAAAAAATTTGACGAAAATAAAAATATTGACTAGAAAGCTCTAATTTCAAATTATAATATTAGTTTCATTTCTGAACAACTTTTTCTACTATGCTTTTGTTCCATTTGAAAAAATAAGAGTACTTTACTCTTGGCCATTTTTCATATGTTTAGTTATAACTCGCCCTGTATAATACCAATCCGAGTGAAATTTTGTATTCCTCAGTTTTGGACCAAGCGGGGCATGTTTCCAAAATGCTATTTTCAAATTCAAATTTTTTTGACCCATATGTCCTATCGTAACACCTATCCTGGGACACCCTGTATATATATATATATATATATATATATATATATATATATATATATATATATATATATATATATACAGTGATGGGCAGAATTTACGCAGCATATGGGAAAAATTTTTATTGTTAGATTTTAACAAATACCGATGTTGGCAATCGTTTCTGCATCATTGGAAACCCCAAAAAACATTAAACAGTGGCGTTCGTCTTTAGGGGTTTGGCGGGAAATTTAAAAAAATCAAAAATTATACAGCAAAAAAAGATATCCAAATTTTTTATTAAGAAATGTTGTTTAGAATTAAATATTGAAGACGTACACAAATTTTAAAAGCAATTGAATAAAAAATAAGAAATACTTATTTTTGCCAAATTATAAATTTTTTAATACTAATAATGCAATTTTTCGTGCAAAATATTATTAACTGCACTAAAACAATTACTCCAAATCACGTTCCCTAAAATTATACTTTTTAGTTGCCTTTCTTAATAAGAAAAAAGAAATTGTTCAATTCTGGCTGGTACTCCATTGCTTCATAACGAAAATTTTTTATGGCCTGTGCATGCTAGACCCCTCCAATCAATTTATTATTAATAAAAGGCATACATGTTTATGTTTTTTAATACAGCTTTATTATTCTTATTACATTTTTAAATATCATTCAAAAGAAATTAAAAATTGGAAATGATAAATCATTCACCTAATTAAAATAAAATATTAGAAAGCAGTTTCATAAGTACAATTTCCAAACTTAGTTTTCCGAAAATTCCTTTAAATTAACCTATATTTAAATATTTATTTCCCAAATTACATTTCGAAACGACTAGGAACAAAAAGTATCGTGTAAAATAAATCAGAAATCGTCGGATTTTAAATAAGCCTAAGTAATTAAGTGAGCCATGGAAAAATTTACACCATCGTTGTTGCCTAGAGACCGATAAGTCAAATTGTCAAAATTACTCTTGTCCCTTGTTTAAGATACTTTATTTTTTTTATTATTTACGTTCTTATAAAATAAGATATAATATTAATCAGGTGAATGATTTAAATACATATTTAGTTTATCATTTCCAGTTTTTAATTTCTTTTGAATGATATTTAAAAATGTTTGTAATAACAATAATAAAGCTGTATTAAAAAACATAAACATGTATGCCTTTTATTAATAATAAATTGATTGGAGGGGTCTAGCATGCACAGGCCATAAAAATTTTTCGTTATGAAGCAATGGAGTACCAGCCAGAATTGAACAATTTCTTTTTTTCCTATTAAGAAAGGCAACTAAAAAGTATAATTTTAGGGAACGTGATTTGGAGTAATTGTTTTAGTGCAGTTAATAATATTTTGCACGAAAAATTGCATTATTAGTATTAACAAATTTATAATTTGGCAAAAACAGGTATTTCTTATTTTTTATTCAATTGCTTTTAAAATTGTGTACGTCTTCAATATTTAATTCTAAACAACATTTCTTAATAAAAAATTTGGATATCTTTTCATTTAAGGTCATTTTTGCTGAATAATTTTTGATTTTTTTAAATTTCCCGCCAAACTCCCAAAGACGAACGCTACTGTTTAATGTTTTTTGGGATTTCCAATGATGCAGAAACGATTGCCAACATCGGTATTTGTTAAAATCTAACAATAAAATTTTTTCCCATATGCTGCGTAAATTCTGCCCATCACTGTATATATATATATATATATATATATATATATATATATATATATATATATATATCTGTGGTGTTTGGGAGACATATGATAACTCCAAAAATTAAGTTTTTTTTGTTAACTCCAGGGTCAATCTTCATTTGTGTTTAATTTTCATTTCATTTGCTCTAGCAACGATAAGTCCAGCGCAATTAATAAGTTCGTTATATTGGGATCTAAAAATGGTATGTCACAATAACAAAAATTTTGTTTGGTATGAAAATGATAAAATCCTTTGACATGATAACGCAAAACAAAAATTTATAATTATGTTTGGTACATATGCAATAAGTACCATTTATCATTTTCGTACCAAATATTATACGTCTATTTTGCTCCCTTTCTGATATGTTCCACTTAACACACTTGTATCAAATAGCTAATTAAAAACGGTTCCATGTAAGTGTGATATCAGCCCGTATGAATTCGTCGCTTTTGGCCGCGAACGTAACGAAAGGGCCACGTGTGTTGCGATCTTTACTCTGCTTGACTTGGCGCATCTCGCGAGTTTAGTTGTTATTTTGAAATTGTAGTGGCCGTTTTAGATTTTAAAGCTGGTTTAAATTTCAATGTGTTCGTTAAATATGGCTAATAGAAGTGCGCGAATTGTAAAAATATTGGAGATGTGTAAAATGCAGGATGGATCTTCAACTTTTAATAATGTAAGTATCTGTATTTCACTTGCTGGCATGCACGGTAGGTTGTCAATGGGTCATATCAAGCTTTCAAACTGGCATTTATCATTTCTGTACCAAACATTATACATGTATATTATGCTCCATTTCTGATATGTCTTACTTAACATCTTCTTATCAAATCATTAATCAATTTTTATAATATTTTGTGTTACTTAGTCACTTCAGGTAAGTGCGACATACCATAATCGTACCAAACGAGATTACGAAAATAAAATGGATAATGCAAAGAATGTTTGTGGGGCACTTAGGTATTCTTATGACTGCTCGCATACATACTACATTTGGTTTTGCTGTTTGCAGGAAATATCCAATAATAATAGTACAAACATTATGGCTGACTTATCAGGTTTGGAAAATTCGTCGACGCCATGCCACATAAATGTGGTAGATAATTCCACCGTTGCTAAATCAGGACTAGAGACGTCGCATAATATGAATTTAGCACAAACCATGGTGAGTCTGTGTGCTGAAAAGTAACGCTATTTAATATTATCAAATACTTTTCTTTACAGCTACCTACTAATAAAATTACAAATAATGTGGCTGGGTCATCAATTTTCGGAAATTCATTGACAGCATTTCATATGAATTTGATAGATCATTCCACTGACAGCTTAGGTGTTACTAAATCAGGACTGGAGACGTCGCATAAGTTTAGTACAACCTGTGGTAAGTGTCTGTGCTGAAAAATGTTGCCTGAAATTACAAAATACTTTTTTTTCGCAGACAAGTACTAATATAATGGATATTATGGCCGAGACAATTATTTTTTAAAACCCATCGACTTCCACAAAACACCTGAGTTCTGATCTTCCTTGGGCATCGCCGCTGAATTCGTTAAGCCCTGAGAATCATCTAATGGGCCTTGAAAATGCTATTTATATTTCAGATACATCTTCACTGAGACCACTAAGCCATAGAAATTATACCGAGCTTACCGGTCCATCATCACCGCTTCTTACTTTGCCTGCTAACCATACAGTGAAAGATTTTAGTTCCGGATCTAGCGATGTATGGCAGCCATCGCATTCTGAGTCACAGGAGGAACTACTTGATTCTGATAGTGTCGCTGCTCCTGTAGAATCTGAATTGCCAACAAATGATGCTCCATTGGCGCAGATTGCAGAAAGGAAAAGGAGGAAGGGTCAAAGTCCAATGCAAAGAAAATTGCGCAAACATCGCAATGAAAATCGAAGGAAAGGCTAGGCATACGTTACTGCAAAAGGTAAATGTATTCCAGCTAGAAGACCTTTATCTTTGCCGGAAACCTGCCGAGCAAAGTGCCATAAAACTACAGAAACCATTAACTTAGGCCAAGTGTTTGAAAATCATAGAAACTTACCATGTAGAGATACACTTTTACAAAAACGTTATTTAGAAAGCATACTACTTACCTGTTATGTTTATGATAGCGCTAGAACGAAAGACAACTCTTAAAGAAATTAATCATAAATTTCTCGTGCCGGGGCACACTCATTTCGAGTGTGATACGGATCATGCTGCCATTAAAAGATTCGTAAAAACAAGGAACAGCACAATCTCTGTTCCACAAGCTTGGGTGTCCATATTCAAAATGACCAGCACTAGGTACGACGTAAAATTCATGAAACAATCAGACTTTTTTGGATTTTCCAAGCTGCTAAATACTTATTTCATTAAACGAAATGTAACAAAAGATAAAAAGTCCTTTACCTGGAACAGCATTTCTTGGTTAACTTTTAAAAGGGCTAGTGACGTGGGCTTCAAATATACCTTGAATTCTAATGAGCCGTTCGTTTTTACTCCATGCAGAGAAGAGGCAAGCCAGTTTCTATGGCTAATATTGAATTACCCCTAGCGTATACCGAACCTGTGCCTATTGACATATTAAAATACAAAGATATCCTAGATCTCCTGCCCTTTATTGACCAAATCTATCATGATTTTTACAAGTCACTAAAGCGCACTCATTCCAGAACAGCACAATACATGAGTGACAGTGATGAAGATTTTGACGAGTGACTTGTTTTCTTTTTAATTTTTCCTTTGTTTTTTTTTCTATGAAATTTCAGCTATTTTCAAAGGACCATGAAACATCTTATCAAAAACAAAGACAGAATATTTAGAATTTAAGTTGATAATTCCATTATTTCCGATTTTTTACTTATTGTTTTTGTGGTACAAACATGATATGTGCCATTAATTAAAAAACAAACAAAAAAATGGAGAATAAGTTTATTACATTCAAAATTAAAAAAAATAAACGTTGAAATGTAAACATTTGGTTTATTTATTTATTATACCTGATTTACAGAACCCTTTCAAACCTAAAAATGCTCGTCCTGAAAAATGTTAAAATGTTACTTTTGGAATTATCATATGTCTCCCAAACACCACAGATATATATATATATATATATATATATATATATATATATATATATATATATATATATATATATATATATATATATACATATATATACCGGGTGTCAACGAGATCACTTTCCGGCTGCCTTTTATTTAGTTTTTAATCGAACAAGATGAAACTTGGCAGGAGTCATAGGCTCATAAAAAGTCACTTTTCGAGGTACTTGTCAAATTTCGACGACTTCCAGTTTAGCCGGAAGTGACCCCAACTTTGAATTTTCAAATGAGACACCCTGTATATTTCTTGATTTTTGGAATCTAGAGATCATTTTACGTACAACTGTATTATAGTTATTACTTTTTGTGTCAATTTACCATTTTTAAAACAAATTTTTTGTTTTAATCTAGAGTGCCATGACCCACCTTAAATCGTTCTAATAGACGTGTACATCTGCACAAAAATACCTACACAATTTTATCACCTTTCATTTGTCATACCAGAGCATTCAAAGATGACTAAATCACTTTTTTGATAATAACTAAAAAAAATTAAATACAACTATAACACTTTCATAGTATAATTAGATGTAGTTTTTTATTACGAATCCAACAGTGCATCACAATATCAAAATTCTCTTGGATTTTCTAAAGAAAACTGCATTTTATTGCCATAGCCATTTGTTATGGTTTGATCAAACATGTAACTGCACGACGATCAAATATTATATTCAGTTAGCCATGACAAACAATTAAATTATTATAGCTGTTTAAAAAATAACGGAATGAAGCCTCAAAATATTGTTAAATTTGCCATGGAAAACAATTGAATTCAGGATAAATGATAGAATTTTACAAATTTGTAAACAATTATTTTTTCTGGTGTTTAATATTATGTTTCTGGTTTGTGGCGAATTGTTTACAGCCACCCATTATTATTATTCAGTTTTGTCATGGCTAAGTGGATATAATATTTGATCGTCGTGCAGTTTCATTCTTTATCAAACCATATAAAATGGCTATTGCAATAAAATGTAGTTTTCTTTAGAAAATCCAAGAGAATTTTGATGTTGTGATGCACCGTTGGATTCGTAATAAAAAACTACATCTAGTTATACTATGAAAGTGTTATAGTTGTATTTAATTTTTTTAAGTTATTATCAAAAAAGTGATTTAGTCAACTTTGAACGCTCTGGTAAGACAAATGAAAGGTGGTAAAATTGTGTAGGTATTTTTGTGCAGATGTACACGTCTATTAGCACGATTTAAGGTGGGTCATTAAAACAAAAAATTTGTTTTAAAAATGGCAAATTGACACAAAAAGTAAAAAAAAATAATACAGTCGTACGTAAAATGATCTCTAGATTCCAAAAATCAAGAAATATACAGGGTGTCTCGTTTGAAAATCTAAAGTTGGTGTCACTTCCGGCTAAACCGGAAGTCGTCGAAATTTGTCAAGTACCTAGAAAAGTGACTTTTTATTAGCCTATGACTCCTGCCAAGTTTCATCTTGTTCGGTTAAATACTAAAGAAATGACAGCCGGAAAGTGATCTCGTTGACACCCGGTATATATATATATATATATATATATATATATATATATATATATATATATATATATATATATATATATATAATATACAGTGACCGGCAAAAAGTTCGCAACATATGGGAAAAATTTTTATTAGGAGAGTATCGGAAAAACTTTCCCAGGGGATCGGTTCTGCATGTCCGATAACCTAAAAATCGATTTTGACATACGTCACGTGACCACTGGTATAGCGTCAAATTAAAAAAAAATTGTTAATTTACAAAAAGTGAGGTTAGTTGACGAGATATCAAAAAAAGTTATTTGAAAAAATTGCTTAGAATTAAATTCTAGGTCCTTGTGCAAAATTTTAAGATTTTATTTAAAAAAATTGGAAAACTCAATTTTTTTTAAATATTTTTTTATCGATTTACAAATTTCCAGTTTTTTTCGTTTAGATAGCTTGGCTAATGTAAAGCCGATGTATCTGGATGAAAATAAACGAATGTAGTAGTTTTTTCTACAATTGACAGGACAAAATTAAAAAAAACAGGGTTTCGCCGGACGCTAGCTGTTGCAATGATTTGTATCTAGCAGCAGTGTCAAAATTTTAGAGACATTTCAATGAGATTACATTGAGAAAACCTTAATCGTCCTAAATATATCTGAAGTTCGACTTTTTGTAAAGTTAAGGGGAGTAAAATAGATAATAAACAAAAAATTACCTGTTTATTTAATCGAAATTTCATAAACGAAAACCAATGTAAGAAAAACTTAAAAGTAGTCAAATTCTGTACTAACAACATAAAAAATCATTGTTTTTCCTTGGGTGCACAAAATTTAAAACTCAGTATGACCACCATTTCTCTCCATACATACTATTGTTCTCGAGCGCAACTCTCGATTAACATTTCGGAGCATTTTACGATTTATTTGCAATACACAATTTCTAATGACATTCTCTAAATTTTGTATATTCCTAAAGGGTCGATGTTTGTACACAGAGTTCTTTAGGTATCCCCACATAAAGAAATCTAACGGAGTCAGATCTGGTGATCTCGCAGGCCACGGATTTTCAGAAAACCGTCCTATCCACTGGTTTCCAAATTCTTGATCCAGCCATCTCTTCACCTCATTTGTGGAATGAATGCTAGCTCCGTCTTGTTGAAAGTATAAATTTCTTCTTTCGGCTAATGACAAATTGTCTAAAAAGTCAGATATCTCAGTTTGTAGAAATTCTAAATATCGTTCTGAATTTAAATTGTCTCTAAAGAAAAAAGGTCCCACTATTCTGAGGTTGAAAATTCCGCACCACACATTAACCTTAAAACTATATTGGTCTTTACTCTGAATTACAAAGTCTGGGTTTTCGGTGGCCCACCATCTACAGTTTTGTGAACTGACGGTTCCGTTAGAGGTAAATGTAGCTTCATCCGAGAAAAGAACGTTCTTTGGGAAATTAAAATCTTCCTCAATCATACCCTGGAACCAGGCACAAAAATCGAAGCGGGCGTCATAATCCCTATCTTTTAATACTTGTACAAATTTAGGTTTGTACGAATGAAATTTGTTTCTTTTTAATATCCTCCGCACAGATCTTTCGTGAATGTTAGTGATCTCCGATATTTGACTAACTGCTAATTGGGGTGTTTCTGTGATCGACAAACACACATCCAGAGAACCTTCGTCACCTGTTACCGGTTTTTCATGGGAAACTTTATACTGACTTTCTACCGATCCCGTTTCTTTAAATTTATTGACTAGACGAGATACTGTGGAATAATGGAGGGATTTATCGGGGTGCCTCTCATTAAAAATTGCTGCTGTTTCTCTATGGCTTTTGTAATTATCTCCAGAAATTAAAATAATTTCTATCTTTTCCTGAAGAAGTAGTGTGGGTGCCATTTTAAGGAATAAAATATTAATAAACTTATGTAAAATATCAAACTTAGTAAGATGCGAGACATAAACCAATGACATAGGTTGAAATCAAACAAATTATAATTTGTTTGACATTTTTCTGTTGTTTTTAACCTACTAGATTATTTGGTTGTTTTAATTTCAGAGCCTGCTTTGGTAGTTTTAAGTACAACTAAATAGACCTGGTTGTTAAATTTATGTGCGAAAAATCTTAATAAAATCTTGATACAGTCATTTCATTAGATTCAAACCATTGCAACAGCGAGCGTCCGGCGAACACCTATTTTTTCGATTTTGTCCTGTCAATTGTAGAATTGTAGATCTGACCCCGTTAGATTTTTTTATGTGGGGATACCTAAAGAACCCTGTGTACAAACATCGACCCTTTAGGAATATACAAAATTTAGAGAAGGTCATTATAAATTGTGTATTGCAAATAAATCGTAAAATGCTCCGAAATGTTAATTTAGAGTTGCGCTCGAGAACAACAGTATGTATGGAGAGAAATGGTGGTCATACTGAGTTTTAAATTTTATGCACCCAAGGAAAAACAATGATTTTTTGTGTTGTTAGTACAGAATTTGACTACTTTTAAGTTTTTCTTACATTGGTTTTCGTTTATAAAATTTCGATTAAATAAACAGGTAATTTTTTGTTTATTATCTATTTTAATCCCCTTAACTTTACAAAAAGTCGAACTTCAGATATATTTAAGACGATTAAGGTTTTCTCAATGTAATCTCATTGAAATGTCTCTAAAATTTTGACACTGCTGCTAGATACAAATCATTGCAACAGCTAGCGTCCGGCGAAACCCTGTTTTTTTAAATTTTGTCCTGTCAATTGTAGAAAAAACTACTACATTCGTTTATTTTCATCCAGATACATGGGCTTTACATTAGCCAAGCTATCTAAACGAAAAAAACCGGAAATTTGTAAATCGATAAAAAAATATTTAAAAAAAATTGAGTTTTCCAATTTTTTTAAATAAAATCTTAAAACTTTGCACAAGGACCTAGAATTTAATTCTAAGCAATTTTTTCAAATAACTTTTTTTGATATCTCGTCAACTAACCTCACTTTTTGTAAATTAACAATTTTTTTTTTAATTTGACGCTATACCAGTGGTCACGTGACGTATGTCAAAATCGATTTTTAGGTTATCGGACATGCAGAACCGATCCCCTGGGAAAGTTTTTCCGATACTCTCCTAATAAAAATTTTTCCCATATGTTGCGAACTTTTTGCCGGTCACTGTATAAACCGGAAGTCGTCGAAATTTGTCAAGTCCTAGAAAAGTGACTTTTTATTAGCCTATGACTCCTGCCAAGTTTCATCTTGTTCGGTTAAATACTAAAGAAATGGCAGCCGGAAAGTGATCTCGTTGACACCCGGTATATATATATATATATATATATATATATATATATATATATATATATATATATATATATACATATATATATATATATATATATATATATATATATATATATATATATATATATATATATATATATATATATATATATATATATATATATATATATATATATATACAGTGACCGGCAGAATTTACGCAGCATATGGGAAAAATTTTTATTGTTAGATTTCAACAAATACCGATATTGGCAATCGTTTCTGCATCATTGGAAACCCCAAAAAACATTAAACAGTGGCGTTCGTCTTTAGGGGTTTGGCGGGAAATTTAAAAAAATCAAAAATTATACAGCAAAAATGACCTTAAATGAAAAGATATCCAAATTTTTTATTAAGAAATGTTATTTAGAATTAAATATTAAACACGTACACAAATTTTAAAAGCAATTGAATAAAAAATAAGAAATACTTGTTTTTGCCAAATTAAAAATTTGTCAGTACTAATAAAGCAATTTTTAGTGCAAAATATTATTAACTGCACTAAAACAATTACTCCAAATCACGTTCCCTAAAATTATACTTTTTAGTTGCCTTTCTTAATAAGAAAAAAGAAATTGTTCAATTCTGGCTGGTACTCCATTGCTTCATAACGAAATATTTTTATGGCCTTTGCATGCTAGACCCCTCAAATCAATTTATTATTAATAAAAGGGCATACATGTTTATGTTTTTTGATACAGCTTTATTATTCTGATTACAAAACTTTTTAAATATTATTAAAAATTGGAAATGATAAACTAAGAACCTACTTAGAAATTTAATTGCAAATATTACATAAATAATAACAATATTTTAACTTCTGAACTACTCCACATGTCTACCATCTCGTTCAATACATGTAATTGTCTTTTGTTCCATAGCTTTTAGTACTTTTCTTAGGATATCTGGTGTTATATTGGCGACATGATATCTTATTGTATCCTCTAAATGATCTACGTCTCTAAATGGCCGTTGTTTGTATACCTTGTTTTAAGGTATCCCCACAAAAAAAAATCCATTGGGGTCAGGTCCGGAGATCTTGCAGGCCATGGATTTACCGAATAACGGCCTATCCATTTGCCAGGAAAATGTGTATCCAGCCATTGCCTTACCGCAGCCGTACTATGTATTGACGCGCCATCTTGTTGGAAAAACATTTCATGTCGCTCTAGTAAGGGTAATTCATTAGATCATCTATTAACTCATTACTTAAAAACTCTAAGTACCTATCTGAATTAAGATTGTTCCTGAAAAAGTAAGGACCGATAATTCTTGTACTGATAATACCGCACCAAACGTTTGTTTTAAATGAATACTGGTTTCTTGCCTCCATGATAAAGTTTGGATTTTCATCCGCCCACCATCTACAATTTTGGGAACTTATAATACCATTTGATGTAAATGTAGACTCATCAGTAAAAAGAATTTTTTTTGCAAAATTTCTATCACTCTCCATCATTCCTTGAAACCAAAATGAAAAATCTATGCGTGCATCTAAATCCCTTTCAAACAGAGTATGAATAAATTTTGGTTTGTACGCTCGAAATCTATGTTGTTTTAAAATTCTGCCAACTGATCTTGAAGACATACCAACTTGTTCTTTTCTTTCTGAGAGAGATTTCCTAGGATTTTCTTCTACGGACAACAGTACGTTAAACGTACCTTCTTCATTTGTGACTGTTTTAATATGACGTATTTTATGACGATTTTCAACGCTACCTGTTAGTTTAAATTTGTTTAAAAGTCTTAAAACTGTTGAATTATGAATAGTCTTGTTGGGATGTCGACCATTAAATATTGCTGCAGCTTGTCTGCAACTGCGGTTTTCGCCACAAATTAATATTATCTCAATTTTTTCTTGTATGGTTAACTTCACTAGGGGAGGCATTTCAAAATATCTTATTTTATAACAACGTAAACAATAAAAAATAAAGTATTTTAAACAAGGGACAAGAGTACTTTTGACAAGTTGACTTTTCGGTCTCTAGGCAACAGCGATGGTGTAAATTTTTCCATGGCTCACTTTATAATTTAGGCTTATTTAAAATCCGACGGTTTCTGATTTCACGATACATTTTTGTTCCTATTTGTTTCGAAATGTAATTTGGGGAATAAATTTTTAAATATAGGTTAATTTAAAGGAATTTTCGGAAAACTAAATTTGGAAATTGTACGTCTAAAACTGCTTTCGCATATTAATATATAATTAAGTGAATGATTTAAATACATATTTAGTTAGTCATTTCCAATTTTTAATTTCTTTTGAACAATATTTAAAAAGTTTTGTAATCAGAATAATAAAGCTGTATCAAAAAACATAAACATGTATGCCCTTTTCTTAATAGTAAATTGATTTGAGGGGTCTAGCATGCAAAGGCCATAAAATATTTCGTTATGAAGCAATGGATTACCAGCCAGAATTGAACAATTTCCTTTTTCTTATTAAGAAAGGCAACTAAGAAGTATAATTTTAGGGAACGTGATTTTAAGTAATTGTTTTAGTGCAGTTAATAATATTTTACACTAAAACTTGCATTATGAGTATTGACAAATGTTTAATTTTGCAAAAACAAGTATTTCTTATTTTTTATTCAATTCCTTTTAAAATTTGTGTACGCCTTTATAATGTAATTCTAAATAATATTTCTTCATAAAAAATTTGGATATCTTTTCATTTAAGGTCATTTTTGCTGTATAATTTTTGATTTTTTTAAATTTCCCGCCAAACCCCTAAAGACGAACGCCACTGTTTAATGTTTTTTGGGGTTTCCAATGATGCAGAAACGATTGCCAATATCGGTATTTGTTGAAATCTAACAATAAAAATTTTTCCCATATGCTGCGTAAATTCTGCCGGTCACTGTATATATATATATATATATATATATATATATATATATATATATATATATATATATATATATATATATATATATATATATCGGGTGTCAACGAGATCACTTTCCGGCTGCCATTTCTTTAGTATTTAACCGAACAAGATGAAACTTGGTAGGAGTCATAGGCTAATAAAAAGTCACTTTTCTAGGTACTTGACAAATTTCGACGACTTCCGGTTTAGCCGGAAGTGACACCAACTTTAGATTTTCAAGCGAGACACCCTGGATATTTCTTGATTTTTGGAATCTAGAGATCATTTTACGTACGACTGTATTATTTTTTTTACTTTTTGTGTCAATTTGCCATTTTTAAAACAAATTTTTTGTTTTAATGACCCACCTTAAATCGTGCTAATAGACGTGTACATCTGCACAAAAATACCTACACAATTTTACCACCTTTCATTTGTCTTACCAGAGCGTTCAAAGTTGACTAAATCACTTTTTTGATAATAACTTAAAAAAATTAAATACAACTATAACACTTTCATAGTATAACTAGATGTAGTTTTTTATTACGAATCCAACGGTGCATCACAACATCAAAATTCTCTTGGATTTCCTAAAGAAAACTACATTTTATTGCAATAGCCATTTTATATGGTTTGATAAAGAATGAAACTGCACGACGATCAAATATTATATCCACTTAGCCATGACAAAACTGAATAATAATAATGGGTGGCTGTAAACAATTCGCCACAAACCAGAAACATAATATTAAACACCAGAAAAAATAATTGTTTACAAATTTGTAAAATTCTATCATTTATCCTGAATTCAATTGTTTTCCATGGCAAATTTAACAATATTTTGAGGCTTCATTCCGTTATTTTTTAAACAGCTATAATAATTTAATTGTTTGTCATGGCTAACTGGATATAATATTTGATCGTCGTGCAGTTACATGTTTGATCAAACCATAACAAATGGCTATGGCAATAAAATGCAGTTTTCTTTAGAAAATCCAAGAGAATTGTGATATTGTGATGCACTGTTGGATTCGTAATAAAAAACTACATCTAATTATACTATGAAAGTGTTATAGTTGTATTTAATTTTTTTTAGTTATTATCAAAAAAGTGATTTAGTCAACTTTGAACGCTCTGGTATGACAAATGAAAGGTGATAAAATTGTGTAGGTATTTTTGTGCAGATGTACACGTCTATTAGAACGATTTAAGGTGGGTCATGGCACTCTAGATTAAAACAAAAAATTTGTTTTAAAAATGGTAAATTGACACAAAAAGTAATAACTATAATACAGTTGTACGTAAAATGATCTCTAGATTCCAAAAATCAAGAAATATACAGGGTGTCTCATTTGAAAATTCAAAGTTGGGGTCACTTCCGGCTAAACTGGAAGTCGTCGAAATTTGACAAGTACCTCGAAAAGTGACTTTTTATGAGCCTATGACTCCTGCCAAGTTTCCTCTTGTTCGATTAAAAACTAAATAAAAGGCAGCCGGAAAGTGATCTCGTTGACACCCGGTATATATATATGTATATATATATATATATATATATATATATATATATATATATATATATATATATATATATATATATATATATGTATATATATATATATATATATATATATATATATATATATATGTATATATATATATATATATATATATATATATATATATATATATATATATATATATATATATATATATATATATATATATATATATATCTGTGGTGTTTGGGAGACATATGATAATTCCAAAAGTAACATTTTAACATTTTTCAGGACGAGCATTTTTAGGTTTGAAAGGGTTCTGTAAATCAGGTATAATAAATAAATAAACCAAATGTTTACATTTCAACGTTTATTTTTTTTAATTTTGAATGTAATAAACTTATTCTCCATTTTTTTGTTTGTTTTTTAATTAATGGCACATATCATGTTTGTACCACAAAAACAATAAGTAACAAATCGGAAATAATGGAATTATCAACTTAAATTCTAAATATTCTGTCTTTGTTTTTGATAAGATGTTTCATGGTCCTTTGAAAATAGCTGAAATTTCATAGAAAAAAAAAACAAAGGAAAAATTAAAAAGAAAACAAGTCACTCGTCAAAATCTTCATCACTGTCACTCATGTATTGTGCTGTTCTGGAATGAGTGCGCTTTAGTGACTTGTAAAAATCATGATAGATTTGGTCAATAAAGGGCAGGAGATCTAGGATATCTTTGTATTTTAATATGTCAATAGGCACAGGTTCGGTATACGCTAGGGGTAATTCAATATTAGCCATAGAAACTGGCTTGCCTCTTCTCTGCATGGAGTAAAAACGAACGGCTCATTAGAATTCAAGGTATATTTGAAGCCCACGTCACTAGCCCTTTTAAAAGTTAACCAAGAAATGCTGTTCCAGGTAAAGGACTTTTTATCTTTTGTTACATTTCGTTTAATGAAATAAGTATTTAGCAGCTTGGAAAATCCAAAAAAGTCTGATTGTTTCATGAATTTTACGTCATACCTAGTGCTGGTCATTTTGAATATGGACACCCAAGCTTGTGGAACAGAGATTGTGCTGTTCCTTGTTTACAGGGTGTTATGAAATTCACTGCATATATTGAAACAAGTACACCCTGACTTCAATTCAGATTGGGGAAAAATAGTCATAAATGGCGCTTCGCGATAATAAGCCAGGTATCGCCCCTCAAAAAAAAATTATTTAATCACTGCACGCCACTGGTAATAAAACACATGGCCATATAAAGCACAGTCAGCTAGGTGCCGTGTTGCCAGGTCTTTTAACAATATTTCGGGTCTTGAGGAATATACGACCCCTCGAATTTTCAACAAATACAAATTTTAATAGCATGTCAGACCTCCGGTCGAAACGATAACGAATCGTTTGTGCACTTTATTAACACCGAAGAAATGTAAACAAAATTATTTCCGTCTCTTCAATATATTTTTGGGAAAACATACTTTATATTTGATAGTAATCTGATGAGAAACTGTGAGATAAATAGTTGTTATTAAACCCCATGGGCAAATAGAAATAGTTAAGTGAAGTTTTACAACCTATAAACAATTTTTTTTGGTAAAATATTGTCATAGTTATGTTATTATGGATTATTTTATTAATTATTTCTAAAATCACACTTTATTTAAATAAAGATTATTTTGACAATAACGATGAATAGACACTCTGTTATTCGGTGGACTTGGTGACGACATTGAAGGTCAGCTTGGTTTTGTTTAACTTTATTGAGTAAGTCAAGGTATGCTGACCTAGCAATGCACCGATTGTCGATAACTGCATAATAGAGTGATAGGTAGTCGTTCTGAAGATGTCGAGAGAAGACATGTGCCCATTGGTCGGGAGAAGAGCCGCCCTTATAGAGAAGATATAAGGGAAGTGTATAAGTAAGTGCCTCATTTCATTTATTTAAAGCCAAACTTTATTTTATTGCTATTATTGTTGATTTATTATTAAATGTTATGTTTTTTATAACCTGTTTTAACTTCATTCCCTCTATACGATCCCAGAGACTATTACTTAGTCTCAGTCGCAACAACCCCCGTTGTGACATATGGTGGAGGTGCCGTTTTTACTCTCCATACACAATAAATTATAACTTTTTTGGTGCAAAAATTAAATATTCTTTAATAAATTCTGTCCATTGTGTGAGAGTGGGCATAAATTTTCTTTAAGTATAGGTAAACATTTGATTAGAATCTGAGGGAATGAAGTATATTTTAATTAAATTGTATAAAATAAGAGTTGCCAATTTTTTACTTTACGTCTATAATAGAATAAGTGGTGCAAGTTAATTTTAATTTTTCAAACTCGGCCTGTTCAAAAAGTATTCTGAAATTTTAATGGTAATTTGAAAATTATATAGGTACAATTTTTGCTTTTATTCAAAATAAAACTATATTACGATACATTTTTTCACGTTGAGTGTTTATTTTAAATATAATATACAAGTTTGTCCCTTAAAGAGAAGTAACAAATGATTTTGGAAGAAGCTTTAAATTTTTTTTTGTATTACAGTAACAAAGAACTAAGTCAAAGCATTTGTTACATAAAGTGTGCACATACATACTATACATACATATGTACGTACGTATGTATGTACGTTTCTTCACATTTGTTTCTCTACTAAACTTTTATTTCAGAATATAAAATACGTTAGCAAAAGAGGTGCTTAGTTATACCGGAAAATGCTTCTTTTATAAATAATTTTTCTAGTTGAATGTAAGCTTTTAAGCAAGTATGAGTATCAAAGTATTATAAGTTCAAGTACCTATCTAACACCTGAGATAATTCTCGTTTTAATTTGCACTGATTTTTCTTTGGTTCAAAATTTAGTGTAAAATAGATTTTTTTTTTATCTAACATTGCATACTATTTTAGTTCCAAGTAAATATTTTTACGCAGAAATTGTAATTTTTTTAATGTCCACAATACATTTCGTCAGTCTCCTCTTGATACATTTTCTATGCTTTTTTACGTTGGAAGACAAAATCCAAATTATATTGCTTGTTTATTTTTGTGCCGTAGATAATCTATTTCTGATGTGTAATTTATTTACTATTAAACATATGCACATAGGCGACATGAAGGAAAAATAACAGAAACATTTGATTAGATCTTTATTTTTAATTTAGTACTAATTTCATTTTAGTACTAGTTACAAGTTTTAAAATGTGTTTTATTATGCGAAAAAAGAATAAATCAAGTTTCAGGCAATTAACGAACACCACGGGTAAATAAGGGCATTAATGTGTTATATTTTTAATATAATAGCCAGTGAAAATTTTCTTTTCAATTTCAGATGTTTGTTTTAAAATTAAATATTTCTTAAATAACTAACTAGTAAACATATCAACATTTTATTATTATTGCTTACGTTTATAGAAATACTAAATATTATTAGATGTAATTCTTATACGTCCAAGGCTGTGTCCAAGGTATAAAAAATATTTTTTGTTATCAGAAGCTTACATAATTTTGCTTTATTTCAAGTTCATAATAAATCATAATATACACTCCTGACCCAGAGAATGGCAGGTACCAAGAATTTTATATTATTATACATTAATGGCATAAGGTTACCGATCAAGCACGCGTCTCATTTTCGCTTGCTGCAAGTACTCATTCATATTATTTATTTGTTTTTAATTTTATGCATACCTAATCAAAGGAATTATAAAAAACTAAAGGGAAAAATGGTTTATGCGTGCAAAACCAGAGAAGTTTTTATCCAGAATTATTATCTAGTTAATCGAGGCATAAAACAATTTTTATAGGCATGAGATGATTGAAACTTATAATAAGCTTACGTAAGAAAGTGTAATATGAGGATGAAACGCCCTGTAGGTAACATTGGTAATAGTTAAGAAAATCAAATAGCAATTAAGCACAACGGGTTTATGTAGGTTAACAACAAAGCATAACAAATTATTGTAACTCGGCATGAACCTTTTTTGGGACATGCATTGACTTTTTGATGACAGTGATATAGAGAATATACGGAGACGTTAGTAAGACTACGATGGTTTCATTTATTATTCACGACTTCATCTCACAACGATATTAAAGTATTACATGGCGATCCTGCCAGGATATTAACTATATGGAAAAAAAAAAACGAATAGGAAAATTATTTTAATGGATGGATGGTGCTAAATTTATACAAAGAAAAAAATGGGCAATGCCAAGACAAAGGAGGAGATAGTAATTAACCGTGATGCAAGAAGCGAGATTTCCAAAAACAGTGGGCTAAGTTTATCCGAGTGGCTCCTGATAGGTTTGGTAGCCTCAGCACTTATGCTTTTAGTTGGTTGGGCCCTAAAGCAAGTAAGAAAAAGTTTAACACGGACCATCCGGCGGGAAATATATAAAAATGACCTGCACAAATCCAGGGCAGAGCTAGAAGAGGAGGAGAAACTATAATTTTAAAGTTCTTTTGTAGGGTTTTTTTTTTTAGGACAAAGAAGAACAAATAAACGAAACGGAGGTATACGTGTAATATGGACAGATTAGTAGAGAATGAGTAATAAAAATAGTAGTATGTAGAAATATTTAAAAATTGTGCATGTAAGTTTTAAATGTAAAATTATGGTTTATATAATGAATTTATGGGAGTTCTAAAATATGGGCCCAGTTGTCAAATTTTGGAGTAGATATTTCGGATACAATATTAATGGGAGATAAAATTCGCGAGATTTGTAACTCTTTATTAAATATTAGAACTAACCTGGTAAAATTAAGACACGAGAGACGAAGAGCGCCTATAGTTCAAACCAAAATAAAAGAGGCAAAACTCTGTTATGCCCAACTAAGTAATGAACTTTCTGTTGTAAACGAAAGAATAAGTAAGGCTCAGTTAGGGGATTCTGATATTAGGTACATTAAAGAGACGGTAAATAATATTAAAAAACTTTACACCGAAATTCTGAGTTTTGACAAACAAAGTGCCGAAACCGAAATGGCTTCTTTTGATATCAAAGTTGCTACGAATCTATTACCAGTGATGAATGACTCGGAAGACACTACCATTCGGTTAATAGAGGCCATAGAATTTTATGAGTCTATGCTTAAAGACGAGGATAAACCCACGTTAATTAAATTTATTTTAAAAACTCGTCTTTCAAATAGCGCTAAGCTACGATTAAAATCAACGTATGCTTCTATTACCACATTGGTGAGCGATATAAGAACGCATCTTTTAACTAAAAGGTCGGACACTGCCCTCCAGGTAAAATTGCTTTCTGCTAAGCAAGGGGAAAATAGTATTGAGGATTTTGGTAAGCAATTAGAAGATATTTTTGTGAACCTAACCATTGCGCAAGCGGATGGCATGGCGGACGCTTTTGATACGCTAAGGCCAATAAACGAAAAAATGGCAATAAAAAGGTTTGCAAGTGGCCTTAGAAATCAAAAGCTAAGCACAATTATATCTTCAAGAAATTTTGTAGCCTTGAAGGATGCCATTAGGGCAGCCCAAGACGAAGAGACTTCCTTCCAAAATAATACCCAAATTTTTACCTTGTCACACAGAGGAAGGGGGTATTTCAGACCGTTTTCTAGGAATTTTACTAGGGCAGGAAGGCAGGGAAGATTTATTAACGATTATAACCGCAGAGCGTCTTACAATAATGCTAAATTTTCAACGAAATAGTATTCAACAAAACAATCATATTCCAGTATATTTCAATCAGCGTAATCAGCGTTTTCCGAGGTATCATAGAGGTCGGTCATTCACTCACAATAATAATAATAATAATATTATAAGAGGGTCTCGGGCACTAGGTCACAGAATGAATTTCGCTGAGCAAACTGAAAATAACCGTCGCGAAAATACTACGAATACAAGTACTTCAGGCGATCAGCAAAGCTCAAATTTTTTTCGTGCCTAAAAATGATAAATGTAATAAAATTTTTACTTATTCCGAAAAATGTTCAAACTTCGTTTCTTTTTTTGTAAATAATAGAAAGGTGGATTTTTTGGTCGATACAGGGGCATCATTGTGTGCGCTTAAATTAAAATGTTTAGATCCAAAAATTCCATTGCATAAAGAAATTATCGAAATTAAGGGAATTGGGGGTAACATAGTGTCAGTGGGATACGTATATTTAAATCTTAGTATAGGAAATACGGTATTTAGAGAAAAGTTTTACATTTTTGATACTTTGGCGTGTAATATGGACGGTATAATCGGCGAAAATTTTTTGAACAAATATAAGGCCAATTTAAATTACGAAGACCATACCTTAACTGTTTTGAATAACAAAGATACAATAATTTTAGATTTAAACACATATAATGATTTTATCCTAGTAATTCCTCCTAGGTGTGAAGTGATTCAGTATGTAGCTACGGGCTTACATGAGGGATGTGTGATAATGCCAGATGAGTTATGCCAGGGTGTGTTTGTGGCAGGTATAATGGCGCAGCCTAAACAAGGCAAAGTACCTGTCAAAATTCTAAATATGCGTGAAAGTGAAGTACGTTTGAGAAATTTTCTACCGAAAACTGAAACGATAAATAACTATAAATGCTGTCAATTTACCCCTCAGAAAAATGATGCTTCACGAGTGAAAGAATTATTTAAGCTACTGAAGCTCAGTTATCTGAATAAGGAAGAACAAGATTCTATAGAACAAATTTGTGCCAAATTTTCGGATGTTTTTCATATGCCCGGGGATAAGTTAACTGTTACAAATCTGTATAAACAATCAATTCAAGTTAAACCAAATACTCAGCCAATTTATAGAAAACCGTATAGACTTCCGCAAGTATATAAGGAAGAAATAAATAGGCAAATTTCTCAAATGTGCGAAGATGGTATAATTGAGGAAGCGCAGAGTGAATGGTCGTCGCCAGTTTTACTGGTACCGAAAAAGAGTGACGCATCCGGGGAGAAACGTGCTAGATTAGTTTTGGATTATAGATTTTTGAATCAAAATTTGGTAGACGTCAAATTTCCTATCGCGAATGTAGTCGATATATTGGATTCTCTCGCAGGAGCTCTTTATTTTTCGCATCTAGATCTCAGTCAAGGGTATTACCAAGTAGAACTAGAGGAACAAAGCAGGAAGTATACGGCTTTTACCACCGATCACGGTCAATGGCAGATGAGGAGGCTTCCAATGGGGCTGAAAATTAGCCCTTGTGCTTTCTCAAGGCTAATGACCGTGGCAATGGCAGGTTTAAATTATGAAAAATGCTTGGTGTACCTTGATGACCTTATAGTTTTTGGCAGAAGTCTGAACCAACATAACAAAAATCTCCTTGATGTTTTTTCCAGGCTCCGTAAAGTGAATTTAAAACTGAACCCTTCTAAATGCGAATTTTTAAGAAAGGAAATACTTTATTTGGGTCATGTTGTAAGTTCCGAAGGGGTATCTCCCGATCCAGACAAAATTAAAGCATTAAAACAATACCCAGTCCCGAAAACCGCTGATGAGGTAAAGCGCTTCGTGGCTTTTGCAAATTATTACCGGAAATTTATCCCAAGTTTTTCGGAAATTACCGTACCCCTTAATAAATTGTGTCGGAAATATGCGAGATTTGAGTGGACGAGTGAATGTGAAAAAGCTTTTATATCTCTTAAAAATGCTCTTATTGAATATCCAGTTCTGGACTACCCAGATTTTTCAAATCAAAATGAATTTATTGTACAAACGGACGCATCAAACTTTGCTATCGGGGCGGTAATATCAAATAAAAATAATAAACCAGTGGCATATGCCAGTAGAAGTTTGAATAAAGCCGAAATCAACTATCCAACCATACACAAAGAACTTTTAGCTATCTTCTGGGCTGTAAGATATTTTCGCCCATATTTGTATGGTCGGCGCTTTAAAATATTAACTGATCATAAACCGCTTATATATCTTTTTAGTCAAACCGACCCCGGCAGTAGGTTAACAAAATTCCGTTTGTGCTTGGAAGAGTACGACTTTTATATTGAGTATATAAAAGGGAATGAAAATGTTACGGCGGATGCATTATCTAGAATAGTTTTAACTTCAGAAGACTTGAGAAAGATGAACGAAAGTATGATTGCAGTTATGACTAGGGGGCAATGTAAGCGTGGAGAGGTGCAGAAGGAGGCGGACGATAAGGATAATGCTAACAATGTTTGGCTTGATCACCCAAATATTGCGGAAATCCTTAAGCAACCCAAAAACGGCACCGAACTACGTTTGACGTCATCGGCACAAATAAACTCTTTATCAGAACATGTTACCGAACGCGTGGGAAATTTATATTACGTTCCATTAAAACTCACCTTATATCTAGACCAAAACACTCGATCAACATTGGCGCGAGACGAAATGTTGAGAGATTTGGTTGAGATATGTAGAAAAGCTAACATAATTGAATTATATATAATAAAAAATAAAGATAATATAGAATTTATCAAATGGATAGGTAAACAAATAAAAAATAAAGCAATTTGGGGGGGCCCCGTATAAATATTGTACAAGGTGTTAGCAAAATAATGGACAATGATGAAAGACGGGTTATATTGAATGATTTCCATTTACTCCCAACTAGCGGGCACGCGGGTGTCAACAGAATGACAAATAATATTAAAAAATTTTATTTTTGGCCGGGGCTGGATAATGATGTTCGAAATTTTGTTAAAAGGTGTGAAATTTGCCAGAAACAAAAACATTCGAATCATTATACCAAAGAACCAATGGTTATCACCTCTACAGCCACTTCAGCTTTTCAGAAAGTATATTTGGACATCGTAGGACCACTTCCGGCTGACATAAATGGATTTGTTTATATACTGACGCTGCAGTGTGAGTTAACTAAATATGTTGAGGCTTATCCGCTAAAAAACAAAGATGCCGTGTCTGTGGCGAGGTCTTTTGTAGATAACTTTATCTTACGATATGGTTTTCCTCTGGAGACAGCAACAGACAGGGGTTCTGAATTTATTTCCTCCACAATGAGCGAAACGTGTAAACTTCTAGAAATAAAACAAATTCTCTCAACGGCCTATCACCACGAGAGTATCGGTGCTCTAGAGAATTCGCACAAGGTTCTAGGTGCATATCTTAGAATCCAAACACAAAACCATGAGGCGGCTTGGAGCACTTGGCTGCCTTATTGGTGTTTTTCATATAATACTACTGTACACACCGAGACTAAATATTCTCCTTTTGAGTTGGTTTTTGGCAAAAAATGTCGGATTCCAAGTAACTTAATTAGTGAGGTGGAGCCTATCTACAATTTTGAGAACTATCCTCTTGAGTTAAAGTATAGATTACAAAAGGCTCAGGAAGATGCTAGGGCCAACTTGTTAATGTCTAAAACTAAAAGAAAGCAGCATTTTGATGATAAAAGTAACCCGGTCCAGTATAAAAAGGGCGATATGATCTTAATAAAGAACGAAAAGGGTGATAAAATTTCAAATCCTTGCTTTCTGGGCCCATATTTAGTGGAAGAGGATGTACCACCAAATGTAACAATTTTGAAAGACAATAAGCACGAATTAATCCATAAAAATAGAACTAAGTTATTTTATCAGTAAGATAGCGAGTAAGTTAGCAAGTAATTATGGATAGAAGGGCCCTACAACTCTATTCTTCTAATTCTCTACTTTTATACACCTTTCCTTGTTTTCACTATTTCTCTATGCCTTCCATGCTAGTTTAAGGATTTATTATTTTATTGTACTGTAAGGACATACTACTTTTACAAAAGTAGGAGGTTTAGCTATATAGAAATACTATTTTGTGTTTATTAATAAAGATTTTCTTGATTGTTATAGCACATACCTAGTATGGGGTTATAGCTATGAATCTCTCAGGGTAATATTTACGTTCATATTATACTCTTCGGGAATTTCTATTTCTGAAGGAAATATAAATTCTTTAAATTGCCGGGGAGGTGTAATATGAGGATGAAACGCCCTGTAGGTAACATTGGTAATAGTTAAGAAAATCAAATAGCAATTAAGCACAACGGGTTTATGTAGGTTAACAACAAAGCATAACAAATTATTGTAACTCGGCATGAACCTTTTTTGGGACATGCATTGACTTTTTGATGACAGTGATATAGAGAATATACGGAGACGTTAGTAAGACTACGATGGTTTCATTTATTATTCACGACTTCATCTCACAACGATATTAAAGTATTACAAAAGTAAGAGTGTTACAAATGAAAATATATAGAGATTTTTTTTTAATTCTATGCAGTATTAAAGCATCGTGCCTCAGTTCTTAAGTTAAATACACGAGTATGTATTTATTATTGTAGAGTACAGAACGATTCATTTTAAGTATGGATAGAAAAGTTGCGAATTCAGTTTTCTCAAAGAAGTTATAGGTGCATATTTTATGAAATAATAAGGCACACACAAAAAGTGTTACGAAAAGGGTAGCTAGAGAATTAGCAATTAGCAACATAATGCTATAGCCCTACTGCAAAAAAGTCATTTGCAGGTTAAACTTTACTGACAAGTAAGGTATTTTGAAATGGTTTTCAAGTGTAACAAATTGTATGAAGAAGAGACAAGTGAATGTATTATGTTATTCAATACCCTACGTGGCACGTAGCCAGGGGAGTAGTTGTTTTAAGAATTTACGCATCTTGTCTTCATAAGAAGTTATAGGTGCATATTTTATGAAATAATAAGGCATACAGTGGCAATAAGTGGTACAGGATGTTACCATGTGAGATAAGCCTGAAGTTATCTATTTTCCCTAGGGAAGGTTTAGAGATTTTTTAAGAGTTTCTGGTATTTGTAAATACTGCGTGAGCTAAAACTGCTCAAATGTTTGTACGGTTATTACTTATTGTTGACAGCATGTAAAATATCGTCAGACATATTTTTGAAAAAACAATGGCACAAAGTAATTTTTTTGTCACGAAACTACCTACTAACTCTCAGTAAATTGATATAATTTACGCTTTTCAAATAATCCTAAAACATTTTAAATTTTATTAGCAAGTACTAACCTAGACTTTCAACTTTGTACTAAAGAGTTGCTTGTTTATTTATTCTAGTATTAAAAATCCTAGGATACTAGAAGTTAAATATTAAGTTGCACTCTAAGCCTAACACTAAAGATTCATTTTCAAAATTAGACGAACGTTATAACTCAGTATACTTGGAGGTAGAAAAAGAGCAAACTGAAAGTAAACAGGGATAGTTTTTCTGCTATACGAGTGTTATGTTATTATTTTAAACATGCATGTATTATTTGAATTTACAGGAAATTGTAATTTGTATTGATATGCAAATTAAGTTTAGTTTATAGACTAGTTTAAATATTAGGGATTTTTAATATTAGGTATACGTACGTGTAAAGAGAAATGTATTTTCTCATTTTAATTTTGTAAATAATTAAAGCATGTAAAATTAGGACTATATATTCATAAGTATTGATACGCACTCTCTTTATGTTTCATGTACCTGGACACAATAGCACAATGGCAGTGGAGATTGGGGATGAGCCAAATAACATGCACAACAACTTCCTGCAACAATGGGGAGCCAGAATAAATCCATCATACCTAAACCTGAGCAAACAGAAGCTGTTACTCAACGTCACCACAACGCACGCAAGCAAAGAAAAGGCAGTTACACCATCACGTTAGTTAACCTAACACCTAACAGTAAAGTCTCGAAAATGCCCGAGGTACCAGGGCTCAGTAAAGACGACCTTATCAAAGCAAGCCGCTTCCAGCTGCATCCATCTTGCATCATCTTGTAGAATTGTGGCGATGAAGAATGGGGGATAGGGAAAATCCATCCAAAAATGGCGAATGTTAAGTAGGTAGGAAATTTATATTATCCTTAATATAACTAAACTACTTCTGGCTCATAGTTGTGCATAGTTTATCATTGTTCGGCGTTATTACAATTAAGCAAATCTTCAGGAAAGACTTCTTATATGTTGCCATAAATGCCCGTGTCACGATCTCATTTTTCAAAGAGTGCTACTTTTGAGGTTTTGTTATGTAAATATTTAAAAGAAAGGTTATGAGTATCAACAAGTTTTATTTTATTTTATATTTTTCGCTTTTACAATAATTGTCTCTTTAGTATAAAAGTAATATTTTATAAGTTGATAAGATTGAGCCTTCTATATGGCATTTAAGATTTTTTTTTGTTTTGATCAATACTAGATAGAAATTTTTACAACTTCTTATCTACTTATAAGTTTTATTAAAAATCGTATTTTGTTTTTGGAAATTTAATTAACTTCTGGCGGCTTGACCAACATATTTGTGTTGCATAGTAAGATGGAAATTTTGTAAAGCTGTGGGTCCAGCTTTCGCGAACGAGGGGCATATGTCATAGTTATGTTATTATGGATTATTTTATTAATTATTTCTAAAATCACACTTTATTTAAATAAAGATTATTTTGACAATAACGATGGATAGACACTCTGTTATTCGGTGGACTTGGTGACGACATTGAAGGTCAGCTTGGTTTTGTTTAACTTTATTGAGTAAGTCAAGGTATGCTGACCTAGCAATGCACCGATTGTCGATAACTGCATAATAGAGTGATAGGTAGTCGTTCTGAAGATGTCGAGAGAAGACATGTGCCCGTTGGTCGGGAGAAGAGCCGCCCTTATAGAGAAGATGTAAGGGAAGTGTATACGTAAGTGCCTCATATCATTTATTTCAAGCCAAACTTTATTTTATTGCTATTATTGTTAATAATTATTAAATGTTATATTTTTTATAACCTGTTTTAACTTCATTCCCTCTATACGATCCCAGAGACTATTACTTAGTCTCAGTCGCAACAACCCCCGTTGTGGCAATATGGTTTATCCAACAATTTTTTTGCTTTAATGTGTTTCTTTTGAGGTAAGCTTTTTCAAAATTCCAAAAATGTTATGAAATTCGTCGTAAGTATATTGCTGTAGAACCCAATATTTCTATATAACAAGTTTCAAGAACTAATATTTTTATTACATTACCTTTAAATAAGGAAATCCTAGTAGCTCTCCTACAATTCTCAATTTCACAAAGTTAAAGTACTACCTATAACACAAATTTAATAAAACACTCTAGAGAACAGATGTTTAAACCAATAGATAACTTCAACTAACTACCAAGGAATTAGCATTAAAAAAAAATCGACGATATAATCGCAAACTTTGGGTCTCAGATTTGGACCCCGATGTTTTTCTAGACTAATTCGAGGGCGTACAATCCGAAAAACACCCTCTCTGAGTGAGGCGGAGCTCCGCTTTGCCAGAATCGGGATATTTCGGGAATCGGGGACCTCGCGCCTGCAGACCTCCAGAAAACGGGCTCTAGAGAAATAACGCGCAGAGTTAGCGACTTCCGGTTTTCACCGTTCGATAGAGGAAGAGTCCTTCCTTATCGAAAAATAATTTGAAGGCCCTGGCAGTAGGCGTGTGGTGGCAAGCCACTTGCGAAAAAGACCTATTTTACTCATTTCTTCCTGTTTGGACGGCCGTAAAAAATTCGGGACGACTCTGAGACCATTTCTGTGTGCACGTATGGATTCTACGGGGTCGAAAACATGGGTTTCCTCGTTTTCTGGACGAATTTGGAAAAATAAAAATTTTTTCACGAAAATATTCTAAGATATTTGCATTAAAAAAAAAATCGACGATATAATCGCAAACTTTGGGTCTCAGATTTGGACCCCGATGTTTTTCTAGACTAATTCGAGGGCGTACCACCCGAAAAACACCCTCTCTGAGTGAGGCGGAGCTCTGTTTTGCCAGAATCGGGATATTTCGGGAATCGGGGATCTCGCGCCTGCAGACCTCCAGAAAACGGGCTCTAGAGAAATAACGCTGGGAGTTAGCGACTTCCGGTTTTCACCATTCGATAGAGGAGGAGTCCTTCCATTTCAAACAATAATTTGAAGGCCCTGGCAGAAGGCGTGTGGTGGCAAGCCACTTGCGAACAAGACCTATTTTACGCATTTCTTCCTGTTTGGACGGCCGTAAAAAATTCGGGACGACTCTGAGACCATTTCTGTGGACACCTATGGATTCTACGGGGTCGAAAACATGGGTTCCCACGTTTTCTGGACGAATTTGAAAAAATAAATTTTTTTTCACGGAAATATTCTAAGATATTTGCATTAAAAAAAATCGACGATATAATCGCAAACTTTGAGTCTCAGATTTGGACCCCGATATTTTTCTAGACTAATTCGAGGGCGTACAACCCTAAAAACGCCCTCTCTGAGTGAGGCGGAGCTCCGTTTTGCCAGAATCGGGATATTTCGGGAATCGGGGACCTCGCGCCTGCAGGCCTCCAAAAAACGGGTTCTAGAAAAATAACGCGCAGAGTTAGCCACTTCCGGTTTTCACCATTCGATAGAGGAAGAGTCCTTCCATACCATACTATAGTTTGGAGGTCCTGGCAGTAGGCGTGTGGTGGCAGGCCACTTGCGAAATAGACCTATAAATTCGGTGTTTCCATTATTTCGAATAGTTATTAATTAGGTAATGTAGATACATGTACATACGCTGTAGCTTTATTATATAATTAATATTTTTAGGGGATCGATTCTTCTTTTACGCGATTTTTTCAGCCTTTTAAGGCCCCACTAAAGAGGCATGCAAAACTTCAATACAAAAATAAAAGGTATCTTCCTCTACAGTTTAGGTTCATCTTTAAATCATTACCAGAATTTAGTATAATTTAGCTATATTTAGTAAGAAAATTATAAACTAAAATGGATAAAAATGTAACGACTGCCACCTTAATGACTTTTTCTCTGGTAGTAAACATGTCTTGAACAACTTTTAAATATTTTTTTATAGGTATTAATATATGAATGGGTCATATACGACGCTGTTTGAGGCCCTTAAGCAATAGTCATATAGGATGCATTCGTATATTTAGTTACCAGTTAGCATGTTTTTCTTTTTTACATTAGACAACATAGAGAAAAAGACGGCTACAACCACTGGATCCATTGGCAAATGTAAAAATGTACCCCCACATATATTAAATAAGACACACAAACTTAAATTATTTATTAATACACATTCTCTTTTATAATATAAAAACACTACAAGTAAAACACATTAAAATTTTAAAAAATTAGAAAATAAAAATATATTTTGTCACAGACATTTCAGTACTGGAGCACAAAAAGATTTCTCACTTCAAACTCTTGACCTCCTGGCATATAAGGACACAGACTACAAGTTTATACAGTTTTTTGCCTTTCAATGCATAGAAAGTAGAAGCAGGTATAGCTGTTCATGTTTTTGACAGTATCACTGTTGTATTACTATCCTGCAACACGTCTTCTGTATTTACAAAACACCATTTCAGTATCATCATACCTCAGATTGTCACTATCACAAGTTTTCTTCTTAAGGACTATCTCCTCTCCTGCAACAAATAATAAAATACAGTAAAAGCTCTGACCACTTTTGTATCCTTACATTCAAGTATTAAGTAAGCAGGTTTAGGGGTGGAGGACTAAATTTTCCTAATTTTTTTTACCAAAGAGGGAGGCGGACAAGAAAAATGTTATGCGAGGTAGAAAATTAGAAATAAGTGATTCATAATACTTTAAAATTTGAAATAAGTAGGTTTATTCTGAGGGTTGCCAAGAGTGGAGACCTATGGACACCTATGTCTCCTTGTCTTTAATTTGTCATGTGGTGCACAACATTTTTTAAAGGCCGGTTATTGTGGCAAAGGTGCCATTTAGCATTTCTTTTCTTAGCACCTTGATGCTTTGAAAAAATATGGCTCCTGAAAACCCTTGCAGTCCTACCCTTAACTTAAATGTAAGTACCTTAAACTGTTTTATGTATCTAATTCACAAGCAGGTCCTTCTTCAACTGTATCATCTTCAACGAGAGTTTTCATAATAAAATATCTTACTGGTCGACATGCAAGCGACTTTTCCATTCGAAGGGTTCCATAATAAATGCACAGGAGCAGTGTATACATCAAAATAACGTGATAACGGTACATACTTTTTAACAACCGTACGTAGAATCCACTATGTATAGTGCATTTTTTGGAAAGTCGTTGATAAACGTTATTCAACAATAATGTTCTGCACTGCTGAAGACAAGATTAAACGACTTATTAAACTTGGTTCTTAGAGATAATAATATTGAAAGTAAAAAAAATAAGTTGAATCCCAGACGAGACATAACCTTACTTCGAAGAAAATATAATAGGCTTCGACATAATACGTTTAATCGCCATCTATTAAGAAAAAATTGAAAACGGTAACCAAGAAAATACGGTTTTACATACCAAAATATTAAAATCTATTAGAAGGCGGTTCTGTATCTTGAAATACTAAAATCTAGAAAACTTTGGCAACTAGTAAACTTTACTACTATTCTATTATTCCATAAAGGCGGGTTATGCAAAAAGTTCAGGTTCGTTCGTTTTTGCCTCCCAGAACTATCCTTTCATTCAAGGGTTTAATGTTTTCCATAATTTATATTTAAAATTATGTTTAATCTGCCTTATTTATTAAATGTTGTAAAACCTAATCTAAAAGTAGATTTTTTAGGTAATAGATAGCTGTAGCTAGCTTTCTTGCCAATTGATTGATATGACAATCAGAAGCCAATGTTGAATCAAGATACACTCCCACTCCCAATAGTTTGACAGAATCAGTTTGAAAATTTTCATTTAAAAGGAGATTGGATCCATTGGCAAATGTAAAAATGTACCCCCACATACATTAAATAAGACTTACAAACTTAAATTATTTATTAACACATTCTCTTTTATAATATAAAAACACTACAAGTAAAACACATTAAAATTTTAAAAAATTAGAAAATAAAAATATATTTTGTCACAGACATTTCAGTACCGGAGCACTAAAAGATTTCTCACTTCAAACTCTTGACCTCCTGGCATATAAGGACACAGACTACAAGTTTATACAGTTTTTTGACCTTCAATGCATATAAAGTAGAAGCAGGTATAGCTGTTCATGTTTTTGCCAGTATCACAGTTGTATTACTATCCTGCAACATGTCTTCTGTATTTACAAAACACTATTTCAGTATCATCATATCCCAGATTGTCACTATCACAAGTTTTCTTCTTAAGGACTATCTCCTCTCCTGCAACAAATAATAAAATACAGTAAAAGCTCTGACCACTTTTGTATCATTACATTCAAGTATTAAGTAAGCAGGTTTAGGGGTGGAGGATTAAATTTTCCTAATTTTTTTTACCAAAGAGGGAGGTGGACAAGAAAAATGTTATGCGAGGTAGAAAATTTGAAATAAGTGATTCATAATAAATACTTTAAAATTTTAAATAAGTAGGTTTATTCTGAGGGTTGCCAAGAGTGGAGACCTATGGACACCTATGTCTCCTAGTCTTTAATTTGTCATATGGTGCACAACATTTTTTAAAGGCCGGTTATTGTGGCAAAGGTGCCATTAAGCATTTATTTTCTTAGCACCTCGATGTTTTGAAAAAATATGGCTCCTGATAACTCTTGCAGTCCTACCCTTAACTTAAATGTACGTACCTTAAACTGTTTTATGTATCTAATTCACAAGCAGGTGCTTCTTCAACTGTATCATCTTCAACGAGAGTTTTCATAATAAAATATCTTACTGGTCGACATGCAAGCGACTTTTCCATTCGAAGGGTTCCATAATAAATGCACAGGAGCAATGTATACATCAAAATAACGTGATAACGGTACATACTTTTTAACAACCGTACGTAGAATCCACTATGTATTCTGCATTTTTTGGAAAGTCGTTGATAAACGTTATTCAACAATAATGTTCTGCACTGTTTAAGACAAGATTAAACGACTTATTAAACTAGGTTCTTAGAGATAATAATATTGAAAGTAAAAAAAATAAGTTGATTCCCAGACGAGACATAACCTTACTTCGAAGAAAATAATAGGCTTCGACATAATACGTTTAATCACCATCTATTAAAAAAAATTGAAAAGGAAATCCAAGAAAATACGGTTTTACATACTAAAATATTAAAATCTATTAGAAGGCTGTTCTGTATGTTGAAATATTAAAATCTAGAAATCCTTGGCTAGTAAATTTTACTACTATTCTATTATTCAAGAAAGGCAGGTTATGCAAAAAGTTCAGGTTCGTTCGGTTTTGCCTCCCAGAAATACACTTTCATCCAAGGGTTTAATGTTTTCCACAAATAAAATATTTAAAATTATGTTTAATCTGCCTTATTTATTAAATGTTGTAAAACCTAATCCAAAAAGTATAATATGTCGTATTTTCGTATTCGTAGGCGTCATTCATAAAAATTTACTATTTATTTTACTACAACTCCGCTTCGGAGGCGGACCTTAAATATGTGCGCAGTAGCAAAGCTCCACCCCTTTTTATACGCGCTTTTTGGGGTTTGTCCTTCTATCCGGACGCTTTTGGGAGGCGATGCACATGTTGTACTTCGACGCGTCGTAGGGTGACCAGATTTTGTACCGCCAAGCGATTTAGGAAATAGATATATATATATATATATATATATATATATATATATATATATATATATATATATATATATATATTATATTTTCTTTTTTATTCTTTAGCCATATATAATATATTTTTTATAGGAAGTTTTCTTGGGTATAGGCTATTTTGTAAACCACATATAAAATTTAAAATTTATTTAAAAACACACAACGTTTCGCACATTGTAAATATTGTGCTTCTTCAGGCTTCTTAACCACTTGGAAAGTGTGCATTTATACGATGTTCGTCAAGGAATGACGAACATCGTATAAATGCACACTTTCCAAGTGGTTAAGAAGCCTGAAGAAGCACAATATTTACAATGTGCGAAACGTTGTGTGTTTTTTAAATAAATTTTAAATTTTATATGTGGTTTACAAAATAGCCTATACCCAAGAAAACTTCCTATAAAAAATATATATATATATATATATATATATATATATATATATATATATATATATATATATATATATATATATATATACAGGGTGTCTACAATAGGTGATACCACTATTGTTATCTCCGAAACGGTAAAAGATACGAGGTCAGTTAAATTAGCGAAATTGTGCCATTTTCAGTCTCTATTCATATTCCGTTTACGGAGTTGCCAAATTCTCTATAGTTTCGTATCTACGGGGGATTTTTTAAAAATAGTCAAAAATTTAATTCTTAAATATCTCGACAATTATTATAGTTAGAAAAAAATTGTTTTAACAAAAATCACACGATTTTTTACCTTCTATAAAGTAACGTTATTGTTTTGTTTATACCATTTGTTTTTATTGAGTTACTGATACTAACTTGTCTTTTTCAAATACGGACCTGGACTTTTTGCTCCATTTTTTGAAAGAATACTTTATACCGTTTACAACTGTGTATAACTTGAAAATATTTTCCGACGTTTTGATCACGACTAGTAACATCATCAGAATTTTCTGACAATACGGACCTGGAATCTTCCATGTTAAGGCACAATTCACAACCTATCGCTATGGTTTGTGGTTTTTGTGGTTGTGAAATGGCACATTTACTTGAAAAATGCCAGGTCCGTACTGGTAGAATATCCTGATGATGCTATTCTTCACCAAAACATCGAAAACCATAATCAGGTGATACACAGATGTAAAGGGTATGAAATATTCTTTCAAAAAATGCAACAAAAAGTCCAGGTCCGTATTTGAAAAAAGCAAGTTGGTATCAGTAACTCAATAAAAACAAATGATATAAACAAAACAAGATCATCGCTTGAGAGAACGTAAAAAATCGTGTGATTTTTGTTAAAACAATTTTTTTCTAACTATAATAGTTTTCGAGATATTTAAGAATTAAATATTTGACTATTTTTTAAAAATCCCCTGTAGATAAGAAACCATAGAGAATTTGGCAACTTCGTAAACGAAATACGAGTAGGGACTAAAAATGGCACATTTTCTCTAATTTAACCGACCTCGTATCATTTACCGTTTCGGAGATAGCAATAGTGGTATCACCTATTTTAGACACCCTGTATATATATATATATATATATATATATATATATATATATATATATATATATATATATATATATATATATATATATATATATAAAGGACTACGTTATTAAGGGTTACGCTTTTATTCCGCAAAAGGTTCGTCTGGTTTAACTTTTTACGGATGTCCGCCAAAATATCAGATGAGTTTTGACACAACACAAATTAACATAACACAACTTGTTAATTATTGCAATTTGGTTTGGTCAAGTTTTCTTCACAAATAGCCGTAAGGTGTAATTAGTTTGGTGTCTGTGGTAGATGAAGGCAGAGGAGGTTGTGTTAAATTTCATGATCAAATAATGTTTATAAAAAATTTGAAGTTTCTCAGTTGTCTTTTCTGTATTGTACGGAAAGTTTCTTGTTTTTTTTAATGTAACCTATTAATATTAAAAGACAATTACTGTTAATATCCTTCATTGGCAATTTAAGAAAGTAAAGTAAATATAATGGATAAGGACTAACCGACGACAACCTTTGGTTAAATTTATGTTATGACCTTGTTTGCATGATTCATATCTTCAGCAAAAAAAGTGCGGAACACATAAGGTATGTTCCGCTAAAAATGGCGCATTTATTTCTGCGTATTTCCATCCTTAATTCCGCACGTGGAACGTCGGCTTGACAGCCTTAAACAAAATAATTTATATTTTCTCTTGCGCTATAACTTAAAGATATTTTACAAAAATCATAGAGCTTTGTGTGAGGACTGGGTCATTGATGAGTCGAATGGCTCGCTTTTCGATAGAGTCAAGGATGTTAAATGTCGATAGTGATACTGCTCCCAATATGTGGGAACAGTATTTTAGGTTATACAGAGAATAAATAAGTTGGAAGGGGAGAAGTTTTTTCTGACTCGGAAGAGTAAACCAAGCTTTTTTGCTGCCGGTGTAGCTATTGAAGTAGCTATTGTACTAGCTAAGATCGTCTTCGAAAGCGATGCAAACAAGATCGAACGATTCTTTGTTCTATAGGGCCTGGCCATTCATGTGAATGAGATAAGCACTGCTGGATTTCTTGCGTGACAAGAAGAAGGACTGGGTTTGAACTGAACAAGGTTTTTGGCACCTCCGTCTACGATTAATTGAAGCTCTTGCGAATGAGATAAGTGCGTAAATCTGCGTATAATCTGCTGGATAGTAGTATTCAGCTCTTGATTCGAGATTTGGTTGCAAAAATGATTGCTAGAGTGAAGAGTAGAGTAAGTTCGGGTAAAAGTACGCATCACCTAACTAATTTAAAGCTCCGGAATGGCTAATTTTCGACAAAATTAAATTATTATTTTTTATTGAATTCTATTATCGTTTGGCTAAAAAATTCCAGGATCAGAAAGTATAATTTTTAATTACAATTTTTTTTAAGAGATAAAGTTAAGGCACTTGTCAAGTCTGACTTTTGCCCCACTATATGGGGTAAACATCCGCATGAGTGCGGGCAAAAGTCCCCATATAATTTTCTTTCACATTTTTCCTTTTAAAATAAAACTAAATTTAATGTTTTTACGGTTTATCTATTATGAAAAATGAACGTTTAATAAAACAGCATAATTCAGACTTTAAGTTTGAAGAAACTTTCAAATGAATATTAAAAAATAACCAACAAAAATATATAAAAACTGAAACAAAAATTCTACAAAGTTACAAATATAGGATAGGTAATCAGTGGAAGCATAAATCACACAGAAATTGACCACTCTCGTAACCGGAACAATTTTCATGCCACCATGAGGAACAGCCAGAACACTGAATCCAGTCTTCTACTAGAGGTTCTGTATAAATTTCCTCGCACGCTGGACAAAAAATAGCTGATGGCGGATAACTGCTTTCAGTTTGATTTATATCATCTAATTCTGCCAATGCCCTTTTTCCCTTGCTAATGATCTTCCTTGCTTCTCTAGTTTAGCGTTTTGTTCATTTTCTAACTCGTCTTTGTTAGATGTTGAAGTGAGAATTGTGGATTTTTTACCTTTTCTCGTGCGTTTACGATTTTGTGAAATTTTTGGATACGGAAAAAGTTCCTTAAGAGACTTGGGGATAGATTTTGAGGTAGATGGTTGGGGGCTGTCAATCTTTGAAGTCGAAGGTTGTGGGCTATCTGATTTTGTGGAAGAACTACTGAGAAGGGATTTTGAGGTTGATAAAGTCAAATTTTGACCCATATCAAAGTTGATAGAAGGCAAACATCGTTTCTTGGACTGCACCAACAGTTTTAAAGGGATATCATCGTCACTTGAAGAAGAAGCGTCTTCAACTTCCAATTGGTTGCTCGGTGTTTTTTGGGGTAGACTTTGGTCCGTTACGGTTGCCGGTAACAAATCTTCCTCAGAAAATAAAAACCTGTTTACAGGCACAATCCCACACATTTTAAATGCATTAACGGCCTTCTCAATAGTGCACATCTTATTATAGGCTTGTCCAAATATTTCGGCTATATTGTCTTGGGTTATTGTATGACCAGGGTGATTTACTAGCCACTGGTCGCAGTATTGGCCGTAATAGTCCTTTAATGTTTTGAAGAAGCCTCTATCCAGGGGTTGCGTTCGATGGCTAGAATGTGGCGGAATACTTAAGAGATGTATGAAATTTTCTCTGCAAAATATGATGGCATCAAGGCTACAGTGGGAAGAATGGTTGTCCAGTACCAATTAGACCGGGCTTTCCTTAGTTGCTTTTATGTGTTTCTGAAAATGCGTTAAATAATCAATAAAAAGCTCCGAGTTTATGTATCCTGAATCGCTGACAAAGAGTGTCGAATCAGGTGGTGCAACAATCATAAGGCCATGTTTTGTTCGCTTTCTTGGGAATATTAATGCCGGTGGTACATAAGTCCACTAGCACTAAAACAACAGACTGTGGTAATTAATTGTCCCCTTTCACCTGATGTCACTTTGTTTACGCTACGTTTCCCTTTAGTGGCAATAACCTTTGGCATTTTGTTTGGCACGGTGGTTATACCGCTCTCGTCCATGTTATAAATCCTACTTGGAGGGAACGCATGATCAGACATAAGCTTTGTCAAGTTATTATAAAATTGTTTAACTTGTATCTTGTTGAATTCCATAATTCTGCCTAAGCTAGTTTTCTGGGGTGTTCTTAGCGATAATTTTTTTTTTAAAGACTGCGTCCAGTTTTTCCTGCTAATTTTGTTAGGATGTTAAATTTATGGCGAATATCATTCGCCTCTGCGAACTCGTAAGCCATTTTCCTAAACATCTTTCTCGTTACACCGTAGAACCTTTGGTCCATTTGTTTGCAGTGTTCCGCTAGTTCCCGCTCTTGTTCATCGCTCAAAAATTGTTTGAAGCGTCCTAAAGTTTTTGCTCCATAACCCCGTTTTAGACGTGCTCTTAATGATGACTCGTCGACTTCAAAATCTCTTGCAATACCTCGAATCGATTCCCCATTTGCCTTTCTTCGCTGGGTTTCTTGAAGCATTGCTTCTGTAACGGGTTTTCGATTTGTTTTTCGTTTATAGACTCTGAAACAAAACAAAAAAGGGGGTAAAAGTCCGCGCGTACATTTGCCCCGAAAAAAAGCGTAGATTTACTCCACTGCTAAATTTTCAAGATGAAGCCAGAAAAAACTAACCTATAATCCTAATATTAAACCGTTTGCTCCCGATTATATACACAGGATACCTTTTTAAACATTATCACAAATATTATGCATTAACTGCTTTGGATTACCATTTTATACCCTATTACTTTCATGCAAAAATTAGATCAAAAACGTGATTTTTTGAACTTACCGCATGACTGCTCCTATTCGCGCTCTAAACCAGACTAACTACTGTAAAGTATACTTTTGCCAGTCCTAACTGAATCTCATAAATCTAAATTCTTAAGATTTAAATGCTATAAAAAGCCAGACAAAGGCCTGCCGCTTATACCGGGATCGCTCGATACCTAGTTTAGTAGCATAGCAAGTAACCCACATTTCATTCAGATTTATTAGTGATAACTTCGGTATACAATGCAAACAGCAGCTGCCTGTCTCGTGAAGGGACACCTGCAGCGACGATGTGTTTTGTCTCTTTTCCACCAAGGGTAATATTATATTATCGCATGCAGAGGACGGAGTCATTTCCATTTAATTAAGACTTTACGTCTAGACAGATAGTCGTTTAGAACATGATTTATGTGAAACCGAACCGTGGCATCGCCAGTCGAAACATGTCCGGAGTTTAATAAAGATTTACATGTTCAAAGTCAACGAATAATTCTAAATATTTACGGCTGTTTAAAAAAAGAAAATCCGGCACAGTCAGATAAAGCCATTATAAAAAGAGTTAACGAATTAACACAACTTTCGATATCTACAATTTATCGCGTAATTAAAACAAGAGATGTTACAGATCATTCGGTAAAGCGAAAGAAAAATAATCAAAAGTTTCAGAAAGTTGACGATGCAGCAAAAGATGTCATTAGACGAATAGTGTACAATCTATATAAGGAAAATACGGTGCCAACATTAGAAATGATCCGGGATAAGTTACGCGATTACCCTGATTACAATTACCAGTCATTGGAAACTCTTCGAGGAATTTTATTAAATTGCGGATTTAAACACAAAAAAATTGATAATCGGATGGTTATAATGGAATCGCACCGTCTTGTTGAACATCGTCAAGAATATTTGAGTAAAATAAAAGAACACCGGGAATCAAATAGGTATATAGTGTATCTAGATGAGACATGGTTTGATACTCATGATGTTGTTCAGTACCGTTGGGTAGATGAAACTCAAAATTGCAGTTTAAATGCACCGTGTTCAAGAGGAAAGCGCGTGATAATACTTCATGCCGGAGGTGAAAATGGTTGCGTGCCCAATGCACTGCTTTTGTCGGCCAAAAACATAAACCAATCTTCTGCCGATTATCACGAGGACATGACTGGGGATTTATTTGAAAAGTGGTTTGTTGATCAGCTTTTAGGTACCGAACATACCACCAAACTCGGTTATCGTCATGGACAATGCACCATATCATTCGCGTATATTAAACAAACAACCGAATAATAATACTAAAAAGGAAGACATTTTAAATATTGATAATCTTTGCACTAGACACGGCCATACTCGGTTGCGGTTACCTCCTTATTATTGCATATTTAATCCAATTAAAATGATTTGGGGCACTATAAAAAAACATCTTCGTAAATGAAATTAGTCACCAACATTAAGTGCAGTGGTACTGAATAATATTCGACGAGTAATAAGTGAATTGAGCCGTGATATTTGGAGAAACTGTGTAGCCCACGTTATAAAAAAAGAAGATGAATATCCTATTTTACCGCCAGTAGCGCCACTTGTGATTCAAAATGCGAATGATTCTAGGTCCGAATCTTCTGACGATTCCAACAGCATGTAGATATTTTTATTTTATTTTTGATAATGGATTTGACAGGTTTCTAAAATATATAGCACTTGTTGTGAAAACCGCTTTTCACAATGCTCTTCCAGAAAATACAGAGAAACCTTGATAGAAATTCAAGTTTTGAACGAAATTCTTTCAAAAGCGAATAAATATACTTTTGGAAGACAAAGATCTTATGAAAACTTCGAAAGTTTTCAAGAAAAGACGTTTATTGAGCTTTTACAGCAACATTGCGTCTACTGACGGTCTCGATTGCTTCAGGATATGAAAAGTAAACTTCAACTACCCTAATAAGCCCCGCCCCTTTTCACTAGATTCGTGATCTGGAGTGACATTGGTTGCTTTTGGAAATAGGGAAAATCTATAAATAGGCGGAAGAACGAGGCAAAATAGGTGATACAAAAGCAGACCAAGGAATCAAATAGAGTAATGAAAAGGCAAAAGTGAAGTCCTAGTGCGAGTGTAAGTGCTAGTGCGAGCGGGCCTGAATACCAATAATTAAGTCAAATATCTAAGTTCCCACATCTTAAGATTACTTAGGTAAATAGCATGTCATGTACACTTAGTTACTTAACACCGTATGTAACATACAAATATCTTAAGGCTAGAGACAAATATTATCTTAAGTAGGACTTTTGTTACCTTAAGGCAATATTGTAAAAATTTTCCTTTCAGGACAGAGATAAACCCCATATTTGTAAGTGAAAATATGGGAGGGTTATAAAAGTTCGGCATGACAACGGGTCATGCGAGCAGTTATAATCTATCGAGAGATACTTGGTTTATAGACTCCGGTCCGAAACCAACTACTCTAGGGGGGTGTTTAGTCAGTAAAAATCGTGACATAACCCAAGAATGTCGCATGTGGGTATCTTTGGAAGATTCACCTCTTCTTACCCAAAAAAAAAAATAATTAGTATTACGATGGCCATGGTCACGTAAGAAACTCCAAGAATTTCATGATTCTCCGGAACCTCGAGATTTAATATGCAGTAAGACGGCAGCATCCGCAGCACTGGTCGACCGCGGTCACCCATCTTCAAGACTTCAGGTATGAAGCGAGAAAATAAATAGACCAAGAGCTCGCGTGTCTTCTTCAAACATTTTGAGCCTGATTTTCTTCATTGATATCATCCATATATCGATTTGAATTTCAGACTTGATTTGGTTTGAGCCGCTTGGTCCGGTGATGTAAAATACCTTTGTTTATAAAATTCGCGTCTTGGGACGGGACGCACTTGATCCCTCCGACACGAGTAAAGGGCAAGTCCGAATAGCTTTACCTTGCTAGCTGTAACCCGTAAGGAGATTCAACCTGGATACATGTATTGGGGAAGATGGTTTAAAGGAGGAAAATTATTCCAAAATGCTGCTGAGAAATGGACAATTTTAATCGGACAATTAAGCGAATTGGGCCGAGCGGCGGGTTTTTTGCTGAGTGCCTGGCAGGACAATCCATGAATAGAGTCTATATACAGGAAAGAGGACGAAAGTCTTCCGCCTTAGAAATTAAATTCAGTCTGGCGGTCTCCGCGGTTGTCGTTACGATTGAGTGAAACGCATGAAAGATATGCACTCCGCCTCTCGAAATTAGACGCAGGCTTTTGTACTCAGATGTAGGTAGTCTACACTTGGTACTTGTTAATTTGGGATAAATCAACGTTCTTGGTCAAGGGAGTCTTGCACCGACTAGAGGGACCAGAACGGTATTCACAAAATGGTAAAAATGGTTTATTAGACCGATAGTGGTCTAAGTTATAATTCCAGGAAAAAACCTAGGAAAAATAATTATAGTCAAGAGTCGTGGCGCTGGCTAATAACGACAAGAAAATGACATGCATAACGCATCCGAGCCATTATGTGTGTCCTTGGTTCTCAGTTGAATAGCTGATCTCGGATATGACAAACCGCGCGTCGTAAAGGTACGCCCATACGTGCGCGCCTGGGGAGCGGACGACGGTGTAAATATAATATAGTTACACTTACTACAAAACGATCATAAAAATAACAACGTATTTATGCCAATAATTTAAAGTCTTAACTATCGGTCGACGGTACGCCCATGAATACAATTATTTCTATGGTTAAACATCGTTTTTGCAGATTCAGTTAGGTTTTGATATACTTATAAATAATGTTTGGTTAAAATGTTAAAACTTTTTATTGTGTACCATCTTAAATTGGTTAGAATATTTTGGGACGCCTATGGCTGGACCTTATCGGCACTGCTGCGTCAAAGGGGTCGGCTTCATTACCTTTTTTGCGGTTTCACTTAACATTAGTTAAAGTATAGCTTGGGGTTGGTTGCACTGTTGGTGTGACGTATATGTGGCGATGCCGCTTCTACGAGGTGCTTAGAATCGCGAAACGGACTTTTACCCCGCCGCGTACTTTTACCCGAACTTACTCTACTATGGTCAGCGCAACTGTGGATGGGATTGGTTATTGAAGAGAACAGGTCATTAATGTGAAGAAGTAATAGGATTGGTGTCAGGACTTGGGGTACGCCGGCATTGATAGAATGGAAATTAGATGAATGACCGTCCACCACGACAGATCTATAGACAGAAAGCTACCGGTCCAGGTGCATAGTTTGAAAGGGAGACCGTAAGAAGGCAGTTTGTTGAAGAGTGCAGCACTTTTTCAAAGGCCTTGGAAATGTCAAGCGTTACAATCTAGGATTCGCCATGAAATTCGAGAGACTTGTTCCAGTTGTGTGGGACAAAGGGAAGGAGATCAGCTGTGGATCTTTGGTGGTGAAATTCATACTGTCTATCGTGGATGAGTTTGTTTTTTTTCCTAGATATTTTATAATTTGCAAGTTGTTGACTTTCTCCATAACTTTGCTGACAACAGGAAGAAGAGAGATAGTTCCATAATTGGATAAAGGGGACTTGGAAACTTTCTTGGGGACAGTCTGTGTACGAGCAGCCTTCCAGCTCTCTGGGAAGACACCCATGTCGTAGCAGATCTGGAAAAGGCGACTTAAGATGGGTGCAAGCTCTGGAGCGCACTTTTCTAATTAAACCAGAAATTAAATGTTTTATTAATTTTTAATAATTACTAAATAAAATGTTTTCTTTGTGCTACCACATTGTTACAAGGGCAGATTTAGTTTTATCAATGTGAACAGTACATATTTTAATATTTTTCTTACAATTTGTATTTGCGGTAATAACCAAATAAAACTCTTTTCGAATAAATCTTTATAGTATACGAGTCCACATCTATAAGCTTCTTAATCACATTAATAGCCCTTCACATTTGAGAAAAGCTTAAGTTGTACTTAAGTATGATTCAGTGGCGCACTAAATCCAAACGTGGCAAGAAATTGCACACGGGGGCATGGTCACGTCCCTGCCTGGGACAAGCTTTTCTTAAATTGTAAGTGCAAGTAGAAGTATGCAAAAGACTTTTTTCTTCCAGTCTTGTTTTTATGTCCATTTTTGTATTTTCATTCGCGTTTCGCTCACCTTACAATTATTATCATCAGTGCTTTACTCTAGCGGAAAGAAACTCACAAAAAAATCCAATACCTTATAAAGGGTGAGGATAACTAGAACAAACTTACTTTTAAATTGCTGACAAAAAAATGTAAATGTTACTGCATTTTAATGGCCACATTTTATATCACATCTAAAAATTTACCAAGTGAATAAAAACGCCTAAAGTCTGTAGGACTTTTATTTTAAAAAATCCAGTTAAATTAAATATTATTAATTATGAGTACCAAATCCAATAAAATTATTTAAGTAAGTGTAATCTTCCCATATTTGCATTTAACATTTCAGGTGTTTATAGTACGTTGTGTTTCTCATCTAAGTTTTATGGTGCAGCGAATCACATAAAGAGCGATGCTATTCGTAATTGCGAAATAAAGTATGTAAAAATATATTATTTAATAATCCTTGTTTGAGATGACAGTCTATTATTAAATCGTCAAGCAACTAAACCATGTTTTGGGGAGAATAAGTGACAATATAGAAGTTGCTGCCAGTATATTAAAAATATTGATATTATATAATAATATGTGATATTCCGGTAAAGCTAGTCAGAACTTGTATTTTATCCTGTACGGCAGATTCTTGTTTACGCTTATAATTTCAGTCCGGTAAGTACGTTATTGGGTGTATTGTAGCACAAACAATATAACTATAAATTGTTTGTGATTGTAGTATCAAAGCCAGTGACAAATTTGGGTAGATAACCCTTAACAAAGTGCAGATGCCACGCGCCAAAAACAAGTAATACATGTCACCTCTCAAAAAAGAAGCAAATTACAAGCAAAAAGAACTCTTGTTAAAGAAAAATACTTTCAAATAAGTAAATCCTGTCTTCGACATAATCCAATATCCAATCCAATCTTTGATGTGAGAAATCCATGCCTTTGAACATATTTCGTCCTAAAAAGAACGGCGTGCTTAAAAGAAAACCCTTTTAATTTCTCATTTTAGAATACTACTTCGTTTCAGTAAGAACACGGTATACTTAAAATAAAATCTTATTTCCTATATAAATTCATATACGTAAATTGGTCATCGAAATCAAGAGAAGCAGCAATCTAAATGAATATACTTTTTCTTGGATTGATAAATGGGGCGTTTGATTTCAAGATCTTAATTTCACCAATTTTAAATATATAGCGACATTACTTTAGGGGGAAACAGCCTAGAATTTTTTATGGCACTCTCAGGCTCATAGCTAAAATGATGCAGTTTTGTTTTCAATGATTAAACGACTATAATATATTGCCCAAGTGAGTGCAAAAAATATTATTTGGATTAACAGAGATATGGCATTGAGAAAGTCAGTATATCATGCATATGAAACAAAAATAAATTAATGTTTGATAAATTGATGAAAAGATTTTAGTCTGAAAAAAACCAAATGAAGAATTGAAATTAAAATATTATTAAAGTTACAGATGAAACAGGCCGGGGGTGGTATAATGGCATGGTGCTGCCTGTCGTCTGCTGGGATGGACAATATACATTTTACATCACAAAGTAGCTACCGATAGAGCGGCAATTGAAATACAATAGGGAATATGCATATAATCCAAATAAATATGAAATATTTTTTTTATATCCTCTACATAAATTAAATGTTTATGGCGGTTGCTGTTATCAATTTATTTTGGTGTTTATTAACAAAAAAAGGATTTTATACTGCAAATTGTTGCGCGAATTTCGAAACTTGTAAAACGTGATCCCATAGGCTGTGTCATCAAAAGTGAACTTTTGACTCATCATGAGTACATGGCGAATTCCAGTGTTGTAGGGTCATCAAAAAATCAATACAAATGGCTTTTAATGCGTAACTCATCCAATGAAATATCCCTGCACTTAAAGTAGAAGGTTCCTAAAATCGTATTCATGAATATTTCAAGCCGAAATCGGTCCAGGAACCTTTCAATTTTACAGCAAAAACTGGCATTTCTGCGAAATTTTGACATATCATATCTTAGTAATTTCGAGTAAATAAACTGCAATTCTTTGTTTTCATGAAAATCTTTGGAAATTCAAAAATTTTCAAATTTTGCATGTTCCCGATGCAAATAAACCTATTTATTTGTAACTTTAACGAAAAAATGAGCGAGTTAAATTAGTGGGAGGTATTCGTAGATAATTAACGGATAAAATAAACCCAAAAAGAATCACTAAATAAGAAAAATAGTGCGGAATAATGTCGGTTAAAATATGATTTGTCGGAAAAAATCAAGAACATCCTGTTTTTACCCCTTAAATACGCTCCTGTATGACCCATTCGATATTTATTTTAAAATGGAATTATCTCTTTAGAAGATGGCTTTGAAAAATTGGGAAAAAATTAAATAGGAACGGATACAGAGTGATTCAAATGTACCGATGTCGAGGGCAGAAAAAGTAAACAAAAATCGAAATTTAATCGATTTGCTCCCTTCCTACAGACAATGGACAAACTAAAAACTATGGATTTCATGTACTTCGACGAGCTCTTTACGATGACGTATATGGGATTTTAATTTGAACCATTTTGACTCCACAAAAAATTAAAAACCGTCAAATATTTGGGTCAAATATCTAAATTTCCAGTTTTTCCCAAATATTTCCATTTTCCAGTGGTTTAGGTAAATGTATTGCAAAAAAAATCATTTCAGAATTTTTAAGTTTCACTTATGAATCCGTTTTTTGATCCGACGATTTGTTTTCGAGATATTAGGTACCAAAAAGGGGTCTGCAAATGGCATTTTTCGACCTACATAAGTTCAAAAGAATTACTTGCCATTTTTTGATCCTCACCAATTTCAGTAGAGTTCTGAAGCTCCGGGTCCTCTACAACTTCCGAAAATCTACATCGATTTGATTCACTTTTGCGACCTGTACCCTATTTCAACGGAAATCGCGGAAATTTTGACTTTGACGTTTAATAGCTCCGAAAAGAAACACCCTGTATAACTGAATTTTTTACCAAAGCTAGTTGAACTGTTCCTCTATCAACCCAAAAAATTGGATTGCTACCCCTCTCACTGTTTCCGAGAAAAACAAACCTGCTCGACTTTGGGTTAAGCTTTACGTTAACATGTAGATTGACACTTATTTTCGCTGATCTCTTGACGTCATTTTTCATTAAGAACAAATGGCTGCTTTTTAAATTGTAATAAATTATACCGAAAAGTAAACATTTTTGTAGCCAAATTATCTTAATAATTTTCTTCAAAATATTGTTTTTTTTTTGGGTTTGTAATGACTTCCTTAAACGATTTATGCAATAAAAAAAATATGTGCATATTCTTTATTGAGGCACTTATTTGAAAAACAACGCATCTCCAAACCAAAATTCAATAAAAATCATGAAACAAACTGCCTAGTAAATAACAGCGATCTTACCAGCACTCAAATAAAACCGCCCTTAAACCTTTGTTTTGCCTTACAAAAAACTGCTTACAATCGATTTCATAAATATCAGAAACAGAAATGTGACAAGAAGCAAGTCTTGCAAGTCTGCTTACAATTTTTTCTTATATTTTTAATGCATTATTTTATAGCGGAGCATGCTTACTACTGATAGATTATATTGAATTTTATTATGAATGCATTGTCACAGATTGAATTATTTTTATTATTTACGTCAGATAAGGCCAAAGGAACCTATGACATATTGTTTTTGGGTTCTTTATAAATTATCTAGTTTAGAAATCACGCATTCGACAAAGACGCTTTCTGTAGTCAGTAATATTCTTTTGAAAGGGAGCTAAAGTTAGTGAATATTAGTACATGACTACATTACTCCAAACCTAAATCTCGCAGTGGATCTTGTAGACAAGTTGTTGCAGTGGATCTTGTAGACACGTTGTCGCCCATATAAGATCGAAGCTCTGGAAGTGGTCATCTATAACGATTTCTCTTGTCTCGTCTCCTTCTCAACACCGTCGCGGCGTCGGTAACGAAGATTTGAACTTAGTAATTAATGTCCATCTGCCATTAAATAAAACCCTGGACTTTGTAACACAAATAGATATATATTATCTGAATAAATAAAAATTAACTGTACAAAGAAATATATGATAAATGATAAAAGATTAAAATAATAAAAATAAAAACAGAAGGTAACAAAGAAACAGTTAACGAATGTTAAATAATGAAATGAACAATGCTGGACAAGCGTTTACCATAAAAGATTCGAATTACAAAAGATATCAAAATAAAAATCATTGTTCTGTGATTTATTAATTCCCCATATAAATAACTTTAACACATTTACCCTTAAAATAGATAACCCAGTGAAGTTATACAAAACCCCTTATTACAAATTCGCTAAGATCTTTTCCCGCGCGAAATACGCGACGCGACTTTTAAGAGAAGTTACCGACTTCCCATTTCTATTACACCCTACATCTCTCAGAACGACCCGGTACCAACTAACTTCTCTGTATTTCAATTTCTATACCTAGCTTTAGGGTGGGTACTCTAGCCACTCTACTGTTACAGGACCGAAGTAACGTCGAATTTTATACAGAATAAGATTGAATTAAATGTTTCTTTGTTTAATGGACGGTTTATCCATTGTATACAGGTTAAAATACTATACTAATCTATGCTAAGGCTCTTGAATACGTGATCGAAAAAAAAACCTCTGTTGTTACTTTCTAAAGGTAAAAAAAATCACATCCAATAAGCCTGTACAGAAGGAGCTCGAAATTGATAAATCTAGCAGTTACTCATATCCGTATTAACATTCCATCTTTTCAAAAAAAAGGAGAATATTCGTTAACTCGAGATAATTAATAAATAGACAAAACGTTTATAGATACGCCCCTGTACTCTAATGGTATATTCTTTTACATAAACGAGAAACAGGATTTTATCTCCGTTTCGATATATCCGTAACTGACCCTTGTTTATAATGGGAATATAAATATTGATTCTATTTTCCAACACTGGGTATTAAGCCCCTTTTGTAATTTTATGGTATCTTTAAAGACCACCCACATTTACAAGTTCTCAAAAGTTATTTAATATTTTAATCTAAATGAATTCGTTTTGTCACAATTAGCCCCCCCTTAAGAACGAATATTCTTATTCCAGAGAAAAGATGAAGAATGAAATATCAACCTTGTAGATTTAGAAATTCTCCATCCGGTTTTTTAACACACATTTCCTAAACTAAACCCTGGTGGCTTCTCTCTTCCAGTGTAGCTCTCAATACTCTCGGTTGTCCCATGTCCAACGTTGTTCCTGGTTCCCCATGCGTCCTCCCAAAATCGGTGCCTTCGTCTTGAATAAGGTGTAGCTCCCCGGGATGGATGCTGATGTCCTCCATCTCAACTGGATCCTCCGACTTCACCCAAGTCCGGTCCTGACCTCGATCTATAAAAAGAAAATTGAAAATAACCATTATGTTTTGACCTCGTCAAACACAACCACCATTGATCAATACTCAAAACCCAAGCACAATATAAAAACAACTACTTTTTTCCACTAATTAAACACAAATGAACTTCCTACGAACTACAATCTACTAACAAGAGGGAACCTCTACGATACAACCAACACTACACTTCCTGCATCTCTAGATGTCCGCGGTCTTTTGGATGACTCGACAATACTTTCTACTTTATGTGTAACCAAAACCCTTCTCATTACCAAGTGGTCACTAAATAATCTTAATATTAAACTACTAATAATATACTACGTCGTCTATATCGCACTACGATGAAATGCAAACTATATTACAATAAACAAAATTACACCCTGTACAATGACTTTACTGATTGTTTACCATTTATAAACCAAATTTATGAAATTTACTATACTTATTTATATTCATTAAATACATATCTAGCTCTCCAAAGAATAAAACTGAGTGTTAACAACAAAAAGTATCGATATACTGAAAATATCTTAATCAGCTCTAAAACCAAATTAATGAAATCAATTTTCTCTTATTAAGTCTTTACTAAGTACTGAAATGATGGAAACTAAAAACTTTCTAAGACAAAGTGGCTTAGTGTAACTTCAAAACATTGAAAAAAAAACAATGCCTTTAAAGACCAGAAACATTTAAACTGGATAAGTTCACTAATAAACAACTAAAAAAATTTATAAATGAAATTTAATGAAAGTAAACATGGTTCACAAAATTAACACTCTAGTGATGTTTATAAAGCTTTCATTATAAGTCAAACAAGAAACTTACTTTTGACACAAGTGGATATCAGTAATGTCATTCTAACAAGTTATGTTCTAACTTACTCTAATCTACTCCGGACATAGCCTTACTAACACAAGAACTACCAAAACTAAAACACACTGTTAATACAATACTATCACCTACTAGTTACTTTACTTGTACGGCTTATAACAGGCAAAAGAAACTCTGTATTTATCCCACTCTATAAATGAACATGCTTATCGACCAACATATCGATAATTAAACTTGACTATCGACCCAAATATCGATATTTGAACATCACTATCGACTACAATACCGATAGGTTAACATGACTACATAAGTCAATTAATAAAGTTTCTACGAATTCAATCGTTTACTCGTTATTTTATATTTGAAAAACATTCAAAATATTTTGTAATATTTCTTAAATTTTTTACTTTATTCTGCTATTACGGTTTGTTTTGGTCATACGAAGTTAAAGTATTATTATTATAGCAGTTGCAACAATTGGTTAATTTTTAGGATTTAGGCCTACCTTTTTGAATATATTCACTTATTCCTTGAACGTTTTATTTTGGTTTGTTTTTCCATTTAGTCAAAATTTTTTTCCTAACCTTGAATTTAATTTTTACAAATTTTCCGTCACTAGTCTGTCTTGGATCCAGCCTTGTTTTCCCTCTTTCTGTATAGTTAATCCCTAAGGAAATATGTCCGAATTTGGCCCTAAAAACTATATTTGGCTATTAATATCTATAAATTAGAATTTGTTTACATGACGAGATAACACGTTATTTTTGACATTTCAATCAGCTGGAACTACTGTCTGTCGAACCTGTGGTAAAACCTTAGTTTTCTGTCCTGAGCCGCCCTCTGTGACTGTTATTGGAAAACGTCGAAGCCAGGAACGATGGAATCTGCGTTCTAAGTTCTAGGTCCCTTGATTTTAAAGGTTTCTAATGTTCATTCATGCATTACGGTTCGAGTTTGACCAAAATCGTAGGTGGGGTGCATTTGTACTGCCAATTGTACGAACTATTAATGAATGTCGGTTTATGGACATGGAAACACGTATTTAATTGTTAGTTTTGTTGGTATATTGCCGGTGTTCATTGGTTGGGTTAATTTTACTGGCAGAACATCGTGACAATGCGTTGAAGGGAATACCATCGAATCAAAGCTTTCAGAACTGTACATAATTGGGTACCAAGGGGTACTTCGAAACAACCCTGTGACGTCACTTGTGCAAGAAAATCGATATTGGAATTTTTAGCAAGGATTGGGTGTGGCACCGGAGCAGAGGTTCTTTTCACAAACTGATCGCGTCGTCGGCTGTATCGTATTCTAAAGTCTTTAGAAAGACACCCAAAATTGGGATCCGTGAATGCGGTACAACTAATTTCTTTTACGTTGTTTTGTTGTTTGCCATTTTGGCGTTACGTTGTTGGTCCAGTGAGGCCGTTTTAGTTGATTTTGTAGAAGAAATTCGACATCTCTTCGTCGGTTTTTACGACGACAGCGGACATGTGGACTTAGACCCGACCCGAGATCGACAGGTATGCCTTTTTGCCACTATTAAACCCTTAAAAATACAGAATCCCGCGATTAAACTGCTATTTTAATTAATTTTCGTTGATTTCCTTTTTGATTCTATTTTTTTTTACGACATCCACGGTTTTAATTAGTTTTTCTGTAGTTAAAACTTCTCTAAATACAAGTAGATCGCTACATTTCGTGGTAGGAAAATTATGTACAGATGGTTCTTTTTTATTAAAAATTAAATGGGGTTTATGTGACCTTCACAGGTTTGTAGGTCAAATTCTTATCGATACCTAATTTTTTTTTGTCAGCTATGCTAGCTTGATTTACTACATTCTTTGATAATGTTGGTCAGAACTCTACCGGGTGACCCAAGGTTAAATTTTATTTTGTTATTTCGTATTCATAGTCATAGTGAATCAGTCATTGGTGTATGCCCGTGAATTGGAACCTAATGATGTTTCTTTTTATCAACTAATTATGCTAATGAGCGATAGCCAGGTCATTAAAAATTCAGATCTTGTGTTCTGGAATGTCAGCTGACAGCGTTAGAGACCGGCAATTTAAAACTATAGTAATTTGGGTAAATATTTTAAATGTCTGACAGTCAGAAGTGTTGACTTTCGTATTTCACTTATTCTTTTTCTGCTGCTAATTAGCTTTTAATTAATATTGGGTATAACATAGACAGGGCTGATTCTTAATTATTAGATTTGGTTACAAAATTTCAGGGTGGGTGTAATATAGTACCGTTAACTATTCACTATGGCCTATGGTATTTGTTCATTCTTGGGTTACGCTTACAGATACGGTATGGTTATTCTATATTCATAAATATTAAGCTACATTTACTATATTTGGATGTATATGTTTAGTAATAGTAATACTGAATTTCTCTTTTGATTATACTTAACGTGCTAAATTTTATCACATTGTATTTTGCGGCTAAACTTTTCTTTTGTGTAATTAAGCGATTACCTAACAATTTTGGTTATTTTGTCACCAGTGTATGATCTAATTGTTTAAGATTTTTGTAGCTGCATTACTTATGTAAATATAATTATTTTATAATGAATATTCGTCTGTGTACAGTAGCGTACAATGGCTACTTTTATGTAAATTTTAACTTAACTTTGATTTGTTAATTAATTGGCTTCGATATTGCCTGTTTATTTTTTTTTGACCTGATGTCTATTTGATTCAAAATATTTCCTTCGGTTTTATTTTCTTGATACCAGTGAATAATTGTATAAGGCCTTCAGCCACTAAAAGTTTTTTTTTTGTGATTTAAATTTAATATTTCTTCTAAATTATATTTGCATAGTACCTGAATTTTACCTTGCCTTGACGCATACCTTTTGTTTTATCAGGGTCTTTCTGCTGGGAGACAGTACTTCTTTCTGCTTACTGAGAGACAGACACCCACAGTCTTTCTTTTTGCTGGGAGACAGCACAACCTCTTTTTGCTGGGAGACAGCACAATCTCTTTTGTGGCTGGGAGACATCTCCAGTCTTTCATCGTGCTGTGAGTCAGCTAAGCTGCCTAGGCCAGTTCAGCATTGACCTAGGACACCGTCAACAGGGGATGAACCCCTTCAGGCAACTTTTCCTTTATTTTATAATTAGTGTTACCTTTCTTTTACGATAACAACTTTATTCGATTTTGGCTCTAACCATGGTTAGTATTATTAATTTAAAGCGGATTAGTACCTTACCTTTTTGACTTTATTTCCCCCTCAGGGTTTGAATTTAGTTGCTGCAAAACCGGTCATACGACCTGCGAATGGTTATTATAATAATAATAATAAGTTTATTTAATAATACTTAATAATTCCTAATAATGTTATTTTATCAAATTTCACAAAAGGACAAAATCCACTGATGTGTAATTAGAAATTTTGCCCTAACCATTCTGTAATATATTTGTAAATTTGTTTTAAGGGTAGTGTTTTATTTGCCTCACCAGCCGGCGCAGTTTCTTGGAATTTTTTTTTTGGATACTATGGTAACTATATGTGAGTGAGTGAGCTGAAAGCGAGATCCCAACACCATCTAGGAGGGTTTCTGTTTTTCACTCGGCATTAAAAACAGTGGCGCCCTTATTAAACCCCCCCTCTCTCCGGCATTGGAGCTAGGGCATATTTTTTTGGCACGCATGCGCAAGCCTCTCGCATATACCTACTCAGGTATAACAGTTGACGTTTTACATTTTACTCTACAATTTTTATGAATTTATATAAGTTTTATACAATAATAAATCTTGACCAGTAGTATAAAAAGACCAAAGAAACATAAAATTATCGAAAAATAAGAAGTTCCTCTTCAAAACCCAGAAAATCTTGCTGTTTTAAGATTTTAAATATTAGTGAATTTGACAGAAAAAATGTCAAAATTTTTATGTGCATTATGTCGGAAAGAATTCAAGAATTTGGCCCTTTGTGATTCTTGTTCGAAGAAAATTTGTAAAAATTGTTCTCAACTAACAGTGAAAGAATATAACTGTGCCATTATGTCAACAAGAAAACTTAAATTCCATTGCCCTATTTGTGAAAATAATGATAACATTTTTTCACAAGACCTCTTTCCTACAAAAGATTTAACATGTGAACCCAAGGATATAGTTAATGATACTCAAGAATATATAACAAAACAAAATTTTGAAAAAGAAATGAAGAAAGTTTCTGATTTCTTGGAAGTAATGAAAAATGAAATAACTAACCTTAGAGAGTCCAATATTGATTTGGTTAAATTTCTTTCTTCGGATGATTACATTAAAATAGCTAAATCTCAAAACATCAACAAGATTCCGGCTCAAACCACATCAAATCCTGTAAACCTTTCATTTTCTGAAGTTGTAAAAAATTCTCAACAAAAATACATACATAAAACTACCAGCACTAAATTGACAAACAATAATGACAACGTCAATGTTAATATGTCCAATTTTCGTAAAGAAGAAAATAAAAAGTGCAATAAAACCTTAAATATAAATAGAAGAAGTGAAGAAAGAAAAAGTAAAGCCATATATGGTTCAAAAAAGACCAATTGTTTATTGTCTAATAAGAAATTTTGGCTTTTTACATCTGGATACTCTAAATCAACAACGAAAGCTGATATCATTAATTATCTAAAACAACACAAAAACATTGAATACAATTGTGAAAGAGTTTCCACAAAGAATTCAATCTCAAATGCGTACAAAATTGGTATACCAATCCTAATGAAGGATGAATTCTTATGTGAAGATATTTGGCCAATGGGCATTTATGTAAACCAGTATTTTCCTCCTAAACATTTTTTTGAAGAAACAAGAAGGGCTAATTCTAATACAAAAAACTAAATAATGACGGTAGTATACTAGTGGCACACATTAATATACGATCATTAAAATCTTCCTTTTTTGAATTTAAAGAATTTGTTTTAGATATAAATCCTGATATTTTAGCTGTAACTGAATCTTGGTTAAATCATAATGATTCATCTACTAACTTTGATATTTTTGGCTATAAGTTTCTTAGATTGGATAGGAATACTAAAGGTGGTGGAATTAGCGTTTACGTTAAAAATCATTTAAAAGTCAAAGTAATAACTGTTCTTGACACTAGACCTTTGGAAACATTTTGGCTTAATATTTTAATTAATAAGAAAAAAGTAGGTTTTGGAATTATTTATAAACCACCAAATATTAGTTTCAATTCATTTTTTATTCTTAACCAGATAATTCCACAAGTGTACTTATCGGTTGATAGACTTGTCATAACAGGTGATTTTAATGTTGATCTGTACAATAAAAATCAAGATGGTTATCTTCTTGAAAATTTATTTGCAACTTTCAGTTTAAAACAAATTATTTCAGAGCCTACAAGAAATGAAACGTCACCAAAAATAATTGATCATATTTATATAGATGAAAATATAAATATTACAGATTCTGGTATATTCAAAACACAATTAATAAAAAATTCTTCGGGAATTTCTCTAACTGATCATTCAATGGTATTTTGTAAACTTTTATTAGAAAATAAATCTCCTTGTTCATTAAGGTACTACAGAAATTTTAAAAATATTAATTTTGATTTATTTAATGAAGATTTAGCGCAAATTGATTGGAATGCAGTTGAAAACATTAATAATTTTGATAATAAAATTGAAATATTTAACAATAATATCCTAAATTTATTTAACAAACATGCACCAGTTCAAATAAATAAAAATAAAAAACAAATTCGTGGATTAATTCGAATATAAAAAATTTTGCAAAATTAAAAAAAAAAGCTTTCAAAAAATATTGTAAAAATAAATCTGAATCAAATTGGAAAGATTATGTAGAAATAAGAAACTTTCTATCTAAATTTATAAAGAAAGAAAAGCAAACATTTATAAAGAATAATATAAATCCAAATAATCCAACACTTTTTTGGAAAAACTTGAAAAAATTTAATATTAATTTAAAAGAATCTAAATCAGTAAATGAATATCCTTGTGCACAAGTACTAAATAATCATTTTATAAATTCTGTAAAAAATGGATCTCCAAACCAAAATTTACTATCTTTTTATTTGAATAATAAGTTTTCTAAAATTGGTAAAGATGTGTTTCTAAATTTAAAACCAATTACAAATTATGATATTGTTAAAATTTTATCAAAAATTAAAACTGAATCATGTGGAACAGATGGTATTACTTTACGCATGTTAAATCTGTGTATGAATAATAATTTTTTAAATACTATTAAACATATAATAAATTGTTCTATTCTAAATAATAATTTTTCTAATATCTGGAAAACTAGTTTAGTTATACCGATTCCTAAAATTCACAACGCAGAAAATGTAGATGATTTTAGACCAATTTCTCTACTTTCTGTAATATCTAAAATTTTAGAACGTATAGTTTTTGACCAAATAATAGAGTATTTTAAAAAATATGATATTTTACCAGAAAATCAATCAGGTTTTAGAGAAAATTTTAGTACTACTACTTTACTCTGTAAACTTAAAGATGATATTTTAGAAAATTGGGATTCAGGTTTTGTTACTAATATAGTCTTTCTCGATTTGGCTAAAGCCTTTGATTCTCTAAATCATGAAATGTTATTAGCAAAGCTTAAATATATAGGTTTTAGTCTAAAAACTTGCCAGTGGTTCAAACATTATTTATCTGGCAGAAAACAAGTGACAAAAATTGCAAACGAATACATTTGTGACATTTCAAATTCACTGCCTATTTCTAGAGGTGTTCCACAAGGATCAGTATTAGGCCCTTTATTGTTTATTATATACACTTTTGATTTTCATTTATCTATTAAACACGGTAATTTTTTAGCTTTTGCAGATGATACTCAAATATACCACTCAATCAAGTACACAGATTTAAAAAATAGTATTTCCTTAATCAATAAGGATATTTTAAATATTTCAAAAACTATAACTGATCACGGATTAAAAATAAATGAAAATAAAACTAACTTAATTCTAACTGGTCCTAAAACACTAATCACTAAAATAAAAAATAATTCTGATTTCAAAATTGTTCTTAACAATAGTTTTAAGATACCGTCAATCGAATTTGGCAAAAATCTTGGAGTAATTTTTGATCAGCATCTTAATTTTCATGAACATATAAAAAATATAATTAAAAAAGCATACTACAAACTAAGAATTTTATATAACTTTAAGGACTACTTAAATACCGATACTAAACTTAGACTGGTTGATTCAATTATTCTAAGTGGATTAGATTACTGTGATATCATTTATCACAAAAATATCAATAACGAAGATAAACAGAAATTACAAATTCTTCAAAATAACTGTGTTCGTTTTTCAATAGGGCTAAAAAAGTATGATCACGTATCACCTAGTTTTGACCAACATAATTTAATTAAATTAGAAAAAAGACGCGAAATCCACATATCCTGTTTTATTTATAAAATAATTTTAACTCAGAAACCAAGATATTTATTTGAAAAAATTGAATTCAGGAATAATATTCATAATGTTAATACTAGAAATCAGAACGCAATAGAAATACCTAAACATCATACTGAAAAATATAAGTCTTCGTTTAAATATACCTCTTCTGTAATTTATAATAATATTCCTTCTAGTCTGAGGGGCTTAAGCTATATAACTTTCAAAAAAAAATAAAAAATTATTTAGTAAGGGTAGGATTGGAAGAATGATTTTTTATAAATCAAAACCCTACCTATTTATGCCAACTAGTATACTACTGTCATTTTTTGGTTTTCTTTTTTAGTTTATCATTTTTATATTTACATTTTTAATTGTTTTATTGGCATAAATAAACATCTTTATTATTATTATTATTATTATTCAACTCAACTCTTTACGTGAGTTAATTTTGTAAATTCTCAATATTTTTTTTTTCATTTTTACCGAACTTTGAATTTTTATTTATGAAGGGTAAGTAGAAGTAAAATTCTTCTTCTGTGCGGAAAAGAGCGTGGCAAATTTTGGCGCCCAACGTGGGGCATTCAAGCAAAAAGAAACTGCGTTTGGTGAGACCAGATAGAGCACTTTGGTACTAACATTATCAAAATTTTTTTTTAAATTTTTCATTTATCGATTTTTGCGCTTCTGATATGTTGTCTTACCTCTGATGAGATTTTTTTTTGCTGATAATGCAATATTTTTTTTGCGGCCTACCTATTGTTTTGTTGTAGCCATCAGAACTTTGCTGTTCTGACGGGTTTTCGTTATTCTTTCTGTTAGGACATCGCTGTCCTAACCGGTTTATTTTTTTTTTAAAAATCTTTTTGGTGAAGTTTAATTAGTGAAAATTATCTGAAAATTTAGTTGTGCAAATTATTTGCAGTTTACAGTGTCAAGTGCAATCAGTGTTAATATTTTATTGATTTTTCTTTTAATTTATATTTGCTTGTGTATTATTTGACTCGTAATAAGTTACGATGGATTACAGTATGAGAGTGCATTACCTTAGAAAGGATATGCTCATTTATGAGTTGCAAGTTCGTGGCATTCCAGCTGATGAAACGAAAACTGTCGAAAGCCTTCGTGCATCTTTACGCCCATTGTTGCAGATGGAGAAAGTTAGTAAGTCTATAAGTCACCCTCCCTATAATATGGATTTTGCTGAAGAAAGAGCTTATGTGGCGACTAACTTGAGGAAGACTAAATTGGCGATTAAGTCCGTTACTGGAGAAAAAGCCAAGACCAAATTTGAACGTCTACAGACACACTTGGTCCATCTTCTCAACCGAATTGATCGTGTACCAGTTAACCAACTGTCGTCAGAGGATGCTGACGCACGAGCAATATTAATTGCAGAAACCTTATCTGCTCTTGACGAGCTAGAGCAAGTATCCAGACGAGATCCCAACTTGAGCGTATTATTGGATGCAGCACGTTCGGGAGGTTCCGATTCTGATGATTCGTCAGAAGAGGAAGTGCCTCGACCAACTCAGCATGGTTCAACCCCGAATAGACAGCCAGTGTCAAACTTCAAGGCACTACGTATAGAAAAATGGGGCCTTAAATTTACAGGAGATCCCAAGAGTATGTCAGTCCATGGATTTTTAGAGAGAGTAACAGAGCTGAGATTGGCTCGTAATGTATCAGAAGGAGAACTGTTTGAGTCTGCCATAGATTTGTTTGAAGGCAAGGCATTGAATTGGTTTAGAGCGAACCGTTCCCGGTTTAACAGCTGGAGAGAACTTGCTGAACTGTTTTGCAGACACTTTGAACCACCAGATTATCGTGCTAGACTCTTTAAAGAAATGCTCGAGAGGACTCAAGATCCATCAGAAAGCATAGTGGACTATCTTTCAAGCATGCAGGCTCTGTTTCGGCGTTATGGTTCCCTCAGTGAGGATGCAAAGTTGGACATGATAACTAGGAATTTAGCTCCATTTTACACCACTCAGTTACCCATAGTGAACTCATTGGAAGAATTAGAGGAGCAGTGCCTGGTTTTAGAAGCCAAGAAATACCGTGCAGAACATTATGTACCGCCATCTCGGAAGCGACAAGGATTTGTAGAACCTGATTTCGCCTTCGTCTCAGATATGCAAGAAGCCTTACCTCCAACTAAGGTCAATGAAGTGAGACATGTCAACCCTCCTACTACCAGTAGAGGTCCTAGAGAAGTAGTCTGTTGGAATTGTCAACAAACGGGACATTTTAATCGAGATTGTCAAAGCCCTAGAAAAACACACTGTTATCGTTGTGGAACACCTAATGTCACTGTAAGATCTTGCCCAAAATGTGCTAAATCGGGAAACGCTTCCCGGGGGAATCAATAGGTCGTACGATTTCTCCCAATACCAAGCGTGTAACGACCAATGATTTTGATTTTTCATCCAAAATTCTTCTAGATTTCATCATTAGTCACGCACGAGGAGATCAACGTCCTTATTTGGAAGTTTCTGTTATAGGCACACCTATACGAGGTTTGCTGGATTCTGGTGCCACTCGAACACTTGTTGGCCTTCCTGGATATGAGTTGCTACGGAGTTTGGGACTACAACTTTTAGGCAAAGAAACAAGATGTACAGTCGCCAATGGAGAGAGCTGTTCTGCTATTGGTTACATGCAAGTACCGTTTAGTTTGATGGGAAAAACCCGCATGATAGATGTGTTAGTCCTGCCTGCACTGGCTCATACCTTAATTTTGGGAGTTGACTTCTGGAAGAGCATGGGAATCGTGCCGGATTTAAATCAAGATGTTTGGCATTTCGCAGATGAACTGAATTCTACTCAAATACTTAGCATACGGGATGAGAGTACCCTTACTATTGCTCAGCGAATGACTCTTGATAAATTAGTCAAAGAAAAACTTGCTTTAACGGGTACAGGCCTGGGATGTTGTAAGGTGACTGAACATGTTATTTAAGTGGAGCCAGGTACAAAACCTTTCAAACAAAGATATTACCCGGTGTCTCCATTTAAGCAGAAAATTATCGATGAAGAACTTAAACAAATGTTGGAGGATGGAGTCATCGAACCTTCGAAGAGTGCTTGGTCCAGTCCGATATGTTTAGTGCGCAAGAAGGATGATTCCTACAGATTTTGTGTAGATTACAGAATTTTGAACAGTTTGAGCAAGAAAGACGCATATCCCTTGCCCTACATTTCTGCCATTTTGGACCGCCTGAGAGATGCAACTTACCTCAGTTCCATCGATATCAAATCCGCATTTTGGACAGTTCCCTTAAGTGAATCTTCGCGTGAATATACTGCATTTACCGTCCCTGGAAGAGGACTATTTCAGTTCCGTCGCATGCCTTTTGGTTTAACCAATTCACCAGCAACCTGGCAGCGCATAGTAGATACCGTCCTTGGAGCAGACCTTCAACCAGCGGTCATGGTATATCTGGATGATATAATTCTCATATCTCAGGACTTTGATGAACACCTACGTCTGTTGGGCTTAGTTTTCGACCGACTACATGAAGCGGGGCTCATAGTTTCACTAGAAAAATGTCAGTTTTGCCTGCCAGAATTGAAGTACTTAGGATATGTTGTGGACCGTCAGGGACTCCGACCAGATCCATTAAAAGTTGAGGCAATTGTAAATATTATACCACCGAAGAATGTCACAGAAATTCGCCGATTTATTGGTACAGCATCTTGGTACCGTCGCTTTGTTCCGAATTTTTCATCCACCATAGCTCCGCTAACTAACTTGACTAAGAAAAATGTCAGATGGTCATGGACAACCGACTGTGATAGAGCCTTTAAAGCGATCAAGGAAGCTTTGGTTACAGCACCGATACTTACCTGTCCTGATTTTAACCGTCCTTTTGTCCTGCAAACCGATGCAAGCGCATATGGCCTTGGTGCAGTTTTAACACAGACTTTTGATGATGGTGAGAAAGTAATATGCTTCCTATCACGTTCACTGACTAAACAAGAAATGAAATATACAGTCACCGAAAAAGAGTGCTTGGCAGTGATTTGGAGTGTGGAGAAGTTGAGACATTATTTGGAAGGGGTACACTTCACGGTAGTAACTGACCACCATTCGTTACTATGGCTGCACAGACTAAAAGACCCTCAAGGTCGTTTAGCGCGATGGGCGCTTCGTCTGCAACCCTATGATTTTACCTTAATCCATCGCCCTGGTAAAGAGCACATTGTTGCCGATTTTCTGTCCAGATCCGTTCCTGTCTCCGCAGAAGCTATTGACACCGATGATAGTGATGTTCCGATGTCTTCCACCACTGATGGATGGTATAAAAATATGTTTGTAAGGCTTGAACAACGACCGGACAAATTTCCTGCTTGGCGTGTAGAAAACAACATGTTGTACAAATATGCTAGAACCAATCCTCCGGACCTTGGTACTCCATCCAGCTCATGGAAAATTGTCGTTCCTAAGGATAAAAGGCGCCAGATACTCGCCCGTTGCCATGATATACCTGCTTCGGGTCACGTAGGCGTATTCAAGACCTACTGGAAAGTATGCCAACGCTATTATTGGCCTAAGATGAGGAGTGACGTCACGAGTTATGTGAAAGCTTGTCGAGTTTGTGCCCAGCACAAAGTAGAACAAAAACCTCCTGCAGGATTAATGGGTGACCGTCCAGTGATAAATCAACCTTGGCAGTGTATCAGCCTGGATTATATTGGACCGTTTCCTCGTTCGAGGTCAGGTAACACTTACGTTCTTGTGGTTACCGATTATTTCACCAAATTCTCCGTTTTATTTCCTTCTCGTTCAGCGACAGCTAAATCTCTCACCAAACAGGTTGAAGAAGGTATTTTCCTAATGTTTGGATCACCACAGTTCCTAATGTGTGATAATGGAGTACAAATGAAGTCCAAGGAATTTCAGAACCTTTGTCAACGGTATAAAACGAAATTATTCTACACAGCATCTTATCATCCACAAGCCGATCCGACCGAACGAGTCAACAGAGTCATAAAGACCATGATGCGATCTTACATCAAGAACAATAACCACCGTACCTGGGACGAGAACCTAGCTTCTATAGGCTGTGCTTTGCGAACATCACGACATGAGACCACTGGATTTACTCCGCACTTTCTTAATTTTGGGAGAGAACATAAATTGTACGGACAAGACTTTGCAGAAGAGACTGCTAACACCAATGCAGACCTTCAAGATTATGTCAGGAAAAGACAAGCCGCCTTTGTGAAATTGTATCGCGAAGTTCAGGATAAAATTAAAACATCTCATGTTAGAAATCAACGTAGATACAACTTACGTAGACGACCCGTTGAGTACGCACCTGGACAAGAGGTTTGGCGTAAGAACAAAAGTCTTTCCGATGCCGCGAACTATTATAGTGCCAAACTGGCTCCGGCTTATGTGGGCCCGTTTATTATTAAGAAGAAAACAGGGTCCTGCACCTACGAACTTCAAGATCGAGCAGGACAAAGTAAAGGTGTTTGGCACGTAAAAGATCTCAAACTGTATAATCCATCGACCACAAATGAGAGTTCAGATAATGATTAGTATTACCTTTGAATATTTTTCTTTAATGTTACCTTATTCCGTTTTCCTTTAATACCTTTTTTTTAATGCCCTGCAGTGGCGGGCGCAGTGTTGTTTGGATCCATCTGGGCGCGAGACTTGATGGATTTGAACACTATCGCTTAGAATTGTGCTGCACTGGTGAACTAGTGGAGGTAGGAGCCCTCCGAAAGCCGTGGCAAGCTAGTCCTTCAGTCAACTTGCTGCTATTGCGCGTAGTAAGTCTGCCTTCAGCATTTTTACTACTTTTACTTGCTATCATCGCTTTGCGTCTTTGCTTATGGTATCATCTGTCTTTACCTTATATAAATTTCTTTAACTTTTGTGGCTTTAGTAACATTAACTTAGAGTCTTTTTTTTTCTTTTGGCGGAGTCGTGCAGGCACTCATCTTGGCGCGAGACAGGATGAGGGTAGACACGATACATGGTCATTAGTTTTTTTTCCCTCTTAAGGCGATGATTTATTTTATTTGTGAGTTCAACTACTTGAAATTTAGCGTATTTTTATTTGAGTCATTAATTCATTAATATCTTTTAGTAACTTTAAATTTACCTTATCTGAACTTACCTTAAATTTACCTTATCTGAACTTACCTCAAAATTACCTTATTTGAATTTACCTTAAATTTACCTATTTTGAATTTCGTAATACACTGATTGCTATGATACTTGACCATTTGTTTTGGATAATTTAATTTACCTTAACTTGATTTGACTTATGACACTAATCCGTATCTTGCTGAGTGATTTCGTTATCCTAGCTTGATCTGATTTAGTGTCCTTATTGTGACTTTCTTATATTACCTTACGTTACCTTGATTATCTTACCTCACCTTGATTATCTTACCTTACCTTGATTATCTTATCTTACCTTACCTTTATTATTTTATTTTATTTTGGGTTTAATTATTCGGTTAATTTTACCTTCATATCTACCAAGTCTTATTTCAGTATTTGACTTGGTGTTTCTTACCTTACCTTGATTTACCTTATCTTTTCTTGTGTTTAATTATTAATTTAATTTTACCTTGATATTTCTTTATAGTCTTATTTGACTTGCTATTTTTGTTATCCTGGATTTGACTTTGGCCTAGGTCTTGGTACCTAGACTCCTATTTTGGCGTTCTATATTTGGGCTATAGTTTAACTAGCCAAAATAGAACCTTCCCGATTATGACTTATTTGTCCCTATCTCCTTGTTTAGGCTGCGCGGTGTTGGGTGCTACCGAATGTCGCTTCGACGTTCTTTGTTGGAACTATTGATCCTTCGGAGAGCAGACCGACTGGAAGGGCTGTTCAGGGGGGGCGGAAGTCTGACCTCTGGGGTAACATTTTGCCCATCGAACTTGTTCGGCGGGCCAGGGGAGGGCCAAGCTACTTTGTTCGGCCTGAGCTCAAGTCGGCCTATTAGGTTGCGACAGGCCGGTGGCAGTGCCACCTTTCAGAGTACCCTACCTAATTTATTTTGTTTTATACAGGGACTGATGTACTACCCATTCGGTGCATCTTTTAGTTTAGTGTCTACTATAATTCACTTCCTTATGCTCGGTGGAACATATGGGCTATCCCTTTCTCTTCTTAAATTACCTTGGTTGTATATTAGTTATCTTTTCTTTTTAGTTTTTCCACCCTTTGGTTGACTCGACGCGTGACAGTTGGTTATCTGTTTTAGGACGCTCTGGAGTGAGGCTAGTACACGAGGTACCTCACGCTTTCTTCGAGTGTTACGCAATGCTAGCCCCCTTACCATCTTTGGGTTAATGTTACCAGGCTGTGCTTTCTGCACCCTGAAGTTTTATTCCACCCCGGATACTCCTGGAGGGGTCGCTGGTTGTCTAGCGGCAAGGGGACCAAAGTTAATTTTTATTTTGAATTATTTTGGTTATTGTAATATTTTGGGTTGTCGATTACCTGAGTTAGTGGGTTTAGTGATCCACTAAGCTGCGGGTATTATTTTTAGTAGGTGTCTTTATAGGCAGTTTGAGAAATTACCTCATTATGCCTTTGGTTTGTTTTCGTCCTTGTATTGGAACCACACTGGTTCATGAATTTTCATTTTATTTCTTTTCTTGGTTAATTTTGGTTGGCTAGGGTTGTCGGCCATGGTGATGCTTGGCCTAGCGGAAATTTCGGTTTCTCGGGTGTCAAATCCGGACCGATCTACGTGGCCCTACACTATAAAAAGCACATTTGGTTTTCTTGGTGCTGAAGTTTTTGGCCGCCGTCAAGCGTGCCATGATCTACAAACCCGGTTTGGCTCTTCACTGTCTTACTTTTCTTTGAAAACTTAATCTTCAACTTTAACTTAGTATGTTTTTGCCAAACCCAGACCATACCTTTGGTATTTAATTTCTTTATTTTCTTTTATTGGGAGCTGATATGATGAGTACGGGTGTATTATGACCTTGGCGGAAATTCCGGAGCTGGGGACACGTTTTCCCAATTTTGGTCTATGTGGCCACTATACCATTAAGGCACAGTTGACTCTGCGGTGCGGAAATGGTGGCTGCCGTCAGAAACACTCAGGCCTGTCATGTCATGTCAGAGTTTTTTTTTTGGTTTAGTTATTCTTCTGGTGGTGTGAGTATATGTTTTGTTAGTAGCGATCCACTGGTATCTTTCACTCTCTTCCGTTGCTTCCTAGGGGAATACCCCCGGAGCTCCGGTAGTTAATTTTTTTTTTGCCTTACCTTGTAAATACTGTAGATTTTTGAGTACTTATCGTCGGTTAATTTTCTCGAGAAAATTTCCCTCCTTTCGTAGGAGAGGGGGAGTTATTACGGTTTGTTTTGGTCATACGAAGTTAAAGTATTATTATTATAGCAGTTGCAACAATTGGTTAATTTTTAGGATTTAGGCCTACCTTTTTGAATATATTCACTCATTCCTTGAACGTTTTATTTTGGTTTGTTTTTCCAGGAGCCCTCCGAAAGCCGTGGCAAGCTAGTCCTTCAGTCAACTTGCTGCTATTGCGCGTAGTAAGTCTGCCTTCAGCATTTTTACTACTTTTACTTGCTATCATCGCTTTGCGTCTTTGCTTTTTTTCCTAACCTTGAATGTGACAGTGACAGTTGACAGTTGGATGTATATGTTTAGTAATAGTAATACTGAATTTCTCTTTTGATTATACTTAACGTGCTAAATTTTATCACATTGTATTTTGCGGCTAAACTTTTCTTTTGTGTAATTAAGCGATTACCTAACAATTTTGGTTATTTTGTCACCAGTGTATGATCTAATTGTTTAAGATTTTTGTAGCTGCATTACTTATGTAAATATAATTATTTTATAATGAATATTCGTCTGTGTACAGTAGCGTACAATGGCTACTTTTATGTAAATTTTAACTTAACTTTGATTTGTTAATTAATTGGCTTCGATATTGCCTGTTTATTTTTTTTTGACCTGATGTCTATTTAATTCAAAATATTTCCTTCGGTTTTATTTTCTTGATACCAGTGAATAATTGTATAAGGCATTCAGCCACTAAAAGTTTTTTTTTTGTGATTTAAATTAAATATTTCTTCTAAATTATATTTGCATAGTACCTGAATTTTACCTTGCCTTGACGCATACCTTTTGTTTTATCAGGGTCTTTCTGCTGGGAGACAGTACTTCTTTCTGCTTACTGAGAGACAGACACCCACAGTCTTTCTTTTTGCTGGGAGACAGCACAACCTCTTTTTGCTGGGAGACAGCACAATCTCTTTTGTGGCTGGGAGACATCTCCAGTCTTTCATCGTGCTGTGAGTCAGCTAAGCTGCCAAGGCCAGTTCAGCATTGACCTAGGACACCGTCAACAGGGGATGAACCCCTTCAGGCAACTTTTCCTTTATTTTATAATTAGTGTTACCTTTCTTTTACGATAACAACTTTATTCGATTTTGGCTCTAACCATGGTTAGCATTATTAATTTAAAGCGGATTAGTACCTTACCTTTTTGACTTTATTTCCCCCTCAGGGTTTGAATTTAGTTACTGCAAAACCGGTCATACGACCTGCGAATGGTTATTATAATAATAATAATAAGTTTATTTAATAATACTTAATAATTCCTAATAATGTTATTTTATCAAATTTCACAAAAGGACAAAATCCACTGATGTGTAATTAGAAATTTTGCTCTAACCATTCTGTAATATATTTGTAAATTTGTTTTAAGGGTAGTGTTTTATTTGCCTCACCAGCCGGCGCAGTTTCTTGGAATTTTTTTTTGGATACTATGGTAACTATATGTGAGTGAGTGAGCTGAAAGCGAGATCCCAACACTATCTAGGAGGGTTTCTGTTTTTCACTCGGCATTAAAAACAGTGGCGCCCTTATTAAACCCCCCCTCTCTCCGGCATTGGAGCTAGGGCATATTTTTTTTGGCACGCATGCGCAAGCCTCTCGCATTCAACTCAACTCTTTACGTGAGTTAATTTTGTAAATTATCAATATTTTTTTTTTCATTTTTACCGAACTTTGAATTTTTATTTATGAAGGGTAAGTAGAAGTAAAATTCTTCTTCTGTGCGGAAAAGAGCGTGGCACTGCTAAAGTCAAAAATAATAAAAAAAAATCCACAACTAGGATGTCTAAAAATGTACTTTTAAATGTTACACGTTTATGTTACCTGTTTTGATTACTACACATTCAGTAACCGTACACACTATAATCTATAGCTACAAATGCTACCAATATACTACTTTTACACTGCTTAAGACCACTGATACTACCTGAGATACTTAGATGTTCTACAATCCAATTTTTTTTTCCTCTCAAGAAAACTCACTCCTGCTGTTTTCTCACCTCTACATACTCAAATTTTGTGTGGCTACAAAACTTACAAGATCTTCAACGATAGTGCTTTCCTAAACTCAATTTCCCTGCGTCCCTCTTATATTTTCTACTGAAAATATCGTTTCTCTTTGCTGTATAGGTGCTTCGTCTTATTTTTTTCCAAAACTATCGCTTCTCAGATTACCTTCGTAAATCAAACTTGTAGTTCTTTCGAATTACATACATTACACTCCTGTTGACACAAAAACCAAAACAACTCGTCATTCCTCTCCTGAATTACGTCCTCGTTACACACGTGTTACAATACACAAACATTTCTTCTCCTTTACAACCTCCTTCTTCTCCTTCTCCAATCTCCTTTCCCCATCCTTCTCCATTCTCCTTTCCCCATCCTTCTCCATTCTCCTTTCCCCATCCTTCTTCTCCTTCTCCATTTCACGAGTTACTCACTATTTATTCGCCATTAATCACATAACGGCAATGACTTAAGCACACTAGCTTTAAGCCTACCCCATGTAACACAATGCATGTAACATATTCGCTCAAGCACTCGATGCTTGCCGCGACACCAACATAATATGCGTCAAAATTCTACACAAAACCCATGGCTTCTTATTTTATTGCACTATCTCTGCCACGTAAAAGCTACTATTTATTACACCTAACAGACTTTTGACGAATACAAAAACATATCAACTTCTAACTTCCCTCGTATACACTTCGCTGTATACTGTATACCTTACTACTTTACATGCCCAAAATTTAACTGTCAGTCAAAACCAACCTCAACAAAAATTTATAATTCGGTACTACCTTCTACACTACGTTAAAACAAAACATTACACATTTAAAAAAATTTACCTGTAGTACCTACGTTATTTTGACCTTAAATGTTACCTCGATAATCCAATATGTCGCTTTACTTTTTAATTATATCCCTTTACCTCATATGTAACCTCTTATTCCTTTAGCTTCAATTAAAATTCCGTATGAATTTAAACACCTTTGTTCCTTTCTGTCGTTGGGCAATAAACTATACATATGGTATTCTCTAAACTTGGATTACTTCTGACCGAGATTTATATGTACCTGAACAACTTCCGCTAAACATATCGTTCTAATTATGTTCAAAAATCTAAAACATAAAAACATAATGGCCGTTCTGGATAAGGTGCTATTTATTTATTTAATCATATTTAATTATTCAATTAAGAACCAGAATTTAGAAAAAACCCAATATAAAATCCCTTTATACCTGATATAGTCACATTACCAGATAGGTACCATTATATTAAACCAAAACTTTACGTCAATAAAGTGCTAGACTGGTTTATGGCTTACGTCGCCATCCCCAAATATTTTCATAATAACAAAATTTAGCTAAAATAATCTTTCAAAGTTGTCTCTAAACATTATGTTCCCAAATAAACAGAATCAATATCAACACAAATAATTGTCCCCATCTAGCATTCTATCTCCATAAACAAACCTTTTGTTTTGTGCATGTACTTATTATACTTAATAGAAAAACAGGCTACATCTACCTAAACAAACAAAATCTAAGAAATATTGTAATATAACATCTTATTCTACGAAACTTCCTTTTAGAACCTTTTCTTTAAAACTTACCGTTTGCCATAATGTCTGTTTTATGAATACAAACAAACACTCTTGTAGGATTGTACATACTTATATACCAATTCTCAAGTAAATAAAATAAATAGTTATAAAATTATGAATTCAAATAGCGCCAAATCAACAGAACTGATTTAAAACGAAACCTTATAACGCAAAACACAAATGTAAAACGTACTACTCTGTATTTACATTCATATATTACCTGAAAGAAAACCATTAAGAATTATTCAGATCAACCAATTATTCAAATTACCATGTTTCAATAGCATTAATAAAATGGACGCCTGAATACTATTTTTACCTGAATTTGCAAGATGTAAGCGCTTGCCAAGGGTAAAGCATTCTACCTGATTATAAAATAAATTATTTTACTGCACTTTAAATTCCTTTAAAGCTCCAAAATTCGCTTTTCACTTTGTAACGAACAAAACTCTTAAAAACCAACCAAATCAACAAGGTAAGAGCTGATTAAAACATGAATCTTAGAAAAATAAAATCACAAATACAATTCCAAACAAAATCCTTACTTTTATGGACCAAAAAAAAATATTCCTCCGGAACATGGCATCTTTTAAATTGACTCTAGTGATAACAAAAATTCATTGTCCCGTTCTCGTAATTACCCAAAAACTCTGCTAACGAAGGTTGTTCTACCAACTTGAAAATAACATAACGTGTCCCCTTTTATTCTCTGGGTCGCGGCTTCAGCTGCTGTAATGTATGGCGTCTGCTTCGACTCTCTCGATTTCTTCTGGCTGATGCAATTCCAGATGCTTTTTCTGAATTAAAAATTCTAACCTGTTAAAAAAAACTCCTTATGTGGCCTATGGACTCCACTGTCTCTCTCTGTTTCTCCACTGTCTGTAATTGGTACTAACGTTGCTAAATAGGTATTCCACACAAGCTCGAACAACCACGTTTCCCATTATCTCCAAATAACCAAGAAAACCTCCCTGAAAACAATCTTTAACACAATTCCGCAAAAAAAAAAATTAAGAGTTGTAAATAATTTCGAATATTTCCGCTAAAATATTGATTTGTTAACCCAATAACATTTTTTTTTTAAAATCACATTGTATATACGAAAATATAGCAAATAATATAATTTTCATGGTATATTATATCAAAAAATAAAAAAACACTCTACATAAAATAACAAGCTCTGTCTTTCCATCAAATATAAAAGCATTACGTTAGTACGATACTGCACCAAATCGTACCAAAGGCGTTCTACCCGTTAGTTCTACTTCAAATCTAATAAAAGTTGTGTATTGACCCCTAATTTATTCTCTTTTAACAAATAATTCTCCCCTTATACTTTAAGTCTCATAAAAAAAACGGATTTTTCCCACAAAAAAAAATTTCCGTTACACATCTTCTATTAGTGTTAATTTCTACACAATTTCATGCAATTTTTCTTCTCTCTTCATCGATCTTCTTGCTTCGTCTTTGTCTACCTGAAAATCCCTATATTTTCCTCTACAATAAAACGTTTGAAAAATAATTTTAAAAGCAATTTTTCTTAAAAACTTTTAAAACTAGTCAGACGTGCTTTAAATTTTACAGAAACAAGGTAAAATAACATATTTACCATAAAAATAAAATGATAGCGCATTTATTTAAATGCAATTTTATCACCAAAAATCAAAATTTACTTTACTGACATTAAAACAAAAATCAAAAATATCCGAATTTAGGTTTCTCTTATCGAATGGAACGATCGCAACAATAAAGAACAAAGCTGCTAGTATACACAACAAAGTTTAGCAAAACAGTGTGAAGACAAACACAATTAATTACCAATCCAAAAATTAAAAAACTCTAAAGTAAAACTTACTCTTTTATCACAGCTTTTCAAACAGAAAAAAGAAGTTTTAACGAAAACTTATTGAAATATTCTTTAAAAACTAAATAGCATGTCATAATACTGCTATAGCAAATTAAATGCACATTTTTCACTTTAAAAATAAATGTAAATAAACATAACTGAAAAACAACGCTTTTCACAAGAAATGCTTTAAAGGTTTATGGATTAATTAATCTGTGATAATTTAATATTCTGGCAAAACAAAATATAATGCCCAACAAAAAAAAATCATTAATCAATTGAAATTTTCTTTATAGTTAGAGATTTCTGTGCAACTCTAGTCAAATTACTTAAAACAATGAAATTATGATAAATTCTTATAAAACAAAATCAATTAGTTTCCAAACACAGTTAAGTGAAAATTTCTCAACAAATTGGCAATTAATATGAACAAAAAAAAATCATACTATAAATTATGAAAAATCAGTAAAATATCACCACAAAATACACGAAACCACATCTCTACACGGAAAACAAAAACTAGCAAATTCATTTTTATCGTCTCTCAAGGCTTTAAACTAACCCTTTATGGTCTTATAACATTACTCTCTATATCAACACAAATTAAGCTTATAAGAACGCTTTATGAGCACAAAAAAAAACTTTTTTTTAGTTACTGCACGTTAAATGATATATAACTCACAAAAAATGAACGTTAAGCACTTGATATTCTCTCTCTAGCGCAATTACTTTTATAAATAACACAGATTGAATTATTTTTATTATTTACGTCAGATAAGGCCAAAGGAACCTATGACATATTGTTTTTGGGTTCTTTATAAATTATCTAGTTTAGAAATCACGCATTCGACAAAGACGCTTTCTGTAGTTGTCGCCCATTTAAGATCGAAGCTCTGGAAGTGGTCATCTATAACGATTTCTCTTGTCTCGTCTCCTTCTCAACACCGTCGCGGCGTCGGTAACGAAGATTTGAACTTAGTAATTAATGTCCATCTGCCATTAAATAAAACCCTGGACTTTGTAACACAAATAGATATATATTATCTGAATAAATAAAAATTAACTGTACAAAGAAATATATGATAAATGATAAAAGATTAAAATAATAAAAATAAAAACAGAAGGTAACAAAGAAACAGTTAACGAATGTTAAATAATGAAATGAACAATGCTGGACAAGCGTTTACCATAAAAGATTCGAATTACAAAAGATATCAAAATAAAAATCATTGTTCTGTGATTTATTAATTCCCCATATAAATAACTTTAACACATTTACCCTTAAAATAGATAACCCAGTGAAGTTATACAAAACCCCTTATTACAAATTCGCTAAGATCTTTTCCCGCGCGAAATACGCGACGCGACTTTTAAGAGAAGTTACCGACTTCCCATTTCTATTACACCCTACATCTCTCAGAACGACCCGGTACCAACTAACTTCTCTGTATTTCAATTTCTATACCTAGCTTTAGGGTGGGTACTCTAGCCACTCTACTGTTACAGGACCGAAGTAACGTCGAATTTTATACAGAATAAGATTGAATTAAATGTTTCTTTGTTTAATGGACGGTTTATCCATTGTATACAGGTTAAAATACTATACTAATCTATGCTAAGGCTCTTGAATACGTGATCGAAAAAAAACCTCTGTTGTTACTTTCTAAAGGTAAAACAAATCACATCCAATAAGCCTATACAGAAGGAGCTCGAAATTGATAAATCTAGCAGTTACTCATATCCGTATTAACATTCCATCTTTTCAAAAAAAAGGAGAATATTCGTTAACTCGAGATAATTAATAAATAGACAAAACGTTTATAGATACGCCCCTGTACTCTAATGGTATATTCTTTTACATAAACGAGAAACAGGATTTTATCTCCGTTTCGATATATCCGTAACTGACCCTTGTTTATAATGGGAATATAAATATTGATTCTATTTTCCAACACTGGGTATTAAGCCCCTTTTGTAATTTTATGGTATCTTTAAAGACCACCCACATTTACAAGTTCTCAAAAGTTATTTAATATTTTAATCTAAATGAATTCGTTTTGTCACAGCATTTTACATTCTACAGATTACTGTAGTACTGTTTGTTTAGTGATTGATGAACGATTTATTTTTATTTGTATTAGGTTTGACCGATTTAAATCTATATTTTTCCTTGTAATGTATATTGTATTCTGTTGATGGTACATAGTAAAAGAACCGCCACAGTTTCTTTTTATAATGAGGCTACTTTACTTCTTACTGCTTACAGATGTATCCATAAAAATGCAATAATCAAAGATAGAAACCTATGAATAAGTAAACCAAAATACAAATTTAGTAAGCTTAAGATACGTAATTTTGTATCACATCCTAAAAATGAATATATTAAATAATTGCCGCTGATCCTTTATTTTTAAGTTGAATATACTTATATTTGAAGGGTGCAGGCAAAGAATGAGTAATGTCAAAAAATGTTAATGTTTAGGAAAGCAATTTTAAAGTTTAAAACCCTATTACTTTGTATGCGATTATTTGAGACTGCATCTTTTTATGAAAAAAATTAGGATGTCTATTTGAGATTGAAATGTAAAAACATGTTACTAAAAATTTCTTTTCAATTTTCGTAAATGGAATGTCACAGAGTCTCAGAAGCAATTTCCTAGTATTTTCGTATTTTTTTTTACAAAAGCATTTCAAAAGCAAAATGTCAAAGTTTATTAAGTTTAACAGTTTAACAAAGGTACAAAATATATTTAGGTAACTTTTTTCGGGCCTCTTGTACGCCGCACAGTGCAGCGATCTTATGGGTAATTGGGACAAAAATTAGAACTCGGAAACAAATTAATATTATCATATAATTTATTTATCACAAATTTGTCGGCTATTCGTCTATATTTAAAACAAAATATATTTATTTTCTATTGTAAGGTTACAAAAAAAAAGAAGTTGAACCCTTGCGTCCAGAATAACATCTTAACAGTAGAAATGCTACTTAAAATAAATAGTATTATCAACTGTAGTAATTAATGAAAAGAATATATATTATGAACCTAATTTAAGGAAAAACAAGTAGTAGTATATATTATGTAGTTATAATATGTATCTTATTCTGTCCCTGAGTCACTTTCACTTGCTGCGCTATCTTGAAGAATTGTCGTGATATTATATGCTGACAAAGGATTTTTTCGACGAAAAGCTAGTAAGGGGTCCGATGTAATGATCAAGCGATTCATTAAATCAATATTTGATTTTAATCTGGAAAGTTTTCTGGTATGTATTAATCTTGCTTTACGAATTTCTTTGTGCCTAGCTTCCAAACATTTTTCTGACATTTCGCCAACAAAAAGACTGCCGCCAAGTCGAGGTCGTGATTTTCCTAATTCGACTCTTCTTACTTTTCGCCTGTATTATGTAACTATACGATAGACTTCTTTATTTGCTTTCGGATGGCTTGATTAGCTCAAAATGAGAAAAATTGACCATCCCCCTTTTTAGCCTGTACCCTTCATTTATGAAAAATATCATATAAATACAAATTTAGGAAATTTTAAACCGTATTGTTAAGTTTAGTGTGCTTTACAAATATTGAAATAAGAAGTTATCGGAGATAAAAAAATAAGGTGAAAATAGTGTATAAAGATATTTACATTTTTCTGTGTGAAGTGGTAATAATATATTTATTTAGGATATCAGAATGGAAATCTGAATTTACTTTTATTGTGTGATTCTCTATTCACTATCATATTCTTTAGTGAACAATAGGTGAAATACAATTATTAATTTTCTGTTTTTCTTTTATTTTATGAAAATGAATAGAGACGTGGGTTCAGAAATTCCCATGTTGGTTAAAATACCATCGTTATCAAGGCAGAGTGGCAAGTTACAGCAGTATGTGGCAGCTATTACAGGTCAGTTACATGAAAATAATATTGCTTTTATAATTTTCGCCTACATCTGCTTAGAGCTGTTCTGTTTAAACTATTTGCAATTTTCTCGAGATGTTGATTTTTTAATCTGTAGTGACAAAAACAATATAGATTAATTTAAAATATCCTAAAATCAGTTTTTCATTTCTTCTTAACGTCAAGCGTGCAGGTCACAGCAAATACCCCCTAAGTATTGAATATATAATCGGAATAAAAAGACAAAACAGTGGAGTTTTTAAAATGTATTTCAGAATATGTGGCTTAAAACAAAACCTGTTGACGAAATTTCTCGACACATTCTAAGGGCAAAAAACAAAAAACAATTATCCTTGTGTTAAATTAATAGATATATCTAAAATACTGTTACCAATACCATTTTAAGTCTATTTTTCTTAATGTTGTAAAATAGCCAACGCAAGTTATTTACTAAATGGTAGACTTTAAATCAGATCTAACGAATTCTTAGATATGCAGTTGGGTTTTCTTAAAAAAAAAAACAACAAAAAAAGAAATCTACGAACTAAATTTATGAAAATCAATAAACGGTTTTTTGAACGTAAAAAGTTTATTAATAAATTTAAAAATTAGGTAAACTTTGTATAAAGAGTGACAATTTTTGAAAGATTTATTTACGTTTTTCGTTCAAAAAAGTTCTTTTTTCTACATGACAGTATAGGGCGGGAAATGCATTTAGACAATGAGTGTATAAAAAAAGTAGGTTTGGTTATTCGATTTAAAATGATTAAAAACAGGTTCGGCAAATTAAAAAAATTATTTATCAATGTTATTCGTGACACTGTATAATATCATGAGCGTATGAATAGTATAACAAGTACTCAACTAAATTAGTTTACTGAAGGTAGAAAAAACTTGTATAGGGGACCAGTCGGTCCGGGGGAGGGGGGGGGGGGGAGGTTAATCAGGATTTTGGATTCATAGTAGAAATTTTTGTACGTAATATAAAATAAAAGAATGATGAAAGAAGACTAAAAACATTGTTATACTTATTTTACATGCACAAATATTTTAAATAAAAAATAACAAATTGTTAATATTCAGATATGAATATTAGTATTTCTAGATTTTTGAGCAGCTTTTTTAGTTCTTCCACTTGTGGTGTTTTACCTCTGCAAAGGGTGTTCGGCAGGCGCGTACGCAGGATTTCCATTCAGGGGGGTTTTAAAAAAAAAATTAACGCAACATATATATTTTATTCAGAAATAAACAGAAGACAGATTCTACATATTATAATTATTTAATATTGAACATTTCGGGGGGGGGGGGGGGACCCAATAACCCCCCTTGCGTACGCGCCTGGTGTTCGGTAACGAATGGGCCATACCTTAGCAGTGGCTCAATGTAGGTCGATTTAACCTAACTTATTTTAATATAAAAGTTGATAATAAGATCGATACAGGATGTTAGAGTTAAAATTTTGTTTTGTATTTTTATCGATATGTTTTGAAAGATACTTAATAAATTTACAAAATCTGGTGGGTGGTTTTTTTTTGGGATGGGAAAAGCAAATCCGTTCTCAAATTTATTGAATTTTGTAGGGGGCTCCACATACAGCATTAAATGCTATTTTAAAAAACTTTTTTGTGCTTCAGCGTGCACAATTTCTGAATAGAAATTCTTGTTCGTCCACCTTTTTTATTTAAAAACATATGCCTTATTAATGTTGCTAGGAGCAACAGAGGAAAATGTAGTTGAATTCGGTGTTACACAGAATAAATAAGAAATGAGAAATTTGAAGCAAGTCTTCAAAATGCCATAAGTTCATTTTTAGCAGTTTATTTTTTTCCTGTTCATTCGCGTTTTATTTGGGTTTTAATATTTTTACCTAATAAAAATATTTATTTTTTACTGATAGGTACTTAAAGTTTTTATTTCTTATTTATTGTGTGCAACACCGAATTCAAATGAATTTTTTACTAAAACAGTTTCTTAGGTTTGCTTAGGTTAATGTCGCTAGACATTAATAAAGTATACCTTTTCTAAGTAAAATGGGTGGAGGAATAACAGTTTTTATTTATAAATTGTGTATATCGAAGCACAAAAAAGTTGGGACGTTTTAAAATGGTGTTTATTTTTTCATGCGCAGTGCTAAACACAGCAAATTTGAGAACGGGTTTGCTTCTCCTATCTCAAAAACCCCCGTTTACCAAATTTTGTGAATTTATTTAGCATCTTTTAAATCATATCGACAAAAATATAAAATACAATTTTAACTTGAACATCCTGTATCTCTCTTATTACAGCTTTTGTGCTAAGATTAAGGTTAAATCGACCTAAATGGAACCAGGAAAGCCACTGCTAAGGTATGGTCCGTTCGTTACCAAATACCCTGCATATAGAAGTGCTAAATCATTTAGACGATCTTTCATTCAAGAATTTCAAAAATAATATTTTAGCCGTTTTAAATGTCGTAAATGAACCTTTATTTGCTGTGGCGAAACAAAAAAAAATTGACATTTCCAATAAAATTTTAATGTTCGGATAATTTTCATCGCAATAGCGCAAAGCACTAATCGCATCGTTTTAAAGTCTTGTAGTCTCGTTCTAATGTCTTTCCTTAATACGAGGATTTAGGATGAAAAGGTTCCAGTCTAACCCAAAAATGAGCGCAATTTATCATAATATTTACACGTGTTTACTCAGCCGCTCTCTTCATTAGTGTCCCTTTAAAGTCTCAAGGGAGTGCATAAGGTAGTTTGTATTTTACAATCGTTAAAGTTTTTGACATTTTACATTCTATAAATGGTGGAAAAGATAGAGGTTTCTGGTGTAAAAAAATATTTCGCGCGAGCACTGGAGATGCCTGCGTTCTGACAGGCCAAAAACGTCTAGTTCTGAAGAGATTTATTTAATTATCCGCGAGACAAGCCCATTTTCAGTGAATAACAAAATCAGACTTTCAAAGCAATTTTTAAAAATATTATTAACAAATTAATGTGAATGAATATTCTTAAGAGTAACAAAATATATATTTATGTTTGTGCCAAACTACAGAAATATGTGAGCCACCTATTTTTTAAAATTATCGGGAGAAGTCGAAAAAAAGTCCAGAGTGGGGCTTCTGTTTGCCATTTCGATGGCCCTTCTACATAATAATAATAAAGATGTTTATTTATGCCAATAAAACAATTAAAAATATAAATACAAAATTGATAAAAGTAAAAAAGAAAACCAAAAAATGACAGTAGTATACTAGTTGGCATAAATAGGTAGGATTTTGATTTATAAAAAATCATTCTTCCAATCCTACCCTTACTAAATAATTTTTTATATTTTTTTTGAAAGCTATATAGCTTAAGCCCCTCAGACTAGAAGGAATATTATTATAAATTACAGAAGAGGTATATTTAAACGAAGACTTATATTTTTCAGTAGGACGTTTAGGTATTTCTATTGCGTTCTCATTTCTAGTATTAACATTGTGAATATTATTCCTGAATTCAATTTTTTCAACTAAATATCTTGGTTTCCGAGTTAAAATTATTTTATATATAAAACAGGATATGTGGATTTCGCGTCTTTTTTCTAATTTAATTAAATTTTGTTGGTCAAAACTAGGTGATATGTGAATATTAATTTTAAAATAAATTAATTTAATTTAAATTACTTAATTAAATTAATTTTCGAACAGAGAAGACATTGAAGAGCTTGAATAACGTTATCAGGTCTCCATGTTTTTTTCTAGCTGAGAGAGTTTTAAAACTGTGACAGATAACTGTAATAATCATCGTTAAAAAGTTTCTAATGTATGAAACCTAAAAATTTGCTCTGGGCCTACTAAAGACATTTCCTATAACATTTATAAGGTTAATTCTAGTCACACGAACCGTACTCTAAGTGCGATCGAACAAGTGTGCAATAAAGTAGCTTAACTGCAAAAATGGTTGAAAAATCACGTGAACATCGCTTTATAAAACGAACGAAAGAGAAACCTCGAGAACTTAAAACATGTGTTTATGTCATTGAGAAATATATTGAATAACAGTGGTGCCATATGGGAACCCTAGTGTGCACGCTTGAGGGCACTAATATTTTAGCAGACTTAAAGTAATTAACCCGAATAATCTGAACTTATTAGATAAGTAGCACAAGGTTCACTCCAAAACAGAACCGGACAAACCAACGGATCTGAGCTTCCCAGCAAAACCCTATGGTTACCTTGTCGACCGCCGTCAAGAAATCAGTATAAGGTGAGTGGACCTTAGAGCCACTTTTCCAGGCGATCGACAAGTAGTCCGCATAGGCCAGCAAAACAACATCTGCCGACCTACCCAACTGAAAGCCGAACTGCTGATAAATTATACATCAACTTAAATAATATGATAAGTACTGATGTATGGTCTCAAAGAATTTTGGCACTAATAATACAACTAGGTCTAGAGTTAGTAACTCAGAGTTAGATATACTGGAACAGTCACTTGACTTAAAGCTAGGAGTAACAAAACTGATTTTCCAATATTCAGGAAAGTAACCCTCTTCCAGTGGTTTATTAAACATTATATGTAAGGGCTAGCTAAGACAAAGTAATATAATTTTTTTATCCATCCAGTAAACTATCCAGCCCTGGACCCTTGGTGGAGTGTAATTTAGCAACATTGTGTGGTAATAAAATGGTTTTGAATGATCGTCGGCTGAAGTTCGTTGAGATTGATGAGGCTGTGGGCATATCAAAAAAGTGGACGCATAATACTTTATATGAAGTAATTATTAAACCCAATCAAACCCAAACGGATCAAAACCAACTAAAAGTTTCTCACTTTCTGTTTCCTTTAGAGCTTAGAACAAGTGTCTGCGAAATTATATTTTATTTTTTATTTTAAAGTAATGAAATGAAGTGAAATCTATTGCTCTCTGGGAATAAAATAGTTAAAAAATTAAAATAACAATATTTTATCTTTAACAGCACAGCAATATGAGACAAAATTTATGCAATAAATTTATTTCAACGGAAATCTGATTTGTGAGTCACAAGATATTTTTTGTAATAAATAGTTTTTCATAAAACGGCAAATAAAGATTCTTTTGTTGGCAACAACTCTCGACACGGCATATTATACAGGGTGTCCGAAAAGTCTTAGGATGGACAAATATCTTTGCTATTAGTAAAGATGGGGACACCAAATTCAAGATGTATCTTATTGGTTAATAAATCTACTTTTTATGTAATTTAACTTTTTCAACCGCCTTGAGGGACAAAGCTAGGGAGTTGAGGTCAAGAACTTTAAATGCAACCCTGCCTTGTGGGACCTCATTTTAAAGATCTTCAAAATAGAAACATTTTACCGCAAACTCGAGGTCCGTATCTTAATTTGTTTGTAAATGGCAAGCCTTTAAGAATTAAAAATCGCGAAAAAAAAATTAAAAATTTAAATACCTTTATTTCTCTTATTACTTTAAAAGTTGTTCAAAATGACTACCTTGAACTTCTTGGTAGTCGATTTTCGAACTCACTTCTCACATTTTCGAGAATGACAGGTGTTACTTCTTGGCAAAGTTCCAAAATCGACTTTATTACTGCCAAGAAGTTCATGGTGGTCATTTTGAATAACTTTTAAAGTAATAAGAGAAATAAAGGTACCTAGTACCTGGCTTAACAGTAACATAGATTCTGCTTCTATTAATATTCCTGAGTATAAATTATATAGAAGGGACCGTGAGGGTACAATGCGAGGTGGGGGAGTTGCAGTATTTGTGAGTAGTAAGCTTAAATTTAAAATTTCATTGGTGGAATTTAATCTTAACTATAGTTTTGAGTACATTTTCTAAAAAATATCAGTACACACAAAAACTCTGCTCTTGGGAACGGTGTATAGGCCGCCGAGAAATAATTTAAATTCCTTCGTCGGTCAACTGGATGATATGTTTTCGTTTTTGCTACCCACTGTTGATCATTGTGTACTTGTGGGTGATGTGAACGTGAATCTATTTAACTTGAACAACCCTCTTTCTGATTCGATGAGTACATACAGCATGTCTCAATTGATTAGTGAGGCAACACGTGTTACTTATACTGGTCGGTCCTTGCTAGATCCAATTTTTATCACCTGCCCTGAGGAGGTAAGTCACAGTGGCACGTTAGATATTCATTACTCTGATCACAGGCTTGTTTTTTGTAATCTTCCCATAAGAATTAATAAACACAAACAAAAAATGGTTAAAATTCGTGACTTTAAGTACTTTAATCACAATAACTTTTTATTGGATTGGCTTACTATCCCGTGGCATAATTTTTATTATTCTAATGATATCAATGAGAAAATTAAATTTTTTACGGACAATATTATAAATGCATTCAATGTTCACGCGCCCGTGCGCACTATAAGAGTCAGCAAGCCAAAGGCTCCATGGTTGACAGATGTTATAAAACTAATGATGAAAGAGCGTGATTTAGCATTGACCAAATACAAAAATACTAGGAATGAAGAAGATAACAATCGATATAAACAACTAAGAACTTTTGTTTTGGCTTCCATAAGGCGGGAGAAGAGTACTTACCCTACAACTATGTTTAATCGGAGTGACAAGAAGGGGTGGCGTGCTTTGAGAGAAATGGGTGTTGGCACTAAAGATCGGGTTGAGTTACCTTCAGAGCTTAGCAAGCCTGATGATATTAACAACTACTTTTCCTCCTTTGTAAACAATACGAATGATAATTGTCGGAATACTGTAGAATACTACAATAGCAATATGTTTAAACCTGGAATAAATTTTAGTTTCAAGTTAGTCACTGTTGCAGATATCGAGAGAATAATAAACTCTATTAAATCCAATGCTGCTGGTAATGATTATTTCTCTTTAAAAATGATTAATTGTTGTCTACCAGTTATGCTCCCCCAGATCTGTCATATCATAAATTCTTGTTTGGAGCAGGGTTACTTTCCCACAAGCTGGAGAGAGGCCATTATACATCCTATACCTAAAGTAAATAACCCTCTTGCTTTATCTGATTTGAGGCCTATAAGTTTGTTGCCAATACTTTCCAAAATTTTAGAAAAGTCCATTTGTCTTCAAATTTATAGCTATCTTACTGCTAATAGTAAATTTCCAAACTTAAATGCCTGGGGTTTCATCAGAATTCTTTAAATTTTTTTAGTAAATATTTATCAAATAGGACCCAAAGAGTAATAATGCAACAAAATGAAAACTTTTTTCTCCCACCTAAACCCACTATACATACTTCGAATCCTTATATCCGACCTATAAAGGAATGGACAATACGAGTTCTGAGTTAGCTCTAGTTTTCGCAAAATTTATGAGTTTTGATTTAGAAAAAAAATGTAAGGACAATTACATGATTTACCTTTTACGATAGTTGAAACGGTTCTGATTTTTTTGATCTTCTAGCTTTTCTGGCATACGATGACTTTGGTGTGTCTCGAATGATGGACCAACAGTAATCGGCGAGCATAGAGGGGTCCCATTTGCCTTGACACCGTTTTTCGAATGGCGCGATGTCTTGATGGAAATGCTCCCCGTGCTCGTCACTTACTGCTCCCATGTTTTCGGGAAAAAAGTCAAGATGTGAGTGGAGGAAATGTATCTTTAATGACATATTATTGCATTTCATTTTTTCAAAAGCTTGCAACATTCTTGTAATGACTTCTACATAGTCGGGAGATTTATAGTTGCCAAGAAAATTGTTGGTCACTTGTATGAAGGACAACCAGGCTTCCTTTTCAACTGCATTCAAAGAATGTTCAAACTCCGGATCTTTCATGAGCTTTCTTACATCGGGGCCAACAAAAATCCCTTCTTGTATCTTAGCGTCGCTCAGAGAAGGAAACTTGTTTTTCAAGTATTGAAACCCGGGTCCATTTTTGTCCATTGCCTTAACAAAATTTTTTATCAGCCCTAACTTGATATGCAAAGGTGGCAATATTATGCTTTGCGAATCGACTAACGGTTCGTTTTTCACATTTTTTTGACCAAGCACATAGGCTGTTCTTTCAAGCCAATATTTTGCGAGTGTAATGTTCAAAGCGAGCCCTGCTGTCCCATTCGCACAAGAAACAACAATGTTTTATATGGCCAAGCTGGAGCCCCAGAAGTAAAGCGACAACTTTCAAATCAGCACAAATAGGCCACTGAAAGCCTTTGTACTTTATTTTCTCTAAAACGAGTTTCAGTACATCGTAAGTTTTTTTAAAGTAGCACTGTAAGCTAAATGTATAGACGGTAGCTGGTTACCGTTATTTAGACTTCTCTTAGAGGAATCTATAAACAGTCGCCAGTCAGTAGGGATATGTTCATGACCTAACTTAACCAATAGACCTTTAATATCACAGCAAAACACTAGGCCTTCATCTTGAGAAAAAGTCAATACCAAAACTGTGTCGTTTACGATATTTACAAATGTTGACTCCAGGTTTTAGCAGATTCCATTGTTTTAGTCGTGAGGCTAGGAGTTTGGCCATTTCTTTTGGTAAATTTAACTCTCTTGCCAGGTCATCGAGTCGCCCCTGGGTAAGTAACAACGGGGCATTGCTGGTACTGGGTTCTTCAAAGATTGGATCAGTGATCGAGGCTTCCGGGCTATCTACTGAAGACATTTCGTCATCACTTGATCGGGAAGGCACAGGAAACTCCTTGGAATGTCGAATCGGTTTAGTAACAGAACTCACATTAGGATATATAATGATATGTTTCTTTTTGTTGTCTTAACCTTGAATGTTGTTGGTAAGACAAAAATAACAATCGGTGAAATGATCCTTTGGTTCATGCCAAATGACCGGTTTCGCAAAGGGCATCGCCACAATTTTTCTATGAGACCAATCTGTTAGGTTTTTGTAGCAAGATGTACAGCAGAAATGTGGCACCCACCATTTCTCTAGATGTACAATTCTAATTGCACAATACTTTAAATAACACTCTTTAATATGCGGTGTAAGCACTTTTTTTTGGGTATCTGTCGTAAATTTTCCACACACATGACAAAATCAATCAGGAGAATTTCCACATGTATGCGGCATTTTGACCTGTACTTCCTCGCCTTCGACACGCGACTACCCTTGTTATCGTAGCTAGTTTACTTTTAGGTCCATCAGATTACAAAGGTGGAAGGTGGTATTTTTTAAGCATCGCGTTTTTTCCCAAATGGGAGCTAAACGAAAAGTCTTATTATGATTTTTAAGGTAGGAAGTAGCATACCTAACCAAAGCAACATAAACCATCCAGGTGGGAAAATCGTTGTTGACTAGTGAATTAACGAAGAGTTATCTAGAAGCACCCCCGTATCTAGCGGGGTGCCTCAGGGTTCTATACTGGGTCCTCTGTTGTACTTAATCTATACATCTGATATGTTTTCTAGACTCAAGACATGTTCTATACAAGGATACGCTGATGATACTCAAATTTATCTTAATTTTGATTCAGACGACGATGAGTATGCGAGAAATGCCATTAATGAAGATCTTAACATTACACCGGCACACAAAAAAAAGTGGTCTGTGCATTTGACCGGACCCATCTATCTACATGTATTTTGATGCGCTGAATCCAAATCCGAAGTCCGTTTGGCCCGTACACCCTCAAATTTTGAGTAAATTGCAAAAAACTCTGAAAATGGCTAAAAATTGCGAAAAAGTGCAGTTATGAAAAAGAAGAAAATTTTATTGAACTAGATCAAGTTTTTCCCTTATGTATTTTGATGCGCTAAATCCAAATCCGACGTCCGTTTGGCCCGTACACCATCAAAACTTTGAGTAAATTGCGAAAAAACGCTGAATATGGCTACAAATTGCGAAAAATTGCAGTTATGAAAATGAAGAAAATTTTATTGAACTAGGTCAAGTATGTATGTATGTGAAGTTCGTTTGGCCCGTACACCCTCAAAATTTTGAGTAAATTGCGATAAAACGCTGAAAATGGCTAAAACTTGCAGTTATGAAAATGAAGAAAATTTTATTGAACTAGATCAAGTATGTTTCGTATGTATTTTGATGCGCTGAATCCAAATCCGAAGTTCGTGTGGCCCGTACACCCTCCAAATTTTGAGTAAATTGCGAAAAAAACGCTGAAAATTGCAGTTATGAAAATGAAGAAAACTTTATTGAACTAGATCAAGTATGTTTCGTATGTATTTTGAATCCGAAGTCCGTTTGGCCCGTATACCCTCAAAATTTTGAGTACATTGCAAAAAACTTCGAAAAATAGCTATAACTTGCAATTCAACTTCGGAGGACTGATTGCTTGTGCCTGTAACCAGGGCACCTCCACGTAGTGACGGTGGGCAACAGAACCATCTGGCAGAGTCCCTGGGTTAACGGCGTGTATGCCGTCATGGCAGACACAAGCGATAAGTTTACGATGCAGGGATTCGGAACCCCAGTATCGGCGTCTGGTCAGGGTGACAAAGCAGGCCCGCAGGCGTCGTCATCAAGCGACTGCAGTTCTGCAGTAGTGGGTATCTTGGCTTCTGTAGAGTATAATGTTACAAGAAATCACTCCCACATATGTAATAAAAGTCCTCATTGGTGCGTAAGAACAATACTATTTTTTGCTATTCATTGCTATTTTTTACGATTTTTGATAAATATAGGAATGATTGAGATTGACAGATTCTGAATTTGGATTCAGCACATCAAAATACATACGAAACATACTTGATCTTGTTCAATTAAATTTTCTTCATTTTCATATCTGCAATTTTTAGCCATTTTAAGCGTTTTTTCGCAATTTACTCAAAATTTTGAGGGTGTACGGGCCACACGAACTTCGGATTTGGATTCAGCGCATCAAAATACATACGAAACATACTTGATCTAGTTCAATAAAATTTTCTTCATTTTCATAACTGCAAGTTTTAGCCATTTTCAGCGTTTTTTCGCAATTTACTCAAAATTTTGAGGGTGTACGGGCCAAACGAACTTCACATACACTTGACCTAGTTCAATAAAATTTTCTTCATTTTCATAACTGCAATTTTTCGCAATTTGTAGCCATATTCAGCGTTTTTTCGCAATTTACTCAAAATTTTGAGGGTCTACGGGCCAAACGGACGTCGGATTTGGATTTAGCGCATCAAAATACATAAGAAAAATACTTGATCTAGTTCAATAAAATTTTCTTCTTTTTCATAACTGCACTTTTTCGCAATTTTTAGCCATTTTCAGCGTTTTTTGCAATTTACTCAAAATTTGAGGGTGTACGGGCCAAACGGACTTCGGATGTGGATTCAGCGCATCAAAATACATATAGATAGATGGGTCTGGTCAAATGTACAGACCACTTTTTTTTTTTTTGTGTGCCGGTGTTATTAATAACTTTGCATTTTCTCACAATTTAATTATCAATCCTAAGAAATCATTTTATATGTTGTTTGGCAGTCACAGGCCTGAATTAAGTACAAATTTTTCTTTATCAATTAACAATATACTAATTCCATATACCAGTTGTACAAAAAATCTAGGTCTACTTATTGATAATAAACTAAAATTTGTTGAACATGTGAACCAGCTGCTTAGAAAGTCTTACTGCTCTCTGAAGTTACTTTATGTCCACAGAAAAGAGTTTTCTTTTAATATCAGAAAGAAATTATGTGAAAGTTTGGTTCTTTCGGTTTTTAACTATGGCAATATAGTGTATGGACCATGCTTGGATATTGCTACTAGGAATAGAATTCAAAGAGTTCAGCGAACATGTTGTAGATTTGTGTTCGGTTTCAGGAAGTATGATAGTGTATCTGCAAGGCTTAAAATCTTACGTTGGTTACCAATGGCTCAGCAGTGGGAGATTAATTTACTATCTTTTACTCATCGCTTGTTGCTCACGGGAACTCCTCCTTACCTTCGCCGAAAACTTATTTTTAGATCAAATCAGCATTCCGTCCACATAAGATCGAGTCATCTGTTAAGTATTCCTAAACATAGAATAGTATTTTAACGTTCCTTTTCATATATTGCTGCTCAATTGTACAACAAAATAGATCCTTTAATCAAGAAATCTCTACCTATAACGTTTAAAGCCAAGATTAAACAATTATACTATGCAAAGTTTATAACTTAACTAGTAATCTGTGTCTTATGCCATTAGGGGTGACAGTTTTTTGCGCTTTGGATTGCTTGTGCGGGGGGAGCGGGCGGGTTTGTTATATATATATATATATATATATATATATATATATATATATATATATATATATATATATATATATATATATATATATATATATATATATATATATATTATATATATATATATATATATATATATATATATATATATATATATATATATATATATATATATATATATATATATATATATATATATATATATATATATATATATATATATATATATATATCTTTCGTTGAACTTTAGAGATAAATTGAGTCTAGGCCATCTACTTTGCTGTCATTATGTTTAATGTCCTTACATTTAGGTTAATTGTAAGAGTAGCTGTTTAGCTAAAATTCGCCTAATTGTATTGTTGTAAATTCTGGTTTCTTTTCTTTAAATAAAGACGATTATTATTATTATTATTATTATTATTACTTATATAAATTTTTATTTTCTTTTCACGACTTTTAGTTTTTATAGGCTTGCCATTAAAAAACGAATTAAGATACGGACCTCAGGTTTGCGGTGAAATATTTCTTTTTTGAAGGCCTTTAAAATGAGGTACCACACGGCATTTAAAATTGTTAACTTAAAATCCCTAGGGTCACCCCACCCTGAAGGGGTTTAAAAAGTTAAATTACATAAAAAAGTAGATTTATTAACCACTAAGATTCACCTAAAATGTTGTGTCTCTATCTTTACTAATAGTAAAGATATTTGCTCAGGTTGGGTATACTAAGACTTTACGGACACCCTGTATATCTGTTTCATTTAAATCGGTTGAAGTAATGGCTTTGTTTTTAAATAATATGATCCATAATGTTTCAATATAATAGATTATCTTTATAATATTATTTGTAAGATATTCACTGCCTATTTTGTTTCAGTTTCATTTGGTGCCTTTACTGTTGGAACTGTGCTATCATGGTCCTCAGCTGCATTGCCTTCTATAACAATATCCGGACAAGAGCTACGTAATACATATGCTGCAAATAACTCAGATCATGAACATAACATGCCCAATTTTACAATAAATCGTCAACAAGAAGCATTGGTGGGAGCCCTGCTTACAGTAGGGGCATTAGTGTCTGCTATACCAAGTGGATGTTTAGCTGACAAATTTGGAAGAAAAAAGACACTTTTAATATTGACTGTACCATTTTTAATTAGTTGGATTTTTATAGTATTTGCTAAAAATGTAGAAATGTTAATATTTGCTCGTCTCATGGCTGGTATTTCCATCGGTGGTTTTTGCGTTGTTGCTCCAATTTACCTCAGCGAAATTGCTGAAGTTTCTTATCGGGGTACTTTCGGGTCATTCTTTCAAATGTTTTTGTGCTGTGGTATTTTATTTACAACTGTTATTGGTTCATTAACAAATTGGGTTGGCTTATCTTTGATTTTAGGATGTATACCGAGCATATTCTTAATAACTTTTTCTGTTATGCCTGAAACGCCGCTATACTTGTTAAATAAAAACAATTTGTCGGATGCAGACAAGATTTTGCAGGAACTACGGAGTTCTGAATATGACATTGTAAGTGAGCTGCAGCTTATGCAAATTGAACTACAAAACACAAATAATAAAACTGTTACAGTGGGTGGAATTTTAAGAAATAAAAGTTATATAAGGGCAATTGTATCAGTAGTAGGCATTCTTGCCTTCCAACAACTTAGCGGAATAAATGCAATAATTTTTTATACGGTATCAATATTTAAAACTGCAGGAAGTACTTTTTCTCCAACTATTGCCGCAATAATTATAAATCTGGTTCAAGTCATAATGTCTTACGTATCCATTATGATTATTGAGAAAGCGGATAGGAAATTCTATTTAATCTTATCTGCCGTCGGTATGTTTCTGTGTTTGTCCTCGTTGGGCATGTTCTTTCATTTTAAACTGATTAAAACAAATGTTTCCAAAATTTTGTGTATTCTTCCTATTGTGAGTACGGTTTTATTTATGGCAGCATTTGCTATTGGGTTTGGACCGATTCCTTGGATGCTTATGGGTGAATTACTTGCTCCAGAAATTAAAGGTCCTGCAAGTGGAGTTGCTGTTTTAACAAACTGGATGTTTGCTTTCTTCGTTACATTTACTTTTCCGATACTAAACGCTAATTTGGGAACTCATGTCACATTTTACATATTTTCGGGATTTATGGCGTCAGCAATAGGATTTATTCACTTTGTATTACCTGAAACCAGAGGAAAAACCTTGCTTGAAATTCAAAAAGATTTAAGCAAATAATATCCGTTAAGTAAATTATATTTTGTGATGTATGCTGATAGGTAGAATAATTTATAATATAATATGTTAATAAATAAATATTGCAAAGGACGGTCGAAATATTAAATACACTTTCAAACCTCTTTACTGACAATAAATTAACAAGTTTCCAAATCGGAATACAAAATCAACAACGAAACACAAGGGGTCTTGTGCACTATGACGGAATTAGCAAATTTTCGAATAGGCAAACAAAATAGACAGACGACACACAACACAACACCAAAAATATGTTATAATCATCGCTAAGGATATGTTTCACATATACAAAGATTGAGAATTTACCGAAACTTAAAATGTTTTTAATTTTTACTATTCTATCTATATTCTGTGGTTATGTAGGCACCTACATTTGACACATCGACTAGTTGAAAGATATTCTATCACAACCTAGAGCGCATGCCCGCGACTTTAAATCTATAGACGGATCGGATGCTGCGTTGCCAAGTTATTGTCAAAGTCGTAATTACTGTATGTTTTAATGTTATATAGACACAGTTACAATTATTATTAGTATTAGTAATTACCTAAATATATTAAAATAAAATTAGGTAAGCTCATATTATATGTTTAAATGTATCGCGAATGTTGTTCTAATAATAAATTGGCCAGATTTAAATTAGTGACCCAGAATTTGCGACAACCGGAGTGGTGGCGTTGCAGACCACGCGCGCCCCGAAAGCGATATTACTGGTGGGCCGTCGACTTTAGTCTCTTTTTAACTTCTTGAAGCGCGTATGTTTGGTTCTCTCTTAGCTTTGATGCATTTTATACAGTCCATATACACCTATGAGGTCAATTTAAAATACGGCTATTCCCGAGCAATCTTGGCTTGATGCTTTCTTGGGGATTTTCGCATGGAACTTGCACTTTTTTGAAAGAAAAGATAAGATTATTTTTTGGTTTTAAAAAATAAATTGTTAGATAGATCATTGGAAATAAATTTAGGTGGGTCATTGACCAAATGGCCTTATGGACGAGCCGCGCCTATTGGTTAGTAGGATACCTTGTTTTGTGAGCATACCAAAAAATTTATATTCTTTTCCTCCGATAAAGTGAAAAGGAGATCAGCCATGTTTGCGATAAGTCGAGATCCTGGGAGTTGGTTATTCCAGGAACCCTTTTTAGATTCATGTGTATCTTGGAGGTCACCCCAAAAGATTTCTTCCGGTTTTTGTGTACCTTACGTTGTGTTTTTATTTTTGGCCATTTTGGGCTGTTTTTGCGTACGGGAGAAACTCATTTTTATGGATTTAATTTAATATGCACGCTTCAGACTTGACTATTAACCTTTAAGTAAGTTTTTTTTTTGCTCAATGGCTATAGAACTCGGCACGATAACACTAAATTCTGAGTTTTAATTTTCTCGGCTAGTTTTGAATTAGTATTTTCTTTTATATTTTTTTACTAGTGTCGTCCATGTGTGCGTTCATTACTAAAGCCGTTGGGTTATACGGATCTATAGTTTTTTATACCTTGTCCGCAGGACTTAAAAAGGAACATGTTGTGTTAATGAAGAACATGCGTACCTATTATTATATTATTATACTGGGGTTCTTATTTTATCTTACCTTCATTTTATTTTTGAGGTCATATTTAGTCTATATTAATACATATTGTGTATTATCGTTATAGTCTCTTAGCTACGATCTTGAGTACTTACTGTAGTGTTCTGTATATTTTTGATATTTTGTCGCAGCTATACAGTTTGTAACCTAGAGCTTAGAAGATTTTTTGTATTGTATGCCACCAAAAACAGTGCATTGGTCACGGCAGTTTAAATATATCAAACTCAGATTTAACCAGCTTTTCTAGTGCCCATAATGACCAGTAAAGTTATACAGTGATCGCCAGAAAGTGCGCAGCATATGGGAAAAATTTTTATCTTTGAATTTAACAAATTTATTTTATTTCAAAAAAGCTCTGCATACCTTCAAACCAAAATAATACCCAACAAATCCGGTGGAAGTCTTATGGTATACGAGGAAGATTCAAAAATTCGAAATTGCGTTAAGAGTAAAGTACCCCCATTTTTCACTTTAAAAATTTTTTTCATTAGGAAATGTTGTTTAGATTTTAAAGCTTTACGTAAATATCAATTTTCGCTTACTTTGGACAAAAAATAGGATTTAATCGTTTTTTGTGAATTACCCTGTATAAAAAGTAGATCGCAATGATACAGTACGCAAATACTATTTTCTGTAGACTTTATTAGAGATAACCGTAAATTTTATGTCAGAGGAGTCAGTTTCAAAAATATTATGGCCATTAAAAATAAAAACATAAAAATTTTCAATATTTTTGCTGCACACCGTATTTTAGTTTTTCAGGAATTAAAAGAATTTCATATAACTGAAATTTTGCGATACACTTTAATTTAAACTATCTTCCAAAAGGTATATTTATTAATAAAACTACAAAGTTTTTTCTTTATTTAGGTTTTAATCGTGGTCCTCAAGAAAAAACTGAAAAACCCAAAATATTTTATGAACGTACTTTATTTGCAACAAAAACTTAAGCTCAATATAATGTTGTACACTTTAAATCCAATTCAGTTTTTTCTTGTGAGGACCACGATTAAAACCTAAATAAAGAAAAATCTTTGTAGTTTTAGGAATAAATATACCATTTGGAAGATAGCTTAAGTTAAAGTGTATCACAAACTTTCAATTAGATGAAATTCTTTTGATTCCCCAAAAAATTAAATACGGAGTGCAGCAAAAATATTTAAAATTTTTCAGCCAGATTCTCCAACGCTAGTCCGGTCTAATTTGACAACCAAAAGTTTTAAACTGACAAGTGTAAGAATAAGACAACTAATTTTTATACTATAAATTTATTTTTGAGCTTTTTCGCAAATTTACAAAGAAATGGGCAACTATAGTACGTATTTTCGACAATAATAGGACTAAATTTATTAGAGCAACTAGTTTCAAGATGAAAATCATTTTGAAACCAAGCTATTCGCTAAAATATCAGAATAATTCATCAGTTTTTAATGACGATTTATTGACAATGACCGGACAAAAACCTGTCAAAACATAACTGATCAACTATAAGATCTTAATTTAAACTCGTACTAAATCTTAAACCTTCTTAGTGAATCTGAACGTTTTTTATGTTTTTATTTTTAATGGCCATAATATTTTTGAAACTGACTACCCTGGCATAACATTTAAGGTTATCTCTAATAAAGTCCTATACAAAATATAATTTGCGTACTGTATCATTGCGATCTACTTTTGATACAGGGTAATAATTCACAAAAAACGTTTAAATTCTAGTTTTTGTCCAAAGTAAGCGAAAATTAATATTTGGGTATAACTTTGAAATTGAAACAATATTTGTTAATAAACAAAATTTCTAAAGTAAAAAATGGGGGTACTTTACTCTTAAAGTAATATCGAATTTTTGACTCTTCCTCGTATGCCATAAGACTCTTACCGGACTTGTTGGGTATTATTTTGGTTTGAAAGTATTCAGAACTTTTTCGAAATATAATAAATTTGTTAAATTCAAATATAAATTTTTTCCCATTCTTATGCTGCGCACTTTCTGGCGGTCACTGTATAATGTTGTCTTAAGTGGATTATATTAAATGTTCCACATTATATGAACTTGGATATGTTTGGACCTATTAATTTTATTATTAAGTTGGAAATTTTATTAATGATTCATAGCCATTTTGTCCAAATTACTCTCATTTTGTGGTACCAGCTGATTTTATTAATTAATCGACAACTTAATTGTTTTCCTATTATAGATACTTATATCTGTAAACGATATTTCCTTTAATGAATTTAGTGAATTCGGAATATTGTCACGGGATCTTAACTAAAATACTAAAACCCTGGCTTCATTATTAATTCTGCAGCTATATTTATTAATTTAAAAAGAAATAATTTATATTTTACACATTTCTAAAATAACCCAAGATTGAGTCCTACCTGTATACTGTCTAAAAGCGCTTGGCCGGAGGAAAATGGCTCGGGACGTCGTAGACTCGCTTGCGTCGAGGTAATGACTGACGTTTCGCCTCTCATCCCACTCAGCAGGTAAACCCCCTCTGCCCCGCTCCAGACCGATAGACCGACGCGAGTCGAAATGACCTGCGTCGTCGCTACCGGACTTCTATACTAAGCCGCAAGGGTGACCAGCTAGGGTAGACGAAAAAACGATTGGTGACAATATCTTTGTACCTAGTTTTTTTCTAATATTTCTCATATTATTTCTCTTTAACTGATGATGTAGTTGTCATGGGACAGTATTTATATTTAATTATTTTATTAATTACCGTTTTAAGAGTAATGTAGGTACCACTTTATCTTTGATTATGCGCTATGATGGTGGATTACTTAGGTTTTGCATATTGAACACCTTACTCTGGGTTACGTAACAGTAATTTTGTGTAGCTTTTTGTATTAAGTTATGTTTCTTATATTTTGAGTTGAATCTTTAGTAATTGTCAATACTGAATTTTTTGATTATATATGACATTTAAATTTTATGACAGGATTTGAGTATATTTTCATTTCTATAACCAAGTTATTACTACCTATATTCCTCGGTTATGTTTATTACATGTGTATAATTTAATCATGTAAATATTTTTGAACATGCGTTACATGTGTAGATATAATTTGTTTATATAATTGTTTCTGTGCAGTAGTGCAGAATATTTTCTCTTATATAATTTAATCCTCACTATTTCTAAGCTGAGTTGGCTTCGGTAATTTCAGTAGCTTTATTTTGATCTGATATCCTTGGATTAATCTAAAGTAATTATTCTTGTTTGATTACACACCCCCCGAAAATAGAAGAAAGTCATGTCCACTGAACTAGATCCCCATGTCTATATGTTTTCGAGGTTGCTGAATCCGACATCTGTTTTACCCCATCAGGTCATTAGACCCCGTAAACCACCAAAATACTTCAAATTTTCACTTGAGGATTTTTCCCTTAATTTCTAGCATTGCTCAGCATTTGACTCGGGTGTCCTCTGCTCTCCTTCTTTGTTTATTCGAAGGTGAGAGGTGGGGAGGGTAGAGGGTTAACATCCGATCCGGAGCACACCCACCGAGGGGGTGAAACCGTTTTTTTTTTCTGTTTTCGAAGGATTTTTGTCAGAATCACGCCGGAGGAGGGATTTGTATATACATATACAAGTACAAATATGAATTTATATATACATTATATATATACACATATATGCAGGATGTTGGAAAAAGGCCGGTACTCCTAAAAATTTCCCAGGGGGGATGTTTATTTAAGGACGTCTCACTCGTATAGCATAGGAAATTTTCCGGGGAATCGAATAACATCAGATTTGGTCCCGATAAGGCACCTGCGCCCTGTGAGGCCTAAGTTTGAGTTTTCATATGGGGCCCAATACTAGCCTTCGCCTTTAGAGAGCCATTTTAGTAGGCCTGTGACATCATCATGACACTGTCAGATGGTAGGAATTTGAGAATGGAGATGAGCGGTGCGTGACAATTTAAACCCGCGACACGCGATCATTCTTATCTATACCGATTGGCTGTTTGTGACTACAATCAGCAATAAGTATTGTTTTAGAACAGACTTCTTTGAGCACAGACTGCCAAAACAATCGAGGGCACACACAAATCTTATCGTGCTGCTAACAAAGACTGTACCATAGGAAGATAAACTAAGTTTCTTATTTTGGTAATTATTGATATTACTGGAAACAGCGAATTTTTTCATGAAATTTTGCACATACCCTAATTTTGGGTCGTAGAACACGAATCCGAAGTCAGCTTTTGGCGGTCTCGTATGGTTTTTCCAAAAAAAAATTGTTTTTGGAAAACTTTTAGGTTAACTTTTAGGTTACCTTTTTGTTATAGATTCCTTTAAGTTTCGACACTTTCACTTCAACATATCTGTAAACTTATAATTTTTATTAGTTTTCGTCACACAAAACACCACATTTAGGCAAAAATAGCTAAGAAAATTGCTGTTTTCTATAGAAAATTCCATTTTATCGCTCTAGACGTCATTATTTTGCCAGCTGTCAATTTTCCGGCGTTGCCACGTTTACAAAGCATTTTTCTCGCAAATTTTAACAATTTCCGGCCATAAATAAATCCAAAAAAAGAGATGGCAATATGAGAGTAAAATAAGACAGATAGCATTTTATTTTCCCTAAAAGGGCAAAAAGATGACCCCAACCAACACCCTGGGGCACCGATCCCTCTTCGCCTGCGAGGAAAGAGACTGGTCAGGGCCCCTAACCAGGTGCTAACCCTGCTCCGACCTTAGGGTGCCCTCCGATTCACCGTTATACCACCGTTATATCGAAAATATTAGATCTGTCACCTAATTCACCGACTTAGAAAAGTTTTTGATACGAACGGTGGATCGGAGGGCACCCTAAGGTCGGAACAGGGTTAGCACCTGGTTAGGGGCCCTGACCAGTCTCTTTCCTCGCAGGCGAAGAGGGATCGGTGCCCCAGGGTGTTGGTTGGGGTCATCTTTTTGCCCTTTTGGTTAAATTTGGTTCATTTTCGCATTTTCCCGCCAACTTTTTATTATTCCTAATTTACAACTTTGTCTTGAAAAATAAGTAAACCTGGCAACGCCGGACATTTGACAGCTGGGAACGTAATGGCGTCTACTACCAAATACAATGGAATTTTATATAGGAAAAAGCAATTTTCTTAGCTATTTTTGGCTAAATGTGGTGTTTTGTGTGACGAAATAAAATAAAAATTATAAGTTTACAGATATGTTTAAGTGAAAGTGTCGAAACTTAAAGGAATCTATAAAAAAAGGTAACCTAAAAGTTAAAAAAAATTTTTGCGGAAAAACCATTCGAGACCGCCAAAAACTGACTTCGGATTCGTGTTCTACGACCCAAAATTAGGGTCTGTGCAAAATTTCATGAAAAAATTCGCTGTTTCCAGTAATATCAATAATTACCCTTATTTTTTATTATTTGTTAACTAACAAAATTGCTATATAAAATATATAACAAGAAAATTTGGTAACATTCGTTACACATGAAATGGTTGAAATTAAAATACATTTACGAAACCAAAATAATTATGAATTAACATTTAACCGACTTATATTTGTATACATAAATATCTATTAATTGTGATAAACAAGTTATTACCTTAACCACATGTTTTTATTATAAACATTAAACCATGAAATAACATTACAATTTACAAAATTACCTTGTTGTCAAGTGTTGTATAGTACTCCAGCTTTCCTATAGTACCACATTGGCAAAGAAATATATTATTATCAAAATTTCTAGTATTTGCATTTGTTTAGATGACAGGTAAATAATAACAGATACATTTTAGAGGTTAATTTTAATCACAGAACAATAATTATGAAGATTGACGGCAATGTCGTCCTTGGAGAGAGAGGCACGTTCACAAATTCACTTTTCTAGTTACTGAGACCAAACTGATTATTAGTCTGTAAGACACGAACTAATTATCGATCAATGAGACACGAACTGATTTATTTGTTGATGAGACACGAACTGATTTATTTGTTGATGAGACACGAACTGATTTATTTGTTGATATGATAAGATATTAACTAAGCATTTAGTCGATAAGAACCAAAAATATCCTGCAAACCAAACCTGCAGTGCTGAATGTATGGAATTCAACACATCCACTACTCCACCTAGTGTGAAGCGTAATCCTTTTTGCTACCACTACTTGACCTTTATGAAGCGCGATACCATGACTCCACCCTTGTGAAGTTTTAATACCACTACTCCTGGTGAAGCGTACTCCGTTTTTTGGTTCCTTTTGTTAGACTAAAATATAGACTGATAGTGTTGATCACTCAGACCCAAACTGGATTGCAGTAGCTAGTACTGGGACTAATTTCAATCTTACCACATTGGTAAGACCAGAGAAAACAAAGTTATTCACTAACTTCGCGAGTAAGTAACCGCAGAGGGTTCAAATAATTTGTAGTCACTAGGACTGAGAATGATTTTAATCTTACCACATTGGTAAGACCAGAGAAAACAAAGTTATTCACTTATAACTTGCGAGTAATTACCCACACATGGTTCAAACATTTTGTAGTCACTAGGACTGAGAAGAATTTCAATCTTACCACATTGGTAAGACCAGAGAAAACAAAGTTATTCACTAACTTCGCGAGTAAGTAACCGCAGAGGGTTCAAACATTTTGTAGTCACTAGGACTGAGAAGAATTTCAATCTTACCACATTGGTAAAACCAGAGAAAACAAAGCTATTCACGTATAACTTCGCGAGTCTAATTAACCACACGGGTTCAAAATTTGAGTAATCGGTTGACTAAAAGTATCGACTTGAGAGTCTGACTGATAGTGACGTTTTCAACGCGCTTTCCTCCCTTTATAGTGTGCATTCTCTTTGTTCTTGACACAGCTTGCGTCACTTGTTTTCTCTCTCTTACAATTCTAGAATTTTCAGGAAATCAACCGCTCCAAAAAATGTATCCTACGCGCACACGACAAAGTAGTACTTTCAAAGTACCTGAAAATTTCCCAAAATACTTATAGGATAGTTGATGTTAAATAGATCATTTCAATTGTCAGAATGCAAAAGTATTGAGTAGATGAATAAAAAATGTAATATTTAATCGAGAATAGGGTAGAGAGCGACACCTATGACCCAGTAGAAGTATCCGTCACTTCAAGCTGACGTCGTTAGTTTTGACACCAAGTAGAAATCTGGCATGGTTGCATACACGTATGGAAGAGGACGTGTTCTACAAACATATAGTTGTTAGATGGCGCATGCGCCAGAATTTGTCCATTATTCCAGGTTGTGAAATGTGTTCACAACAAGTATGGTTACAGCTAGTGTTGTAAATATCCGTATTCATTAGATATCCGAATCATACGGAATCGGAATCAGCTAATATCCGTATCCATTATCCGAATACGAATCCATTTCTTGACCCGCGCGAAAGCGGTTACAGATCATGTATACGTATGCATGCAACAGACTAAAACATTTTCTATCCGGATACACGGCTAGGTAGGTCGATGCGGTATCGGTATCATACCATTCGAAGTCGAAGTTTAGGGATAAGAAGGCACCGCGTCGCACCGTTCTCGTTTGAATTCGGTTCGGGTGAGGCGGGTGATACCCGTTACCCCGATAACTATGCCATCTTTTTTTAGGAAATGTCATTAGAAAGAGAAAGCACAATATCAAATATGCCAAATCGCAGACCGTGTTGTTCGCTTACACTCGATTCCGATTCCGTTTTCTCTTTGCACTTTGCATTAGTAACCACCCGATGCGAATTTATTTTGATTCCGAATCCGTATTCAAGTTCTCGGCCGGTTCCGGATAATCCGGATTCTTTTAATATTCGGATCCAACGGATTTTTGGATACGTATCCTTACATCACTAGTTACAGCTCCCTAAAACCTTTCGCTTCGATTGGGGCCAGGGGCCTTATCGGGCCCAAAATACGACAACGCCATTCGATTTCCTGAAAAATGTCTTGTGCGATACGAGTGAGACATCCTTAAATAAACATCTCCTCTGGGGATTTTTTAGGAGTACCGGCCTTTTTCCAACGCCCTGTGTATATATATATATATATATATATATATATATATATATATATATATATATATATATATATATATATATATATATATTATATATATATATATATATATATATATATATATATATATATATATATATATATATATATATATATATATATATATATATATATATATATTATGACATCCATTTATTACGTCCAAGAGATGTCTTTTAAATGTCAAAACATAGTATGCTTTTGGTTTCATGCTGTCTTACTGACTAAGAAAATCCAATGTTAGTTCACCCAAAACGAGAGTTGGTCAAACGCAATACCTCGTCGAACCTTAAATTTTCGTGACAAAGGGCGTGTTTGAAATGATGGTCAGCCAAAATTCTCGTCGAACCTTAAATTTTCGTGACAAAGCGCGTGTTTGAAATGATGGTCAGTCAAAATTTTACGTATTGATATGTACCCCAGACAAGTAGACTTCATTGATTGTTGAAATATTTTACCTCACGGTAAATTCTACTCCGACTGCTTGAAACTGCTAATGGATGGCGCTGCCTGTGTTATACTGCTTATGCAGTTCGACATGGTTAGCTTATAAGGATATGCTGTTTCGGAAGGTAGGTATGTTCATTTTTCGTTTATCCTGTACTGACGAGAACTAAAGAGTTCCAAACCAGTATACAGGTAACGAACGACATCCTAACTTTGGTATGTAATACAGCGCTCGGAGGGGCTATGCCCGGAGAATAGCTGTTTTACCGTGATTTGTTCAAATCCTTATTGTATAAGGATTTAAGGAATTTTCAGGTGGTTTAGAGAACTTATTCTCAATTTTACGTATTGATAGGAACCCCTGACAAGTAGACTTTAGACTTCATTGATTGTTGAAAAATCTACCGAAACTTGCAGTATTCTCCCTAATTACTCTGAGCCTGAAATCACATGCATCCGTTGTGACCCACCTGTAGACACACTAAAGAGACAGCCTATCGACACTATTGTGTATTAAAAGGAGGGGGTATAAATAATGTCTAGATCAGACGTCCATAAGGCATCTTGCAACAACATCTTTAAGACGTTGTCATTTGTAACATCCGCTGTCCATAAGACATCTTATGGATGTCTAATGTCTAAAATGGACGTCCGTAAGATGTCCGGAATGTCTGAGTACGATGTTTTCTGGACGTCCATAAGACGACTTTGTGCTGTTAGGGATAATTTGACAGAACGAGCTTTAACAGAACCGAACAAATTCCGAAACTTGTTACGTCAGAAGCCAGGCGCTTCGACTTCATGCCGTGCAACGTTGTCACGTTTACTGTGATATTTTCCTTACCTATAGGCCGAGACGGTTTAGTATTTATTATTATAGGTAGGTAGGTACTGTGGCAAACAGTTAATTTTATAGAAGTGTCAATAATTATAGTAAAATAAAAAAAAATAATTAAATACAATTTAAAATAAATACACGATAGGTTTGTTCGTTTGTCTTGCACGAACCTATAGTTTTGCCAGAGGAAACTGAATCTCATAAATATAAATTCTTAGGATTTAAATGATATAAAAAGCGAGACAAAGGCCTGCCGCTTATACCGGGATCGCTCGATACCGCATAGCAACTAACCCACATTTCATGCAGATTTATTAGTGATATCTTCTGTGATTACACTAAAGCACTTGTACTGTTTGCATCTGAAAAAAAAAATATTTTTTCGGGGATAATACCACGAGAGCTTAAAAATTACCGATAATTTTTCACGATTGCGTGTTTTCTATAATTTCATGAGTCCGCAGGACGAGTGAAATTTGCAAAGAAAACACGTAAGAGTGAAAAATTATCCGTAATTTTAAAGCTCGAGTGGTATTTAGGGGATTATTTCACGAATGAAAACACAAACTGCTCGAGTGGTATTTAGGGATTATTTCACAAATGAAAACACAAAAAATATGAATTGAATATTTATTAAACAATTTAAACAACAAACCTTACTTTTAAATTAAACTAAAATTTATTTATTATTTATTGTATAATAGAAATTGCAGCCGTGGTTATTGTGAATAACATTTTGATGGCGAAAATGACAGGAAAAAATTATCGGTGTAATTTTTTTTAATTGACGTAAAGTCAAAAAATTATCGCTGTAATTTTAAAAAACTTTACTCATCTTACGGGACTTTTAACACGTGAGTGAAATAATAAAAAAATTATAGTTTTGGCTGGGCGTTGATGAATGAGTGAGTCAGTCAGTCAGTCACTTTATTATTTTATATATTAGCATAGATTAATTAAATCAGTTTACAAAATTTACTTACCTGAATGATGATGTCTTCTCCCTGATGGCTGTTTCTTTCTTAACTTTCTTTACTGGGAAATACACAGGATAACACCACGCGAGAACTACTGTGCTACTGAGAACACCCAAAGGAATAACGAACAAGATTAAAGGCTATGTTGCACTTGGACACATGGTATGATATTTCTGGCAAGAACAACCTATGTCATAGACACGGGCTGTTTTTGCTAGAAACGCCAATGGCATGGGCTACTTTTGCGGAATTATGGAATATTACTGTGTATTATTAAGCAGATAGGTCATTTTTGAAGAATATTTTACTATGAGCGAACGTACAGTGAGTGGCACCACCTGCGAATGTCAGACTGAAGTTTTCACAATTTTTTGACATAGGTTCTTTTTGTAAGAAACGCTTCAATTATTGTAATTTGTTTTTTCAAATTCTCGTTGTGAATTTTTAGGCATTTAATACAAAAACCCAATTAAACCAAAAATCGATTTACAAAACCCAAAAACACCTAATGGGCTGCGTTTTATACTAAACGTTTTTTTTTTCGAACTTTGCTTACACCGTACCTTAAACTAAATTAATGTCTAAAAGTACCTACCTAACTGGAATTATTTTAGTACATACATAATATTGTAGTGTATGAATATTTATATCTTATACAAATTATAAGTACCCAAAAGAGTCCTACCTCTTAACTCCTAATTCACCGCCGAGGCGAGGAAAGTCGTTCTGGGACGTGCTCTGGCTTCGCAGCGGTCTCGCTTGGCTCGAGAAGTAGACTGACGTTTACTGCCGATCTCCCCTCCCAAGTCGACCCCTTCCGCCCCGCCATCGGCCCGATATGCCGACGCGCGTCGATCGACGCTTATTAAGCGGAAGGACGATGAGTTAGGGGTAACAGAAAAATGATTTGGTGACAGTATTTTGAGAAACCGTCATGTTGTTTTGGTGAATATGAACGCTGTAGAGCTAAAATATCCAACAATAGTAGTTCAGGATTAGGCTTTGGTGAAGTTAAGATTTTAAATCATAATAACCTTATTTTGTGGTAGGTAATTTAAAAAATTTGAACTTTTTATACTAGTAATTTTAAATTAAAAAACAACATAAAAATTTGCTTTATTTTATTTATTTATTTGCTTTAAGATCATACATATACGAAATAAGCTTCGTCAGTACCTACTAATCTGAGTAAAATTATATAACATAATTTAACATACAAAGAATTAACAAATAGGTAAACACTATATAAAGTCAAGTACAAGCACAAACAGATATAACGAGCAGTTCACATAACGAAAATTATATTACGAGGCAACATTTATAAATTCCGATAAGCTATAAAACACCCTGTCTTGTAGCAATTCCTTCAGCATCTTCTTAAAGGCATTTATGTTATCTACTGATTTTGTCTGGCAGTTTATTAAAGATCTTAACGCATACAAATTGTGGAGATCCTTCATAGTGGGCAGTCTGATGCTTTGGGATGAGCAGAGCGAAAGCAATTCTTGTTGGGCAGCTGAGGTTGTGTTGATTCGTCTTGACACTGCTTTTGTTGTTGAAAACATACATGTCAAATTTCAGTATATATACAGGGTGTTAATTAAGTATGTACAATACATTTAACAGACAATTATTTGAGTGATTTTAAGACTAAAACTTCATATACACATGAGTCCGCAAATGCTTCGTTTTCAAGATACAGGGTGTTAAACTTTTTAACCAAATTGCTTTTTCGTAAATATCTTAAATATCCTTTACACAATTTTGTTGTAATTTGGCAGTGTTATTCGTAGTGTTAAGGGGCCAATTTAGCCCTAACTTGATTAAATGTATTAAGTCCACTGGTGCCCCGAGCGACACCTTAACGAATATTTTTGACAAAAAAATGTACGCCACACATTTTTTTGTAATTTTTTTATTTTTTTACTATTAAGCAACTAAAAGTACAGCTTTTTTGTCTCTTGAAGTTTTTTCTTATCTTGATTAGTTTTTGAAGAAAAAATAAAAAGGGAAATTTTCTTTTGAAAATTATCATTTTTTTATTATTTGTTATTAATAATAACAACAACAACAAATAAACACTAAATTAAATACATTTTTTAACATCTAAACTAATTTTACTAAACGAAGTGTTGGAAATGGCCACCTTCGGCTTCAATACAACCGTCTAGCCGCCTCATCATTGAATTACGCACTTTCCCGAAAATACCTGACGTATTTTTTATTATGTCACATGAATTAATGATTCTATTTCGTAGATCATCTTCACTTTCAATAGGAGTTTTGTATACCAACGCTTTAAGGTGTTCCCAAAGAAAATAATCTAGGGGATTAATATCGGGCGAGCGAGGAGGCCATGGTTGTGGACCTGCTCTCCCAATCCAACGGTTATGGTAATTGTCATCCAAAACTTGCCGCGCCACTAGACAAAAGTACGGTGGAGCCCCGTCGTGCATGTACCACATACGGAATCTTTCCATGACTGGAACTTCTTCTAAAAGTCCAGGTAAAACAAATTCTAAAAACCTTCGGTATTCTTCCCCATTAAGTCTATTTTGAAGAAAATGAGGCCCAATGAGGTGGTCACCGACAATTCCAACCCAAATATTAAAAGAAAACCTTTCTTGAAAATTATTTTCTACTAAGGCGTGTGGATTGTGTTCGGCCCATATGTGATTGTTATGGAAATTAATATAATTGAATTGCGAGACAAACAAGCTTCATCTGTAAACACTATTCGACTTAGGAAACCTGGATTTCTTATTATTTTACCGCGTAACCACAAAAAGTTAGTCTTAAAGGTAAATCTCTGGGCAACAGAGCTTGGATACGTTGCATATGGTAGAGATATAGCTGCTGGTCTCTTAAAATCTGCCACACTGTGACATGGGTAATGTTCAGTTCTTCAGCTATTTTCCGGGTACTGGTATGAGGATTTGCTTCAATTTCATTTAAAACAGCTTCTCCCGATGACAACCGTCGATCTTTTAAAACTGCCTGTTTCAGAAAGTCGTGCATGGAGACGTACAAAAGTTCTTCCGTTAGGTACTACACGCCGAGGAAATCTTTCACGATAAATGCGTCTTGCAGTTTCCATGAGCCATTCCGTAACATAAATGCATATCTGCCATTTCACTGTTAGTAATCTGAACCATATTTGACAAAAAATAACTCGAAAAATAATCACCAAAAATAGTTTTTATAAAAATTACAAATTAATAACTTAATAATTTGACAACAGCAGCTGTCAAGTTGTTTACCAAATGCTGCAATCGTTTTTCAAGGCAACCCTAGACTATTTCCTATTTTTCCCATGTTTCTCGTGTGGTCCAGGGATATGCAATTAAGTGGATTTTTTTTTCAAAAACTAATCAAGATACGAAAAAACTTCAAGAGACAAAAAAGCTGTACTTTTAGTTGCTTAATAATGAAAAAATAAAAAAATTACAAAAAAATGTGTGACGTACATTTTTTTTGTCAAAAATATTCGTCAAGGTGTCGCTCGGGGCACCACTGGACTTAATACATTTAATCAAGTTAGGGCTAAATTAGCCCCTTAATACTATGAATAACACTGCCAAATTACAACAAAATTGGGTAAAGGATATTTAAGATATTTACGAAAAAGCAATTTTTTAAAAATGTTTAACACCCTCTATCTTGAAAACGAAGCATTTGCGGACTCATGTTTTTATGAGGTTTTAGTCTTAAAATCACTCAAATAATTGTCTGTTAAATTTATTGTACATACTTAATTAACACCCTGTATAGCTGTTACCGTTAGTATCTTGAATTGTTTAAATATTGGTCTACATGATTCTAAGGGCTTGAGCCCAAACAGCAGTCTTAGATATTATCGTTTTTGTGTAATGAGAACTCTGTCGATGTGCGTTGCAGAGTATAGTTCGTACAAAATAAAAACCGATGCACGTCATCAAACACATGTTTAAGTTTTAGAGGACACTGTTGCCAGATTGTTATAAATTTATCGAATATTGAGAAATAATTTACCTAGCACATGGATGGATTTTTTAAAAATTATTTACTCATTTATTTTTTGTTAAATGACTTATCTTTTAACATTACAAGATGTAGAATAATTTAAAAAGTTTATATCGTTGTAAAAGACATTGATTAGTGTATAAATATGCAAGCACAAAAAAGAGTACGAAAAATGTAAAACTGGTCACAGACGCAAGGACATGTAGTCGTGCATCAATGCACGTTCATCAATGCCCGTGTGTAAGTGTGAAATGACAAACTTTTTTTATTGTGCGTGCCACATTCATACCCTACACGGGCGTTGATGCACGCGCTTTGATGCACTCATACATCTCTCTGTGTCTATGGCCAGCTTAAGTAAAGATATCTTTTAATGGGAGAAAAAAATGGTAGGAAAAAAGTACACTGAATTTTATTAATTTTTTAAAATATATTAAAGAATAAAAATCGTTTTCACAAGCACCATTCAGTTTTTTTATGTTCAGACAAGACCGAAGTCTAAGTACTATGTACCGTGGGTGTACTGGGGAAATTCCACTCACACATCCAGAGGTGGAAACATTCGTACGGACTTCACCAAGCCCTTTAAGAGGATGTGTGGGGTGGTACCACCTCGGTCGACGAAGAAATCCTCTACCACCTTCCTAACACATATACAAATATTGTAGTGCAGTTCTTTGTACTGTTGCACAATTGTCTTGTCAGGGATGCCTGGTACGCTAGGTACCGATTGGACAAAAGACAGACAGCGCGTCTGTTTTTGTCATGGGTGGACCCACCACCTTGTTACCGCACTAGCCAGAAATTGCTAGCGATCCACCAAGGAAGAGGTGACGGTAATGTTTAAAATTCAAAAAAGAATGTTTTTTCCAGAAGGTGTCTCCAGGATGGGATAAAGCCCGGAGTGTCCCGGAGACCTTCTATGAAGTGAGAAAGCTGGCACGGGCATGTCCAGCAATTTTTTTAAATTTGGGTAGTCGTGACTACTAGTGATGTAAGGATACGTATCCAAAAATCCGTTGGATCCGAATATTAAAAGAATCCGGATTATCCGGAACCGGCCGAGAACTTGAATACGGATTCGGAATCAAAATAAATTCGCATCGGGTGGTTACTAATGCAAAGTGCAAAGAGAAAACGGAATCGGAATCGAGTGTAAGCGAACAACACGGTCTGCGATTTGGCATATTTGATATTGTGCTTTCTCTTTCTAATGACATTTCCTAAAAAAAGATGGCATAGTTATCGGGGTAACGGGTATCATATGAGATGAGACCCATTGGTTAAACTAGTCCCGCCTCACCCGAACCGAATTCAAACGAGAACGGCGCGACGCGGTGCCTTCTTATCCCTAAACTTCGACTTCGACTGGTATGATACCGATACCGCATCGACCTACCTAGCCGTGTATCCGGATAGAAAATGTTTTAGTCTGTTGCATGCATACGTATACATGATCTGTAACCGCTTTCGCGCGGGTCAAGAAATGGATTCGAATTCGGATAATGGATACGGATATTAGCTGATTCCGATTCCGTATGATTCGGATATCTAATGAATACGGATATTTACAACACTAGTGACTACCCAAAACTGAGATTTTGCATGGTGGGCAAATTTTGCTTTCTTAGTCTTTGTCAGTTGTTGGAATTTACTTTTATCAAGGAAAGTCTTGTTTTTGTAACGTCATGTCTCCGAACCCCCTAAATCTAACTGTGTACAGGGTCTTCCAACGAGGACTGAACAGGGGCTCATTTTTGAGCTTCCTTGTATTTAAAGAAAAATCTAAAATAGCCAATCGATGTACTTTTTCCTGCAGAATTCAAAAATGAAACCAAAAATTTATTTGAACCAGAAACAAAAGAATTACGCTATGGATAAGGTGTTTTTTAAATGGAACATAGCTTTTTTTATACGATTTTCGGAACGAGTGATTTTTTTTATGTCCGTTCTGATTAAAATATTTAATATTGTGACAGCTATTTTTATTAAATTTTAGTGTTTTATCCAGTATAATTTAACTTCAACCTGTTTGAAACATACACTAGGTAATAAAGGTAAAATCACCTTGAAATCCTTCAAAGTCAAAAAATTTGACAAATTTACAAATTTAGTGAATGTTTCAAACAGGTTGAAGTTAAATTATACTGGATAAAACATTAAAATTTAATAAAAATAGCTGTCACAATATTAAATATTTTAATCAGAACGGACATAAAAAAAATCACTCGTTCCGAAAATCGTATAAAAAAAGCTATGTTCCATTTAAAAAACACCTTATCCATAGCGTAACTCTTTTGTTTCTGGTTCAAATAAATTTTTGGTTTCATTTTTGAATTCTGCAGGAAAAAGTACATCGATTGGCTATTTTAGATTTTTCTTTAAATACAAGGAAGCTCAAAAATGAGCCCCTGTTCAGTCCTCGTTGGAAGACCCTGTACATGCATTGTATTAGGGCTAAAACTTTCTTAGTTCTAAGGTCGTAACAAGAGCCGCTACATAAGGTCCTTTCCTAAAGTAAATATTTAAACCTAAAAATGCAATAGTATGGGGGAAGACGTAAAACTCGGTGTCCATATTGTTCTGCCAAGTTATTCACTAAATATCTTCGTGCTGGTTTATTTCTACAAAAATATCTAGTTAGCAAATATGTTAACATACTAAATTGTATGTGATACTTACTGTGCTACAGTTCTTAAAAGCTCGCTTTTAAGCATCGGGGCTGCAAATTCTATGTTATTATTATTAGTTAACCAGTCTTGAATGGCAGCTTTGGTCCATGAGCCGTTTGGTATTTTGGTTAATAACATCCTATGATAAGGGGCATTGTCAATAATAATTAAAGACGGTTCAGTCAATTTCTTTAATAATTGATTTTCAAACCATTTCAGGAAATTCTGTTGGTTCATTTCACCATGGTAATCCGCAAGTTGGGTTTAGGAGAAAAATATAAGCTCTACACCCTTGAAAAATCCATCTTCATTGCCAGCATGAAGTACGATGTATCTAAAATAATTCTGATTAAAAACATTTTCATACATTTGCGTAACTAACCTTTTACCATCAACCTTAGTAGTTTTTACACTCTTCTTATTAATATCTTGTCATGAATGATCTATGGTACCATTTTGAAAAATCCAGGTTTTATCTAAGAAAACAAATTTGTACACAGCTTCTCTCTCTTTGATATGAGATCTCAAAAAATCGACCCGTTTTAGAGCAACATTAGGAAGTTCCATAAGCCCTCGTCTTGGCTCATCTTTTTTCCATTTAAAACTTATTTCTTTCAATAGGCTTCCTCTTTCTTTCTGGGCGATTTTAAAACTTCATTGTTTTTTACTTTTTGTGAAATAGAACAATAGAACTAACAGTAGAAACGTTCAAGTTTAGGGCTGCTGCTACACGCTAAAACAATATATTTGACGGTAATTTTTCCTAAATTTTTTATCATTATATAAGTATAATATTAAAATTACCTCTCTAACAGCTGTTAAGGGTAGCAATGGGCCATTATTGTCTCGTTCTTAATCAAAATAGCGTATCACAGATGCTACTAACTGTTGGCAACGGCTGTTTAACTGCTTCGGCATTTCGCAAACAGGACTCTGACAACTATAACACTATGATTGTTCTAAAAGAACAGTTTTTAAATGCAAGATAAAAGTTTAGAGCTCCAAAAAGACACAAAACAAATAAAACCTTTGTGAAGCTGGGATAAACTGTCAACCACAGCTGTCAACAAACTAGAAATGTCAAGAAATTAAACGCGACAAAGCGGCAACGTCGCGTATGCTGCCAACTGCCTAACAACGAATATCAGGCGCGAAATTTAAAATTCAATAAAAGACTCCATTACAGTTTTCGTTTTATAATAATTATGCAGTGGTATGACTGCGTTCATTTAATAGCGTCATCGGTGACGTGCATCGGTTTTTATTTTGTATGAACTATATTATATTATAAGCAAGGTAGTGATAGGCAAGCGAATAGTAAACACTCAGTAACGTATGTTGGAGGATTGTCTGTTTAAGCTTCAGAAATACATAGTAAGCTCGGCTAAGGGCCATTGCAAACATGATCCAGCTGTTGGTCCCAACCGGTTCTCGCATCCACTTATGTCCCCAGAAACTTTACCATAGCAGATCTGTTGTTGATGTCTATCCTAGGTTTGTTTTTGTAAAAGTGCACCATCACCGTCATTTCTTTGTTTAGTCTCAGTCTATTAGAATTGCACCAGCCACTCATTCTATCACAAACTTTAGAGATAGAATTCATACCTAATTAATATTACTTATTACTGCAAAGCACAATGGGCTCGATAAGCCTGTGTGTACTCCAATCACTATACTACTTCATCTAAGCATGTGACATTATCAGAGTTTCTTACACTAAACCAGAATCACAGTAATTATCACAATTAGTGATTTGTTAACATTTTCAATATAAATTACTAGAAGTCTAGAATTACTATTTACATAATAAAAGACATTTAACTTTATTTATTCGGAAGCTTCAAACGTTAAATTTGTAGGGGAAGTGACAGTTCGGTGTCAAAATGGCAGCCTCCGTTGCGTTCCAATAAAATTGGATGCACACTCGTTCAAGCACATTCTAACTACCCTCTCTTTTCTCTGGTGTCATCCATCCGTGGGTAGGGAATATTCACCTGTTTACGTTGTATGATCTCTTCGCTTTCTATCTTGGTTGTCCTGTGCCCATTGGTAGAGAAATTTCATTAAATCTGGGGAAAAAGCCAGGCAGCAGGGAAAAAGGGAAATTTACGATAATTTCTGGAATTTTTATCATAATTTGTAGATAGTCGCTAAGAAATTCACCTCCTTGAAAAAAAAAACACGCAACTATTAAGCACATAACATTTTTTATATAAAAAAAGTACTTGCCGTTAAAAAGTATGGTTCATCTGATCAAAAGAAAATAATATTATTGTGTAGTTTTGCTCCACGAGTTTGAAAAAAATGTATCTAGAAAGATGCAAAAAAATGGTCACGTTACGTGATCATTAAATACTACTTTATTATATTACCATTAAACGGAAATATTTTTTAAAAGTCTAAACTATAAAACAAAGCAAAAAACAAAAATAGACTTTAAAAATTCAAGGAATCATTTCAAAACGATTTAGCCAAAATTGACTGTATTCTGTATTTATTCAATTAGTCCAATGTCCAATTTCTTTTGGCAACTCTGTAAGTTAAAGTTAATATTAATAAACAATATTATAAATAAAGCGTATTTTGTTGGTTTAATAAGTTTCAGTGGTGAATAGCGTGAGTCAATTATTTTTTCTCGTAAAAAAATATGTCATAATTATACATTTAATATTACAAAAACAGTTAATATAATTTGAGAAAAATTAAGTGGAACAAAATGCCTTTTTGAAAAGAAAAACTGCTCAAAATGGCCAACCTAACAAAAAATTCGATATAGTACACCCTAAAAATTATTAAACAAAATATTCCCCATTTTAAAGTTTTTAGGGAAAAATCGACAAATCTAGGGAACTTTTGGACATTTAAATTGGGAAAACAAATTTTTGGACCTGACAACACTGCCTGTGCCCTGTGTTCTGCTGAAATTTTAGATTTATTTGTGATAGTAATGTTTGATGAAATTTTAGACATTCATAGCTTGACATTGCAACCAAATTAGCTAGTGAATTAGTTGTTAATAAAGCCTCTCTTCTTTTCTGACCATATGTTTTTAGCTTCTGTTTATTTGTAACAGTTATCTCAGTGCCCGATGCTTCAAGATTTGCTTCAAAAATGCCATCCACATCAGACGCATTACTACATTGTGCTAAGCGCCACTGAGTTGTTTTGTCCAAAGTTTATTCGTAATTTCTTTGGAAAACAAAAGGAATTGCCATATATTTATGAACAGCAAAAATATGCCTGCAAGGAAGTAACATACCGGCATTAAAATTACAACTGCATTTATTTGAATCACTATGCAATTATTGTCCTTCTGTACTGCTAGTAACAAAAAAAGCACATAGGTCTGCATTTACATCAATTTTAATTTTCTGTTTCTGTTTGTCGGTTTATTTACAGGCAAAGAGCGCATGACCTAACCGGGATTACCGTGAATACCGGTTCCCAATACAAACACTTATGTATATAATATTTAGATGCGCCGTGTACGGTATCTGTACAAATCCCGGCTGCAGATGTTGTCACTTGTATTATTTTCTAGTTAGCCGGGATTTCCATAACTCCCGGTTTGTCACAGATTGAATTATTTTTATTATTTACGTCAGATAAGGCCAAAGGAACCTATGACATATTGTTTTTGGGTTCTTTATAAATTATCTAGATTAGAAATCACGCATTCGACAAAGACGCTTTCTGTAGTCAGTAATATTCTTTTGAAAGAGAGCTAAAGTTAGTGAATATTATTACATGACTACATTACTCCAAACCTAAATCTCGCAGTGGATCTTGTAGACAAGTTGTTGCAGTGGATCTTGTAGACACGTTGTCGCCCATTTAAGACCGAAGCTCTGGAAGTGGTCATCTATAACGATTTCTCTTGTCTCGTCTCCTTCTCAACACCGTCGCGGCGTCGGTACGAAGATTTGAACTTAGTAATTAATGTCCATCTGCCATTAAATAAAACCCTGGACTTTGTAACACAAATAGATATATATTATCTGCATAAATAAAAATTAACTGTACAAAGAAATATATGATAAATGATAAAAGATTAAAATAATATAAATAAAAACAGAAGGTAACAAAGAAACAGTTAACGAATGTTAAATAATGAAATGAACAATGCAGGACAAGCGTTTACCGTAAGATTCGAATTACCAAAGATATCAAAATAAAAATCATTGTTCTGTGATATATAGAAATTCCCCATATGAATAACTTTAACACATTTACCCTTAAAATAGATAACCCAGTGAAGTTATACAAAACCCCTTATTACAAATTCGGTAAGTTCTTTTCCCGCGCGAAATACGCGACGCGACTTTTAAGAGAAGTTACCGACTTCCCATTTCTATTACACCCTACATCTCTTAGAACGACCCGGTACGAACTAACTTCTCTGTATTTCAATTTCTATACCTAGCTTTAGGGTGGGTACTCTAGCCACTCTACTGTTACATGACCGAAGTAACGTCGAATTTTATACAGAATAAGATTGAATTAAATGTTTCTTTGTTTAATGGACGGTTTATCGATTGTATACAGGTTAAAATACTATACTAATCTATGCTAAGGCTCTTGAATACGTGATCGAAAAAAAACCTCTGTTGTTACTTTCTAAAGGTAAAAAAATCACATCCAATAAGCCTATACAGAAGGAGCTCGAAATTGATAAATCTAGCAGTTACTCATATCCGTATTAACATTCCATTTTTTCAAAAAAAAAGGAGAATATTCGTTAACTCGAGATAATTAATAAATAGACAAAACGTTTATAGATACGCCCCTGTACTCTAATGGTATATTCTTTTACATAAACGAGAAACAGGATTTTATCTCCGTTTCGATATAACCGTAACTGACCTCTGTTTATAATGGGAAATATAGTAAATATTGATTCTAATTTCCAACACTGGGTATTAAGCCCCTTTTGTAATTTTATGGTATCTTTAAAGACCACCCACATTTACAAGTTCTCAAAAGTTATTTAATATTTTAATCTAAATGAATTCGTTTTGTCACAGGTTGACAGTGACGTCATTTGCTTCATTTTATATTTGAGATGGGATTGGTATGAATACCGGAACCGGGAGGATAGTTACACCGAACAAAGAAATGTTTTCAAATTGAATGCTAGATTATTTTTCATCAAAAAAATTAGACCGTGCCAATACTGTCAATTGTGTCTCTACGACACTGAATTATCAGTTTTTACCATTCAATGTTTTTATCTTGCAGATTGAAGGAACATTTCTGAAGATCCCTCGTATAATCAAAAGACAAAAGTCAGACAGTTATTTCACTTTGACACAATCTAATCCCAAGAACTCCAAAACTTTCTTCAATAAATTATATACATTTTTATGTGTCTTTGTAGCAAATAACTGAGCAATAACAATGTTAAATAAGTAATGTAGTAATGGGAATGGGCATACTCTCAAACAGAGCACTATGATTATTATAAATTCATACATTTGGCAACGCTGCCCTATTTCGCCGTCTTTCTGACCTTGTTTTCTCTGCCGTTGTTCATTCTGTCGAAGTTCATTTCGGTTAAAGTTAGATTCTGCAAATGTTACGTTCTGTAATTGTTAGGTTTTGCTAATGTTAGTTCTAAAAATATTATTTCTGCTGTTGTTTTTTAGGGATACCTATTGTTTTTTCGGTCTATATTTTACTTCTAGCTTTGTTAGGTTCTGCATTTGTTTAGTTCTGATAAAGTTAGATTCTGCCACTGTTCTTTAGAATGAATTTTAATTCTGATATTGTTTTTTCTGTGTTTTTTACTTTCTGATTATGTTTTTTCTGTCGATGTATATGGACTCCTCTACCCTCCCCACCTCTCACTTTCGAATAAACAAAGAAAAAGAGCAGAGGACACCCGAGTCAAATGCTGAGCAACGCTAGAAATTAAGGGGAAAATCCTCGATGAAAATTTGAAGTATTTTGGTGGTTTACGGTGTCCAATGACCTAGTCTTGTTAAAAAAAATTTGGGAAAAATGCTTAAAAATTGTTGTCCCTCACCCTTATCACCAAAAAGATTGCTCAGAAAAATCTGCAAAAAATCACGAACATTGAGAATTAGTATTCTTTGATTTTCCTGGGTTTATCCGTCAATTGGTTTAGAATTAAAAAACTATTCTGTTGACGTTTCGGTTTATTTAACTTTTAAACCATCTAAAACATCTCAGAACTGTAATTATTTTTAAACATATAGTTAAGTCAATTTAATAAGAAAATAGTAAAAACATACCTTATTTATAAGTAGGCACGACACTAATGTTCTTTCTTATGTGCTAATGTAACGATCTTACTCTATTGGTACTTATTTCTAAACTAAACTTTTGAATTGAATTTGTTTACATTTTATAAGGTTTTGGGCCTTGGGCCTTGGGAAAAACCAGGTAATACTATTACGGATTTTGGAGGCAGGGATGTAAAAATTTGCGTATTTATTGCGTTATTAGGGTGTTATACGTAGTACCTAGATTATCTGCATCAGTTCTGAAATTAAGGGTGTTTTTGGTTTTTTTAATAGGAATCATTTCTTTTGCAATCCTGCGTTGGTCTTGTGACCTACATTTACATACCTTACTTTGCGTCTTTTACATCAATCTGCAATTCACCTGACTGAGTAATTTTGCGTCTTATCTTTTTGTCAATTACTTTTTTTTAGTACTGGCAAATTATTAAGTAATGTAATAATTTTCGCCAAATGTTAAAGTAAAAATTTACTGGGGGAAACTTTTCACTTAAGTTGTCAAATCTACACACTAATTTTTCTTTTAAAAAGTATTTATGAAGCTTAAGAAATAAATTGTAAATTTGTTTTTGAAATATTGGTGTTTTATTTGACTCACCAAGCAGCGCAGTTGCAATTCAGTTTATTTATGTTTGCTTTTGTTACTGAGTGAGTTGAAGGCAAGGAGGGTTTCTGTTTTTAACCCGGCTACAAGAACAGTGGCATCCTGTTGACCCCCCCCCCTACTCTTCGGCATTTGAGATAGGGCATTCTTTTGCACGCATGCGGAAGTCACTCGCATTCGGCTCGACTCGTTGCTTTTTTAAATTTTAATTTTTCAGGACTTTGAAATTTGGTTTTGAAGTGTAAGTTGGAGTACTTATAATTTTTTTTATTGCGGAAAAGAGCGAGGTAACAGTTATTCGAAAATTAGGGCTATTTTCAAATTATTAAAAAATATATTTTTCGAAAATACATTTTCTCAAAAAACATCTTTTTCAAAAGTACACTTTTTCAAACATTTTTTCAAAAAAGACTTTTCAAATACGTTAATTGTTTTTTCAAAAACCCCTTTTCTGAAAAAGTACCTTAGAGTAACTTAGCAGATCTAAGGAAACCTAATCAAATACAAAAAAGTTTTGTTTAGGTTTGATTGGGTTTAAGTTAGAGTTAATAAGTCAATTTTCAAAAAACTATCGTCGATGTTTTTCACATTTTTATTTATTTATTGTAAATATAGTCTGTCACTGTCAAAACTAAAACGAATTTTTTCCGCCTGATTTGATAGATCTTGAATTTTTTTTTCGATTTAGACGGTGGTTTTTAGCGTTTTTGAGCATTTTTGATTAAACATTTTCTTTGTCACTCGCGGGGCTGCGGCTATTATTTTGATATGTACATCATTTACATCCTTCACGTCCTTCACAATTCCAATGTTTCAAATTAGAGAATATGGCTTCCTGAGTTCGCGATTTTGTGCATTTTCAACGCCTATGCCACTCCCTGAACTGAGACTAATGTTTTGACACCCCATTTAATGGGAATTCAAACATTTGATATAGCCTATATCACTCGTGGGACTAAGATGATTCTTTTGACACCTTGTTCGTTAAAATTGGTTGAGCCGTTCCAACTGCAGAAGGGCACAAATGAATGTACTACATACATATATTAACTGTCGAATCTGTCCTTTTATAGGAAATACAATTCACATTAGTGAAATAGCGATTTTTACTCTGATAACTACGCTACATATTACTAGAATGTTGTAAATTTTTAATAATGACTTAAAATTGAACAGCATTCAAAATACTTAATGACATGTGTTTCCTCCATTGGCCCTTGTCACCAGTGGCGGTCGCAGGATTTTCAAAGTCGGATATCTCTGTTCCTACTTATAGGACCCGTACCAAATTTAGGGGTTTTAATAGTGAGCCCACTGGGAATGTTTTGGTAAAGAAAAAAAAACATTTTGTAATTTGCGAAAAAAAGTTGAATTTTTCCGTGCATCCGATAAACAAAAGCAGGAAAACAAATAGTCAATATTATAATCTTTTCTTTAAATTAAAAAAAGCATCCAGGTCGATTTTTCGAATATCTCAGAATGGAGATAAATACATTTAACTATATTGTCACCAAACTATTTTTCCTCGCCCCTATCTGGCCGACCCCTTCTCTGAATGCGCTTCGGTCGACGTGCGTCGATGTATCAGACCGGTGGCAAGGCGAAGGGAGTCGACCTGGTAGGTTGAGATGGGCAGAGGAGTCAGCGGGTTAGAGCTACGCCAGAACCACTTTCTCCCGTCGACGATGTATTAGGAATTAATAGGTAAGGCCTCGTTTGAATTCTTGTAAATATTCATTTTATTTTAATAAACGTATTGCTGCAGAATTAATAATGGAGCCAGTGTTTTAGTATTTAGTTAAGATCCCGTGACAATATACTGAAAAAGGTTTACCCCCATTTAACGAAGAAATGGACTAATTATGTGCACTAGCCAATATTTCCAGGGGAAAGACTAGTGTTAACTTTAAGGTAAGAAAAGATTAGCTTAACGAATGTGTTTGGTTACGTTTAATTAAAAGAATACTACAATCCGTCGTAATCTCATATACTATAATCTCAAAACATACCATAAACTTAAGTAAAGAAGAAGTTAAACTTAAATATTTAATAGGCAAAAAGTTTCTAATATTATAAACAAAAAGTAAAAAAATCAAATAATTTTGTAACTATCAAATAAAACTAAAGGTTAAACACGAAGTAGGTAGGTATCATAAATCGATCTTAAGTATTGGTATGTAGGTTATAAGTAGTATTTTGAAAAGTGAAATCGTCGGTTAATGGTTGAAAATTGAAATTCTGTGCATTATGTTCTAATGGTGGTGGTTCATATGCCTATTTTTGTACTAAGTTTTGTACCTCGTTTCTAAATTGTAGAATTTTGTCTTCTTTAATTTTTCTTACATGAGGTAAGAGACTTTCAAAAAATAGTTTATTTTCATCAGCGGGAATAGGTAATGTTTCTCTTTTGTTTATTAAATAATTTAATTTCTGTTGTTCAATGGATACAAGTGCATCTACCTGGTTTTGACGCTTTTTGCCTCTTCTGTTCAAGATAGTTCGGGGTTCTGCACTGGCAGTAGATGAGGGTGGAGAAAATGGTTCCTCATCAGCATCCTCTTCTGTTTCATCATTTCTGTTAGTTTCGCAGCTAGATAATTGTGATTCTGGTCGACATATAGTTTTGATTAGTGTGATCACTAGCGTCCTCCAAAATATTACTTTCGCTCTGCCTTGGTAACAGCTGGTCTTTCAAAAAATATAAATTTTTAAAATACGGCCCATCGGATTTCCCAATGACATCGGCGCCATCACCAGAACGTGGGGTGGGATGTTTTTTCAATTCTCTTCTAAAATAGTCCCTTAAACTTTTCCACTTCGATTGTAAGTACTTCCTTTACTGAAAAACAAAATGTAAAAAGAGCCTAACGTCGGGTTGCACAAACAATTTAATCACGAATTAAACTAATAAGACACTTGTAATGTGACAGCACTCATACTAACGTCATTGCCAAAGATGACTTTAAACTTCAATAATGTCGGAAATTTAGTAAATTTATATAATGAATAAGAAATAATCGTACCTGTTTTAAAACATGTTTATTTTTTCTTTATGAACTTTTAATTTTAGGTATTTGGCTACAAGAGAGTCTTTCAAGAGTTTATCTTTTACATTTCGCAGTTGGAAAGATAATTAAAGAAACTCTGACTGTTTTATGGAACGTATTATATCAAGAACATATGCCGGTACCAACAAAAGAAACTTTTATTAAAATTAGTGACGACTACTTTAATATATGGAAATTCCCCAATTGTATTGGGGCATTAGATGGGAAGCATGTTAAAGTAAAGTGCCCAAAAAATTCTGGCAGCATGTACTGGAATTATAAACATTATTTCTCTATGGTCTTCCAAGGTCTTTGTGATGCAAATTACAAGTTTATAATAATCGATGTTGGTGGCTATGGAAGGGAAAGTGATGCAGGCACCTTCCAAAATTCAAATATGTACAAATTACTTTTTAAAAACAACTTAAACATACCAGAAGACCGATGCCTGCCAAACACAAATATTAAAATGCCATTCGTATTTATTGCAGACGAAGCATATCCCCTTCAAAAACACCTCTTAAAACCTTATGCAAGAGAAGGTTTAACAGCTCGCTGCCTATATTTTAATCAGCGGTTATCTAGAGCTCGAAAAACAATAGAATGCACCTTTGGTATAATATATTCAAAATGGCGAATTCTATCTAAGGCCATAGAAGCTGATGAAAAAACTGCCGATAAAATTATTAAGGCAATATGTATTTTACATAATGATATCACTGATAAAGAAGGATTTGAAAGACATTTATCATTAGTTACACAAGATCAGAACGTCGCTGAAATAAATAGGATTTTAGCATCTCCTAGGGGACGCATGCCAAATGATGCAAAAGTTATACGAGACACTTTTAAAGATTACATAAATACCTTTCCCATAAGCTATAAATAATTAGTGATTTTTTAAGTTTGTTGCATTAATACTTTTATTGTTATCTTTTTGATTTAATAGTATGAGTACTAATAGAAAACACGTCATAAAAAGAACATTTTGAATTTTTCTGACCAACAATAGAACAAAGAATGTTTTGTAGCTACCTGTTTTTCGACATTCTTCAGCCACTTCTGCCCACAATTTATCTAGAACATATCTGTTGCGATGATCTGGATGTGATTGATTCCAGATGGGTCTTCTATTATAAACAGAATTAATAATGTGTTCTGTATCCATAATAAAAAATTAAAATCAACCCTACACTGCATCTACAACGAATATCAACTCAAGACTGACGCGCTTTAAAAGCACCAAAGAAATCCCGAAGATAAATCGTGAAGCGTCGCTCGAAAAAACGCGGGCGATAAAGCGTCGTTTACTTGCTTACTATGTGCTAATAGATTTAAAATACATTGTATATTTCGAGTCCCGACGCGTGGAGCGGGCGGCGCTTGACGCGTGGAGCGGCGCTCCAGCATATTTTTACCCTTATATTCAATGATTATTGAAAATAAATTTAGGTGGGTCATTGACCAAATGACCTTATGGACGCGCCTGCCTACAACATATGAAAGATATGAAAACAGAAGTTCTGAAAAGAAAATAAGTTTAAATTTAATAGTCCTGGAGTAATTGAATTTGTCTTATTTTGACATGTAGTAACAGTAACAGTGCAATTTTGAGAAAAATGGCTTACACTTTCCAACCTTAAATGTGAACTCTATCCAGAAATATCCGATTTCAAGAAAACTATCCCGAATACGGAACCGTTTTTCTCTTGTTTGCACTAGTTAGATCATACAATATTTTTAAATAAAAAAAATGTTTTAAATGTCAATATCTAGAAAACTATTCAACTTACATACGGACATATACAGTAACATATCAAATATTTTAAACTTTTAGAGAATTGTATTAGAATATTCATAAAAGAATGGATAATTGAATAATAATCACAAGCAAGCCGCGGCCACTTGCAATCTGTCGTAAAATCTCGTCGCTACGAGGAATCTTATAAACGTAGTTTGGTTTCGCATGGGGAATATTTGTTTACCTGTCCAGGACGTCGCTGTGGTCCAACCTGCTGTCCAGGACATCGCTGTAGTCCAACCCGCTGCCCAGGAAATTCCGGTCCACCCTGACGTCCAGGAAATTCCAGAAAGTCCAATCCAGGAAATTCCAGGAAGTCCAGTCCAGGAACGCCTTATTCTTAATGATGTAGAAATGCTAGATGATGACACAGTAAGACAGGCATTACTTGCTCTGGAAACGGAAACGCAGTCCCCAGGACACTTATGAAATGCCCAATGTAAACCCTGAAAAAAATGTTATAAAGCTGAAACTAGCGGCATTTGATAGCATTGAGGGTCCTATGTAACAGACTAAAAGTCCCCATATGTCCGCTTGTCTGAACATGCTGAAAAGCCGTCCGCCATCTTGAATTTTAGCATTTTTTTCAATTAATTGCAAATTACTCGAAACATATTAGGCATTTTGAAAAAAATGAAGAGGTATTATTTAAAGAGGATAAAATTCCTAAACGATTGCTACTACCTACAGCCATTTTTCTTATTTGGTTAAAGAAATATAATTTTTTAAATTTAATATTTTAAAATTTGTGGTATTTTTTTTTAGTTTTACATTGTAAATACCTTTTTTAAAATTGTAATACATATAAGAATAGGTTATATATATATATATATATATATATATATATATATATATATATATATATATATATATATATATATATATATATAGATATATATATATATATATATATATATATATATATATATATATATATATATATATATATATATATATATATATATATATATATATATATATATACAGGGTGTTCCTAAATGTCGTGCTGATAATAAAGAGGGTGATTCTACAAGCGATTTTAAGAGAAAAAGTTCATGTGACCATATGTCCTAAATCGTTTAAATTTTAAAATACAGGGCGTTAAAGTTTAACTTTTTTATTCGTTTTTGGCGTATACCTTGTACATTTTTTACGATATTTAATTTAAATTTGGTATACAGTCTACCATAATTAAGCTTTATGAAATGGTAATATTACATTTTAAGAAATTATACAGAGTACTCCTTTTTTTGGGACACGGTTCTTTTAGGCCCTCCCAACTTTTTATTGGAACGCCGCTGGTTATTTTTGCTTCTGGAATCGTATTTCGCATTTTATTTTGTAACTTTTTTATATCTTGTAATTTTCTGATATTTTGCATTGTTTAGAAGATATTATACCTCACATCTTCTCCTCATTAATCCTCGCACTCAAAAAAAAAATCAAGATTGCTATGGATACATTTTTATTAAGTGTTTTCTATTGTAATCTTGGACAGTACTATCATAAAGCTTAGTTATGGTAGACTGTGTACCAAATATTTAAATTAAACATACCTAACTAAGCTTTCTGAAATATTAATTATTCTAAAAATATATTATTAATAATACAAGTTAGTTAACTAATTACAATAATTGTTGAAAATGGCTCCCTCCTGCCATTAGGCACGCCTCAGATCTTCTTCTCATTGATCCCCGCACTCTTTCAAAAATACCGGGAGTGTTTCTAACCGTTTCAAATCCAGCGATTATGCGATTTCTTAAATCGTCCACAGTATCCACTGGTGTTACATACACTAAGAACTTAATATGTCCCCATAGGAAATAATCTAAACTGTTTAAATCGGGTGACCTAGGAGGCCATGGTTGTGGTCCTCCACGACCTATCCACCTTTCAGGATACATTTCATTTAAATATTCACGTGCCAGAACACTGAAATGTGCTGGAGCGCCATCGTGCATATACCAATGTTGGTTTCTTAATAAAAGTGGTACTTCCTCAAGTAGAAGTGGCAATTCTTCTTGCAAGAACTGGCGATATGACTGACCATTAAGGCGAGCAGGTAAAAAGAAGGGACCTATCAAATAATCTCCAATAATACCAGCCCATACGTTTAATGAAAACTGCTCTTGATAATGCGCTTCTACTATGGCGTATGGATTTTCCTGAGCCCATAAATGATTGTTATGAAAATTAGTTATTTGATTTCTTGAAAAGTTAGCTTCATCTGTAAAAAGGATTTGACTTTCAAAATGGGGATTTACTGCGAGCCTCCGTAGGTACCATTGACAGAAATTAATCCGTAAAGGAAAATCCCGGGGAAGCAGTGCTTGCACTCTTTGAAGATGGTATGGGTAAAGTTGCTGGTCCGACAAGATTCTCCAAACAATTTGATGACAAATATTTAAATTTATGGCAATCTTTCTAGTGCTGGTTTCTGGATGATTATCTATTTCATTTAATACAGCTTCCTCGATAGCTGGTGTTCTAACAGTACGAGGTCTTCCTGCGTTAGCTGTATCTTTTTGAAAATGCCCAGTTTCATGAAGGCGTCGATGAATATTCGAGAATGTTCTACTGTCAGGTATCACACGATTCGGATATCTTTCACCATAAATACGTCTGGCTTCAAAAGCGTTTCCATTGGCAAGGCCATAAATAAAGGGCATATCAGCCATTTCAGAATTCGTAAAATTCGGCATATTTATTAGGTAGATAAATTTCAATTCAAAACTGTAGCTTACACGTTAACTAATAATTATTGACTTACTTAGCATAAAATGACTTCTGTTGTAAATACGAAAGAATTGTACTGTCAAAGATGACAACAGAAAAAACTTAATAAAAATGTTTTCATAGCAATCTTGATTTTTTTTGACAGGGTGCGAGGGTTAATGAGAAGAAGATGTGGTATAATATCTTCTAAACAATGCAAAATATCAGAAAATTACAAGATATAAAAAAGTTACAAAATAAAATGCGAAATACGATTCCAGAAGCAAAAATAACCAGCGGCGTTCCAATAAAAAGTTGGGAGGGCCTAAAATAACCGTGTCCCAAAAAAAGGAGTACTCTGTATAATTTCTTAAAATGTAATATTACCATTTCATAAAGCTTAATTATGGTAGACTGTATACCAAATTTAAATTAAATATCGTAAAAAATGTACAAGGTATACGCCAAAAACGAATAAAAAAGTTAAACTTTAACGCCCTGTATTTTAAAATTTAAACGATTTAGGACATATGGTCACATGAACTTTTTCTCTTAAAATCGCTTGTAGAATCACCCTCTTTATTATCAGCACGACATTTAGGAACACCCTGTATATATATATATATATATATATATATATATATATATATATATATATATATATATATATATATATATATATATATATATATATATATATATATATACTTAAGTATACAAAAATTTAGACCATTAAAATATCTTGATATGTCCAATTACGGTCTTTAGTTTCTATAGTAGGTCGGCAGTGCGGCCGCGGATCGAGACAGCATTACCGAGCGACAATATAAATGAGTGCTTGTTAGTTGGAAATATCGGTGTTACTGTGTTGATATTTTTAATCAGTATTATTTACCGTGTTGATCGTGCATTTCTGAAAAAAAACCAAGTTGTTGAGCTTAGTTCGTAAAAAAAGTCAGGTTAGTGTAAAGGTTTAGAATTATTAATCCAAATCCCCAGTTATCCCAAGTTAACTGTTTAAAACACTTGGAATGTACCTACATATACGAGTAGGAACAGGAACCTACTAGGTATATATTAAAAAATAAATCTATTACAAACAATCTTGTTAAATCATCACTCGAAGGTCATCTATGAAAACCTACAATGTATTAGGTCCGACCGAAATATGGTCTGCATTGCGCTCCTTATGTACGTACATAAGATATTTTTTTTAGCGAATAATGACCTATAATACTTGTATCTTATGTGATGAATCCCTTTCCTCCAATAAGAAAGTAACTATTCGAAAAAAAAAGGCTTGAATACATTAGTTCAAGCTAGCAAAGAAAGAAAAGATGACAAGTTTTTATTGTTTCAAAATTTGAATAGCATAGAAGTTCATATAAAATGTAGGAAAAACTACACAAGAAAAAGTTCCATCAAGGCTCAAACTACCGTGAACCGTTTAAATGACGCTGCAGTGACCACAAGAGGCCCGACATCAACTTTTGATTTCAAAATGTTATGCTTATTTTGTTGCAAGAAATGCGAACCAAATAGAAACGACAGATCAAAAAATGGTATAAATATCATAAGAACATTTGAAATAAAATATACCATAATAAACTATGGTCAGAGGCGTAATGATGAGTGGGGAAAAGAGGTCTTATAGAGAATACAGGCAGTTTTTGATTTCGTAGCTGCAGAAGCACGGTACCACCGTAAATGCTATGCTTCATTTTCTGTATCCAGAGCAACGACGGTAAAGGGGCGACCAGTAATTGATAAGTATGAGCAAGCATTTACAAAACTATGTCAATATTTGGACCAATATAAAGAGAAAATGTGTCAGTTTTTCCTTCAAGATGTAATATCGAAATTTCAATATGTAATTTTTACCGCAAGGTAAGTTTTATAATAACAATTTTCTCTAAAATACTTTTTTACACTTTTTTTTGTATTTTATTTTTAGATATGGATCCTTGGACCGGCAGACATATAAAAAATAAACTAGTAGAGCATTATACAGAAGAGCTGGTTATAGCCGAAAGATGTGGTCTACAATCCGTATTATGTTTGAAAGGAGTGTTTGCAAATACAGATTTAGGTAATCTTAACTTCAAAAATTCAACAAACGAACGTAGGCAGGTAGTTGAACAAGCAAGTAAGATACTTAAAGAAGAGATTCGGTCGAAATATTATGTCATGGATGAATATCCTTCAGAAGCGGATGTAGCAAGTGGGGGATATGAAAATATACCTGAGTTATTAACAGCTTTTTTAACATCTATGGTTGAGCAAGATCAATTTAACAAATTTTTTATCCAATAACCAAAATAAATATAACCTTATCAAAGAATTATTAATTAAATTCTCTACTGCTAAAATTAGAGCTGTCCAAGCAAAAAGGGATGCCGATACTAGGATAATAAGGAATATGCACATTTTTTTTTTATTGCATAAATCGTTTAAGGAGGTCGTTACAACCCCAAAACTGCTATTTTGAGGAAAATTACTGCGTTAATTTAGCTAAAAAAAATTTTTACTTTTCGGTATAATTTATTACAATTTCAAAAGGAGCCATTTGCCGGCTCAAAAAAGTTACGTCACAAGGATAAGTGGCAATCTACATGTTAACGTAAAGCTGAACCGAGGGCTGCCTACCTACAAACGTCTAGAAAATCATGAATTTCTGTGATAGTCCGAAAGCAAGTCAGTATTTTCTCGAATGATTGTACCTCTATCCTCTATCAATTGATTTACCAAACTGATTGTTAATATTGTAAAGTTATATGCTTAGGAATAGAAAAATGTCAGTCGACAAGACCTAAAGTCAAAAAGGTGATTTTTTTAAAATAATTATAGAACATTTTTCTGGGGAGGAAACACAAGATGATTACCGACTCTCGGACTAAGACAAGAAGACAGCTGACAGCTACAGTACAGAGTTATATGGAGACCGGCATTAGTTTCCCAGCTGATTTAGTTGTTTATGCTGGTAGCGGTTGTGTTTTTATTACAGTGCTATTTGTGTATAATTCTTTTTATTAAACGTTAAAATGTATTAAAAATATAAACTACAAATATTGTAGTATGCCAATGTGCAAAAGTATCACTGTGTGTGCACTGCAAACCTCCTTTTTCATGTGCCCAAAAAACCGATGTCGAAGAAAGTACCTACTGCAAATTTAATCAAAAATTTTACATTAAGAGGTATCTGTAAAGGTTAGTATCGCTAAATTCAAGTAACCATATGTTGCTGTACATTTATTTTTATAGTATAATAAACAATAAGTGTTTTTAACTAAATTGTAAAGGCAAATCCACCAGCACTAACTTCCAGCCAATTTTCCGATTTTCTTTGCACAAATTCCGTTTTGGTCATTTATAACCAGTCTGTTTAATAAAACAAAAGGTTTTTCTATCGACTAAATATTCTAGTCTTTGGGAAAAACTCAAGAAAATGGATTTACACTGAAATTTACATTACACTAGCCGTGACTAGCCATTATAAAACGTTGACGTAATAAAAAAAGTGACGTCACAAACAAAAGAAGTCCGTTTTACGAGATGTTGGATTTTGCAGGAAAATTTGCAAAATAAAACCTTGTTTTTTGTTAATAAAACCCAAAATAAAGAGATAACAGCAACTGCCATAAACATTTAATTTATGTAGAGAATACAAAAAAAAATATTTCAGGATTTTTTGGATTACATGCATATTCCCTATTGAGGAAGTTTTACAGGAGAAAAAGAAACATGAGATTGTTACCTTAGTGGGAGAAGATACGGATTTAATGGTTCTTCTAATATATGTTGATGAGGATGGGGTATTCATGTTGTGTCCGGGAAACGCAGGAAAGCCTGATAATGTTACTAATATATCACAGTTACAACAACAATTAGGAAGCACAAAGGGTTGTATTTTATTTTTACATGCGTTTTCCGGACGTGATACTATTTCAGGGTTTTTTAAAAAAGGTAAAATCTCATGTTTTCATCTGTTAGATAAGCATCAGAAACTTAAAGAAGCTGTCTCGATATTTTTTAAGAAGTCTATAAATAAATATAAATTAATTGAAATTGGTGAAAAATGTCTAAATCAACTTTACGGTGGTCCCAAAACTAATACTTCCATAAATAACTTAAGATTTTTAAAATATAAGACGCTAACCGTCCGTCAAGGGTTGATACAAAATTTTGATTTGGCCATTTTACCACCGACTCTAGATGGAGCCAAGTTTCATATATATCGGGTTTATTTTCAAATACAAGAGTGGTTGGGAAATCATTTAAATCCTCTTGAATGGGGATGGAAATTATACCATACCACGAACCACTGAGCTCTCAATTGCTCCCGATTTTATTTTAAATATTATATATTGTAATTGCAAAAGCGGTTGTGAAAAACTATGTACTTGCAGAAAATCAAATATTTTTTGTTCTGCTTTTGCAAAAACTGCTAGGGAAATGCATGTCAAAATATCGAACTGGAAGATGTAGAAATAATGATATAGTTTTGAAATGTATTTTTCGCTTTATTAGGCATGTGCAAATAAATATGATCAAATCATCATACATCCATAATATGCCATGCAGTGTTTATTATATGTTTTTTAATGTTCTAACTTGTAAAGACGTAACATGTAAAAATATAAATATTCTGTACTTATGTATTTGTATGTCATGTATGTTAATTAGTAATATTGAAGACATTATTTGACTTGTTCCTACATTTTGAAGTCACGTAACTCCGTTAGTGATACAGATAGGTCAATGAAATTATATATCATTAAAAGCACTTTTTATTGTCTTTAAAAATGAGTTCCTTTATTTTTTACCTATTTCTAATAGTTTCCGAGATATTCGGCTTTTTAAAAAAAAAGTTAAAAAATTCAAGGTGGCCGACCAGAAATTCCTATGTTCAGACAAGCGGACATATGGGGACTTTTAGTATGTTAAATAGGAACCCCAATGCTATCAAATGCCACTAGTCCCTGCTTTATAACATTTTTTTCAGGGTCTAGCCATATCTGTCCTGTATAGATGAAACAAAATTAACAAGAATAGAGATGGAAAGGCGCCTTACCCAGTACACTACCATGATTGCCAACATTAATGAACTTTTAGACCATTTAAACAAACGTGAAAAAGCGATAATGGAAAATCGCGCATCTATTTTAGAAAGTGAAAGACTGCTTGATATTATTAATAATCATTGGTAATGGTTTTTAGATTTAGTCATATTTTTCACATATAATAATATTTCATGTTTAATTTTCGTTTGTATTCTGTCGGCAATATATTTTACTTCATAAAACTGATCACAAAAAATAACTTTACTAAATTTTTTTCACGCGACCTTTCGAATTTGTTGTATATATTTTTGTGTTTACTTTTTTTTCAAAAAGAGTACTACCTTGTACACTATTAGGATTTGTTTCGATTGAATAAAAAAATTTTAAATATTACTTGGTATATTTTACCTAATAAATATAGGAAAACGATAGGAAAATATTT